>VTON01000085.1:0-661561 GCA_009617725.1 Hydropsyche tenuis
AAAAAGTCAACAGGGTGAAAAATTTAGAAAACCATTTAAATTCATATTTTGCATGAAAGCCTTCCATATTTTACAAAAAGGGATCGAAAAGCTGCCTAATAGATGGCAGACAGTCCTAAATAATGATGGCGATTATATTTTATAATTACTATATGCCCGTAAATATATATGAATAAATTTTTATTATGTTTAAAAAAAATGGAATTTTTTCCGGTACCCCTAATATAATAATCAAAATAAAAATTACTTAAATTCAAATATAAAAAAAATATCTATAATTCAAATTCAAATAAAAAACAAAAATTTCCAATTTCGAACAGTGCATAATTTCTAGCGTGAAAATGTGAACGCTGAAATAGTCCTTAACGCACATTGGCAAAGGATCTAATTCAGTGCATAATTTTTAGCGTGATAATGTGAACCAAAAGAGTCCTTATTGCACATTGGCAAAGGATCCAAATTCGCATAGTAATTTCTAGCGTCCTACTACACAGACACACAGACACACAGAATAGCGCTATTATTATATAGAGGATGTAATTTGAAATTTAATAATATCCTTTTAATATATTCTGAAATGATTCAAAGGTATGAGAGTATAATTATTCTTAATTTGGTTTTGAAAGATTAAAAATAAATATAGATGGAAGAAAAGCGTCTTATTCAAATGACTTGATGTTTATGTATTTTTCTACAACAACGATTCAATCCTTTATGGAAGTGCGAATATTCATGGTTCACTATGAAAGTGTTTGTAAACATTTTAAAGATAACAGTGAATATTTTCATAAGCTTTATATTATACAAAAAAATATATATACTTTTTATTTACAATACGATAAAAAAATGCAATTTTATTCACAACAAAGTCATATAAAAAAAATTCGGCATTAAAAATAGCAACACACGTCAATCTTTTATCGATTGGAAGCAATATTTTTCCTAGAAAAAAAAAATAAAAACCAAACAAACACCCTATAGTACTTTTTCAACCGAAGAGCTCGTTAAATTTTCACGGCGCGTAAATTTTTCTATCTCGAAAACTCGTCAAATATTCATCCTGAGCTTTGTTTACAAACACTCACCGGCGGTCGATAGTCGTCGAAACTTTGATTTTCTTCGACAGCTGTTTGTGTTGGGGTCAAAGGACCGTCGGCAAATAGTCCCAAAATCACGATCCCTGGATTAATCTACACTCGGAGACTACGAATCGATAATCATATTAATCCGCAGGATCCCGCGGGATGCTTGGTTGGTTTTTACCTTATTCCAGTCCCGATTGATTCCCGCCTCAAGGAAAATCCGGAAAAGTGTGTGCTTTGTAAGTAAGTGCGGTGAATCGAACGGGCAAACAAACGTGGCTGCTTAACTCATATGTGATTAGGAGTTTCGTGTTATCGCCCAATTGTTATGTGTTGTTTTTGTATATATCTTACTATCAACTTCTTCTTGCGAATTTTTATATTTGTTAAAAAAATATAAAGAATTTCTCTAAAAATCAGTATAATGTTAATCAGTTTCTAAAATATAAATTATAACAACATTAATTCGAATTACATTTAGATTTGTATTGTTCAAATATTAACTGTTCGAAGTTCATGAACATTATACATTTTCGGAAAAAATAAAGAGAAGCCTTGCCCGTAGGCTGATAAATCCTCAAGTGCTGTTTGACCCTCAATAATCTCGTCAGCGAAAAATACCTAGAGGCGCATCTTGAGCCCTGAAGTGGATCGAGCTCGATAAGGTTAAGCCCGTGTATACAATATAATAAGCACGAATTGGGCTATAATACGTATCTACATATATTGTGTGTACAATGAAGTTCAGGTAGAATACTTGTGCAAGAAATTCTTCCACAAATCTAATCCATCGCCAAAGAACTTGGCCAAAATTAAGGATACTTGAAGATAATGATTTCCAGACAACCGTCAACTGGGAGAATATCGTCATTGATAGAAAATTCCTGTTAATAACCAATACGTGTTTGAATTCATTAAATTCACAAATCAGCTGAATTTCTTCGCGAAATTAAACTGGTACCTAATTTAGTGTAAAAGTCATTAAAGCATAAATTCAAATATTTCGGAAAATAGTATCGCGTTTTAAGAATTCGCTACCTCACTCTTATTTAGTGGAAGTTTTTCCGTCGACAAACGTGTGAATCTCAATAATTACAGTTCTAGTTCACTCAAATCTACCATTTCGGAGGCAAAGTTGTGAGGTGGGAGGTGAGAAAACTTTCAAGCGTTAAAGTTTTTATTACGTGCAAATTTCAAAGATTTATTAGGCTTTCCGCGGCAGCTTTTTCGCCTTGGTGCTGGCGTGATGAAAATATACGGCAGGTATACTTCTGTATCGAAAAAATTTGTGGGCAAATGTGCCAACTTTAAATTAAATAACAAATAAAGGAAAATTCCCAACACGCTTCGCTTCTTCTCGTAGTGAAAGCCCTATTGGGTCGAAAAAGTACTCCCATATTACATAATGCGATTTTTAGTTCACTCAATGCAATTTTTTTCATTTATATATTTTTTAACAGTTTTTTTTAAATATGTTTTAGTTTTTTTAATCCCAAAAATTTTTTAAATCTTTTGCAGATAATAATGATTGATTTCTCATGTCAAGATATACTTTAAACCTCAATAATTTAATGTAATATTTATCAATATTCAATATGCACTACATATGTTATATGAAAATCGTTTCATAACCAACGCCACAAAGAAAAAAATCTATTCGGAAAGAACCGATCAATTTTATAAAAACCTTTCGTCGATGATAAAGACAGATGGGATATAAAACGTCAATCAAGATTTACATAAATCGCAAGGAGATCGTCAAAAAGGAAAGTATTATACATTATAATAGTATGACGCCTTAACGCCGTGCATGCCATTATGCGTGTCCCACTCTCGGAGCGCTAACAAAATAACTAATCCTTTGGGGCCCAAATGTGGTACAACCCATTATTAAACGCGGTACAAATTAGAATCTACGAACTCTTTGTTCAAATGATCGCAGCCTCCAGCATACATTACGTGTCGGAAGACTCAAAGCCTTATTAAAACTTAAGTGGACGAGTACGTACCCGCAGTGTCGTGATAAGCCACTTAAACGTCGTGCTCGTTGAGGAAGTCAAAGTAAAATGATCGAGCTAGTTTCTGAGATTCATTGATATTATAAAATTTCGAAAATCATAAATTGCATATGGAATACGGGAATTGGTACAGAAATCGAAAGTATCTTGTCGGCTCGTTTTACGACGGTTGTACACTCAATTTTCATATTAACCGAACATATTTTATTTTTTATGCAGGCTTAGCGGCCACTAATAAAATTTCAATATATGGTAAATGTACTTTGTTCCGTTGCAGGACAAAAAGAGAGGTGTGAAAAGTTCAGTGGAGCGAAGCGCAATTGTCCATTTTATTACCAGTCGTTAAACTGGAGAAAATTTTATCACCGGTTCTAGAGATATGGGATTTTCTCGACCGTTATTTCCGACGATCATCCTTTAACATCACACGAGGAAATATTTAATCTCTGGCGTTTAATATGTTCTGGAGGACGGAAAGCTGTTCCGAAATTTTAAAGTTTTATGGAAAACGAAGAAATTTTTCATTATGAAGTGTATTTGCTCACATTAAAATTTCGCGCGATTAATTTGAATCAATATTAAAATTATATCAGAGTATAAAATTTTTATGTAATGTTTTCTCATATGTAAATATACGAACTAATTAAAAAAAAAACTTTAAAAAATTCAATAGAAAATCCGTCAACATCTGACAGTATAACGATAGCGTAAAGCTATAAAAAAAAATAGAAATACACTTATTTTAAAAACAGCGATCGATAAATCGCCCATCGTCTTCCGGTTTTTGCAGTGGGTGGTAATTTTTCACCTGGTGGAAAGCCGAAAACGATCTGGCGTCAATCAATGCCAATTCAACGAACGGCAAACAACGGATTATTTTACCGCGGCGGTGAAAAACAAAAAAAAATCACCCCGGACGGAACAAAAGCCTCCATAAATCATCTCGAGATGAATTTCGTTCATTATTCACGGAGCATAGGGGATGCACGCCCCTTACATGCGCGTATAAATCGCGAACGACGTTCCTTTATCGTGGAAAGTCTTCGGCCGAAGACTAATTTCTAATTTATTGTCGTCGAGTGTTTCGAAATGACACACAACACGAGTGGGTGGTTTGTGGGTCGGAAACGGTAAAGTAGTGTACGCTGTTTCCTCTCGATTGGATCACAAACATTAACTCAAAGACATGTTTTGGTCGGGCTTTCTCTCTTGGTAGGCACCCATTAGTCTAATGCATTCTTAATACGAAAATCGGCATGAAAGTCGTTGAATAAATATTGAATCACTGCTAGTGCTCGATTTGATATTACCGTCGAAAAAAACATTAGAAGTTTTTTTTATATAAGAGTAGAGAATGGGTAAAAGTGCGTATATGGAAAATGTGAAAGAAATAAAAACATTCATTTAATTAAACTTAAAGATTCATGCAATATATTATATTCATAATATTTTCCTAATTATAAATTTACTTTCAGTTCAAGCCATAAATCTTCTTTAACCAAGTTAGCTGCAAACTGGTACATTTCGAAAAATTCATGTTAATTATTTCCATTATCTATAAGTGACATCGTCCCAAACAACTAAAATGGATATTTTCATAATTTCAAACATCAAAATAATTTGTTTTTTTTCGAAAATGTGATAAAAAAATTTAATTATTTATACTTTTGCACTTTATAAAAAATATAGACTCAAAACTGGTTTGTAAATTTCATTCAACGCACAAAAATTCTCGTTTATTCTTTCTACTCCACTTCAGCGTGAAGAAGTGAATTTTATTCACAAATACGGAGTCTCGTTAACAAAGTCGAAACAAATTTTAATATTTAGAACAATTCGCAAATAAATACACTCATTAAAAACTAGAAGACATAATTGTATTCGAAACTTTTAGGTGTGAAAATCGTTATTGCCAAAATATCGGTCGAAACACGTTTTGAGGGCATCCCGTATGGGATGAGATTCGATACAATTTTATATAGACTCGTTAAAAAGACGCATTTCAGACAATATTATATCACACTTATTCAACGATATGTGTATCAAATATATTTTATATTCATATAATTACAAGTATTATATTATATAATAATTCGCAGAACTATAAATATCATTTGTCTACATTGTATACTCGTATCGGTGTCCCAAAAATCATGCAAGATGTAATTTTGATAGAAAATACAGATTCATAATTAAAAATTGAAATTTTTTTATTGATTCATACAGTATATAGTATAAGGTTACGTGTGAAACAGCATATCGAGTAAATGGCTTTACTGGCATATACGCAATTTTTTGTTGAAATTTCCCATCAATTTTTTCCATACATGTAGCTGAATTTTGTTGATATAGCGCTCAATTTCCTCATTCAAGGTGTGGGGAGGGGGAGGAGTCGTGAGCTTTTTTGCATAAACCTTAGAATTTAAAAACTTCTTAAGAAAAAATACCAATGGCGTTAATCTGGGCGGCCAATTTTAATCACCAAAACGGAAAATTACATGACCAGGAAATGAATCATGCAAAAATCGAATTGTTTCGCGAGTTAATCGACAAGATTGTCGCATTTGGGGTCCAGAAAATGTAAATTGCAAGATATGGATATGGGCCATATGTGGTTTCATCAAGACGGTGGCACATACCGTACAACCAGCGAAACAATTCAATTACTGCATGATTCATTTCCTGATCGAGTAATTTCCCATTTTGGTGATCAAAATTGGCCGGATCATGCGATTTAACGCTTTTGGTGGTTTTTGAAGTTTAAGGTTTATGCCAACAAGCCCATGACGACCCACATCTTAAAGGAGGAAATTGAGCACTATATCAACAAAATTCAGCAACATGTATGGAAAAAATTGATGGAAAATTTCAACAAAAAATTTCGTATATGCTAGTAAAGCCATTTACCCGATATGTTATTTCACACGTAACCCTATACTATATACTGTATGAATAAATAAAAAAATTACAATTTTTAATTAGAAATCTGTATTTTCTATCAAAATTACATCTTGCGTGATTTTTGGGACACCCTATAGAAGTCGGTATCCTAGCAATGTGAACCAGACCCTAAAATGCGTTGTTTTTCCAGATAGTGTGCGAATTTTGTTAATATATACAATTTCTGGGAAATAAATTCTATACCATGTTAAGAAATCCGTCTTCAATGACTCTGCTAATAAACAAGCACCCTTAAAAGGGAAACTAGTGACGATGCGGTTCGCAAGAATACTTTGACACAAAGTTAATTAAACGTAACATTCCGCAGATCGTTTGCTTGTTAAGAATTACAAACTAAAGCGCCAGATTATTGAAATACTACTCTTGCCTATCTAAGTTCGACATTAAAGTTAAATTACGGTTCGTGAGAAATGTTTGTGATTGTAGCGTGTACTGTATTTAATCCGGTTTACATAATTTAAAAATACAGTTTACTGTATATGTTAATTATATATTTATGGTTCGTATTAAACACTATTATCATACGAGATATTTTTAACTAATTATTATCTATATTTATATTAATGTATATAATGAAATTTATCTGTGTGTCTAATTATAAACGGAAAAGTACTTAATATATTTTTTCCAGTCAAACGGAAAAAAAACGAAAACCTCATGGACCCTGAATTACAGGAAAAAACACATATCTAATGAGCAAACATGAAAACAAATAAGCAATAGCATCGTGATATGTGATGATCATAAAAAATAAAAATAATAATGGCACATCATCGCATCCGTCTACTGACTGCAACAAATGTCGCTTAACTTCGGTTATCAGTGCATTCGGTGAGACTAAGCACACAATCGCATAAAAAGTGCAATATTTTTATTTACAATTTTTTTTTTTTTTTTTTTTTTTAATATTGAACGACTTTATTTCGACGACGGAAGAGGGGGGAGAGGTAAAATTTGAGGGGGGGTGGAATGAAAAATAAATTGTAGCCGATTTCATTCGGAATGGTATCACTCTCACTTCTCTATCATGACTCTAATTGTAAGTCACTTTAAATCCGATTAGAAGTTAACAAAGTTCCGGGGAAGACCCTGTATAAGTATGTATATAAACGACTTTTATAATTAATTAGCAGGTAGTGACCGGCGTTGCTTGGGACTCTATGAAAAAAAATTGTGAAACAATTGTAATTATTGTCACAATCAATCGCGACGCGGGCACATTTTATATTATAATTTTTGTGGCGATCGATAGAAAAAACTGAAATGCGAAACGATATTAAACAACTGAATGCCTTCTTAGTTTTTCCGAATTTTAAAGCAAATTCTTGCCAAATTTAGTGAAGATTCGTCTATCGGTTTAGGAGTTTATTGGAACATACATATTATATCTATACATTTGAAAATTATTTAATATTACAGTCAAAAACATACTCTTTAAAAATAATTTAAATCAAATAATTAAAAATTTTGACCAAATTATACACGCACAAAAAAACGGTCAAGCAAATAACGAGCAAAACACGCGACGCAACTTTTGTAAACATGCATTGACAATCCCGACAAAAAAATACAAATACGCCGATGCTAACAAATATAAATATGAATAAAAGAAAAGACAAATACCGAGTATTCTGGGGTGAAATATAAATGAAACTCGAGGAGTCGTATTAGTTTCGAAACGTCAAAAGGGAAAGGGTTTCGGCTTCTGGATGTAATTTCGCGCTGGGGCGGGTTTCGCATATGAGATGAGGCGCCCACGGTGTACACAATGTCGAGAATGTAAATCATCTCGGATTTATTGATCATTTTTTATTTTTTATTTTGATGGTTTTTGAAAGGTTTGTAATCGGTGGGGTTATAGCGTTTAGGAAGTGAAGTCGTGCGTGTGCGTGAGGTAAAATTTGAGGGGGGGGGAATGAAAAATAAATTGTAGCCGATTTCATTCGGAATGGTATCACTCTCACTTCTCTATCATGACTCTAATTGTAAGTCACTTTAAATACGATTAGAAGTTATCAAAGTCCCAGGGTTGACCCTGTAGTACCTACATGAATAAATCCAATTAATATCGATTTATTTTTAAATTTCGTTTCAAATTATACAGGGGTGGGCGCTCGGAGTGTTACCGATTAAAAATGCTGTAATTTTGTCAATTTTGATTTTTTTATTTGAAAACTTCAGTATATCGTAAAAACATTTCAAATTTGAAAAAAAAAATGTTATTGTTCGATGTAGCCACCTTTAGCCCGGATAATAGTATCGAGTCTGTCCGAGAAGTTTTCACACGGTGCACGAATGTGGTTTGATGGTATTTTGTCCCATTCTCGGCGAATAGCAATCTTTAAGGCGTCGACTGTCTCATATTTTTTAGTTGATATCTTGGCCTTCAAAATGGAATATATGGAAAAGTCCATTGGGTTTAAGTCCTGGAAATATGGTGGTCATTGTTGTGAAGAAATGAAACTGGGAACTTTTTCTTGTAAAAACGTTGGATTTCACGGGCTTTATGGGACGGTGTCGAGTCTTGTTGAAACATCTAATGGTTTCTACTGATTTTTTTACGTACCCAAGGTAACAAATTATTACTTAAAATGTATTCACGGTAGATTTGTTGATTTAGCTTTACGCCCTGTTCAATCAAAACGAGTAGTGAGCGTTTTGTGGCGGTTACCGCGGTCCAAACCATCACTGATGCAGGCACATGCTTTTTCAGAGCAATTTTTTTATCTAAATTATCTTTTAATTTGCACTGTAACCGTACATGATAGTTTTGTTTGTTAACATATTGCTAAACCGCAAAAATTTTTCATCAGAAAACACCAAATTTTCAAACTCGCTACCAACGTGCAAATGTTTTAACACCTTTGCTCTTGCTAAGCTAAATGCCTTTTGTGCAGGTGTTAAATCTTGAAATTTTCATATTTTGTAGGGCTTAAATCGTAGTTTATTTTTTTAAATGCGCCCTATGCTACGAGCAGACACATTGAGATTTTTCACCAATTGAATTGCACTTTGTCGTGGATTACGTTGAATTCTGGCCTTTCACCTTTCGAACCATTTCTGTCGATACATAAAGATTTTGTTCACATGTAAATGTTGTAGCTCATTAAAAATGACTGATTGCGATTTTCCAGCCAAATACAGAGCAATAACACTGTTGCGTTTGAACTCCATTTCGATAAATATTTTTAAATGCAAAGTAAAACAATAAGCTTTCGTAGGCTTGTAGAAAACATAACAGACTATCTTATGTCAAAATATAAGTACGCTATCATTAGCCGTTAAGCTGTAAGAGTAGCGTGAAGTTGGTAACACTCCGAGCGCCCACCCCTGTATTTAAACAATAAATGTTTTCAAAATATGTTTTTTCGATAAATTCTTGTTTTTTAATTTTAAATAGATATTTTTTCTACAACTCAATATTAGTGGTTGTGGTTGTGTAGGCAGGGTTAGGGGAGAGTAGGCCCAAAGGGCTGAGCTAGTGATACCATAAATATGTAAATTAATGATATTATAATAATTTATAATTTATTTCATAATCACCATATTTATAGAATACTGATTTGCTAGCGAGAGTTTCAAAAAAATTTTGAGTAAAATATTAATTCAATAAATGATGCTTCTAATTAAGCGTAAATTAATCTATTTTACAATGAACAGAAACCTTATTGCAGAATATATTGCATTAATTTCTGAAAATAATTCCTTTCAAATCAATATTCATTTGATCCAATTCAGACAAATTCGGTAAAGTGTTAAGCCATTCCGAGTAAAATATTATATTTAAAATATTCTTGAAAGTGTTAAAAAACACTTTCCAAGAGTGTTTGCACTAGAAAAGTGGAAACGATGCAATACACCATAAATATACCAACCAGTACTTACGAATTCTCGTTTCAACAGAAAATGTGCGGCTGCTGCAGCTGAAAATAGGCGAATACACCTTTTACAATATGCAACCTTCGAATTGTGGCTTTTTCGTTTTTCAGCTCTCTTCAGTCCGGTTAACGTAAATGCTGATCATAAATCCCAATCCCAACATAGATAGGTCCCGACAATAAAGTGTAGTTTCAAATGACAGTGTGGCCCTTGTGTTGTGACCTGGATTGCCACTTTTTAGAAACAGTCCATTTTGTGTAAAGGTTTTGAATATATTTATTTTTATTTAAATAAAAATTTATATATTATATTTGTGCTAAAGTTATATGAAAAACCAACACATAACACTGATATGTTCATTATTTTATTTCAAGGTTGTCACATAGATATTATAAGTTAAATTTACATGTAGATTATAGTACCGTTCCAAAATTTCAAATTAACTGTAAATTAACTTCAAATTCTATCAAAGCTTGTGACTATGAATTTGAGATAAAACAATTACATTTCCAACATTATACTCAATGTATATTAGAAAAAATGAAAATCAAACGTGCACAGCTTTTTAAATTGCGCCATTTCCAATACTTAACATAAACATAAAACATCTTCCTAACAATTTCTCGTAAAGGCGAAACCCTGATTGGGTTTCTTGTTAATTAGCCACCGGGGAACTTTACTCAAGAACTGCTTGTGTGCAGACCAAAGCTGTCAACGAAAAAGCTTCTCATGACTGGAATGGAAAAGACCAAAAAAATCAATGTACCGAATAATATTTGCTAAATTCCACTAGGTTCAAAAACATCAATTTTGAATCATTCAAACATATTCGATTGATTTTTAATTTTTAAAAAGATATTAAATATTAGATATATAGATATTAGATATTATATAATAATATGTAATGGAAAACAACAACAATAATAATAATAATAATAATAATAATAATAATAATAATATAATAATAATAATATTTTACATAAACAAATTATAAACTCCAAAAGTTTCTTTACAATCACTGCTACAAGCTAGGTTAAGGGGATGCACTTCGAAACTTCGAAATACAATTTGATGTCTTAATATGCATTCGGTCAAAGACGTTCGTACTTTTGAAGAAGTTTATACGATGGTGGTATGTAAGTTTACTATTAAGATGCTACAGTAGTTTCAATACGAAGATATTCAAATACGACTGATTGTAAGTCTCATGTTATATAGTAGGGTGACCATATTTCCCAGGACCCAAAACGGGACACTCCCCAAAAAAATACCCTCCCCCTATATAAAAAAAAATTTGTTGCACGTTCAAAAATTTTCCCTCAATTAATATCGTTAAGGAAAAACACTACCGATGAAATTTATTTTCCCACCCTTTTTTTTCCAATATCATAGATTATCATATTTATCATATTTTCCAATATCATAGTGAAAAAAAATGATGCGTTTTTCTTGTTTTAAAAATATGTAGGCTATTTTCAAATGAAATTTTTGAAAATATTAGTTATTTCGGTTGAATTTTTGAGTGATTCTTCAAAAAATCGAAAAAATCTAGCAATAATACAAATAAAAACATTAAAATGAGACTTCAATAAAAATTTTGAGAAAAAAAAGATCCATGGAAAACGCAATAAAAATATAATTTTGATAAATATAAAAAAAATTCAGTCTCTTATGTCCATCAAAATATGTGAACCGCCAAAACGGGACAAATCAAACTATTTTACGAAAACGACGAGGACGAACGCAAGACACGACGAAAACGGGACTGTCCCGGCGAAAACGGGATGTATGGTCACCCTAATATAGAGCTTATATAAAAGTTTTCCCGATTCCACCAGAATTCTAAGGGAAAGATATTTTCCGTATTAAAATAATAATTTTTCGAGTAAGTTTTTGTTCAAAATGCGCGGATATGTAAGTTATATGTTTACTAATCGTATTACATTTTGCTCAAATTCACTGAAAACTGACTACCAATTGAGTTATATTATAGTAATATCTCCAATAATAGTTATATAAGTCGTAGTGTATTTAATTCGATTATGTACAATATTAAATGCTTAATGTATATTTAATATTTCTTTAGAAATTTAATGATATTCGGCATCGAATGTAAAATTATAATTAACAATTAAGCATCAAATTTTACATTTCATGTATTACTAGTATATAGTACATAATCAAAACCGACAAATATCGAAAACAACCCAATCAAGTCAATCTACCATCATCATCATCATAACATGATTTGAATTCCGTTTTCCAATTTCAAACGGTTCGTGTAACTAAATCCTGTAATAAACTCATATTTTAGCGCTATGCGAATCGTTCAGCTGTCGCTCTAAAACCCACCTCAATTTTCTCAGCACGTCATAAGCATGTCACACCATATACTAAACCGTTCATATTTTCCCAGGCGTAATTTCAAATTTTCCCCCATTGAGAGCAAAAAACGCGAGATTTCCCGCGCGAAAATTCGCCGTTTTTCCGCGCGCCGGAAAAACGAGAAGCAAGTGCGCGCACATAATGCGATTTCGGATCGAGATTGCAAATCATCGAAATTTCCATTCCTTGGTCGAAAGAGGTTTTCCGAAAATATTGTTTTTCTATTTTCATTTTTTTTCGGAAAAACCTTCCCGCACACGGTTCGGAGGTCACGGGAAATTCGAGCGATTTAGCGCTCGTTAATTTCCGCCGGCCACGAAATTTCGGGGGGGAAAATTACATCTTGAACACGTTTATTTATGCAAAAGTTAAATAAATTCGCGCAAAGTGTATTTAATAAACGAATAACAGGGGGCCAAGGGGCTGAACCCAGCGGACCGTGGACGTGAATCAGATTTCCGATTACGTTTCGCAAACTTATAACGTTGCCTCTCTCTTGTTTGTGTTTTCCTCGATGATTTAAGGCTGTGTTAAATTATTGAATTTAATTTTCGCACCGGGCAATATCGTTTTATTTAGATGAGAGAAGTACTGTAGAAATCATTTGTATTTTTATTTAATTTGAGACATGTAACAGATACAATAACGATACTTGCAATGATTCAATTTTCAAGTATTTTTTATAACATGCGTGGTAGTCGAAATAATGTTCTCTATGATCAATACTATTTACAGTCTATATACTGTTTTTTTTAATTCTAACGGAAATTTGGACGTTTTTCTTTATTTGTAAATAAAAAGTAATTCTCAATTAATTTCAAACCCTATGCAACCTGTATCCTGTGGAATATCACATATAAAAAAAAAACAAAATGTGAATTCAGTTATATATAATACTATATATACCATATATTACATACTATATACCATATATTACATACTATATACCATATATTACATACTATATACCATATATTATATACTATATACCAGGCTTGTCCAAAGGTTCACCTCGGGCTAAAGTGGCCCCCAGTGCTCGCGCGAGTGGCCCCCACTTTTCACACAAACAAACAGCATATTCCGAAATAGTTTTATGAAGGAAATAAATAACTTTACCAACATTTTAATACTTATTACGTTTTGAATTTACAACAATTGAAATTCTGAAATTTGAAATTTGAAATTTGCCCCCGATGTTTGTACATTTCGGTCAAAGTGGCCTCCCGCACATCAAAATTTCAGACAACCCTGCTATATACCATATATGCTATATATTGGCCACCATGGCGATGGGGTTGACTTGTTATGCCATGAGGATATATTTGTATTTATATTATTATGTATGTGTATGATATATAAATAAAATAAATAAATAATAGATAAACGGTAAAAAAATAATTTTAAATACAATATAACTATTTTTCGAATAGAAAAGTGTTTGACAATCACCCGGAAATAAAGAATTTACAAGCAATTTAATCTAATTGCTCAGTATTTCTTTACTCGAAAAGAAAGGGCTCAAGTTAGATCAACTAGTAAAAAACCGGGAAAAAGTGTTCGTTCTATATCTTTGACCCATTATACCTATTTACGAGTACAGTCATATTGAAAATATTTCTAGCGAAATTATTTATAAAAAAAACATCTTGAACGTAACAAATAAAATTTCATGCATCTATAATATTATACATATAATACACTTTTATTCAAAAAGGCACAAGTTTATATCTAAAAACCTTAAAATTTTCTCCGTGAAGTCAAACATTGATTAATTTTAGTTATTACTTAATTTATTTATCAATATGAATAATCTTCATATTACATAAAATAATGAAAATGTATATTTAATAATAAAAGCAGTTTGTTTTGTAAAAAATAGCTGAAAAACTCTTCACGTTATATTCATTATTCATCGGAACAATAAAAATAAAAAAAAAACCAATAACTTGTTTCATTCTAATTTATTTCCTTTTTTTGTATTAATACGTTTTTTGTGGATCATTTATTATACCATTTATCAATAAAAGTAAAGAGGGTGAGACTTATGTAAATAGGTAAAAGAACTGTTTAAGATTATTCTGCATTAATCCTTTTTTTCTGAGAGGGCTTTCGTGTTTAATTGCTTTTGTTGAATTTTCGAACGATTATCGTTCGGTTTTTTCAAACTTTTTTTATTTTGATCGTTAATATTATATTTAATACTGAATTTTCCAATGAATGACCATAACACACCTAAAATTCAAATTTGATTTTTATAAAATATTCAAATTATAGTATTTTTCTTTAATATGTATTATATAATACATGAATATTTCTTTGAATTTATTTATATTGATCATTGATCATTTTTATATATTTTAATTGAAACATAAATGTTGCATTCAATATTAAAACGTAATCATGTATACCTTCTTCGCAAAATTTTGTATGATATTCATTCACATTGCTTTTTCATTAAGATCTCATTCTGGAAGAGCGCATTCAAAAAAGATAATTCATTGAAAGACAATTGGAGCAAACTAAAACTAGCAAAGTTTCCATTGAATTCATAATTATTATAAAATCAACCATTCCAATTTCATTTCGAATCCATCTTGTAATAGAACATTGAAATTCAATTATTAAATGAATTCTGAAAAAATTGATATGTCATCTATAAAATATACTTTTGAGAAAATTTTTGTGTCACTATTTATTATTAATTATATTTTAAGCTATCTTATTATAAATAATGTTCATAATAATATGTTAATAAAAAAATTTACGTTGACCTTTCAACGATTTCTCAGAAAATACATTTTTATCACGTTCCATGGAATTTTATTAAATAATATATTAAATATAAAAAAAGCAATACCATCACCAACTGTTATATTCGTGTATTTTTCAAAAACTTTCATCAATACTTTGGTCCTATTGATCTTCGAAACATTCACATTCACACTCTTTCCTATCATCGAAAAACAAAAACTTTTATTAACTCGAGTATAACTAATATAACACATACTTCACATCCGCCTCTCGGAACACAAACATCGACCCCCTTCAAAGGGCGAATTGTGCACAGCAAAACACCACTATTTAAAAAGAAAAACATGAAATATGAACATCAGCATACCAAGTCGACATTCAAAATTCACTGTCATGCGAGATTGAGATCTGCTGTTTTACACGCCCACTTACTCGTACCGATTCCGATGCGTCAGTGCCTTCGGATGCAAAAAGCACGTTTCATATTGTCTACGTGTTTTTCGTCGTAGCCGGTTTATTTCGTTTGGATTACACATTTCTACTCGATACGCGCATCGAGCTGGTGAAAGTATTTCTGTTCTTGTAAACATGCTCGAATAATAAATATTGCATAGGGGTGAATGCATAAAGTATGAGCGGTTCGTTATCGGGTGGTCCCTGTTAACGGTTCTCGCTTTTGGCGTTAATGATGCGTCTGAAAATAAATTGTAATTTAATATGTTTGGATGTACTGGGTCTTATAAAAAGTTCTTTATTTGTTTGATTCGAATTAAATTATATACAAGCCGATTGCGACTAATGTAAGCCCGTTGAAAAAAAATAAACAAATTAGTATAAAAGTACATGAGGTATACTTAATATGTTTTGAAGCTAAAAATAAAAAGGTTTTTTTTTTAAAAACGAAGCAACAAGTAAATCCTTTAACAAATAAAAATTTCAATATTTATTTGATTGAAATCCAAAATTTACGTAACAATATTTATAATATTATAGTTTTGTGAGGTAATTGAAAAGTCACACCACCACAATATATTTTACATATTGTAGGTATATCAAAGTAATATAAAAAAATATATTTGATAAGACTTCAATTTGTTATGAAAAATTGTATAAATAATAGTTAAATATAATTATATAAAACGGTCAACTAGAATTTTGGATATGCAAAACGTTTTAGAAAACCCCAGAAACAACACCGGTAAATGATTAATATCAATAATATCAAAACTACTAATGTACAAGTACAATGCATAATAATTTAAAATAAACCAAAACTGTAAAAAATTTTAACATAAGTTCACTTCACATTTATTTTCAGATACAAATTTAAATAAATTACTTTATTTTATATTTTAAAATTGATGGTTATACGAGTTCGGAATGATGACACGTATGTCACGGATTTGGAATTGATACATCGGAAGGCAACAGTCTTTGTGGAGATTATCCAACCAAACCGAATTTCGATGCTTCTAAAATAAGTTCTAAAAAAATTTGTGTTAATGTTGGACAGGGTTTTTCGTCAAATTTTTATTGTGGAAAATGAAAATTTCAGTTTGCAGGTACTTGGAACGAATTGCAATCTTCAACAACACGTTTTGATAATAAATGCGATAAAGGTATATTCACAGTAATATCAGAAAGAGAGATGCTATTAACATGTTCATATTAAAGGTTATTCTTTTTCTGTTATTAACATTCATTTTTATAAGACACGTTACTCTTTCATGTTAAGATTTCTTGAAAACCTATACATGTATTAGATATTTTACAACGATGGTGGAATCAAAAATTCGTCTAATTGTTTTGTTTTTATATTTTCTTATAGGAGAGATAAATATCACCAAAACAATGTTTCATTAAGCACTAGTGATCCGAAAGAAGCAAGATTCCAAGTAATTACTTCTAATTCTAGAGAAATACCAAACAATTTCTACATCATAGATACAGATTATGACAAATATATATACAGTCGCCGTTTTGTGTCGAAATGAGATCATAGAACATTTCGGTATGTATTTTTCTACTTTTTTAAAATATAAAAGAAACGTCACGAACTATCATAGAATTACTTTTCAGATCTTGTTAAAATATGGACAAAAAGAAATCCAACAAATTTCCGTGATGAAGCGATAAAAATGTCAGTAGATGCTATGAAAAAACTTGATAAAAAATTCAATATAGTTTACACTGATTTGTACAATACTGATCATTCAAAATGCCCGTAAATTCAAAATCAAATATATTTTTGTTGCTTACTTCGGATAATTATTATCTCAAGTTTATCAAATACGAAGATGGTAAACAAATAACAAACCAAAAATTATGTCATTTTTTTATTTATATTTTCAAAGCCTTAAATGATATCATATACCCATAACATAATTTAGATTTACACATATTATTTCATAAATAAACATGAAAAATTTCATAAATTTTCGCTAAAATAAATTGATCATTATAAAATTGATATTTAACCATCTTATCCTGTGTTGTCGCTTAACTTCAATGATTGATTACCCAACAAAACAAAACTGTTAAAATTTCAGTATTTCAATACGCAACAATTTGCAAAAAATAAAAAATAAACATTTTTAAATTCCGGTAATGAACATCGAATATATTTCCTATTCTCCGTACACAAAGCAATATTTTAATCGGGAAACATCCGCATAAGGTTTTGCATTGTAGGTATATTTTCACGATGTTTTAGACACGGCTTGCACTTAACCAACGTGACTTATGAACGTTGAACATGAACTCGTCGGGCAATCCAAAATCCCGGATATAATATTTGCTCGCAAGGTCAATCTAGATAAGGTGAGAACCTTCCTGAAAGGTTGAGTAGATTCAGGTGTTGGCTTAACAGTTGTGTCATTTGATTATGAAGATGGAGAAGTTTTTAGGTCGATTATCGTCGATAATTTGCTTTCTGTCATATTTTAAGGTTATCTATTGTTTTTATTTGATGTGAATGGAAATTTTTGAATTAAAAACGGTATTCAATTGAACAAAATATGTTTACTTAAATAAAAATAATTTATCGGAGGCATGAAATACGAAGTGACGTACTTTGAATTTTTTTTATTAAAATTTTAGAAATAAAATTAATGATTATGTATTCTATTTGTATAAAATATTTTTAAATGCTTATTATCGATATCTGTCGAACTATATTTCGAACTTTCTTTGCTCACTATTCGTAAATATGAGTTCATATTATAATAGTTTTCAACCATTTCTATAGATGACTCTTCAAAAATTACTGTTATTTTTCAAGTTTTTTATTAGTTTATTATAAATATACGAGTTTGTACGTATGTACTCGTATGTACGTATTATATTATTATTATTATATGTATAGAAATCCTTCTTATAAAAGAAATATAAGCATGCAAAATTTATTTTTTTCTTCGTATTTACAATTTTTGCTGCTTATTTTATAAAATTGTTGTTAAGTTAGATAAAAATGATTTTGATTGAAAAAAACACATATTATAGTTTTAATTCATTGTTTTAATTCCAAATTTCAAACTGAGGAAATTTTATTTTATGCATTCGGTTGACATTTAGCTTACAAAAATATTTATAAATCATTTATTTTGTATTTTTAATAGACTGTTATAAAATTCAATTGATAATACGAATTTGCTAAAAGTAATAATTTTCACAAAAAATTTATTTAAAATAAAAAAAAGTTAAATCACAACAATAAAAAAAAATACATGAAACTCAAATTCCGACCTAACTAAATGTCAACATTATAAACATAGTTTCCATAAAATACAATATTCTTTTCAAAAATTAAATGTATTATATGTACTAAAAATACCGTATAATTACATCGGATTCGTATTTTGAGGTAGAATGTAACACTCGATTTGAAAATAAAAAGATTAAAATATATCACAATACATTTTAGTTCACTAGTTACCAATTTTGCAATGTCGAATTATTACATTGCCATTTTCTGAATAATATTGTCAATTCACATTTTAAAGCCCGTCCTATACATCTATACAAATCAATACTATTTTCATTTGTAATAAATTAGAGAATAATTAATACTAAATCTTGAACTATAATATTATATAAGTAATTATAAGCGATCAATATCTATTCATTTATACAATACAGACTAGAATTTTGTATGGATTTTCGTACTCTTAGACGATTAATACCGTTTAATCTCTTGTAGTTTTATATCATCATTCAAACTAGTATCTTCAGGTGCCATCAACATATTTTGAATTTCTAAGAAACTCTTGCCTTTTGTTTCTGGTACTTTCCATAACATGAAAATAAAGCAAGTTACTGTCATTGCAGAAAAACTCCAAAAAACTATTGGCAACCCCAAAGAGTCTTTCACAATCTGGTAACTTTTCGTCATGACAAACCCTTCTAGCGCAGCCATTATAGTAATAAAACAGAATCCAATCTCTTTGACGTTAGACGAGAAAAGTTCTCCGAGCTGAGTTGAAGGAATCGGACTGAGACCAAATGAGAAAAAAACTTGCAAAGCATTCAATCCTACTATTGGTATCCAATTTACATATTCGATAGTGCCCAGCACATTTTTTTCATCCAAAAATAAGTATGTCCCTAATAACCCTGTAGAAACAGCACAACCCATAGATGAAACTAAAAGTAATGGTCTTCTACCCCATCTATCTACAAAAAGAATAGACAAAACTCCAGCAGCATTCCCGATAAACGAAGTCATCATAACAGCAACCTCTGATCTAATAGGAACTCTGAATGCCTTATATATATGTTCTTGATAAAATACAACCACTAAGGCGCCACTTAACTGCTGAGCAATAGTTGTCAAGTTGACTATCAACAAAGCTCTAGGGTTCGGTTTATCTTTCAAAAGTTTGAAGCATTCTATAATTGACGGGTTTTCATTTGTAAGCTTTTTTATTGTTTTCAACTCTTCTTGTACTATCAAATCGTTTTTTTGACGTCTCAGCCACTTGATAGATTTTACGGCTTTATCTTCGTCGCCTATTCTCATCAGATAATAAGGCGACTCGGGCATGAATAGCATGGTGATCAATAAAAATGCTGGAAACAGAGCTGATACACCAGCCATCGTTTGCAAAGATACATATGGTGCCACACACGAAACAAACAATCCACCTATGGCCATCCACAACATGAAGAAAGTCATTAACGCTCCTCTGTTATGATTTTCGGCAACTTCAGCTACGTATATGGGAGTAGCAGTTTGACCGAATCCAACTCCTAACCCAGATAAAAATCTGGATACGTATAACCATTCTGGTGCAGTTGCGAAAATGATAAGTGTGAATCCGACCAAGTATGGGAATGCCGAAATTATTGTTGTTTTTTTAGGACCCAAGGTTCGGGACAGGTACGATCCCAAAATTGGTCCAATAGCACATCCCATTGGCAAGCAAGCGGCTATCCATGACATTTGCTCCTCTGTTACTTGAAACGGAGATTCTGGAGAATTCAATATAACGAGAGATGGAGACGACCAACAAAAGCATATTCCTCCAGCAAAGATGTTCAGGGAAGCTGAAAATAAACGAGACAAAATCAATTATCAATATCCATAGAAACATAACTCTAATCTTTATTTTATTTGATTGCAAACACTAAATAGGCGAATGCAAACACAATTATGTGCTATCTTATCGCTCTTTACTGTGGTATGGAATTAAAATTTACACTTTCATATGCGTGAATAATATTTTTTAATTCATGACCTTTATATTGGAAAAATCGTATAAGTACTACAGTTAATGATAGTTTTATGTACAGTTAATAATGAAAGACCTCGTAAATAATGATTTCACAGTGTATTAACATTTCAGGGTAAACAAAAATCATATCGATTTATAAATAATCTACAAAAATAAACACGAATATACTGTACTCAATGAACACATGATGATTAAATTTTGACCCTGTAATTATACGAGTATAATAAGCTCTAGAATACGACCAATTAATTATTGAAATATTCACGAGTATTTGTGATAATTGTATTTATTTTTATAGAAAATATTGATTGCTATTATTTTCAACCAAAAAATAAAGTTTTTTCACGAAGTCCTGGATTTCCGATTACACGTGCCAAGAGTTTATTATACAAAATTGTAACTATCGTATGAAATAGTTCAAGTTTCTATACCATCTTCCATTAATTATAATTAATAGATTGTACCGATTAGAAAATACATATAATCACTTATTTAATATAGTGTTTTAGTTGCAGTTTCACATAATGAAATTAATCGAGATATTTAAGAAATCTTACAAAATCTCGTTTTTGAAAAAATTTTTTGACTATTATATGATAAGTCACAAGTCTTTTCGAAAAACTTTCTTAATCACAAATAAATATCTCAAGATGACAAAAGTTATCAAAATTTTTTTGTATATCAACAAAAAGATAAAGAATATTTTTTATTGACATTTTTTTACTGCTAACATCATATCATGCATTGCGATGCAGTAATTCGTTTATGTTATATATTATATATAGGTACAACTAATTTCAATTGCATTTGTAATTGCATCTTAATTTATACGTTTTCATAAAACAACAAAAAAATCCATGCGAAAATTAATAGCTCATTGTCAGTATCATTTTAGGTTAACGTTATTCAAGTGACCTTTTTGAACTTGTTAATAATTATATCGACTAATATATAATTATACTATAATCAAAATAAATATAACAAAAATGTTAAGTAAAAATCAATAAATATTATATACAGATCATTTCATTTTTATGTTCTTATGTTTAATTTAAAGACGATTAATATATAATATTTATTGAATATGTAAACACTTTTGAATTGTTATTAAGTATCAATAAAATAATAATTGAACTTTGTAACAATAAAGTTATTGCAAAATTTGATCAATAAATATATTTTTTATTAAAAACAAAAAATTATGTGTTTTGTATTGTTTTATGTCTTGACAAACATTTGAATTCTAGAAAAATTAATATAATATTCTTTAATAATAATCTAAAAATTGAATACTAGTTTAGTAAACAAACCAACAGTAAATAAAAAAAGAACTAAAACTGACCTGATAACACTGCTAACCATTGCGGCCATTGTTTATTCAAGCTGATTTTCGCTTCCACTTTTTCAATCTTCGAATCCATGATTTAACTTTCAAATGCACAAATATTTACGATAAATAAATTCTGATAACAGCGAAAACAATAAGCACTCGAGCCGACTGCAGACGCGCGAACGTGGAAATTCAAAATTTCCCGGAAAAGCGCTCGAGGCCCTTCGACTCCTATCAACCTTCCATTTTCGGAATTCAATTTAAATTCAAATGACAATCGACAATCTATAATAAACGGGCTTATCGATCGCCGACGTCGACGTGTTTGTCGACGAATGATTGTCGGCGAAATGAACTCGATCGGCCGCGAATCGCTTTATATATGGCGGCGTTTAAAAACGTGTGAGTAAGTTTTAATACGTTTTCGGATAGTGAAAATAAAACGCACAATGGCATTCGAAATCGACCGAAGTGTCATCCGATAGCGGAAAGATGGTGTTTTAATGTAAAATAATTGTAAATCTTGGTTACTTTAGCATCAGACGCTATTGCTCCCAGGCGGTGTGTAATGGTTTTTGTAGTTTTGCTTAAGTTTCATAACAGTACTAATGACTTACGCAGAATCCAAATTCCATTATAAATGATTTTTTTTCGTAGATGAGAAATTTTATGATGATATAATGATTGTTTTAAAAAAAATACAAACAATCGTTTCGTGACCTGAATTTTTGGTACGTATAAATGGGTTCAGTTAATATTTATTGTTTTTATTTATATATTATATTTAGTAAAATATAAATGCAAATATACTAATTTATTAAATATTTTAATCAATAAAATACAAAAAAAGTACATATATTTTTGTTTGTGATAAAATTTAAAATAAATTCGAATTTACTTTTTTTACAAAATTTATCATAAAAATTCAAGTAGTTTTCCCAATTATGCTAATTTTATACAAAATTGCATTAACATTTTAATGTTTAGAGCATAAATAATTACAAGTTTTTTTTAATAAATATTTTCAATCTAAAATGGAAGAAACGACTTATGCTTGACAAATACAAACTGAAAATAGTTCTTCAAAGTACCTAATGCACATATTTATGAATTAATGTCAAGTTGTTTCTATAAAAGGAAAACCTACGGTCAGAAAATCATCTCACCATGTTTTCGCATTTGATTTTCAAGCTAACAGATGATTTCGAACTTTTGTTTCAGTAACAGGAATACAAATATCTACACCGCAAAACAAACGATTGTAAAAGTAATATAAAAAATATTGCCCGCGCAAACTACGTCATGTCTATCTTCCAAGAAAGTATCGGCAACAACAAATTTTCGCAGTAAATACTGTAAAATGTCAATTAACTCATTTTTTCAATTAACTGACATGCGTATTATGAACGTTCAGATGAAGGCTGTATTTGCATTTGACATTGACGTCACTTTTTTTTATTCCGGATTTCGGATATTTATTTGAAAATCAAGGTCAATTGTCACATGACCATATATTAATATTTTGTTATAATTTTTTAAATCGGCCCTCTGAAATGTAATTTGAAAAAAAAATCGCTAGTGAATAATATATAAAAATCTTTTGGATAATTCAGATAAAATTAAGTGATTTTAAATTTAATTGAAATTGAGCAATATTTTGTTTAATTATTATATTTAAGAAAATTAATTCAAGGTTCATTTTTTCAGATTTTATCGACAAATATATTATACTAACTTCCTTAAAATTTTCGGGTGAAATTTGATATTTATATTCTTTACACACTTCATTTCACATTGAAATTATTATTATGCTACAACACATTGAACCCGTCGTAGTTTCGTAACCAAATACCAAATACCAATATCAATTAATCTTTGAGATTTCCAATAGATTAACTTGGAGATATTTTGGTGTTGAAACCGTATAATTGAACAGAAATGCATCGAAAATCGTGATTCGAACCGTTAATTTCACCTGTTCTTTCTCAAACTGGTTTGTGTGTAATGTTTTCCTTGACCGCCATAGACGTAACCATGAAGACATTGAAAATTAATTGGTGGTTCACTAAACAATATCGATTTTCATTACAAAATGAAACGATACAATTAAATTTTGTCAGTATTTATTTTATATATCCTTATTCAGATTTATAGGACACTTAATTTAAATCATTCCTCGTTTGTATTAACGATCGAATACTTGTATTGATTCTCTTAGCAACAAACTGTAGTTTTGACTTGATATTTATTAAACTCACGTGCGAATTTTTTTATGGATATTTAGTCGTTAATTTTTTTAACGATATATGTAGATACTTTATTAGATAATGTTACGGTCAAGACAATATCCAATTTTGGATTGGAATAAAACGAAACAAAGAGAAAAATGTTATTTGACAACACACATTCAATTGTTATTATCTCATTGACAGTTTTTCAGTTCGAATGAAAAAATAATTTTTTTTTTGATAAATCTATAAGAGGTATAAAGTAGTGGTGTGTCTGAAACGACGCAATTTTCGCATTATAATTTTTAATGGACATTACATACATTTGATGCAAAAATGTTGTGATAATTAAATTTATTATGACTTGATATGATTTTATAAATACATAGTCTGTGTGAATCAATATGCTATTTATGTGATTATAAAAAAAAATCGAATAATATTCATATATTACTTGAGTAAATGTATTATTTCTTCATATTGTAAATAAAATGACTATTTTTTCACTCGTTTACATGTATTGTTTGAATGTATTATCTATTTTACTTATTTACTTACATTTAAATCAAATATCGATTATATTTTTAGAAAAAATTTACACCTAAAAGTCATAATTTAATTTTAATGACGACAATTCTTATTCTAGTATACTTTTATTAACTCAATCATTTATTTAACCATAAAGAAAAAATCTTATTAAAACGCCCCAACAATATACAACATATTGTGCAGATAATTATAATAATAATTGATATTCAGATAATAATAATTGATATTCATTCATAATTTTCTAGTAAAATCCGGTTTTCGATAATATTAAGTATTCACAAACGGAGCATAAAATGCATAATCCTTAATGACGCAATATGAATTACATATTAATTACCTTATTATACGCATTTGATACTGATTCAATATCTTCAACAAAAAAAAAAATTTATTCGAACTGTCAAATATTATTTTATTGATTGCGATTTTATTGCTTGTGTAAAAAAAATATCATATAATATAATAATTTAGATTACTACATAAGGTTATCAAACGAAATACACCGTATTTTGAAACAAAAACACTTTATGATAAAAGCTTATTTCGGATTTACAAAAATTGTCATTGAATAACACTTGCGAAATAAGTATCTGATTGTCCTCAATATAAGAATATTTGTAGTTGTTTCATGTCGAACAAAATCTATTTGTCTGAAGAATTCACAAGGTTCAGTTAATTCATGTTAATTGCTGATAATTTTGATGAATTACAATTTGTCTAATTATGATAATTGAAACAGTCATATTTATTTTAATATTTTGATTGAAAAATTCTGTGAAATCATTTTTTTTATATAAATATAATATTCTAATTTCTTTACCAACGATTTTGGCCAATTGACTTAATGCGTAATTTAAAAAAAAAAGGGATTTATCGTTTATTAATACAGAGCATTTTTTCTATGTTACAATATCGATAATTTTAAAACAAATAAATATTACAAAACTTAAAATACTTTATTACTAAAGTTTATATAAGAAACAATTATTTAGTAGATAGACAAAATATAATAACAAAAAAAAAACACAGCAAACTGTCCTTTGGTTTTATTATATCTACTTTAATTAATATTATTCTAGAGTAAGCATGCGAAATGTCGATTGTAAAAATATGTTGAACTGTTATTATCCATATTCCAATTATCCAATTATCCATATCGTAAGATAATATTCTAGCTGATTATAACTGTAATTGTACGTTCATATCTCGAGTAAATATTTATTATCATACAGTGTAAAGTGTTTAGGATTTGTTGATCTTCGTAAGACCACATAGATATCATCATATCGAAAAGTGAAAAATAGTTTTTTAATAATAAAAATGAATTAGAATAGTAAAATATTATAATATTTACGTATCTGTTTGGATTGGTTACTTTTTTGTATTTCCTAACGGTCAAGGTGTGGTTGACAAAACGTTCTTGATAATGATATATACATTAACATGTGTTTGATAACACATAGTATATTACATATCATTATCTCGTGACATTGTCTCGCAATTGAATATTTGAAGGTTTGACAATTAGTTCCTTTATATTTTCCTATCGTACCTCTTGAAGGGTTTTTGTAAATAATTTAACTACTTTGCGGTTTTCTATAATATTCATTATAGAAACATTACGCAATCAAATATTGCCTGTTTTATTGGAACCATTTAATTTTCTGCGAGTACATATATTTGATCACATGTATTTTAATATGATTATAAAAGCGTTATTATATGCATATAAATGTTATAAGTAATATTTTAAATTACTTGGAAATAATATTATATTATAGATATGAAAATGGGTTTAAGATTAATTTCCCTGATAAATTTGTTGTTTTTAAGGATTGTAAAGTCACTCAATATTTTCTAATGTTTTTACAATACCTTATCGTTCAAATGAAAATATATTTGGGAGAAATATAAATAAGAAATAGATTTTGTTATAAAAAGTAAATTTATTAAATCTCTCATAAGATCATTATCATCCTCATATAAGCGATAGTATAGCGTCTTATCCAGGCCCGGCTCAAGGGAGCGGCAAGATCCGGCCCTCGCCCGAGGGTGCCGAGTTGGCAGGAGCGACGAAGGTGCTCAAATTTCTTTAGCCACGAAGACGCTTCAATTATTTTAGCGTCAAAGATGCCTCTGCTCTTTATCGCGCCAAATACGCTCCAAATTTTTCATTGCCAAAGACGCCTTAATTTTTTCAACGCGCTGAAGGCGTCGTAATTTTTTGGCGCAAAGAAGCTCCAATTTTTCAGACACGAAGGTGTCTGAACTTTTTTATTGCCAAAGACGCTCCATCTTATTCAGCACGTTGAGGGTGCCTTAATTTTTCAGCACAAACACACTCCAATTTATTCAGCACAAAAATACTTCAATTTTTTCAGTGCCCCAACGTTTTCATTGCCTGTTCAGCGCGCTTTTAAAGCACCTTCGTTCCATATTATTGTATGTTTATGCACGTGAAATTTTATAGAAATCTGAGATCCCCAGGTCGTGGATTTTCCTTGTGGGTGGAAGCATTTTTGAAAAATTTCGGATGTTTGACAGAACATACATAGTTGACCTCCTTTTGTAAACCTTATCTTCCTAAAATTTTCTGTTCTTCTTTGTTCTCCTCTAAGAAATTATCCAATTTTAATCAGTTTAAGTATAAAATGGTCCAAGTGCACCTTTGACATGAGGAAATTTTTTTTCAATATGAAACGGGTTAAGTGGTTTGAAGAAACAGTAATTTACTTTAAAAAATAAAGAAAAGTGATAAATAAAAAGTTTACTGCCCTAAGATATCCAAATTATGACAGAAAATTTTCAATTTTTTAGCAAAATACATAGTAAAAAAAATGCAGGAAAAATTGTGATATGATCCAACGACAGCTAATATTACGATTACATGAGAATTTATTTTATTTATGTAGATTTGATTACACAGCATTAAAAAAAATTTTGCCTGCAGCGCTGATTGTTGATATTTAAAATTTTACCAGGGCTGTGGAGTCGGAGTCGCGGTGTTTTGGCTGGAGTCGGAGTCGGAGTCTATTTATAATATCCTCAATAATATAATACATACTGCAATTTTTTTAACAAAATATTATAGTATGTACTTATTTTCCATTATAACATTTTTGAATGATTGTTTTCAGACCTTTTAGAATTTTCTCATATTTTAAAATTGTGGAATAAATAAAAAAAATCGAGAGAAGGTCGACTTTTTTCAATGAGCCTTGGAGGGGCACTCTAACGTGTTTAATTCGTTTTGCGTTATTTTTTATGAAACTAGGGGGGGGGGGTTATTGTTGTTGTTGTTTATAATAATTTATCGCATTCACCTATTGACAGCGTCATATACTATTATAGTATCGCTTAACATCAGTGATCCGTAAATTTGACAAGGTTAAACCGCTAACTTCCAATGACAATATGCGACATATAACATACAAGAAAAAAAATCGAATTTGGCATTCGTCACACACCAAAATTTTCAAAAATGACATAATTAGCATCACAAAGGACCCGTGTGTGCAATTTTTTCTAGTTAATTACTGCAATATACGACACGGTAGAGTACAATTGTAAATGGGACGTTTTACAATATTTATTGTTCGTCTGGAGAGTTGCTTTTGTACAACCGGAAAACGAACAAAAGCCTTTTCATAATCCAACCGATTTTCGATTCGTTATTTTATTTATACGTGTTTCGTATACATATATTCGCATTGTTTTATTGCTAATTCTATCGTTTCGCAAAACGTGTACACGGTGTTAAAAATATTTCCATTTTTATTTTTGTTATATTATCCATGATAACATAATATATTTAAAGATTATTTATATATCTCAATTATTATTGATTGCGGGTCATAAATCCTTTTATATACCTTCAGAAGCTCTTTCTGAGAATTATTCGTATTAAATAATGAGAGGAAGGTGACTGCGTCCATTAACTGACCGGGACAATTATCGCTTGAATTGAATCAGTACATCAGACAGTACTAAACTTTTTATCTATTTACAATCTTCACTTTAAATAATACCGAATTAAAATACAAGTATTTTACCGTCACTCTGTACGATCTGACAAAATTGGTTGATTAGTTGAAAAGATTTACACGCGGCGGCTGCGTGAGATAGGCTTTTTCGCAGTTAACTCGTAAATTACAACAATAGGAAACGTCATACTGAACTATTTGCATTAATTACATAAGCGATTCTGAGAAGTAGATTATTTATTAATTCGCGATCACTTAATCTTCCATATATCATGAATTCTAGACTCTTGTCCGTTTCAAGGCTGTGTTTTGCGCACGTGTTTGTTTATGTATAATATACCTATACAATGTAAACCATATTTTTTTGTTCATCATTAGAGTGAAAGTTGAAGTTTTGCGTTTTTTTCTCAGAATCGGAGATATTCGAAAATAAATACCATATCAATATGAATGTTTTTCTGAGAATGTGTTTTTTACAACACATGTTAATTAAAACGAGAATATTCAATTATTCCGATAGAATTTCAAAACGTACAATAACAGTATAATAGGAGAGGGTTGCCATACGACACAGTTTACAAGGACATGTCCTCGTTTTGAGCCTGAGGCTTGCACCCCAGTGTCCCCTTCAGAAGGATATTTGTCCCAGTTTTTCATAGATATTATTTAAAAAGTATCTTTCCGGTAAAATGTAATTAAGTGAGTTTGCACAATGGTAACACACGATGAGTGGCTATGTTATTCACGACAAAAATATAATAAATTATTTTTATTGGGGGAGGGGGTGTCCCCGTCTATGGTCCGACAACTATTGCAACCCTTATAATAAATAGGACATACTATATACTCGTACATATGTATATCATTTTAATTTTTGTGATATGTTAATCTTCATTTATAATTGCTACCGAAATAGGAATCGACCTTCGTCATTTGAAATACATACGATATTATTACACATAGTGATAATTCAATGAACTTACTTTTGAAAATTTTCACATGTATTCGAATAAACTTTTTCAATATTGTGCTATTGTTTTTATAAATATAATGAATGTCTTTTCCAATTATGAATTTTTTCAAGAGGATTATTGTTTACTAATGGTATTAGATGAATATAAAAGTTTGTTTGAACTTTAATTTTACGATTGGTAAATAATATAATTGTAAGAAGAAACGCATTTCATACTCTAATTCAGAGATGGCCAACCGAAATCACTTGGTGGGTCGAATAAAATAACACATGTCTTTGAAGGGTCCCACATAAATATTGTAAAACTTAATAATCATATGATAGTTATTATATGAAAAATAAAAGATGGCTTACAATTAAAATATTTTATTATATTTAAAATTATACCTCGAAAGGGCCAATCAAAACCTTCAATTGGGCCACATATGGTCCGCGGGTCTTAGTTTGACCATGGCTGCTCTAGTTGATTTTACACCTTTATACATAAAACAATGTAAAAATAGAAAATTTTCTAATTTCTTTGCAACTACAAACTATAATGTTTCAAATTTCTCATTACAATGACACAGTTGAGAAAAAATTAAAATTGTGCTAAAGGCGGTCAAGTTTATAATGATAATTGCATCCACATTATATCATGTAAAGACTGAAACCTTTTACGTGGTGTTAATTTTTTCTGTTTTTATTTCTGGTTCATTAATCACTCCAGTTGAATATCTGTGTTTATTTATAAAAAAGTAAGCTTTTTTATGAAATGATGCATCGAACGTGCATTCAAGTATCATCGAACTTTGATTCTGATAAATCGATATACATATATGTACAAACGTACATGTTAGGTTCTCAAAATTTGTTTTTATTGGAACATGTGTAATTATTTTTGAAATAATCTCATAGTCTTGATTTAATTTTGTTACAAAAGAAGTTCAAAGGAATTCGAATTTTTTATAAACTATAATAGTTATTCTCAGATTTCCATTATATACCTATACAGAGCTTCTTAAATTTCAGAATCTTGAAAGTGAAAATTGCTTTTTTTTAACGATATATATTATATATATAATGTTTGTTGCAAAGTTGTTTAATGTCAAGGTGTCGCAAAATATTAAATCAAGGTTCACATAAAAATTGTAGGTCGAAAGTCGACAACCTTGCATTTTTACTCTTGTATACATGAACATTGTTTTCTTATGAATATGAGAAATTACAGTTTTCGCAACGTATTAGTTTCAAAACAATATTAATATTTTTACCTAAAGTGTTAATTGGATTCTTTCATAAGTTATTGCAAATTATTTTTTCATCGAATGGAACTCATACGCAATTCAATTGTTACATTATCTAGTGAAACAATGGATCTGAACAGCACATTTTTTAAGTGCATTATTGAAAGTCATTTGAAGTATTTTATGTTTTAACTGCTTATTTCTCACCTGTCAAAAGGTATAACTCCATATTATTTTAACAGCACGTAATATGACATATTAAAAAAGGACATTTCGAACACTATTGTTTTGATATAGAATTGTATATAGGTAGATAATTAATGGAAATTTGATATGACTATTTTTTAACTAGTTCAAGATACTTCCCACCCATATACAATTTATCCTTGCATATTTATATGTAAGCTTTAATAATGAAAAATTATGTTTCAACGCCTTTTCATTTTCTAAATATAGATACCGAAATCCTTGCATATAGAGAATTTCGAGAGTTGCAAAATCCTTCATATTTAATTGAAATAGGATATATAATAATAAATTCTAATATAAAATTGAAAACTTTCAATTCGCTCATACAAGATTATAAGTATCTCATCAGTTTATTCCCGAACTTCGTTGTATATAAAACATGCAAATCGTTTTTTAAACAATTAACAAAAAAAAATTGTATTCGTGACATGTATGTATATCGAATGACTGCTTAAATATCATTGATTCAATGAATCGGAAAATATTATTTTGAACACGATTATTTTTTTGACATAATGGTTTTTTCGAAACGCGTTAATCGCTTACAATTAGATTTTTTTATAATTAAAATTTGGTAGCATATGCAAAAACTTTTTTGAAAAAAACTAATGCCAACCTACAAAGTTTTATCAATAAGATTATATGCATTTGTAGAATTTAAATAACCATTGTTGATACAACTGATCATTTTGTATGTAAATTTGACATTGTCGCATTGATCGATGAAAAGATGCGTCATACATGGGCCATCTAGGGAAAACTTTGTTCGTCATTCATTTCTCGAAATTCAACAGTTTCATGGTCAAATTGTCTCCGAACATATAAATAAGAAATGTCTAAACGTCATTGATAAGACTCAGCAGTATTTTTGGGATCAATGATCTGTTGGTTTGACCTCAAATAGAAAAGTGTAGACATCTTTGTTCGGAAATAGTTACACTCACTTTTTCCTACGCTAATAATGTCAAATGAATTAGTCTCATTACGTTTGCATAACTGATGGATATGAAAGGAAAATTGATTAACGTAAATCGCATCATAATCCGATTGAATAATATTGTGAAAAGTAGAAAAGCTATACAAATGCATTAAAAATTTTGCAAGTATTTAGAAATATTGTTATTTGAATTTTTGATTCATATTTTGTATTTTATAAAAAAAATAACTATTTTTAATACCACAAATGTATGTAGTTTTAATCGATTACATTAAAATAATGGTTCATATACAATAGTAAATTTTTAGAGACATCTATTAAAAATTTATTAAAGCTTTAAGAATTTACTTGATTTATATCAACTTAAACAAGTCAAACATAGATAGAAAACGATTATTCTAATTGTAAAATAAAAGTAAATTAAAAAGTATATGAAAAATATATATATTTCATACTTAATAATTATTAAAAGATTAAAAGAAAATTATAATTATATAAAAAATCAAACTTGAAACATGCAGTGAATATCATTTTCAAACAAACATGTCTTCCATATTAAAATGTACTTCTATAAGTTATTTGTATTTTGTTAATAACACGATTTTATTAGTCACTCGATTAAAATTCAATTCAGTTCTTACCTTTTTACAAAATGAACAGAATTTCTTATTTCCGTATGACGTTCATTGCAAACTAGATGATCTTTATTATTCACTTGTTGATTTCATAGCGAAAAATTAACATATGTATACTCATTAATTTCCACCAGCTTATTAAAATACGTTGTATTTAGATCAAACTATATTATAAATATGTACATGGTAGTAAAATAAAATTACATTGACATACCTAAAGAACGTTCAACAAAACGTTGACACGTCCAAAGTTGAATTTGACATGGTCATTCAAAATTTCCTTTTTACTGCTCATCATCAACATTCGACATAAAACATTTCACGGTCACGCGTGAGTTCGAAATAGATGAACCTCGGAAGTTTGAACAAAACTCAATTTGAGAAAAATTTAAATAATTATTAAATAAATAGAAAAACGCTATCAAAAATTTAATATCCACTTTCAAACAAGGCCATGAAAATGTATGAACTCTCAATCAAATGATTTAATTTTGTTAATTACTCCTTACTTTTCCTGGTACATTATATAAATATATATTGTTATATTATATCTGTTTTCGAAAAATCTATTTTTTATTTTCCAATATTTAAATATGTACTGTTATTTTGTATTTTTGTTGCGCGAATTTGACTTAAAATGCACACACCACATTAGAAAACAATTGATGTTTGACAAACATTCATATTAAATAATACTATCTGCGTAGACACGAAAAAAAAATTTGAATATTCAATAATCATTTCATCGTAAAACCCAAAAATAAATAACCATACGCACGTGCGAAAATACAAAACAAAACTTTACAAGAATCCTACTAATTAATATAGAATTTTCACGCATAAACAATATCATAAAAAACGCTCAACTTCAACCGGGTTTTCCGAACCAAACGAGAATTTGATGACGTTTCATTTAGGATCCTCTTGCTGAATTATGCACATCTCGGTCATTATTACCTGTCGTCTTCCACACTACTTTTTTCTCATATATTGGCCATTAAACCCGCAGCTTCTTAGAATTAATCTTTTGTGAGGCAAACAGGATTTTTCATTCATCACAAGCGCATATATTTAAACTGTTTGGACAAAACGGCCATTCGATGACTGAGTTCGCCAATTACATCATCCGACTGCAATTTATATGCTCGCAGTTGTTGCAAAACGCTTCTCAGAAAAATCGTTTTTTTTTCTTCAAAATTTCATTAGTTCAATTTGTGATATTCTAATTCGGTAGATACAAAATGCGTTCTCGCTAGTTTTTTGATGGTGAACACATCCTGTAATTATTCGTTTGAAGATACTAACATGAGTTAAGTTGAGTAATTTCGTTCGCTACTTATACAGATGCTAAAGATTATTTGATTGTACATAACAAAATTATTCAGCAAGTCAATTTTAAGTCGAAACTCTGTATATTCATGAAAAAAAATAATTTAATTGACCATTCCTGGCTATATTAAATAAAAATTTGCAGTGTGTGGTTTGAAATAAAAATAAAAAAATACCGCAGGAGTACATTAAAATTTTATTTTCGGCGGTATTTATTTAATGCACGAAATTTAAGTGAAAATTAAACATTCATATTTATTGACGTCATGAGGATTAAAAAACATGATGGTTTGGAAAAGGTTCAAAGCAATATTTTCAAAAGAATCTCAATACCATTCAATTATACGGAAATTTTCAGAAAATAACGAGTTGTTTGTTTATTAAAAATATACGTATTTTGGATATATTATATCTCAAAGATCGGCATAAGTAAATACATATTAAAATTAAAATAGTATGTACTTATAAAATCAATCTTTACGAAAGAAAATCATTGAATAAAAATTTTAAAATATTGATTGGCCAAAGAGTAATATCGATTCGTATTCTAATATCATATATGTATAACTAGGTGGGTATTTGTGTCGCCTTATTAAAATTCAAAAATGTCAAAGTAGTAGCTTTTGTTACAAAGTAACGGTAATGCTATATTGTAACAATAGATCAGAAGCTCGCTGGAATTTCACATTATACAATAATTGCGACAGAATATTTTAACATTAAAATTGATTACACACGATCAAAAAAATTATACGGATGAATTACATCAATATGTTTTTTTTTCGAACATATGAAGTTCATTTATGATCCATTACGCTTACTGCATCATAAAAAGGTAACTTTCACTTTCGAACGCCGGAGAGTTGACTCACAAAATATTGCATTTAAAAACCATATTATCGATTAATTCACAACCATCAACTATTGCCAAAACATCGATCTTCGATCGAATTTCGTAAAATTCGAATTCGTTGACATTTTTCCGACGCCGTTGACACGCCAAGGTGATAACACTGAAAACGGCCATCTGAACTCAAAATCATCAAGAGGAGGGACATGGATTAAGCCTTTCGTCGTACCCATCTCTTAGTCGATTTGTCGTGCGCAGCTTTGAGGTCAAAACTCTTTTACAAGGAGAACACGAGTGATTCGCAGAACGTTTTCGAATGCAAAAAACGCGAGTTTGAAAGATCGATTTTATCATTTGGCAGTGTGGATTTTTTTTGAATTGATAACGGGTTATTTAATTTATGATCAGCCGCGGGCTTTGCGTAATAAGTTTTCTCAGAATCAATAAAGCCTTTTATACACAAAAATAAGGTGATATAAACACATTGCACCCGGGGCATTTATTGTCCACGTGCGATTGTCGTGAATTTTTAACAGGGCATAATATAATTCGCAGGATTTGTTCAAATGTGTCACAGGATTATCATGAGTTGGGTTAATTCAAATTACATATGTCTTTATCAAAATATTAATGCTTCATGCATTGAAACTTTATTTTAAAATAATTGATTCGATTTGGTTTAAAATCTTTAATAAAAATAAATGATATATGAATGAGAGGAAATGATAAATTTTATTATTTAAAATTATTTACTGTTATTTTTGTAAAGAATAAAAGTTAATTTTACTGTATACAACCACCATTGAAAATTATAAGAAAGGTTTTTAGAATTATGAAAATTTAATTTAATTCGCATTACTAAAGACCGTTATTAGTTAAACGCTATGCAAAATCATCACAATAAAAAAAATAATTGAATTGCTTATATTCAGAAAAATAAATAATCTTATAAAAACTATAATAATTAAACTCAAATCTATTAAAGGAGAGATATCTTTCCATTTCATTGATCTGATTTTCGTGAAAAATTGCAATTATTGAAACTAGGTCAAAATAGATCTAATGCAAGTTTGTAATAAAAAGTTATAATAATTTGGGTTTCGTAAATTATAATATTTGTATATTTTATTTTTGATGAACTACTTAAATGTTCAATAAAATATGAATAAATAAACGAATTAAATAAAATTAAACGATATATTGAACTGGTTTATTACTCCATAAATATTATTTTATATTTTTCGTATAAAATAAAATTTACATATGTATATGAAATAAAACTAGAAGATATATACGTATTTACATAATTTTATTATTATATTAACAATAAATTTTTCGTGTGAGTATTTTATAAGTATTAATTTCATTTTTATAGTTATTTCGAATTGATCAAAATTAAATAGAAACACTAATTTAATTAAAAAGTTCTCATTGAATATATATTATTTTGCATTGGATTTTAATTTTGTAACGACTTTTTCACGACTATACCATTGATATACAATATACCATTGTACTGTAATTACTATAAAGCTTCTATTTTTTTCAAATCTACGTCACATTCCAATGAACCTGCACCCAATCAACAAACAACAACCACAAAAAATTCAAATAAACTAATTGTATTGCGTCTGAATCAAATCAACGAAATAATGGCGTCTATTAAAGAGTTTGAGGATTCGTTTTGCCGTTCTAAGAATGAGTCGAAGGATAATATTGCTGTGTATTTATTGGCTGATTATTCAGTTAGTGTTCCATCATACGATGAGGTCCCAAGAAGAGGTCACCTCAATTTTCACAATGGAAACCGGCGTTATGGTGATCATAAATAATTATAATACATACATAGCATAGCATACGAATTATTGCGATGATGCTCATTATCAGATTTAGTTATTATTTTTGGCAATGCTGCTTGTTCAATGACAAAAAATTATCTATTACCTCGAAAGTGAACCAAATTTTATCGGTTTTTCAATACATGAAAATATCATTTGGAGCTCATCAAATATTTGTTATTCTGAGTGGACGCGTTTTATATTTTTATCACACATAGTATAATATGAAAATCAAACTTTCGTTCGTCAATATTCTATTTAGTAACAATATGAGTTGTATGAATATTGTTAAAATTCATGTGTGAGATCGACATTGAAAAAAACTTACAAAATTCCAGTCGTGTTCATTTGCCGAATAAACTATTTAGAACGTGACAAGTTCAGGTTCATTGTACGTTTTTTGTTCGCATGTCATAAATTAAAAAAAAATCTATTGAATGTCTATTGTGCGTCGTAAATAAAAAAGTTTTTAAATTGAAAAAAATATGAAACAAGAAAGATGTGTTGAGCAATTTAAATGAGTTTTTGAAGTGCAAATGCAAATCTGTATATTATGATAGGTACATACTATTGTTATCTTTGTAATAAATCAAGCTATTAATGTATCATAACATTGAAAATTAATTATTTGGATTTATTAAATATAATATGAATATTATTAAATATCATATGAACAAATAGGATATCAAAAGTTTGATGATTTTTCTTTGTGTGATAAAAAAAACACATCTTTCAATTAATAAAATAGTCTCATTACACTATTGCATCCATCTACTAACCTTCCACTTAACTTTCCATCTTACAATTATTATAGTTTCGATGATTGATGAAATCTGATGAATTCAATAAGGTAACTATTGAATAATCACAAATTAAAAAAAATTTATTATAAATATTTCAAAAATTTATTTAAAAACATTAATAACTAATATATGGAATGATTATTTACATGAAAAAATAGTATTTAAACGCGGACTAATCGTTCTAAATATTTTAACTATACTATGCCATATTTTAGTATCATAGTCAAAGCAATCGGGAAATATTATATTATACATATCTAGAAATTCAAGAACGACAAAATAAAAACACAACCACCTTGACTCAATTCTCTACAACAATTCGACTATCGTTAATTTTTTCCAGATAAAATATATTTTATCAATCCATCACACGCACATTTTTGTATCACTTATAAATAATTAACCTATTAATATCAATGAATACATAAAAATTGCCGGAATCGCAAACATAATCTAAAAAAATGTAATTAAATAAAATGATTGACATATGTTATATATTATACATAAAAAAATAGTTTCGCAAGACGAAAACAATTTTATTATCAATCATATTCGAATTTCGATCTGAAATATTTCAAAGAATGTAAGCATTGACTTTGGCAAAACTTAAATTATAATACTGATATTTAAAAATTATTTTAACTCACATCACTTAAGATTGCTTGTTGATGATGATTTTTTTTGTACTATAGATATAATATTTACAATAAAATAAATTTTTAGATTTTATCACTACGAGTTGATTTTATTCTCTTTTGGAGAAAGTTTGCTCGTGCTTCCGTCTATCAATAAATTTTGAATGTCCAACAAAGTTTTGTTCATCGTCTCGGGCAAATAAATGACAATGATGACCATCATCATAAAAGTGACCGTTGATAATGTATAGAACACACTTGAAGGACCTAACTCGTCGTTTAAGATTTGGAACAACTTCGTGACAATGAAACTGACAATTGCACCACTCACTGATATTATACAAACTGCGATTTCTTTAAAACTCGATGAGAATACTTCACCCAACATTGTGTAAGGAATGGGTGCTAGTCCCAAACCGAACGCAACCATCAACGTGTTTGTGCATATGATTGGCAACCATGTGATGGCCGGATATGTGTCTTGAAGGAAAGACAATTGATAGTATAGTGCAATAAGAGCAGTTGAAACACAACAGCCAACAGATGAGATGATCAACAAAGGCTTTCTGCCCCAACGATCGATTATGAACATCGATGCTACTCCGAAAATCATTGAAATCACGCTGGATATTATCACAGCTTTGTATGGTGTTATTGGTATGTTGCTGGCTGCGTATATTTGTTCTTGATAAAACGATACGACAGTAGCACCACAGAATTGCTGAGCCACAATTGTTGTAAATATCAAAAATAATGCTTTCGGATTCGGTTTATTTTTGATTTCTTTAAGGCATCCAAAGAACGAGAAGTTGTTTTCAACGAGTTTTTTGATCTGGGATATTTCACCTTGTACAGCTTCGTCTTCCTTTTGGTGACGCAACCATTTCAATGCTTTCTTGGCCTCGTCCTCTTTTCCCAATCTCATTAAATAATATGGTGAATCCGGCATGAACGGGAAAGTGGCCAGCATCAACAAAGGGAACAAACACGATATTTCCGCCATAGCCTTGATCGTCACGTGCGGTCCTACAACCAGAGGCAAGAAGCTGCCGAAACCCATCATCATTGTCAATATCATGGTCAAAGCGCCCGATTGTGATTCTCAGCTATTTCTCCGATATAGATGGGCACGGAAGAAAACCCGAATCCTACTCCGATTCCAGATATGAATCTGGCAAAATACAGATACCAGGCGCTGTTTGCGAATATGGTCAAGATGAAACAAATTAGGAAAGGTACTGTCGACAATATGATGGACTGCTTGGGTCCCAAATATCTGGAACATGCGGATCCGACAATTGGACCTAATGCAGATCCAAATGGCATCAAAGAAGCAATCCATGATGCTTCGCTGTTAGTGATGTTAAATGGTGTGTCAGGACCTTGTAAGATGGCTAGTGAAGGGGATGACCAAGAGAAGCATATTCCAGTGTTGAATAGACACAACGTAGCTAGAAAAGAAAAATAACGTAAATTAGCGTTTTTTGTTGCAATATATAATTAATAATTAAGCAATATATAATATATACATTAGTTGTATATATAAAACATATTGGTTAAAATTACGAATATTACGACTAGTGATCTATTCGTTATCGACATACTAGTATAATAATAATAAATAAAATATACATTATTATCTAATCAGCAATAGAATACAATTTTTTCAATTCCTTTAACTTTCAATTCTTCGTAAAATATCAAGTTGTTTTTGTTTATGAAAGTGTTACGTATTTTCAAGAGAAGTGTTATATAACATTTGTGAAGATTTTTTTAGCGAAAATATGATAATTTATTTACTTATGAGTCATCTGGTATATTTTAACTTGATTTCTTACGAGTTGAATTAAAGCAATGGTAGCTGATGTTTACGAGTTGTCACTTAAATGCGGATATCGTAAATTATGCTGAACGTGCTTTCTTGTTGTAAACGTGTTAAATGAAAAAAATACAAGTAGTCATTAAAACAATGAAAATAATATCAAATCAGCGCATTGAAAAATTATCTATAAAAAATGTACCCGATTACTATTTCGTACATGTTCCGCGTCAGCGAAAAAAAGATCCTTGTTAAAAAAGTAAACACTTAAATTGAAAGCGAATCGGACTTTCAAAATGACATCATTTTAAATCGAATTCATGATTATTCAATGTATTTTAATCGTCCAAATTTGCATTCCGAACGCTGCAAGCCATTGTGCACGCATACCATTGCGTTATTTGCATTCGACCATGCCTTATTTATGCAAGCCCTTTTTTAACGTGTCGAACGCTAATTATACACATAAAAAACTTAAAATTAATAAAATGAAATGAATAAAACTTGTTACATTCACCTGCATAGCATATAATCAAATGTATGATCCTAATACGGGACGAACCGTGAAGGTTGTTCTCGCACGATTAATTGTTGCAAAACTTTTATTTTTGAACGTGTCGTGCATATGCGAACAATAATTGTTTTATGTTTCACGTGGTTTTCATTTATTTTGAATTGTTTGACTCCATGACTTTGTAATTCTGCTGAAAATGTCTGCGTTTTTACAGCCAATTGTAAATATTAAGTATCGATTGTTTTCTACATGAGTAATGTTGCCGTATCGCTTAATTAGTTGCACATAAACGTAGAAAATTGTCTGGTTTTAAAATGGAAATTGTGTTCGGATGTACGTATTATATTATATAATACAAATTTGTTTAGTAATATTCAAAATACATATATAAATTCAAAGAAAGACGAATTATCATTGATACAACTATGAAAAATTATTGAAATAAATAATTATATAATATATAATATACATATGTGTTTGGTATTTTACTTTTTCCTTACATTAGATCAAAAAATATCGTTCTTATCATGTTTTTTTGTTTGAAAATAAATATCGTTCTAATGTTGAGCAATGAGTTAAAAAATATTCGACTTGTATATGTACCTACAATTTCGAAATTTTTCGAGAGTTTTTCAAAGATTTATCGATTTTTGGCAATATTTGGCAAATAATAATTCATATTTAAATCACTATATGTCGTATTTGACTATCACTATATTTCATATTAGCATAAAATATATTTCGCAAAAACATTGAACTTTTTTTCCGATAATTTAAATTAAAAATGACAACTTCCTTTAAAAAAAATTGCCCTCAGTACCAAAATAAAATTGATATAATTGCAAAATAATTAATCGGACATTTCCATGTTATTATGTTTCAATTAATTTGAATTTTCAAAAAATGACTCATAACTCCAGATATATTAAAAAAAAATATCGTATATAAAAATTTTCTTCACACAAAAATACTTTGAAAATAATGCCGACGATATTTGAACAGTTTTTCATGTGACTATTGACCGTGAGTCTGACAACCATTTAACCTGAATTTTATTTTAACAAAAAACGAAATTTGTTTTCAATTTATAAATTATCAAAAAAATTAAATAAATACCTGAAAAAACAGCCATCCATTGCGGCCACTGCCTGTTTTTCTTGATGAGCACTTCGATCGCGACTTTTCCCGTTTCCAAAGTCATTTTCACTATACGTAATTACAATTCGAACAAAAATCAACACACAATGAAAAGATTTGCGACCAAGACGATCGCCAAGCACGAGATCCAGTCCGCTTATGATCGTGGAACGAAAGCGTCGCACTCTTTTGAACCGAGGCTACAGCGAATCGTGTGCCTCAACAGTCACCGATCGGCTTCCGACAACAACCACTATTTATCGACGATTCTGCGATATCCCAGAACTGCAAAAATCCACTTCTTTGCAGCAGATTCCTTTTTTGCGCCGAGCTAGGATTGCCGATCGTCGTGCTTCGCGCGCGAAACTTTGCGAAGTGGAGCGTTCGTCAGTTAACAGTTTCCCTCGGGCCGGTTATTCGCGGTTTGAACCGACGGTTGATTTTACTCGGTATGTTCTATTCAATGGCGCATTCGAAAGTGGATGTTGTGAAACCACATCGTTGTGGAGTAACGTTGCGCACATAGAAAGGTGTCGTCAACCTTTTGCGTGTCACAGTGTCGATAATATTTGAGATAGCTCCGAAGTGTTGAAATCTATGCGCTTTGTATGGTATCAAATTTATAGTTTAAATTGAGAAATTTTTTAAATAGTAATTTATCGTTTTTGAAAAACTATTATGTTATCAATCGGTGTGAAGTAATTTTGAATACTAATGAAATAAATGTTTCGAAGTTATTTGGTTCATTCTTTTTTAATCGATGGACTTGATCGGTGATCGTATTATGAAATTTAGCTCAAATTACCTATCTTAAGTATCTTATATGTGACTTTGAAAAAAAAACGTGTTTTAACTGGTTTTCAAAGATACGTATACTTACAATATTTTAAATGTGATATTTTTTTTGTAAAAAAATTAAAAAAGATACATGAATTAATCTTAAAAATAATGATAATGTAAAAAGACTGAAATTTGCGGTTGAAGATGGGCACCTTGAAACGAATCGTACTAATAATATTTCCATTGTTAACCTTTGTATGTAAAATACGATTTAGCTGCATTATTTTTTTGAATTATTGAAATAATAAAAAAATATTTCTAATGCATGTATAAAATATAATATTGTTACAAACATAATTCACTGTGGTGTGGAATATGATTAAAATCTAAATTTTTAAAGTAATATGATCACTAAATACATATAAAATAATATAACATTCTTATTATATCCTATCTATAAAAATATAATAAAAACATTTAAAACAGATATCGCTCTACAGTAAACACTAACCGGTATTTTAAGCGAAATTTAATCCTTTGGTTATACATATGTATACAATTTGATTCTTTACCAAGTTTATTTTTTCCATTTTTTTTTATATAGTTCAACTGTTATTATCTCCTGACTTTGCAATTTCATTCGTACACTATTATTACGCGCATTTCATTCATAATGACGAAGGACATTTAATGTTTATATGAATCTAGGTTAAATTTTTACGAAGATGAAAAAAGTATTTTATTACGTTTTTTTTTCATATTGTACCATAGTATTGAATAAACACGAATGTGTGTGAAGCGGAAACATATATATTTTTTAATTAAAACTTTCACTTTGTGAAGGAGTATTAAAAGAAATTTATTATATAGGTACATGGGTGCTTATGTTATTTTATTCATTATATTATATATGAATTATATATATTTAAATCCTAAATATACTAAATTTAAATTATGAAATTGATATAAAAGAAATTTTTATCATAAGAAAATACTTTATAAAATTAAACTATTTTAAAAATTATGTGACATCTATAGAAAATCCAAAAAACTTTTATATTATATTTCAAAACTAATAACTTCTTAATTTTTTATATACATAGGTAGCACTACAATTTTTAAATATTTTTTTCATTCGATGTTTGAAATAACTGACGATGAAAAACTTTCGAAGATGATCGAAAGACGTATTTTGATTTATCAATTTTTCATGAAATTGAATTTGAATTTGAGCTCATTGTCAGAACCTTTAACCAAATATTACCGAGAAAAAACGTCATTGTTTAATTAGTAGATTGATACAGCTACATATATGTATTATAACATTATCAGCCTGACAATGAGACTAAATAATATAATTTCAATAAATCAATTGAGAAGAACCTTAGACAGATATTAAAAAACTCTTGTCCAACAGCGAATGTTATGTACACGACCGACCGTATATATTTGCCCGCCTTTATTTTATCCAATATCATATGTTTATTAACGAATTTTCACTAAAGATAACTTTTAAATAATAGAAAATATAATTTAAAACATATTTAGGTAAATACACATGATCAGAAGTGACAGAAAATATTTTTATGAATTTTTTCAATAAGAATAGAACTATAGAAAAAATCCATCTTTTGTTTTCATGCATTATTTTTCGTTTCAGTTAACCGAATTCTTTCATTCTTTTATTATTTTCTATTAGCATAATAATATTTAATCCAAAAATATATTAGATGTTTATTTTGATTTTAGTTTTCATAGGGAAAACAGCATTTGAGTTTGGCACTTCTCGCATTATGTCTTAATAACAAAGTTTTAGAGATAATAAAGATAATAAAGATAATATTATATTATTCATAATATAATCTAAATCAGGGCTCCGCAATCACTGTGCCGCGAGACGATGCTGGCTGTGCCGCGACGCATTTCCAAATATAAGAAATTCAAATAATTTGCCAATAATATAAAATTAATGTAATTTCTCTAAAAAAAAGCACTTTTTATAAATATCTTTTATTTTTGGTTTGCCTAGAACGACCAAGTGTCGAATTTTGGCCGGAATGGTCCCGTTTTATTTTTGTGTTTTGCGTTTTTCTTGTCGCTTTTGTAAAATTACAATTTACTATATTTATTGTTAGAAAAAAAATATACATTACTTTGTAAAAGGAGAAACGAAAATAAAACAAAACAAAATTTTTAGTAGAACATAATTTTCGTAATAAAATAAATTAAGAATACTTTTGAAAAAAATTGTACTTACATAATTTATTGTTCATTTAACATGTTTCAGAAAAAAATCGCCTGCATTGCTATTATTATTTTTATACAGGGTCTTCCCCGGGACTTTTATAACTTCAAATTGAATTTAAAGTGACTTAGAGTCATGATAGAGAAGTGAGAGTGATACCATTCCGAATAAAATCGGCTACAATTTTTTTTTCATTTTTACCCCCCCTCCTCAAATTTTACCTCTCCCCCCCTCTAAAAAAAAAAATTAAAAATAATTGTAGCCGATTTCATTCGGAATGGTATCATTCTCACTTCTCTATCATGACTCTAAGTCACTTTAAATCCGATTAGAAGTTATCAAAGTCCCGGGGAAGACCCTGTATAAACATGAAATACTAGTAACGATTTTTTTTCATTTTATATAATTATGCGTCCTGAAAAAAATTATATTTCATTAAAGATGTTAATAGTTCTTTGAGGTAAAAATTGTAAAATTATTGAACTTGCAAAACATTTTTTTTATATAGTGAAAAGGATATAATTTTTATTTGCTTTTGCGGGGCATTCTGTTTTAAGTCCTAAGAAATATGGTCACCCTGGCTAGGTGTGCCGCGAAAGGAATAAGGTTACGGAGCACTGATCTAAATGATTGAAGAATATTTATTTGAAATTTCATCATAAAATCATCTTAATTTTTTTGAAAAGATTTCTTGTACGTTGAAGGAAAGCCCACTATCCCGCCTGTTACATATCTCACACGACCATTTATCAAATTCAAAACATCACAATAACTGCAACACGAAATAAAAACATAATCCTCTTGGCACAACCACTTCGAAGAACCCATCTCCGCCTATAGATAAATTCGCACGACCCAAAAGAACGAAGAACGAACTCCGATAAAGAAACGCACACATTACGGAACGAGCGTCACCGGCGAAATTCATCAGCTAATGGTTTAGAGAGGCACACCGGAAATTTATCCAATAAAACAGTTTAGATACTCGAAGACGCAGGACACACATCGAATGAAAAACACATAAAGAACGGGGCACTAAAGTATCGCCGGTTCTTTTTTTCGCGCACATACATTTTGCAGGGCCTTCGCTTTTAGTTGTGCCCTTCCGCGAACCGTCTTCATAAATATTTAAAGGGCGGATCGGGGCGGCCGTAATTCGATAGAACGGGTTCATTGTTAACGAGCTTTCACTTTAATATTGAAGGTGAACGAAAATAACGTTCGATGATGGTTCGAATGAAAAAATACAGCGCTCGGAGGCCTTTGCGAGATCTTGTCAAATGTTTCCGATGAATTTTTCGTTTACTTTCGAATTCTCGGTAAATTTGTTAAAGAAAAATTTTCAGCTAGCTGATTTCTCATTATGAAAATGGATAATGTATTTTTATTCGTTTATATTGAATTTTCAATAAAATATTTATTCTAACCACTTCATCGCGTGTTTTCAATTTAAAAAAATATCAATTTTGACTATCAATTTAATTATTTTAATATTTTTCGATTTACATATCGATTTGAAACATGAAAACATTTTAAATACATTATAAAATTAATACTTTTTGCCTACGATATATGTATTATTTCGAAGCGAGTTGTTGGACAGAATAGAATTGAAGAAATCTTGAGTGACAGCCCTGATGACCCATATTTGAATTTATGAAAAATATGAATCTTTGTTGACTGAATTATTTTCGAAACATTTTTATAAATATGTTTGTAAAGAAATCGAAATCAATTTCGCTTTACTTATGCTGTAATAATAAAGTGCCTACCACCGGTGGGCGCACGGTGATGAACAGATTAATATAATGGAATAAATTCACCATCTTTAATTTTTGTTCTAATTTAGCAAATTTTATTTCTTCGTCCTAATTTTTCGGAGCGTTCCCAAATCAAGTAACATCACCAGATAAGCAGACAGTACTAAAACGCAAAATCGGACACGAACCTCATTAAATACGGAGCTGTATAATTTTTTATACTTTCATTTTTTTTTTCATACACATTTTCATGCCCGTTATGTTTTTATTATTTTACTTTTTACGATGCGCTCGCGTGATTCGTCCTAATCTAACGTCGAAGCGTATCTTTCTATTTGTGATATGTAGTGTCGCACTGAGCGTCGTATTCTAAAAAAAAAACGTTGAAAAACTTATACAAAGAACCTTCGACTTTTGCACATTTGCAAAGTATAGATTTTTAGAGACATCGATTTCGATGATGTTTCGTATTTCACACAAGAATTCAGAAACCCATTACAGTAGTCCTCAAATTCGTGTATTATTTAATGTGAAAAAAAAAATTATTAAAAATTTTCATTAAAAAAACTTATGCTTCATATGAAAAAATCATTATTGAAAAACTTGTATTTCACATAAAATTCGGACACTTTTTGTTTTCTGGATAATCAGAAAAAAATCGCTTTATATACCATAACGGAGTTATGTATAGGAAAAATAAAAATCCTCAGCGCGAAGGTGGTGTGTTAATAGGGGCTCTACGGGGAATTCCGGTTGCGATTTCGCACGGAAAATATTTTACGGGGAAAATAGCCAGAGAAAGACGGTTGTCTATTGGGATTTCCCGAGAAAACTGAAAGAACGGCAAATAGGCGTTGATTCGTCTGGAACCATCCCATTATGTGATATTATGCAATACACAATAGTGTTTGATCATTGATCGAATCTCTATGTATGTATAAAAATTCGCGTTATGTCGTGTAATTCATTTTGTGGTGGTAGGATGTGTCGGTACTTTAATTAGGTAGTGCTTTTTAATGTTTTCATGTAACGCTAACGGTGGATGTTACTTAAAAATGTTGAGAGATAGGTATGCTTTGTATTAATAAATCAATATTTTAATCAATTAACATAATTAGTTCAAATTGAAAATAAATCATAACTTGGAAACGCTTGTTAAACTAATATGTTACATGAGAAATATGGTAATGGTTTTTTAATTTCAAATATATATATATATATATATATATATATATATATATATATATATATATATATATATATATATATATATATATATATATAGGATCTTTATTAAGGTGAGGTTTAGACTGCCAGATTTATGGTAGGCCTTGTCCTGCAGTGGATAACTAATAGGCTGCTAATGATGATGATGATGATGAATATATATAATATATATAATATATACAATCATCATCATCATCATCATTAACAGCCTGTTAGTTATCCACTGCAGGACAAGGCCTTACCAGACAAATGCGGCAGTCTAGGCTATACCTCACCGCGCTAGCCCAAGTCGTATTTCGGTGAGGGACATGTACCATATAAAAATATATATTTATATTTTGACTATACTGCCAATACTCGAAAAACACATTAGCATTTAAAATATTGTAGATAATTTTTTTTTAGGGTGAATAAGAACAATATTGAATGTTGAATTGAAAATATATTGGAAAACAAGACAATTCAATATTTTTTTCAGTAAATTAGTATTATACATAAATATTTTGTTTGAAGACTGAAGCTTACAATTAGATTAAAGTACAAGTATACGTTATAAGATGATACAAAAACGAAATAGAAAATAATTATATCTAAAAAAAATACATAAATTAAATTAATAATAATATACATATAATATTTAAAGCATTATTCAAAAGGTTACTATTTGACCTCACACAAATAGTAAGCATGTGATTAAAATTTCCAAATATTATACAATAATAACATAGCAACATCACACAAAAATCACTTTAAACGAAATTTCAAGCCATCAAACACAAACTCACGCAAATTTTCTCAATTTAAAACCCAACATAGTTTCTCGCCGCTATTTACAGCCCCATCAGTCTATATCCTATCGCGAAACTTTCCACACACGAATATGCACCGAATATTCGCAAATCCGACAGGATTCCTCATCTAAAACAATTATCAATAAATTCATGTCGCTATCCCAACTATTCCCGGTTGGACGGATCGTTAAATAGGGGCGACCGAGGGCAATTTGAGCACAACTTCGCAACAATGGCCATTGTTTGTACACGTTTCGACGGACGGACAACAACAGTGGCCTCCAGAACTTTCCACGAGCTCGTATCTGTTGTGCGTTCGAGGAATTTGCCGATCGGCGCACGTTGGTCCTTTGTCGAGCCGAAATTCAGAGAAATTTTCAGCAATTTCCACCAGGTCATTGTTGCGCCTTTTGCCTCAGATTGTTCGAGTTGTTCGCGGATGCGTCGTCGATGCTGGGTAATTATGTGTTGAATGTTTTCGTTTTCGTTATTGGGATCTGGAGATATTGAGAGTTTATTTTGCAAGGTAAATGTGTTTTAAATATTTTTATATTGAGTTTACTAGTAAATCGAGCGTTTTTCAAGCTTTTTTTAAAAGTACAGTTGTGTATAGAAATATACCCAATCTTCTTTTTACACAAAAAAATGTATTATTTTTCCACAATGGTAAGAATCGATACAGGACAGTTTACTGTTATAATTATATTATACATATGTACATATGTAATTATAGTTATTAAATAAAAATTTTCGATGTTTTTTGATGGTTTTACATGGATAAATTTTTTCACATTACATATTTTTAATAAAGTTTATTTGGATGGATGTTTTATCCAAATATAGCGTATGCGGACTGGCTTCGCCAGTCCTTTACGCTAGAACACTACTCGGCCCTACGGGCCTCGCGTGTTGTGGGCCCTTCGGGCCCACCCCCCCCTGCCCCTGGCTACACACCCAAATCCACTAATATTGAGTTTTAGAAATAAATATCTATTTAAAATAAAAATAAAAATATTTATCGATAAAAACGTATTTTGAAAACATTTATTATTTTGATATCATTTATTGAAACGAAATAATAGGTTGTCCTATAATTGCTGTCGTTGATTTTTGTTTCGGGCTTCATATTTTCTATATTTTTGCAACAATAATCCCAGAATGCATTCAGTTCCCCTTCGGACATCCCGAAGTTAACATCACATTATTTTTTTTCCGAGAAGAGTTCGTTATTGTGAAAGATTTCGCCCTTCAAACATGTGCGAAAACCCGAAGCATTTTCGACACATAATCTTATTTTACTTTAGAAAAGGCAAGGACGCAAAAACGATTACTGAAAAAAATTGCAAATTGTACGGAAATGATGCAATTAATATTCGTACTTGTTTGCGATGGATCAAAAAATTTCGCACAGGAGATTTTGATGTTGAAGAAAAAAAGAGGAGTGGTCGCCATATTTCTTTCAACGATCAAAAATTAAAAGTGATGATCGAAAAATATCCACGTTTAACAACGCGTGAGATAGCAGTAAAGATGAAATCATCAAAAAGTTCCGTATCAAGAGCACTAAAACGCATTGGGAAGATCAACAAGCTCGAGATGTGGGTGCCGCACGAATTAAATCGCAAGCAGCTTAAACGTAGGGTGAGTGACTGCGTTCTTTTAAAGTCTCTCCAAGTACAGGAGCCTTTTTTACATAAATTTATAACTGGAGATGATAAGTGAATACTCTACAATAATGTTAAGCGAAAAAAGAGTTGGGTGGATCCTGGAAAAACTACTCAAACCATCGCTAAACCGAAACTTACTAATAAAAAAATCATGCTTTGTGTATGGTGGGATTCTCAAGGCATAATTTATTACGAGCTATTAAAATCGGGCAAAACAATAAACGCAACAAAGTATTGTGTACAACCTGACAAATTAAATGAAGCAATTAAACGAAAAAGATCAATTTTAGCCCGTAGCCGTAAGATCATATTGCAGCACGACAACGCACGGCCACACGCAGCATTCGTCACGCAGAAAAACTTTCTGACCTGAATTGGGTAGCGCTTCGACATCCACCATATTCTCCCGACCTTGCCCCATCTGATTTCTATTTGTTTCGGTTCTTGCAAAATGCTCTCGATGATAAAAAATTTCAAAACGAAAAACAACTTGAAACATTTATTGTTTCATTCTTCGAATCGAAGCCGAAAGAATTTTATAAAAATGGAATTGAAAAGCTATTTGAACGATGGAATAATGTAATAAAAAACGATGGAAATTATATTCCGGATTTTTAATAAACTAATTACTATGAAAAAAAAATTCTTTTATTTCACCTATTGTCAACGACAGCAATTATGAGACAACCCAATATAAAAAGAAATCGATATTAGATTTCTTATTACGAAAATATAGAAATAAAAAAAAAATAATTAAAACTTTAATAAAATGTTTGAGAACCGCACGCTTAAATATAGAAATTAAAAAAAATCATTAAAACTTTATAAAAAAAAGTTCGAGAATCGCACGCTTTTTAATAATAGTACCATAATATTTTTATTGTATGGAATGTAGGACTTATTAGATATTTAAATAGATACCTATTTCCTTCAAATCGGCCATATCGGTTATATTTACGCGATCGAATGTAGGACTTATTGATACGTCAATAGATATCGTTTTGGCAGATTGAAATACTTACTTAATTATTTATTTATTTATTTATTTATTTAAATATACAAAGCAGCGATTCAAATAAACGAACGACACGGAAGAAAATCGACATTAGTATGGCGGCTGTATTAATTTAAAAAATGAAAATTGCCGAAATTGTGAAAAATTATTTTCTTCAATCGCCATTTTCGAGAGTTAAGAATGTCGTCTGTCGCTGTAGGAATATTTTTTACCGTGTCTGGTGAAGTATGGGATTTTTTGGAGCCCTAGGTAAAATTTGTATAAAACGACAAAATCATTTTTTTTTAAATGGATTCAGACAAACAAACTTTCATACTTATAATAGTACTAGCGGTAGTACCCGGCATTCGCCCGGGTTTTTTGGGGTTTTATAGATGTTTTTTTTTCTGAAAAGTTAAATGATAAATGTAAACCAAAAAAGCGAAACCTATCGATTGTTTTATGAAAAATATTTTGGTAGGCCCTTCGGGCCCACCCCCCTGCCCCTGGCTACACAACCAAATCCACTAATATTGAGTTGTAGAAATAAATATCTATTTAAAATAAAAAAATATATATTTATCAAAAAAACATATTTTGAAAATATTTATTGCTTAAATATGATTTATTGAAACGAAATTTAGACCACCGCGCACACAGCGACATGCGGTGGTCGTTTTCAGAACTACAATAATTTTGGCGATCGTTTATTACGCGCGAAATATCCGACATTTAAATATTCATACTGATTCATATTAATCAAAGAAAATAACCAACGTTGAATTGTAATAAAATAATTCAGAGCATACCATTGTTTTCATTTGATTTCCGTTTTTGGTTTCTAAGAGGCAGCCATTCGACCGACCGACACATACATTTCTTTCATTAAAATTTTTCGAATTTGATGAAACAAACTCTAATGGATTAAACACTCTCCCGCGTCGCAATAATCACAATAAATCGATATAATGATATGATAAACACGAATAAGACCGTATAATCGTTCGAAAACGTCGCGACCTCTCGTCGAATGCAGCGTATAAATGAAAATAATTGAACGACCACGAAAAATGGCCGTCCATATAAATTCAAATATGGAAATTGGCTTTTTTGCGAGTTATTTTTATTCTTTAATCGCCATTTTCGAGAGTTAAGAATGTCGTCTGTCGCTGTAGGAATATTTTTACCATGTCTGGTAAAGTATGGGATTTTTTAGAGCCCTAGGTAAAATTTGTATTAAGTCACAAAATAATTTTTTTCGAAATGGATTCAGACAGACAAACTTTCATACTTATAATAGTATAGATAGATAGATAGATAGATAGATATAGATACTGATGGAACCTATCTATTATACAATTATTGTATGGCCACATACATTTTTTTTACACGGTAGTCTCTGGAACATGTTTCCGTGTAAAAAGAGGATTGGGTGTACTCATATTATATTTATATTTGAAAAATCGCTTCAGTAATATAGCACGTATTGCCATTTCTTTGTACACATATTTCACATTGATAACATTAGCTTATTGTTAGCAAAACATTTTTGAATATTGATGATTATTCATTCCATATTGACGAAAACATTAGAACTTTTCGATAACTTATAGGTATTTTGTATTAGTTGTTTTTTTTGAACCATAGAGTAATATTCCGAAAACTATATAATTAATTTGTATCTATAATAAAATGCAGTGTTTTTGTATGTTCTCGTTCGGTTAACGTTACAGCTTTTTGGTAAAAACCTAACATGTAATGGCCGGCTCATAAATCTACATCGCATACTTTTCGGTATTCTTTTTTCAATAAAGCGCAGTCCACTTTAAAAATGATCTCTTGAAAAAAAAATAAAAAAAAGCGTACATTGAATAATATAATAAACACATGGTTAACGACGAGCAAGTAAGTTAGCCCATACGTATAGCAACCAGATTATTCTTGGGTTTTTGAATGGTTCTTCGATACGTTACAAAATTTCATTCATTAAACTATGGTTCGATTTTATAATATTCGAAGAGATGAAATTTTACTGAGGCCAAGTTTCACAAAGTCGCGGCGACATACGTCGGGGCGAATGTGATTTCTGAACATTTGTGCGGAAACTTGTGAGAAAATACGATTTACTCTTTGAAATTTGTATGTGATTTTCTTTTATCTATAAACCTTTATACAGATAGCCTCGATTGTATTGCATTCTCTTGAAATTTTCATAGTTTCTCCATTGAAGCCGAATGCGTTTCACCAAACCGAACACCAAATTTACGATGCAGTTTGCCACCGCGTTACGCCAAGTTTGCCGGGCTTATTTTACATTTACTTAAAATTCAAATTTATGAGCGAAACGTTAAAAACATCCACTGTATGTATACACGAAACAAAGACAATACGCTGCCCAGCATTCAATTATTTATTTAAAAATATGCGATGTTTCAAAGTAGCACCGTGCTCTAGTGAAAATTTCCCGAGTTTTCTTCGCTCCAGAAAAGCGGTATTGATCTACGAAAACAACGAATTTTCCACTTGCGACGATTTGGCGCCGGCTGTCAAATAGCGTAACTTATTTTACTGCCGAATAATTAGCGCTCTATACAGATCTGTCTGTGAGGATTTTAAATGTGGACTTTCGGATTTGTCTGTTGTTTCGGCGGTGCGAATCGAATCGATCAATTAGCACGTTACGTATAATTTGAATTATTCATTGGGCCGTTAATTTCATTACTGTGTTTATTTTTTTACTCTTATTATTTTGTTGCAGTAGTTCGATTGAAATTGGGTTTTGTACTGTGGATTGTGGAAGATCGATTCATTATTGTTTTCTTTTATTTGAATAATAATGCATTAATTTTTGTTATATTATGTATACTCATTTTCATTAATTATCAAAATTATGCACAAATTTTCTGATTAGTAGATGATTATGTGAAATAGAAAATAATTCATAAAGCTCTTTCAATATTAAGTAAGCTTCAATTACATATTGATATTTTACAACAAAAAACTATTCTATTATAATATTAAATTAAATATTAAAGTTATAAATATTATAATACAATTATATCAGTAATTTACACAAACATGCATTATTTAAATATGTAAATATGTATTTTTTTGTTAAATTTTTCGAATTAAAATTTACACGATTTATTTAATGTTCACTCAGCGTACACTTGTACGACACAACACATCGTTCAAAACATTTTATACCTACGGGTTTATTTGCTTGTAAATATGGAATACATGAGATATACAAAAAGTCTTTCTGAGCCCACTGGGAATCTTGAAACCTCAAAGAAGAACGAAACAAATAAGCTTCGCGTACAATAGATGCGCTCGAGAAAAATAAATTCGCACGTTAAGAATTTTCTGTGGAAAATCTCACGCGTAGAGCGTATCTTTGTAATTGGTGAGAAGAAGAGTTTTCCTGTGAAATTTTCATAGAAAATAGGAACAAAATTCGGTAAGTCGAAGGAAATGTCTTATTTGGTTGATTTTTGATGAAGATGAAATTTCACTACCGCGGATTTTTCATTTGCGACAAAAGCTTTCCCACGTATCGCAAAATATATGTATAACGTGACACAATCAAACTTTATTTTCTTTAATTCAAATTATTTCTCAGATATAAGCACAATATTTCTGATTAATTTTTGATTTTGATTATATTTTACTTGAAATAATACAATGAATGAACTCGTATAATCATTTCATATTTAATTCATTTTTACTTATTCAACTGAGTCAATTTATCTTAATATTTGTATTCTTTAAAATTTTATGATAAATTTATTTAATTTGGATGAAATTTATAATATATATGTTATTATATATTTTTTGTTTTGTACAACATTTAGTATAATATTAACTGTTCAGTGTTTCATGTGACCACAACAAATACATCAGTGGTTTTAAAGGAACAAATTTATACGTGACAACTTTAATGCATCCTTTCGGTAAAAAAACATTATTTTATATAATATTTAAATGAAAAAAATATATGAATTTTCAAAAACAATTGTTTTTTATAAATTTCAGTAAAATATGAAAACAATTTTTTTTACTGAATATCATAAGTTTTTTTTCCATTGTGGAAAACACTACGGAATGATGCGTCGGTGTTACGAAAATTGCCTTTTTCCAGTTGATTTTATTCATTTTTTTATGTGCGCCAGCAGGTAGCACTAGCTAGATCCTCTCGCAATATCATTGTTTTATCCTAGAGAAATATGGAGCCTTTGCGAGATTGTTATCGCGGTCATTTATATGCAACGTGTAAGAGGAGAGACAGTCTACATACCTCCGCAGTACTGGGACGTGCCCTCGGAAGGAAATTTTCGCTTCCAATTGAAATGAAGTGGATGAAATATCACCTTCAAGATCATCAAACTGAAAAACGGATGGGGAAAAAACACTGATGTGAGAACCCGATGGAAATGCGTGGAAAAGTTCAGTGAGAATTTTCCTCTCCGAAAACGAGAACAAAGCGACGCCACTCAATGGGTCAGTGCTCCAAGCGACATTTTTGTGTTTCTCAGAATGGTGTTATTTATTATTTGTTCTGTTTCAATAATGTTCATATTGTTTCCGGAAATCTAATACAAGCTGATGTATTTCGAGAATAAATTGGAAATTTTATATGAGATAGAGTGCTATGCGTAACGTCTCTTGATAATTATTGATGGAATATTAAAAAAAAATCTGCTTGTATTTTATAAATTTGTGTTTATGTAGGTATGTTAGTCATATATGTATGTACTGAGGTGGTTTTAAGTGTATACGTTACAGTCAAAGCGTTCATCGTCGTTAATACATTGTCTAGATCTAGAGAATGTATACGCGCCCTTCAAGTTTTAGAGAAAGTGTACGATACTGGATTCCACATACACTATCTCTAGACATAGCATATATTAACGAAAGAATGAATCGAACCACTAACATCGATTAGACAAAAAAGTATAATGAACAAAATTTGAGTGATTTGAAAAATGAGAGTTGGCAACAAATTTAAATTACAACATTTCTAATAATATATTAAGTTTAAATACATTATTCGCACTATTGTATGTTTAAAAGTAAAGACCATTTGTGAGTTTAAACGTAAAGGATAATGTTAATGTTTTAAATGAATTTCAATTCTAGGGTGAAAATATAAATTGTTTCATATTTATTTTATTATATGTACGTTGCACAAAATAACAATAAATTTAATCAGATCTTTGTCAATAAATATTTATAATTGCCATAATAAAACTTACATAAAATAAACTGATACTACTAGTTTACCATAAAATATAATACGAATAATGAGACGATAAATTTCATTGTCAATTGCGCATATTATAAGGCAACTAGGATATGATGAAAAAATTGTACCACGCCGAGTCGAGGGCACATTAAACACGCCGTAAATTTAATTGCGCCACACTCGCACCTTTTTCGCTTAACTTCCAGCGTATTTATGCAAAAATTCTCAATTAGCATGATTAAAACGGCCCGCGCTGTTCGTTCACAATTTTTTACAACTAGATCGAATCCGAGGGATATGCAAATGCGAAAATAAATTAGGCGAACTATTCGAACCGCGAGAAACGTTCGAATCGATCATTTCGTGCGTGTTATTAAACATTTCGAGGCGACGAAACATTCCGACGTCTTGAAATATCTACGTGTCGAAAAGCCGAAGGCTGTTTTTGTGTTATCGTCGCGAATTCTTAAAAAAATTCGCATTCGTTCGACGTGTTTTCGTATTGAGTGCCATAAGTCGCACGCGTTTTCTAATACGTTAACGAAATCCTGTTTTCAAGGTACGTATATATGTATATGTACATAATGTGTATAAATCACTCGGAAAACATATGATGTATATATACATATAATATAATACTATATTCACAATGATATTTCCTACCTTTAATGAGACAAATCAAATAAATACAAATTGTATTTTTGTTAGAATAAAATTATGAACACGAATCATTCGTATTATTAAAATGATATAATGTAATCGGTTTTGTTATCAATGTATGTTTAATATATTAAGTTTTTTTTTTAAATTCGTATGACAAAATAAATAATATTTTGTCAATTTATATAGCATCCACTTACGTGTATCATTACGTGTATCACGTGTAGCATTCGTGTACGTTATGAGATTTTCTAAATACCTTAGGAAATTTTGACATTTTTACTATCACATTTTTTTTTAATATTTGTTGATATAGGAAAATAGATCTGAATAGAAATAATATAATATAAAACCATTTGATTGATTTCGATTAGCACTTTTGAAAAAGCTCATCCATTTGAAAATCATCATATAATATATTTAAAACAAAATCAACAAATCAACTCACTTTTATAATTTAAATTATATTGAAAATCATCATAAATCTTTTATTCTTTACACGATTCAACTGAAAAAAATCCAACCATTCACTATTTATGATTCAAACGATTCCATAAATAACAACCGAAATAAACCCAAAACAATCCTCACATCCCTTCAAAACAAACCGAACACACGCATCAACAAAAAAAAACCGATACACGACACACCCGGCCGATTCGACCAGAACAAAGACAGTCTTAAAACTCCCACCCGCGTCTTTCCTTTTGAAATATACGCGTCGTTTGTCACACCCGAGATTCAGCATTATGATAATACAACGTCACCATTTTATTTGTTGTATGTGTGTCCCTAAAGCAGTACCTGATGCTACGTGAGAACGACATAATTACGAGGCGCGTGTAAAGTGCGCGCCATACAAATCATCGCCGTCGTCATCATCATCAGCGTTTGTGTGAACGCGAGCGTTTTCGGCACGAGATTATCTCTTTAGTGGAGTTTGCGCGATTTTCTGCGTGTCGCGGGGTTGTGTGTCGGGTTTTCTTTGAGTGTCTGAATAAGGCTGGGAGGTTGTGCGAAATGAACCTGGATGCTTTTGGCGATGTAGGGGATGAAGGCTAGTGTGTGTGATATTCAGAATGTGGAGTTGCTTGTTGTTTGATCGTGGATGATTTTCGGATGGTGTTCTGGTAATAGGGGTAATCACAAACCAACAAACCTGTGCGTAAGAGCAAGCTAATAAAAAGCTTGAAAAATAGTTCAGTGTTCTGGTGGAGATAGTTTTCGCTTTTGTCGTTCTTCTCGAAGAAAGTATTATTTTTCTTCTGGAAACGAGGATCTGATTGAACTGGGGAACTTTTTGAGAAAGTCTTTCGAACCTTGCTGAAGTTATACATATATATTAATTAATTAAAAAAAATAAAAATCTAAAAAACACAAAATAAAATAAAATATAAATAAATAAATAAATATATAATAAAAAATAAATTTAAAATAAAATGTATTGAAAAACATAAAATAAATTTAATATTAAAATGTGTAAAAGAAAATATTAAAAATTATGCTGTTAGGAAATTAATTTAATATCGGCGTGAATGGCGTGAATGATGAAAATTCTGTTCGTAGTGCGGTTACTTTGTTTCATAAGTATTTCTTTATATAGGTATATTATAAATGCCTAAATGTAAACGATAAAGTAAACGTAAACCAATGATGCACAACCCGCGGCCTTAGAAGGTCACATGTTTGTACCATTCGCTTATAAGGGCGACTTGACTCTGTGAAGGGGGTGCGGCCCTCAAACAGTTGGAAACGGTTGAGATGGTCCTTTTTCCGAAAGAGGTTGGGCACCGTTGATAAATTCTTAAACGTAAAAGCTTGGGGGCGTGCACTTATAAAGTGATGACGTATGTTAAATTGTTCACGCCTCCAAGCTTTTGCGTTTAAGAATTTATCAACGGTGCAAAACCTTTTTCGGAAAAAGGACCATACGGTACTTAATTAGTATATGTTACATACGGTGCCGTCACAAAGCCGCGCAGACAAAGCCGCGCAGGCAAAGCCGCGCAGTACATCGTGGACAAAGCCGCGCACGACATAGCCGCGCAAAATAAATGTATTTTTGTTTTATGAATTATAATATAGGTTTTTTACTTCATATTGACACTTTTTACCGTTTTACCACCTTTGCTTCGTCCCCATAGTTGATGTAACCGCTGCGTTCGAAGACTTAATTGAGAGTTGTCCACCCGTGATGATGCCATTAATTGATTATTAGGAAGATACCGACATTGGCAGGCAAAGAAGAGGCAGACGTTCGACTCCAAGGTTCGCTAATGATATTTGGAATGTGCAAGACCGTGTAATTAATCAACTCCCGCGCACCAACAATTCTGTTGAAGCGTGTACCACTCATTCCAACAAATAATAAATATTATTCACCCTTCGGTGTATAAACTGTGGGAAAAATTTATACAAGAACACTAAATTGAATTATAATATAATAAAAAAAATAATTTTTATCATATAAATTTTTGGATGAATGATATAATACTATGTAATTTTTATTTCAATTACAGAACTTATTCAACTTAATTTGAACTCACAATCAGCCTGGTTTATTTATTTAGCTAGTATTAAATATTTAAAAAAAATCTTAGAAGAACTTTCACTACAAGAAAAAAGAAGCGGAAGAGCTGAAAGTCACACGATTTTCCTAAAAACGTGTCATCTAATTAGATCTCTCAGAGCGAGGCATCTTAAACGTCTTTCCGTGTATTTTCCGATTTTCCTATGAGAAAAATGTGTATTAAGACTCTATGTCGAGGGAAAATATTGATTCCGAATCCAATTTAGTGTCTTTCACCGCTGGTTTATATATATATACATATATATTATTTGTTTTAATATAATATAATAATAATTACTATATATTATAAGTATTATATTAAGGCGATCTGTATGTTCTTGGTATATGAATCCTGTTGAGTCTTTTCGACGATATCATAATAAATACGCAACGCATTAATATTATTCAAATTATTATTTTGAATTGAAAAATGTGCAACCTTATTAATATCTGTCAAATAAATATAACAAGCAAATTTATTTTTAACACATGCTGTACTAAATTTTTATTATACAATTTTTAAAAATATGAACCGATATGACATGTATTCCAAATTGTAAATATTTGAATACAATATATCATTTGACTAAAGAAACGAAAAAAAAAATACAATACGAAACCAAATCAAAAACAATACGAAATCAACAAAACCATCACATGAGCTCATTTATTAAAAATAATACAAGACCACATACGGCAAACCTAATACACCGCATCGCAACCTTCGCATGTCTCCGCCATCGATTTTCCCAAGAAATTTGAGCGAGCTAACGCTTCAGCCGTTTCAATTATCGGCCCAGCTATTAAAATTAAGCCTTCAAAACGGCAGTCCACCCAATCGTGGTAATCTATTCGTCGAAAACCACCCGAAACGGCGGTTTCTGGTTACCCGGCAGTTAACCGGTAAATAACCCTTTCTGCGGACGTCCGGTTCCCATCTCACCTGCTCGCCGCCGGCAATTGTCTCGAATTTATGGCCAGTTTTTTTCGCTTTTTCATAGTTAGGTATTGTACAAAACGTGCTTGTCCCTGTGTTATATCGTGGCCCTTTTTCCGCGTTTCGGCGGACAACTACCAATTTAAAGAGTCCGGAGGAAACGAAAAATTTCCGCGTACGAAGTCTGCAATTTGTGGCACTATCTCACCGCGTCGGCGGACTGTGTTATTTAATTTAATATTTTTTGTATTTTATTTTTATTGAAAATTTATTTAATTTATCTAATTTCGTTTGCGATTGCGTAATATGTATTTTGTTATTGTAAAATATCGCTGTTCGGTTAAAGGTTAGATATTCGACACTTTCAAAAACTTTTTATTATATAATACTATACAAAGAAATTGTATATATTGTTGTTTACACAAACGTCCAAAAGAACCTTGGAAATACGTCAAAAGTATCAAGATAGAGTTAATCATTATTTTAAATATCAATTTGATCATTCAAACAATCATAATATAAAAACGTAAACAACCATAAAAAACTCAATATATTTTATTTAACATTCGTCAAGGGTGACACCAAGCCATCCACTTCAATACATTGTATTCCGAGCACAACTTGGACGATCGCATACACACGATCTTTTCATAACTACCACAATCACAACAGGAAAAACCCCGAAGGAACAACGACGACATTCGAGGACCCGTTCGGTGTGCCCTCCTAATAATAAAGGATGTCTATTAGATAAGAGGCGACTCCTTAATTCCTGACTATCTAGCGCAGCTATCGGCAAACTCCGGCCCGCGGGCCGGATCCGGCCCGATGGTTTCGATCCGAGCTAAATAAATTTTAAAAAAAATTAGAAATTCTCATCAACATACATATTGTTAAACCTACAGTTACAAAAGCGTTTTTCGGGTCTTGGTAAATGTGCAAAAAACATTTTCATATTTCAAAATTCATTTAATTGTACAATTGAGGAACTTCTACTTTTATTATATTTTATTAATTTTAAATAAAAATTGAATCTAAAAATTAAATTTTACGCGCCATAATGCAACGGGCTGACGATCGAGTTGAAAATTTTTGAATAATAACGCACGTGCGGCTATTAGTCATCGTTCTATTTACATATATATCCAATATTCACAATTCATTGGAAACGAACGATCACTAAAATTGGAATGTTTAAAAAGGAATTCTTCATCACAATACGATTTATTCTTAAGAATAAAAGACGATAATGAAGCAGCAACTCGAGTCAGCCTACGAATAGCTCATCAAAAGTTTGATTTATTTGAAAAACAAATCACACTAAACAAGTTTGACCATTTTATGTGCTGCAAAAAATTTCAAATATTAACGAAATTCACATTCCCAAAAAAATTCGCGGCAGATATATTTTCTCAACTTCAAATACAGTTAAAAAAGTGTTTTTCGGATCTTGATGCTTGTAAAAAATAAATTTCCGTGTTGCAATATCCTTTTGATTGCACAATTGAAGAGTTACCATCAAACCTTCAATTAGAAGTAATTGATTTGCAAAATGATGATACGCTGAAAATTAAATTTAAAGAAATGGATTTAATTAAATTCTATAAATATCTCACAATCAGTTAAAATCATATGCACAGGGATTTATATCTGTATTCGGGAGGACTTACGTATGTGAAAAGACATTTTCAAAAATGAAGTATGGGAAATCACAATACAGATCATTATTATTAGATGACCATTTACAGACAACTTTAATGATAGGAAGCACTAACTTCGAACTTCAGTATAATGAAATAATATCTCAGAAAAAACAATTTCATCCATCGCATTAGTAAAAAAACTATCCTTTTCTATGATAAGTTTATTAATACGCTAGTATATACATATATTATTATTTATTATAATTTTTTATTTTTTTTTAAGTGTCAGCAAAAAATATATAAATATATATTTTGTAAAAATATCACTATAAATATCATTGTTTCTAATAAAACAATTTAATTTTCGATCTTATTTTTTTTTTTTACTCATGCAAAACAATATTTTCGAGTCCACTATCCGGCCCGCCGTGTCAAAAATTTTCGCGATCCGGCCCGCTCCGGAAAAAGTTTGCCGACTCCTGATCTAGCGCAGCACGAGCACAATGTCCCCAAATCCGTTTCGTACTCGTCGGGCCGATATACGTGATATTGTTTTATAAAGCGACCTCAATCCTCTGTTTTCTTAGGGCAGGATTAGTGTCTGGGATCTCCCTTTCCACCGTCATTAAAACGTCTCAGATAATTGAGGCGTGCGGAGTCAAAACTCACAATCATTGACAGGAGAATCGAAGAAAGTTTGTGAAAAAATTCATACATTGAAATGATTTTTGGTGATTGGAATTTGTGTATCGTCTTTAAGGTAATTTTTAAATAATTGATATTGAAATCTTTCCTTTAATCTTAAGAAATTTAGAAATAACTTCTGCCAAATAGTTTTGAGTCAGTACTAGTAGTATATTGTATAATTAATTATGCAAGTGTTCACCGTCCCAAATGTGACTTAAATCAATTAATTAGGTAATTAATTGTTAGGTATTGGTATGTTTTGCATGGCTGCACTTACAAAAGTAATATATTATACAATATTTAAGTACTTTCAAAACATTTTTTTTCAAATAAAAACCTCTTTTTCAATACAAAAACATAAGAAATCATAGCAATAAAGTTCAATGAAAAGCCTCAACATAAATGTAAAAACTTAAGTAGGAAATTCAAATAAAAATTTAATAGTTAAAAAAAAACAAAGAGCGATTGTGAATTTCGATTCTATTTTCCTAATTGTAATCTTTCACTTCTACCAAATGTTATTTTTCTTCTAAGAATTTCTCTTTTTGCTTTGTCTATAAATAGTGTCGTCAGAAGACAATTTTGTCCACCTCAATTATAATTAGTGATGTTTCAAAGAAACGAGAATTTATCGGAGATGAGTAATTAAAATTGATCGCTTATTTTTTTCTTTCACAGGTTTTGTAACCGGCAAAAGTCCTGTGTTTGAAATTATCGACTATAATTTCTAACTGCATTTTATAAACAGGCGTGGAAAATTATCGGTTAATTTAAAATTGATCAGTAATTCGTTTCATTTTTAATTATGATTTAATTTACTTTAAAAGTGAAAGTTTGTTTATAATTGAATATAATTTAATACACCAACAGTAATTATTTAATATTCTGCTGCTCGAATAATATTATAATTGACTTTATAAATAATCGATTCATCGAATTGCATTCACTTTAGAAGCGTGTCCTAATTATTTTAAAAATAAACCTCAATATTCAAAACCAATTAAGCAATTGAAATGACCAGAACTCATATCAATTTCAAATATCACACACCGTAGCTTAAATCTCGATCTACAGCCGTAGTAGTATTTTGTAAAAGCGAACGAAACAGTACCTATTGTCGGTTTAATTTATATATACACTTACACACGGATATTTCCGTTTCAACCGTCAAACAGTATCCTTTAACCTCGGCAACAATACTGTGGATTTAATCAAGCATAATCTGAACTGTTTGCCTAGAAGCAACTTCTATCGTTCGCACAGTGGCGAACTAGTGACCGGACCGATAGGGGCTCGAGCTTGAACCTTCGAGATTATTCAAAACAATGTAGGTGTATATCGATAAATACCCTGTATTGTGCATGCCTATTGAAATCCGCATTATGTAATCAGCTTTGGCGGTAAATTATACTAGAACTAGATGAATGGCGAGCATAGGATATGAAATGCGAGTAATCTTGTTATGTTGATTGGGTCATATTGGTGTCTAGTGGTTCATCTTTCTTTAAATGAGTGCCGTTAGTATGGGTTTTATTACTATTTAAGGTTTGTTGTATCTTTATTATGGATGAATATTTATATATGAGATTGAATTTAATGAATTGAGATATGCAGTGAAGAAAACAATGGAAAATTATAATAAAACAAGAAGAAATTTTGGTTTTATCGAAGATATTGTTTCTCAAATCGACTAATATATGCTTTATTAGATGTTTGTGTAATTCATAAATTTCGTTTGGCGTTATAAATATGTATTTAATGCATCAGAAGTTGTATAAAAAATATCTATTTTTCGGATCAACGTAATTAATTCATCAAGTAAATTAAAAATACTTTGTTTACCTTTTTAAAATAATCTAGATTTATATCATAAAATTCAGCCAATATTAAATACCATCAGTTACAAAACCATTTATTGTATTTTCCAGCCAATACAAATTCCAAAATTCAATCTCTATCAGAACTCAACCATACAAAATAAAACCATCATATATACATCCGCCAGCTCTTGAAAAGAAAACTATTATCATAAAATACACAATAGTAGATAAAAGCAAACACAAAAATCAATTACCCTGCCACCCACTCCCCGTCATTCAAACCGGAACAAAACGCAAATACGATGAATGAATATTCATCCGACAATTTTACAAACATGCAGCACACAGCCTCATATCGCAGGTATACGTGTATGTATCGCGCACGTGTTTGTATGTTCATTTGACGACGAAATATGACAACAACCTAGCTATTTGATACGACAACCGCGATGACAAAGCGGAGTGTGTTTGACGGGTCGCACAAAGAAACCCTCCACCGCACGAAAACCGCCCACCCGCCACCCACTCGGCCGACATGGCTATAGGGAAATAAAAATGGACGCGTGTTATTCGTTTTCTAGATTGCTAAATTGTCATGTGTGTGTGTGTGTTACCTAAGTGGATGGTAAAGGGTGGTCGTGGTGGGTGGGTTGGTGTTCGCAGAAAATGCGATTTTTTTTATCGGTTTGGTGTTAAATTATTTATTTTTGTATATACATATTATGTTTGGTATAAATTATTGGGATAGTTTTTCATTGTTGGATTCAAAACATTATGTGTATTATATAAATTGTATGTATGTGTTATATACATATATTATCGAATTTTAGTGTATTACCTGCAGAAGCAGGATAATATTTGATATACCCCATCAAAATTATTTTCATTCATCAAAAATGTTTCCATCCACAAAAATTAGTAATTGGAGCCATCCGAGAATAGCTCGGCTTTTACACACGTTTATAGGCTTCATTCGAGTTACAGACAAGAACATCAGCAAAAATAAATATTCGCACCAGGAAAAAGTAAGCTTTGTAAATCCAAACGACCAAAGTAGACCATGGTAACGGGTCAAAATGTCTGAAAAGCCACTCGAGGGCGAGATCGTGGCGTGCGTGAAAACGTGTCAAGCTATGCCCTCTGAAAATGCACGTACGGATACACGTACCTACGTGAGCGCACATGTAAATGTAATGTATGAAAATTGTTCATAAACCAACGTCCCTTAGGCTCTCTATATGGGATTTGCGGAAAGAGTGTGTTCCGTGTCCATGGACACCGTCTACTTGAGGCTTTCGCTCACGTATGCTTTCACACGTGTATATAAATAATACTGGGCTCGTTGGTTGTTCTGCCAGTTATTTTTAATAACTTCAGTAATCAATTTTCATCGTTATACACTGATTGTACGCTCACGCTTATCTCAAAAAAAGTATTACTTTATTTGCGAAAAAAAACATATACGATATATACATATGTATATGATATTATTCAAACGAATATTGTATTTCAATCGAAAACAAACGATTCGCGGAGCATTCATACAGACGCTTTGATTTAATTTAAAAAGCATCGATATCGAAATGGTCACCGTTTTTATTAAATATCATATTATATTTCATTCAAACGTGTATTTATCATTTGAATAAATCGTCAAAGGCTTTCAGGGCAACCCGCGCATATTCGTATGTGTTATCATACACTATGTAGCCTGTAGGGAAATCCGTGCTTTTCTTTTACGAGAATAAACATACGCGAATCGTGCGCGTTTCCCTTTTTGCACGTATCGAAACGATGATTTGACGAGAATTTCTTTTATTCGATACATATGTGGTGTACGTTGGTAAATTTGAAAAATCGAATTAAGTTCAATTCAATGCTGCTTTCAAATGGTGTTATTTCGATGATTTTTCTATAAGTTTGTTTAGGCTCCGAAGCTCCGAAGAGTCAATTTTTTTAACTGTACTTTATGTCTAAAATGGAGTTTGATAGTAAGTTTTATACAGTTAGTAATTAGACTGATCTATTCTACATAAATTATATATAAAATATTATAATTGAAGAAAATTTTATAAAAGCAATCTTAAATCAATATAAATGTGATAAAATTTTCCTATAGTCGTTTATGTTCTCTTATTTGTTCTTCATATAAAAATATATTTATTAGAAAAATTCAATTTAGTATATGAAAAGAAATCGTTTTTATATGCAAATTTCGGAAGATTTTATACAAATCGCTATAAACGTTTCGTATTTGAATCGTCTCACTTAACTTGAATTACTTTAAATTTGTTCGTGTGAATAAAAAGTTAAATTGATTAACAAACCCAACTCTGTGAAAGTATGGCTTCATTGTCTTTTGGCGTTTCAAAGTGGAAATAGTTTTAATGAAATTTTCCGACTTCAAAGAATTGCGGGTAATTTTAATCGAGTGTTAAACGTTTCTCGATTCAGAAACTGGGCGCGTAGTGTATTTAATTTTGATTCTTTCCAAATTATCACCCATGCTCACTACAAAAGTAACCATTTTATAAGCACACGTGTTCAATTTTGAAGCATCAGTTTGAATCACCCAAACGGGAAACATATTACATTTTTCCGAACGGAATTTTAACCGTGCAAAAGCGAGTACCGCGTAAATCGAGCGGCATTCGATTAAAAGAAACGGCATCCGAGTAATAAATTTCATCGCACTTAAAAGCGAACATAGCCCGATACTGCCGCGATATATTTTTTAAAATGTGTTTAATTCCGAGCGGCGAATTCCGATTCGTATACAGGTGTACAGTGGAAATTTAATTAAAACGAAGCAAAAACGTCTCCGCGTACAACCGTGGCATTATGCCGAACAAGGAAACGAATTAAACGAAAACAAAGGATTCCGGTACCGGAAAAGTGGACGAAAATATAATCGATCGTCTCTTACGATTAATTCTGTCTATCGACGATAAATTTTTCATTCTGTAAACACCTCCCTACCGTTAATTTCGTTTAATTTATCCCAATAGAATGGATTATTATTATTATCAGATTTTCGTTGATGTTTTCGTCAATTAGAGAGAGAGAGAGAGAGAGAGAGAGAGAGGATTTTCGATATCAGCGAAAAATAAAACGTAAATAAAATTTTCTGAGAATTTCACGTGCCATCGCCATGTTATTGTTTTCATATACAACTATTGCGTAGTTTAATAGAAAAATATGAAAGAGGGCTGAAAAAACAAAAAAATTGTAATATTATATTTTTTATTATTCATGAATGGTTAATTGGATTATGTTTATTTGTTATGAAAGATTTTTTGTCAACATCGTTAACTTAATTTTTTTTGTAATATATTTCTATAATCGCAATCATTTAATTATGTATTATATATCATAAGAAGCTTTTCAAAACAAAAATCAATTCATTTTAAGTATATTTGTTAAGTATATCTGTATATTTTGAAGGTTTCACAAAAAGAAAACAAACTAAAATCTATTTATTGCTTTTTGAAATTTCGACAAAAATATTCGATTTATTTTTTTAACAACAGGGTTTTTGTACATAAAATATTCAATAGATAAATGGTTTCATACAATTTTTTAACAAAAATCTGTCCATCATTGAATTCATTGAAATTTTCAGTTGCAATGAAAAAATATATATGTAAATTTAAAACCTACAAAATTGTTATTTAACAATATAAATAACAGAAAAGTTTTCAGAAAAAAGCTTGAAATTATTTGGAAAAAATAAACAGCACCAGTCAATAATAAAAAAATAAATTCATACCGAACATTTTATAATATATTATTAATTTATTTTACTTTAAAACTGCACTTTTACTTTCCGAACATCTGTATATAATATTATAAAGTCATCAATATCAATTAAATAAATTTTAGTTCACTTGTAAAATAAATATTATTTCATACTAAATTCTTAAAATTAATCATTTCAATCAATGAAATCTTATTAAAACAAACACGAATTAAAGAAACACATCACAAAAACGAATGATCCGATAACTCATTCGATTCGACTCACTCGGCGGATTCGAATCCGCCTATGTTCCTCATCATCCGACTGAAAACATCCTGGATTCAAATTTGACAAGATACAAACATCAAAAACATTCGACACAAAATAGGGTTATTTTCGAAACAAAAAAAGACAGCGTAAGCGAAAATAAAGCATGCGAAGCAGCAAAAACAAACAGTTTTCCCGGTCGCGGCGATATCGCTGAATATTTAAACGTCGCTTTCCCGCCCCGCGATTCTCGAAAATAAATCACCCGGTCCGAGAATGGAAATTCGAATTTCTCGCCGAGACTCGGGTACTCGGGCACGCCAAGATGACGTGAAAAATACAATGATTGTGGGGGCGAGTGCGAGGAACGCACCCGAAAACCTGATTAATTATTATGGCTGTGTGAATTAGGCTTCGTGGAAGGAAACGCGAACAGATTGGGCCCCTCACGAAAGTCCCGTTTTTTTTATTATGTATTATAACGAAGGTCTTGAGCGGGGTTTTGGGTGTATTTTATTATGGGCATTATTATGTTTTATTGAAAATTTTTGGTTGGATGTGTTAATTTTGATCGGATATCTAATAATTATTAGGAGAAATTTTATGGTGAACGTATCTCGTGAGTCGAAAGCTGTGAAAACATATTCAGGGATTTTTGCTCACTGTGCTGACTCAATAAATATACTGGTCGTGCATTGAATCGTTTTATCTATATAAATAAAAATGAATGAATGTATGGATGTCCGCATGCATCCTATGCACGCCTTTACCACTTATCCGATCACGATGAAATTTTGTAAATATGTTGGTTCCGCATTCAAAAAGGTTTCTGCAAGGATGACCATATTTTCCATGACCCAAAACGGGACGCTCTGAAAAAAATGCCCCCCTCCCTATATAAAAAAAAATTGTCACACGTTCGAAAAATTTCCCTCGATTAATATCGTTGAGAAAATACACTACCGATAAAATATATTTGCCCACCGGGACAAATCAAACAATTTTACGAAAACGACGGGACGAACGCAAGACACGACGAAAACAAGACTGTCTCGGCGAAAACGGGACGTATGACGTATGGTCAGTCTATCTGTAGGGCCGAGTCGGTAGGCCTACCAGCCTATCCTCAATATAATAATAGCGCTATTTTGTCTGTCTGTCTGTCTGTCTGTGTGGGGTCACGCTAGAAATTATGCACTGAATTAGATCCTTTGCCAATGTGCGTTAAGGACTATTTCAGCGTTCACATTTTCACGCTAGTAATTATGCACTGTTCGAAATTGGAAATTTTTGTTTTTTATTTGAATTTGAATTATAATTATTAATTATTAATATTTAATTAATAATATTTTTTTTTACATTTGAATTAAGTAATTTTTATTTTGATTATTATATTAGGGGTACCGGAAAAAAATCCATTTTTTTTAAACATAATAAAAATTTGTATTAGGGGTACCGGAAAAAAATTGCATTTTTTTTAAACATAAAAAAAATTTATTCATATATATTTACGGGCATATAGTAATTATAAAATATAATCGCCATCATTATTTAGGACTGTCTGCCATCTATTAGGCAGCTTTTCGATCCCTTTTTTCTAAAATATGGCTTTGATGCAAAATATGAATTTAAATGGTTTTCTAAATTTTTCACCCTGTTGACTTTTTTTCCCTTAGTGAATGCTCCAAGAACATAAACAAATAAAAATCTGATGGCGCAAGGAAGATGATTTTTTAACTTCGAAATTTAATTCGGCAATTTTCCCACATTAAAAAAAATGTAAAGCATCTAGCATAGTACCTCCTGGGTGATGTGGAAATCTATGCTTTATTAGATAAATTAATATTAAATTAAAATAAATATTGTAATATCTACAAAATATTCTATAATATTTTATATAATAAATTAAATAAACATTTCACATTTTCAACTATATTCAACGGGTAAATATACTGTCATTATATTGTATTTTCAAATTTTTTCCTCAAATCACGCGTGCGATGTTATAATATCGGGCCTACCGCTCGTTCTTCATAAAAATATCGATTGGTTTCGCTTTTTCAGTTTACATTTATCTGTTATCATGACTTTTCAGAAAAAAAAACAACTAAAAAAAATACAAAAAAATCCGGGAATCGCTGGATACCACCGCTAGTTATTTATAAAAATTTAATGGTTTTTTCATTCTAGGAAAACAACGCATGCCGAAATTAATGAAAAATGTGCATATAGCGAGTTAAATGTAATTTATTCTGTGCACTTTGTGTTGTGAGTGGAGTGGCGTAAATGGCATATAAGGGCGTTGAAAAATGGAAATATTTATTTTGAAAAGTTACGAATAATTTAAAGTATAGTACATTGAGATTTAATCCATGTTTTTAAACACTATTTCGAGAACAGCTTACAAGGATATTATAATATAAATACAACATAGTAAGTTTCATAAGCTCATCAGGTAGTAATAGTAAGTTGAAGAGAATAGTTATTATTTTTTGAGTTAATATTTAATATTTTGTAAGAATTAATCTAAAACGCTTATAAAATATTAGTAAGTATAAGATTTGATAATAAAATGTAATATCAAATTTTATTTCATACATTTAAAACGTGTATATTTTAAATTTTTATTGACCATTATCAAGGAAAAGTTAAGCATATTATGAGCCAAAATTAATAATTAAAATAACAATTCTTTACTTTTTTTTTCTAGAATATTTTCTCTGACAATTTTAAAATACTGTAGAGCTTTTGCTTACGGTGCACGACCAATACTTACAAGACTGAAAATACCGGATTATCTTCAGCTTATTGCCGGTTTTTATCCTAAAACCATATTCATCGTTTCTTCGTTCTAAGAATATGCCTGAAAATTAAATATCGTTTTACACCCTTTCACACAGCTGACACAAAAAACCAATATTTTACATCTGATATTTACTTTTTACACTTACATAAACGAATCGTGAAAAAATTAAATAATTCAAAGTTTTTCGCGTAGCTCGTTGCACTTGAAAGTATTTTCAATAGGTTCACACACATACTCGTATATGTACATTTTCTCTAGCGTTTCTCACCTCTGAGTTTTTCCTCCTTCAGGCTTTGCGGCAACTTTTTTCCCTCGACATGATTCATAATTACGCGCTGAAACAAACCATTTTCTGGCCGTCACTTAGAGAGATTTATTGCAAATGAATTTCAAAGCGCGCTCACTTATTACTGCGCTCGCACCGCGCATTTCTGAAATCCTTTTCATTTTATTCAATACGCTGAAAAAAGTTTTTCGCTTTCAACGGCACGCACATACTTCACGGAGCGCGTTGAATTGCTGATTTTTAATTAGTAACTCTGAAACGGGAGCATTCGTTCGGTTTAAAACTACGTTTCATGCGTCTGGGAGGGCTCGTTTCTCATTTTCGCTATTATAAAATTTATGAATGATTCCTGTGAGAATTTTATTGTGTCTATGCTTCGTTCAGGAAAATGTGATTCTTTTTTTTTTCACGGGAAAAATTTAAGACATTCGTTTCATTTTTCAAGTTTGCGAGTTATAAATATCTAAAAATAAATTTGGAATTCTATTAATAAACGGAAACAAAGCTCTCTTATATCAATGAAAATTTGTAATGAAATGTCTCAGAAAATTGTAGCAAAGTGATTGTATGGTAATATACGATGTTGATACTTTGTGCCAAATTTACGTTTATAATTGAATAGTTATTAGAAAATTATCTTAAAATAATCAAAAATGAAATAATAATTGCATATACGAGTATGAAAATTTCATAGTAGCCACAACTAAATCAATTAAAACCTCATTCTGTCATTAAATCAGATCTAACAATAAGTCAAATTATACGATAGTGAGTAATCTTTGAAGTTTATCCGATATAATATTTCAATATATGTATATAAAGTGTAGAATCTATTCCGTAGATATATATACAGGTTTTTAACTTCAAATTGGCACTTTTTAATTTCAAATTAGTAATTTTTAATTTAAAATTAGCACTTTTTAATTTCAAATTAGTAATTTTTAATTTCAAATTAGCACTTTTTAATTTCAAATTAGCACTTTTTCATATCAAATTAGCACTTTTTAGAAATGAAACTTTACTCTTTAAAAAGTAAACTAAATCAGGTATTTTTGTTTTAGTTTAATTTTTAAAGAGTAAAGTTTCATTTTTAAAAAGTGCTAATTTGATATGAAAAAGTGCTAATTTGAAATAAAAAGTGCTAATTTGATATAAAAAATTACTAATTTGAAATTAAAAAGTGCTAATTTGAAATTAAAAATTACTAATTTGAAATTAAAAAGTGCTAATTTTAAATTAAAAATTACTAATTTGAAATTAAAAAGTGCCAATTTGAAGTTAAAAACCTGTATTATATTTCAATAATAAAAAGGGGACAAAAATGCTTCGAGAAATTTATACAATAATAATTTATGGAATAAAATGAAAATCTAACAAACAATGTAAATTTTGCTGAAAAAAAAACATTATCGCCTAAAATAAAGTATTAAAATCCTCCATATAATAATAGCGCTATTCTGTCTGTCTGTCTGTCTGTCTGTCTGTGTGTCTGTCTGTGTGTGTGGGGTCACGCTAGAAATTATGCACTGAATTACATCCTTTGCCAATGTGCAATAAGGACTAAAATAGTATTTTTACCGCGAATTGATTTTGCTCTTACAATTAGCAACACGTTGCGCGGTCGCTATGACAATTTAATAAATAACAGGGACAAATTTTCGATCACGTCGGGTTATTACTTAGAGAATCCTGTTTTTGGACACGGAAAATTATATGTCGCACTATCGAGAAGCAAACATCGCGATCAAATAAAAGTTAGTATAAATAAAAAAAAAATATATATATTATATTATTAATTTATTATTAAGAAATTATTCGTTGCGCATGCGCACAGATCAAACTGAAATTATTCGTTTATTGCGCATGTGCGCAGATCGAACTGTCAACGGTCGGATTCAGTGTTCAAATACGCACTTAAGAAGCATTCTATTTCATAGAGCGGAATATTTGAGCATCTGATTTGATTTGCATGGTTTCATTATTACGAACACTTCCAATTTATTGATTGCACGATTTTTTTCTTTTGATATTACAACAATTGCATTCTTTTACGTAACCTCATTCAAAAAGAAATTATTCGTTGCGCATGCGCACAGATCAAACTAAAATTATTCGTTTATTGCGCATGCGCGCAGATCGAACTGTCAACGGTCGGATAACGGTCTTGCATAGTACCTCCTGGGTGATGTGGAAATCTATGCTTTATTAGATAAATTAATATTAAATTAAAATAAATATTAAAATATCTACAAAATATTCTATAATAATTTATATAATAAATTAAATAAACATTTCACATTTTCAACTATATTCAACGGGTAAATATACTGTCATTATATTGTATTTTCAAAATTTTTCCTCAAATCACGCGTGCGATGTTATAACATCGGGCCTACCGCTCGTTAACAGTAAAAGTGAATTTAATTTAATTAAAAACATTTGCATTTTTAGCCTTTACTACTTACTTTTTTAAGAAAAAAGTCAAGTGACCTGAGTTTATGATAACGAGTTTTCATATTGAAAATCATCCTTAACTTTGAGCCTCTAGTGGATATCTGCGCAATAAAAAAATGTTTGATTTGCATTTTCTTAAAATATAATTAGCATAATCTTAACTTGATATATTTTTAAGCAGGATAATTTATGAATTTTCAATTTATTCAAATATTATTCAAATTTAATTATAACGTTCAGCATTGTATTTGAACGATTGGCAGCACAAATATCATTTAAAAAATATATGTACACTAGCTCTAGTTTGAAAAATTTCAAATCATTTTTAGGTTAGACATTTATCGATAAGAACATGAACATGAACAAGTTACATACACCTAGGGATTCCAATACCGGTATTACCGAAATCGGTATTACCGGTTTTTTGCGAAAATTTTGCCTTCGGTACTACCGGTATTTTGAAAAAATCTACCGGTAAATACCGAAAAATTAAAATAATTAGTTTCTTTTGAATTTATACGAATAACTTTTATTTTCGGGTCTATTTATTTTTAATTCCTATTTCGTGTTCGTTAATTAAAATAATATTCTTATCGATGAATCCCAAAAATTATATGTAACATATTCATTGGCGAAAAGGATCGCTATATGTTTTGCACGTGCGTCCATTAGCGACTTTCTAACCCATGAAACAAATTTAATAATGCTTTGTAGTTTTCATTTCGAAATTTACGATTCAAAAAAGTCGAACTTCCGAGAAACTGATCATTTTATGCGCCCCGAACCAATTTCGACAGGAAATTTTTATGTTTTCTACGAAAACTTTATTTCTTCTTATGCGTTCGACAATGAGTGTATTACGTACGAGTCTTTAAATTCCGGGCCCTGATGTAGAATCATGCGGACGGGCCCTCTGATTTATTTTTATTTTTTACTTAAATCGAGTTAATATAATACTTTTATAATTAATTTGAATTTCATATATCTGATAATTATTTACAGATTGAAATAATATTAAATCAAAAGGTTCAAAGTTATGAATATAATTAAAAATTAATAATAAATGGGTATGAAAAAAAAATGTTATGAATAAAATTATTATATGTACGTACATTAAAATTTAACCTGTTTATTTGAAAAATCCGAGGTACACAAATGCAGTAGAAAGACTGAAACTTAACATTGTCGATGATTCACAAATTTTGGTTTTGTCGGAGAATTCTATTTTGAGAAATATTCGGGAACAATGCACAATAACGACACTTTACAAGAAACGATAAAATGGCTCAATTCGGTGACGCATGTCAATTCCGATTGCGGAATACGTATACTTAAACGAAACGAAAGTATGCATATTTTGTAAAAGTATTATATGTAATGAGCGAACAAGACGATTTATTTTTTCGTGTATGGATTAATGTTTTACTTCATAATTATTTAAATTTCATTAATCTCGATTGGGGCCCTGGAACTCAGTACCCCCTTCTCGTCACGTCCGTGTTTTTATAATAATATAACCGTGCCTGCCCTCCCCCGCATTAGCGCAGATAATCGAGAGTACACTGTACAATACAATAATTAAATTCGAAAAATTTATTTAAAAAATAAATAATCAGTTAATATGTGCCGGCACTTAAAATTAGTGGTTTTTTTAAACAAATTTCATCTTCGTAATCGCCCATACAAATTAAAAAAATAGCACAAATAAATAATAAATAATATGTACATGTACACTTTTTTAAACTCTCGAAGTGTACGTACATTTCGTACTTCGAACGTATATCGGTTTGCCAATTTAAAAATGAGAAAATGACATTTGAAATACGTGGTATGATTGTATTTGTGTGTACACGAATAAATTTAAAAAATAATTAAAATTTTAAAATACCGGTAGATACCGGTAATACTGAAACTTGGAAATTTTTTTTCGGTAATACCGGTTTTACCGAAAGTCGGTATTTTTGGAATCCCTACATGCACCCCACTCTATGCCAGCTTCTTCAGCCGGCTTAGCTGGGTACCAGCAACACTAGGCGAAACTACGGGCGCCACATTTACATTTATTGGGAACTCTACATTTAATTTAACTAAGCAATCGCGAAGGACTGCTTTCCGGGTGGCATACGGAATGCCAGGCGAGGAAAATTTAACGAAATATGTCTTTCCGCGAACTGACCCTCTTGGCGAAGGTGCAGAATGCACGAAAAGCGAATTTCGAGAAAACGAGATCTGCATATATTAGAAGTTGGCAAACGGTCGGGAAACCCGGAAAGCAAGTCCTTTCTTTCATTTTCTGCCAGAGAACAAGACCACAGGATATGATCCGGGTCCTAAATTTCTCCACAGGCACAGTGAGGGTCATTCCGCAAACCAAAATACGTGAGCTTAGCAGCGAACGCGCCGTGACCCGTCAAATATTGCGAGACAAAGTGATCGGTCACGACCCACGTGTAACTCAGACGCCGCCTGATATTTGGAAAGAAAGAGTAAGTGTGCCGACCAGTCACAGCCACATCCCATCTCTCCTGCCAGACGTCTAGGGCTTTCTCAAACGCGCGTTTTTTAAATTCTTCGAGAGTTTCGTCTTCTCCTCTTCGAATAGGGACGTTACCCACTATTAATTCAATATTTTTTCGGAAACAGAAACCGGCAGCCCTCATTTGAACCTGAAGACCCAGAGGAAGGACGCCGGCCACCACCGGTAACCCCGAGTTAGACGCGGTTCGATAGGATCTTGTTAACAAAATCAACGGAGCGCGTTGGCCTCGGAGAAGCGCAAGATGAACGGCTCCGGTGAACTTACAGTTCCAGACAGACACAGCATAGGAAACGATAGATACAAAAATGGCCACATACATACACTCAAGGTGGCCGAATTTAAGGCCCCACTGTCTGCCCGCCAAGCGACTGATTCTATAAAAAGACTTTCGTGCTCTGTCTAGGATATACATATACAACATGATCATTAAATTTAAATTTACCATCCAAGAGGACGCCCAGATGGAGGACTCTAGAATGGTAAGGAAGTAAAAAATCATTAAATCGTAGGCGTGGAGGACGTTTCAATTTTCCTTTGAGAAAAATTGCCTCGGTTTTTTGGGGAGAGAAGGATAAGCGGGAGGATAGACCCCAATCATAAATGCAACAGAGCGCAGAGTTTTCTCTCTGCAGCAACTCACTCTGAGTGTCGCCATCTACTATTAAGGTGGCGTCGTCCGCATACGCAAGCAAACGACACCCCTCCGGCAGATTCAGACGTAGTAATGTATCCATCACCACGTTCCACAAAAGTGGACCTAAAACAGATCCCTGAGGACAACCTATGGAAGCTGGTCTAGACAGAAGCGTGGAACCGCAGTCAAAATAGATTTCTCTATTTTCGAAATAATTGCGAATGATATCAAATAGATTTTTGGGAACATTACGTTCACGAAGGCACTGGAGAATCAGCGGCCACCACGCATTATCAAAAGCTCCCGTTATGTCCAGAAAGACTGCAACAACGTATTTATGAACGGAATTCTTTGTTGCACTCACAATAAAGTGGATATTGTCTTCCGTAGACCGACCCGGGAGAAAACCAAATTGGTTGGGAGAAAACTCCGAAATCTTCTGAAGACGAGAACCCTTGCGCCTAGAGTAATGGCTTTATACGCCGGACCCCAGGGACCATATGACGATTGTGACGAGATAAACTGTCGCCAGCTATCTCGTTTCGCCTTAACAATTGCGCGTTTATACTCCTGATCGGCCATATGAAATCTACCCAGAAGAATTGCTTTACGATTTTTATCGCAATCCCTCTTTCTGGCGATCCGGAGGGCGGCACGGGCCGCCCTCGAAAGTCTTTAATCTGTTGAGGTTGGAGTTCCACCAGGTGACAGGTCGATGACTGTCACTGGGAGAAGCAGATACACGACCGATACTCGTTTCCGCTGCACCGATAATAGCCCTATGTAGAAGATAAGCGGAACTATTAGGATCCGCCTGTGGATCAAATGCACCGACAATATAGTCTAAATTAGACAGAAGATCTTTTTCAAACTTGTCATACGACTTGACAAATTTGCGAAAGTATCTCGTGCAGCGATCACAGGCTGATCACTTTGGAAATCAACTGCGAGAACAAAACTCCGGCAGTCCTCTCAGCTCTTGATTCAAATATTATATTATGTAAGCTTCATTTAAACGAAAATGTTTGTTTTCATATCGTAAATTATCAAAATTGTTCACATATTCGAACAATAATCGAATCAAAGCAAGACACAATATTAAAACATCCAGAATTTAATTAAAGAGAATGCACAGTTGCATATTTGCATTAATTAACGTGTTTTCGTCCACTCAACTCGCTAATTTTAGTGCGAAATTGCATTCGCTAGATGTTTTCTTTAGCTAGCGAAAGTTTTTGCTAAACATCTGATTCAGAATCCACAAAAGCCCTTTCCAGAAATTCGCAGAAAATTTCCTTTAATACCCCGATCTTGCTGCCAACTGAAAATTGGCTTCGTAATGTAACCGATAGGGCCGGATCGAAGGTATATGGTGCTCTAGACAGATTAATTTTCAGCCTCCCTCATAATTTTTAAATATTTTCCAAAAAAACAATATTTTTATAAAAAAAATAGGTTGAAAAACAATACACTTACATGAAATGACTTTTCTAAAAAAAATTCTTAAAAAACGACCAAATTTTTCAAAAATATACGAAACACTTATAAAAACCGATTTTTCCAGAAAACCTTTCCTGAAAAACGGTAATATATTTCAAAATATTCGACACGCAAAAATTCCTTTTTTTAGCTAAAATTTTCAAATTTGTATTTAAAATAAGTACGTTTTGTGTTTAAATTTTATAAAAAAATAAATAAAATAGGATGCCTCATAGCGGCTCTTGATTATGGCGCCTTACACATGCCTACTTTGCTACAGCTTTGAGCCGGCCCTGGTAACCGATGGCTGAAAGCGTGGGAACTTAATATTTTCAAATATTTTTAACCAGCCCGTGGTGTAGTGGTTTGTTCCACGAACTATCAATATATTGATGATGGTTCAAATCCCGGGTTGGCCAGAGCAGGACCCCGTTTTTAACACCTACTCGATCGTCTCAGATGGGAATTTAACCATTTTTCCCAAAAAAATGAGAGTCAAATCTTTCGTTTGATGAGGCGATTCCAAAAATGGTTCCGATGTCATTCTCTGTCGTCCGCCATACAAATTATATGTACTGGCACCGCGATTGCTTGTAACAATTATTATGAGCGGTCGTCGGCAATCGGTGCACCAGTATGTGCGGTACGCGCGTTTGGGTCGGTCCTCCTTCCTATCCCAATGATCTAAAATGATTTGGCCGTAATGGCAATTTGGAGGTTATACATCTCTAATGCCATCTTATCATATTGATAAGATGATTAATGATTTAGCCACCATGACGACTTTGGGGTAAAACCTGTAATGTCATGGTGGTGTGATTGTATTTGTGTGTATACACGTATAAATGAGAAAAAAAAAAATCTGCTTAACGTATAATATATTTCACAGAATTTCATTTTTGAATTCATACACGCCTTTGAATCAATCCGATATTTATATGTAAAAATTTAATCTGTAACTCACAACCGACCTCGTTTTCTGTAAATCAATATCTTTCAGATTTAATTATACATACATAGGTAACATGTCGGTGCCTCATTATTTTCACGACAAGAAATATTTCATGTATGATGAAAATTGAATAAAATTAAAAATATTGATTAATTTGTTTCAACTTCAATTTTTGAGTAACTTGAAATTATATCGAATAAAATTCGAAGGATTTATACATACGAGTATACGTGTATGTAGGTGAAATTTTAGTGTTTCACCTGAAAACTATAAAATTTTTATTTAGTTCAAAATTTCAAATCCGATATCAAAATCATAAAATTTTACGAAAAAAAAGACTTATTTATTATAACAAGCAAATACAGTTTCAAACATATTAATTTTTCACATAAAATTGTTTGATTTTATGAATCATTATTGCTTAGAAAATAAATCAAACATTTAAACACCGTTTATTATTCTGCATAGGTTAAATATAACTGAAATATGAAATAAAAAACATTAATACATGCAACCAATTTATTATTCCACACCAAACTATAATTATTCAGGAAAAAATGCAAACAATAATCAATCTAAGCGAAAAATAATTAAAAACAACTAAACTCAAAAGTCGATCGACCACAATTGTACAACACAATTGCAGCGAGTGTACACGTCCAAGCAAAATTATATAAACATTTCCCCTAAGAAAAACTTCACTTAAATCAGCCTCGCTGAAATAATTCAAGATTATTTTAAATTATGAAGAGTGCCAACTGGAGAGATATACTACCATCCTTACTTGTATAACACCGGTAATATAATATGTATGAAATAATTTAAAGCTCCGTGTATACGAGCCCCTAGCTCACTTCCAGGCTGTTAACACCCTTACTTCCAGTTCCGCATAAAAGGAGCATTTAAGTCCTCACCTTAAAAACGTATTAAGATTTTTTTTAAATCACTGCCTTTATATACACCTTTCTTTGAGAAAAGAAAGGAAAGCACCTCCAGATCATTATTTTATCTCGTCCTGACCCATCCTTTCCGAGCCGGCGTCTTTGCTTTTTTTATTTTTTTTCGTACCCTTAACGCCATGAAGGATTGTCTCTGATAAAATACGCGTTTCTTAATGCTCACCCCTCGGTTTAATTTAAACTCCAGGTCAAAAGGCGGATATTTTTCTTGAAATTATAAATTTAAAAAAATGGCAGGTCATAAACGCATTTTTTATAATCTAGAACTGAATATTTATTATATATGTATGTTATATAATTAATTATTTTATTTTAATCAAAATCTTATAGCGTTAAGGTCAAATCAAAATTAGCAATGGATCATACAGAATTTCATCATATGATGACAGATTTTATGAAGATAATGTATTTATTATTCGTTATCGCAAAGAAATATATACATAAAATAGTATATGCGTTTTTAATGAAAAATTACAAAAATATTTCACGCAGTTTTATGGCTAGAAATAAAATTCACCGGTACATAGTTACACTGACGACGGTATATTATATCGTATGAGTTTTACGAGCATTTGTCGTCAGAACTGAAATTTATTTCACCTACGTATGTATAAAATGTATAAATGCATTTTTTATATGATAAACTAGAAATCAAAATGGTTTAAGCATATTAAAAAACAAAAACTTGTTGGAGCTTATGAAAATCGCATATGAAAATATAAAAAATTATGATTTTGATGTTTGATGGATTGATACGAAAAACGAATTTTTGTTTCCATCTGGCCCTTTCCAAAAAAATTTTCCTGACTCCTGACTTATTCCATTAAATATCAGGAAGATAGATATATGTATGTGATTGATAATTTTTTTCCACAAATAGCATGTATTTTTATACGATGTATTTTTATACGATGTATTTTTATAGCATGTATTTTTGCACAAGTATTTGAGAATCACGAGTTTTCAAAGGCCAAGTTTTTGATGATACTAAAAACATCTCATTTCAAATTGGGTCTTACTTAAAATTACAGAAATTTAAATTTACTCAAAAAGAATAAAAATCAATCCATTTTTATTGAGTTAATAAAAAAATAGATATAAATTATAGAACTTCGTCATTCAATCTATAATAAGAACATTCAATACACATTAAAAAAACCTCAAAGAACTACATAAAAAATAAAAACCACATTCACAATCCAATTGAAAACCACACGAGCAAAAAACTTCTAATTTATTAGCCATTCCACATCGATGTCCGAACATAATAACTGAATCATATTCGTCCCGTCGTCACGTACGGCATCCACCTGCCGCCTCCAGATAGCGAACTTCTTCACTTTTCTTTCGAGAGAAAGTGAAGCCTCCCCCAGCCCATCCACCCATGACACCCGACTTCGTTTCAGCGAAACCTGAAAAAGCACAGAGCGAGAGAATGGAGAGTATGGCGTTCGCAGATAAGCGGCGTTCGATGAACGGGTCGGTTTGTTCTGCGCCCAGGTGAGCTTATCGCGGTCGAACCGCGCCAAGAAAAAGCCAACTTCGGGTCTCTGTAGACCTTTCACTGCGTATCTGATGATCGAAAAGTATCAGGGGAATGGTTTCGACGATGACGAAGAGTCGTTTGAGTCGAATTTTGCATAATTTTTTCGGCTGCGTATAATGTTTTCAAGCTAAATTGGCGAGAGTGAGACGATTTTTTCGAATATCGTTTGATGTGCGAATAATACATTGTTTGTTTGAAACAAAATAAGTGTACTTTATTATATTTGTTTATAAAGATATGGAGAATGTGATTTAAATGTGCCCTTTGAGCTGGATTTTACATGGATTTTCTGAATGTGATTAAAAATAGACGATGACGCATCAGAAAATCGTACAATGTTTGAGTAAGTTTTATTTTTCTTAAATCAAGTTTCATTATATGTACTTATATTAAGTCAAAAAATATAATGAAATTTTTTTGACGTCGGCTAACAAAGCATATTTTTTGAAAACGTTACAAATAAAAATATTGCTTTATATTATAGGTATATATGTATGTACCTATATAATAGTTCAAATGCCAAATCTTTTAAAGAACGTTAAAAAATCAAATATTAATCCTCTCACCGATGTACATATATGACTAACATAAATCATTTACCAATTATCAGAAAAATGTCCAACATAAATCAGACTGTCATCTTTAATATCGTCAGAATGTTGCGTGGTACTTTTCCGGATACTTTTCCCGGATAATTTTCCCGAAAAAATGTATGTGTCCTCAGAAGTCAGTCGTTCCATCAAATGCGACTTGTCTTTCATCCTATTGATTACAAAGGAAATCTCACTTGATAAGTTAGTCCCCATTCCGAATCAGTATTTTTACCTGAAATCCGATTCCTAAGCACTTAATCACTGTCACCGATGTCGGTGTGCCTAATCCTCTACTTATCATTCCGTATTCTACGTAACACAAAAGAGACTCCTTTACGTATAGTACAGATTATATATATTCTGTCGATATAATAACATATACGTTCGATACTTAAATTAAACATTGAGTCGTATTTATGAAGGTAACATTTATAAATTAATAAAACTGAATATACAAAGTTAACATTAAATAATAAGTGCATCGATAGAAATATATAATATCAAGTGAATGAAAAGTTACGTGGACATAACTCACGCTTTTTATCGTTTAATTTTTAACAAAAATAAATTTTCATACCCTAAAATATAAATCGTCCTATTATTTGATAATAAAAATTAAATGTACGCACCTAAAAATAAATGTATTTTCAGCTCTTCCAAAAAATAAAATATTTTTCTGAGATGTCAATCCTGTTTATACAATAAAATTAATTATTTTACTTCCCAGAATTCTAATATAATTCACAAATAACAAAGACACAAATCAAATATATGAAAATACAGTAATCGAATATTTTTTGAACATTTTACATAAGCGTGAATTCCAATCATGAGTGTAAACAAAAATATTATATTATATATTTCATAATTTCATATGAAATAAAGATATATGCATAACGTTTTACATTTTCGCTTTCTCTTTCGAATCATAAAATACGCTTTCGTTTATGCTTACCATGTAACCCACCCTACTTTTTTTATCAAGCACTGAAACAAGTATCAAACACAACTAAGGAACCCCCTCTCGGAACCTATAAATTACAAAAATTAAAACACCTCTGATCAAACAATACCACATAATCTATTAATATGGAATATTAAAAGGCTACATCTAAAGCCATTTATCAAAGAAAACACACAAACACATCAGTATGCCAGCAAGTGCGCGTCACGATAGTTTTCCACGGACGCAACTTAGTCCGCATAAATTATTATGCGAATTATTATTGCGCCACGCGAAGGCTTCGCTCTTCGAACTGTTCGATATTCGTCACGCGTATATTTTAATATTCGACGGGTACGTGCCCGAATGGAAATCGCGTTGCCGGAAAATTATTTCTACCAATTTCGAACGAAATGGGGGACGACGAAGGAGAACGGGGGAAAATTGTGGCCTCTTTTGTAATTGCTAGTACCGTGGTTTGATGTTACGAGTGCCACTGTGAAACTGGATATTGATAGGGTAGAATATGTGGGTTAAATTAAGAATCTGTGTAGATGTGACTTTAAGATTTTGCCGGGTGGTATCTAACTAGGCCGGCTAGTGATAATGCGAATATGTAATGGAAATGTATCTCTTTTTTCGGATGCATAAAAAATTGAATCGGGAAATTTTGAGGGATTGGTCTTTTGCTTTGGAACTACTAACGCTTTCAATTAAAATTGTGTTAGTTGAATTTATTTTCGGCTTATATTTGATTAAATCATCATAAGGAAATTTATATGATTTTTTTTCAGTAATACTAAAACCTCACCTTTTTTATTGTTATAATATATAATAATTTAAAATCATTTTTTTAATAATAACATATATTTTTTATGCATTCCACAGTACATAACCATAAAAAAAAACTACAAATTTCTCATTTCAAAATACAAATACTAGCATTATATTCTTTAGTAGAACGGTCAAATTTCATTTGACTTACAAACATTTAGTTTTTTTTGACAGTTAATATTGTATGTGGATCTATCGCGTTCATTTTATGCAGCATGTCCGCAATATTAGCAACCTGCGTTGATAACATATGAACGGTGTAGTACTTCGAATGTGAAGTGTAATCATGTTATAATCAATAATCGAAAAGTCAAATTTTGCACTCGATAACTGTCCAAGCATAGATGATGTTTATGTTAAGGTTTTGGCTGAGTATAAAAATTTATTGTTTCTTTGAAAATTTTAGTGTAATTATGCAACGAAAAGTCGTAATAATTTGTTCATAATAAAATTTTAATTACTCTCGATAGGATGGTTAGAGTTTCAATTATGTTTCATGTTATTAATTTAAACTTTCAATCATCACTTCAACGCTTTTTTATTGATTTATACTAAAAAAGTCAAATTATATAATACGTTTTTCAAGAACAATCAAAAGTCACGCATATCAAAACACGCTAAGTTTTGAGCAATATGCCCCTAAGCATTACACATTACACCCTCATAATTAAATCACCCTTCTCATCCGGCAATGAAATTCTTGTAAACAAACCTCATTTTTTGTTCATTAATTTGATAAATTTCCAACTAGGGTATCAATAATCAAGCTAGTAATTTCAGTGTGAAATTATGAACTGAAAATCGTTAATGTACTTTACTTCTATAAAAATATTTAAATTTATTCAGATATATGATAAAAATATAGAAAAAAATTTGAATAAGGTTAAGTTTTCCTAAGGCACATAAGATAAATTCATTTTATATTTTATTCTGGAGAAATATACTTTATGAACTAAACATTTTATTATGAAATAAAATTATTATAATTATTACTATAGTAAATTCGTTATAATTATGTATATAAAAATGTTATGTACAACCAGAAAATATGTCAACAAATTTTTCGTACAAATTTGAACAATTATATCGACAATGTATCGGAAAACAAACAAGCACCTGAAAAATGTGAATCAACTGTACATAGGGGTGTTTCTACCCTTAGTGAGGGGAGTCCCCTTCAGAGGGGGTCTGCCGCGCAGAGAACAACCAGTTTCGGTTCGACCATTGCCGAACGAACAACTATTTCATAACGGGTGTCTATTTTTCCATCATTTATCAATACAAAAATCATAAAACTATAATAATTTGATCCATGAATCAATAGATTGTGATCGTAGACTATGTGATATTGACGTTTATAGTGTGTTTTCTTGATAATTACTCTTGCGCGGTTGGAATTACTGGTAAGTTCGCTTATTTTGTATTATATTATGGTTTATTTGAATGTTGGCCTAATATATTTATTGTTTGTATACGTTTTGTGTGTGTGAAGTTTGTAACTGTATTATGAAACGTGCTTTCGATATAAATGCGTCTCGAAAAAGTTTTATGGCGTTTTCTTCGGAAGCTTGGAAGGATTTGTGCGATTTTGAAATGGAAGTTTATGACTGTATACAATATATATGAGTATGTACATTATTTATATACCTAAAAATTATTTCGATATATGTATCATATATATATATACATATATGTACATATATAAAAGCTGTTTTGAAAAAAAATGAAAATGAATACTTTTCAAATATTTTCACATTGTCCTTAGAAAAAACTTCTTCGGACCGAAATTTTATTTATTTTATTAACTATGTGATATATTTTGATCGCTTTATATAATATATTAATAATTAATCTAATGCTTCAATATGGTCCATACTGTAAGGTTTTATTATTTTATTTTATTTTATTTTATGGAATGAAGTACAATATTTAATATAATAATAGACTATAGTAATATGTAACATATATTTATTTTGTCAGTCATTTACTAGACTATAATCTTATTCGATCAATCACTTAGTGAATACAGTCATTATCAATAGAATCACACAAGTATTTGAAGTCACTTGTCAGACTATATATGATACATTATAATTAGACGGTACAAAATTTTCAAATTATCCCCACCATTAGTTAAAAATTACTTATGGAATTATAATTTTATCGCAATTGAATCTCGATATATAAACCAAAATTCGATCGAAAATTATTATTTAAAGCACCCGAAAGAAAATAATTGTTTTATATGCGAACAAAGGTGCGCTTTCGGCCGAAAAATTTCCTTAAAGTCGTATCGAGTCTGATGATCGCATTTTCCGAGATTTCCCGGGAAAAGCGTCATATAAAGCGGGTCGAGAGCGTGTCGTTTCGATTTTATGGTGAATTTCGTGAATGCGATTAGCAGCAGTTATTTTTTTGTGGTCGCTCGTTATTTTCAATACTGATTCCAATTTATATGGGCGGTTAAAACGCGAACGAAAGGGAAACCATAGGCGTTTATAAGGCTAGGTATAAGTTTCAAGTCACGATTAGATACGTTATTTTATACTATATGTATGTATGTATGAGTATCTACAGGCGCCTTAAAGTATTCAATGTATTGTATTTCACTATTTTCATGTTAGTATAGTAAATATAGATATTTATGTCATTGAAAATATTCTAGTTTTAGGTATTCGATAATAAAACCGCATTTCCTTTATTTCATTTCATTTTTGTACGTTTTACTACATGATGTTTTTCAAAATGTTGTGATATAAATGTTAATTTTCCTTTTTTTTATCGCATATGAAATTCTTAAAATACAAAAATATTTCAATTGTGTATGAAATATTGCGCGCTCTTGGAAAAAATGACTCATTTACACATTTAATTATATTTGTTCGTGACTTTTTTATTAATTGATACAAATGAAAAATAAAAAACTTATTCAAACGAATACAAAAAATTTCGACCCGTTTAAATCTTAATTTATACGCATATTAAATAATTTAAAATTATGGTGACTTTATATTGCAATTATGATTCAAATTTTCATACATAAAAATTTTCAATATAAATACAATTTTTTTCAGTAATAAAAGCTCGAAAAATAGGGTTTACTCAATATTTTAACTATAAACTTAAAATTAAATATTAATTAATTTGGATTAATTATCAAATTAATTTTTTTCGGTGTTTCAGCTACAATAGAAGTAATTATCAAAAGACCGTATGATATAAAACGGGTCATCATATTATTTTAGGAAATCATATAAAAAATGATAATAATTTCATCAATATCTACAAAGTGTTGCTTCCAATATTCTTACTGGTATTTGAATAGAAATTAATAAGTCATTGAATATTGCGGAGCTTTTGAGACGTATGCCTCAATACATTATTCACGAGCGATTATTGGAAGCGGAAACTTTGTTGATTAATACATTATTGAATAGTATCGATCCGCCGCCTTTTAGAGTATATAAAATTTCCGTAATATACAATCCCATGTTTTAATGTAATGTCAACAATAGGAACTTTAATGCACATGGATGGCACTGTATTAAAACCAACAATATATTTTTTCAATTAATTTTTTCGAAGTTCAAGCGAAATTGAATATAAATTTGTTTTGTTTTAATGGATTCAAAAAAATTGTATTTTTAATATTTAAATTGTATTATTTTTTATTTGTATTCAAAGTACGTTTTCGTTTTGAGAATCTAGTAAAATAATATTTTAAACATATTTTAGTTATTTAGCTGGATTTTTTCAAGTATTGTATAGGTATATATATACATATATGTATTTATATGTCACCCTTATTGTAAGCGATCTGAATCAATAATAATATATTATACTTTTTAAACGATTATTCAATTGAAATAATGAAATATTATACTTTTGAAAGATAACACTAATTTGAATGAAGCAAGATTATTTTCAAAATCTGACAGAATCTTGCTTAGTTTCAGAAACGAATTAGGTAATATTACTTGATAATAATTGAAAGTACTCTATAGAATAAATAATAATGAATGATGTTTAATCTAAGGTTTATACTGTTTATAGTAATCAATCAGAAAAAAATTTATATTTCTGAAAAAAGTGTATTAATTATTTTAGTGGAAGCTGGAATCGAATTGAAATGAAATTTTCTACTATTATTTTGGTATTCGGAAAAACTAAATTGTTGTATTATATATTTATCGACTCGATAATGAAATTTTGAAACGCTTCATATTTAACAAACGATGAAATCAAGGGTTTCGAATCTATACTTCATACATATTCTACTCGTATATAGGTTTATTCCTGCAATTTTTATTTTACGAAGAGAGAACCGTCGCTTATCGCAAAGCTCTGTGAATCTATTTAATTCTGTCGAAAGCGTTTTACACTTTTACGTGCTGAGGTTGTTCGCCTCGGGCAAAGTTTTCACCTTGCTTTGCCCTTGTATGTCCTAAAAAATTTCAATATAGTTTTTATACGTGGAAAGACTTCGTCACTTTTTCGCATAGTTTGTTTTGTTCTCGATCCAGTTTCATGCCGTATTATCGAAAATCTGGAGGGTGGGGGAGGGAAAAAATCACCCTTTTCATGCGCGCAAACTCATGCTGGTAATCCCCGGTAAAAATAAGATATTTTTCATCTCAAGTGAAGACTTATGTCAGCTGAAAGAAATTAAAATTTGTTTGCGTATTTTCGCATTTGCACGCTTGTTTTGAGACTCGAGATATTTCAATTTTGCGTGTTTCATTATGGTTTTCAATTTTCATATACCATTGATAATTTATAAAACAAATTTTAATACAAAATATAAATATAGCCTAGTCTTCACGAATAAAATTAAATTTGATAAATTCTTTACGATTTAAAAAAGAGAATATATAAATTGGCTACGAAATATTTATTTTGGCATGTGCAACACAAAAGTAAATAATTATTAAAATAACTACTACTTTTAAAACAAAAAAATAAAAACGAATCAAACAAAGACAGAAAACCTATAACGCGATTTATTTAGTATTTAAACACAGTTAAATTTAAACAACGTTTTAAGAGGAGGGGAGTTCAGCGGGGTTCTATCCCTAGACCTGAGGTTGTAAAAGAGCCCGACATCGATGAATTTTATAAAATTATTTTGTCACTATTTTTAACAGAATCTATCAATTCTGTTCGTCTTCGTATTATATGTACCTATACATAATTTGACTTGGCGGTGTCTACTAAAAAACTAATTTTAAAAAAATCGGTAAAAAGATGGGGCCCGAAAAAGTTTCTGGCCTTAAGCCCGATTTTAGGATATGGGGGGCCATGTATGTATGATATGTATAAAAAAATATCAATTATATACAGTCTTAATATGTATAATATGAAATAAAATAAAAAATATTCAGTCAGCGCTGTTGATAAATATATACGTATAATACATATTACATATGAAAAATAAAATTTCATCGTCACACATAAATCCACAAAAAGAATATATAAATAATAACAATCCGAATTTTCCGAGGCTCGAACTACCTTCGACCCTTTTGCTGCGCTCGGACCTAATAATTCACACGGCCCCCATAAAAAGGGTTATTTTCGCACGTGTCATATTGGATTCCATCTTTAGGAGTGCAATCAGCCCTTATGCCGACACTATAATATAATATACGACACACAAGAGATGGACGGGAGAGTTTATTCAGACCGCACGCTACAGTGTCGTCGTCTTGCAGGTAGCTCGGCTTATTGACCCAATCGGCGTGTGTAAGGACCGAAAGGTCGTTCTAATCAAACTCAATTGCGACTCAGACGAGGTCCATTCCGAAAGGACCCAGGAATAAATCAATAAGGATCCCCTGCTTGGGTCGTCTTGGAATTGTTAGCGAACGAGGTGATTCTGCGATCGCAGGTAAGTTGGTGCCTAAATAAATGCCAGGATTGAAAATTTTGCGCTATCCGAAAATGTATCATTTGGTTGATTGATTATTGTCGAATGCAGAATTGTTTTAAATGTGTGGATACTTCAACGGATGTGTATCGCTTTCAGTTACGGCGTTGTTTGTCCTCGGCTCTAGCGCTGAACAAATATTAATTTTAATGGTGCTGCTAAAGTGAAATGTACGTGCTTTGGAGGAAGTTAATTTATAATGATTTTCATGTGTGAATATAGAAACTTTATGCGTGAAACAATTATATCAACAATATGATATAATATGGTTATGGAAGGAAAAGGTTTTGAAAATTCATACACCGTAATAATCTGCAATATTATTTTATATTTATTTTAACATATAATTTATTATATACCATCATTTAAAGTTATTTTAGTCAAACATGTTAGAATTTTGTACTTATAAGATAAGATCGAAAAAATCTAGTAAAAAGCTTTCACGATTTGAAGTAACAACCGTTATTATTTCCTGACACTTAATTCGAATTCTATCACAAAATAACCACCGCATATAAAAACTCGATTATAATAATCATTCTTAAATACAATCGAATTTTTAAAAAGAAAAACATCGATTTGAGACGTTTCACAGAAAAAAACCTCTTATCCAGTTCAATAGAGCTCGGATGACATTTCACATTTGCTTGACTAATGTCTGCGACATTATTTATTTCAAACACATTCCACCTGATGAGAAAAGTTAATTTTGCCATCAATTTTGCACCGTCTAATTTTAATGTATGAATGGGGGGCGAATCGAGTCGCTATCTCCACGGAATCTACCTTTGCGCGTTTCAGAAGCCCCCGAAGAGGAAGACTTTCAGTAAAGTTGTACCCCTCGGATAATTTAGTATCTGAAATCTTTTGTTTCGTAATGGCGAGGTGGGCCCGTGCACGGATACCAGTCATAATTAAGACGTCGCAATAAATAAAGAAACAAATGTTGATATTCGCAATTGCGAAAGATGCGCGCTGGAAGTACTAGTGTATTAATGGAGAGCGTTAACAAAAGGTTTTAGGGGCTGGAAGTTGTTTTCGAATAGATTCTGAAACGCGCATTTAAATTATGATCAACTTCCAACTGAAGATAGTCGTGTTATTGAAATTAGATGGGATTTTTTTATGGAATATATAATGCGAGGGATAAGAACGGAGAGAAAGAGAAAAGAAGATTTATTCACGGTATTTTTATAAGAATATTTGATACTATAGTATTTCCCAGTTAAAGAGGTTTACATGAAAAGATTTCAGATTGTTTATAATATTAGATAATGTATAAGGATTTTTTTTGAAAGCCTGGAATATTAAATATTATACATAGTTGATTTATTGAATTATTTATATAAATGTTCCAAATGAAATGGAATCTATAAAAATATAGTTTTATAATAGTTATATCAACCTTTCGAGAAAATATGTATTTTTATGTGGGATATATATTTTTAACCGATGATATCGAATTTCTACCGGTATACTCATGTGATAGAATAAGCGAATTTTTACATAATGTAAAAAAGGTCGAGAAACAGTGTGTGATATTTTTAATTAACAAATGTTCAAGGAATGAAATATTTTTACAAAAAAAATAAAACGTAAATGAGCCGTTCATTGCACACATCGATTAACTCCATAAAACAAAAAGTTGAGAAATGCGATGAAATAATAATGTACATTGTTTTTTAAAATTCCCTTTATAATAATATAAATTCAAATAAATATTGCAAAATGCATAAATACAGATGTGTGCATTTAAGTTGCATTATTGCAATGATTTACATTAGAGCAGTGGTTCTCAACCGGGGCGCCAGCGCCCCTTTGTGGGCGTTTTTTTGGTCTGAGCTTTTTGGTGGGCTTTTTTTTTTAGCATTTGGGGGGCGCTGCACAAGTTCAGTGGGCGTTGCGTTGTGTCGTACATGAAGCCATCGCGGTTAAATGAACATTTTTTAAAGAAACATCCCGACAAGAATAATAAAGACATATTGTACTTTCAAGAACTTTAGAAAACATTTGAAAGCCGTAATACTCTCACAATCAGTAATGTTTTTAAGAAGGTTTCAAGTCGGAACGATAAAGGACTAATGGTATCTTATGAAATAGCACAAATTATTGCAAAATGTGGTGCACCACATATATATGGAGAAAAATTAATACTACCAGCTATACGTGTATTCATTAATAATATGATTGGAAAAAACAAGCAAGAGATTCTTTCTTCAGTCCCATTGAGTATTGTGCTAAAATAGTATTCAATCAATGTGATTATTATGTTTTTTGGGTCCATTTTCGCCATCAATACCCTCTTCTGTGGAAAGAGGTAAAATTATCCATCGTAGCATTTTCTTCATCATATTTAGTAGAAAAGGGTTTTAGCGCAGTAACGCATATATTAAAAAATCCCGAAATCGATTACAGATAAGCCAAAGAGGAGATTTGAAACTGTGTGATCCCAATATTACGAAAATAGCGCAGCGACATGAGGCTCGAGGGTCTCATTTTTTTTTTTTCAATAAAAAAATCAAATTTCCATTGAATTATTTACTTTTTAATCGAAATAACATTATAATGTTGTGTGCAATGTTCGTATGACATAAACGGCAATAAATACATAATGTTTATAAAAATAATCATGTTTTTTATTTGTTTTTCTTATATTTTTTTATTTGTAAAGAAAATCATTGCATGAAATACACACATAGAAAACAGAGTAAATTTTTTTGTGGGGGGCAGGGGGGGCGCTGGATAATTTTACTGTGGTAAAGGGGGCGATTCTTTAAATATGGTTAAGAAACACTGCTTAGAGTATGAAATTAATCAAAATGGCTCTGAAATAAATTATTTATTATTCAATGGTCAAAAAAATTTTGTCGTTTAATGATGTTAAACTTTATTATTCAGGAAAGTTATTATAAATATGAAAAATATTACTAAACCAAGTGATTTGACACTTAAATTTAAGATTTTTCAAAAAGTGGTATTAATCGATTTGTGCAATGAATGGCTCAAATGTATATTTTACATCAAATGTAATTAAATTTTGAAAAACGTTAAATTTGGTAATTACAGACGGATAAATATTAAAAACACGATAGCACGAAAGAGCACTAAAGTATTAATGCTTCATGATAAATGTTTTTATGTCTTTCAGTATAAGCGTATATTTGCGAATGGGTAGATATATAATAGCATAATCTGCACAAATATATTATTTTTTTTATTACTGCCATTCATCAGAGTCGTGATGTCTCGTTAAGTATATTATCTGTCACTCGTCACGTTGGAAGTCCATCGTTATATAACGTACAAAAGCCTATTTTGATAACGAAAACATTGATACGATTCACAAAAATTGCGAAAAAATATTATTCAATAAACGAGATTATAATTTAATTTGTCATGATGCACACAACTTTTTCTTTGACCGTAGAAGAAAATCTAAAAATCACAAATTAATAATAATAAAACGAAAAATTAAACGATTGATGTGTTGTTACATTTGAAATATGTATAATCGAACAACTTTATCATGTCCAGTCGAAAATTATCTTTTACTAAACTTATCCAAGTCCAAGTATCATTCATATATAATATGTATATGTTAATAATAACTATATTACGTTACAATTTCACGCTATAAGCAATTACGCAATTACGCTACAATTACGTGCAATTATGTTACAAGCTTCATCGCTATGAACGATAGTTTTTGAAAATATTAAAAAGTTGTCGGAATCACAACTAATGAAATAATATAAAAATTTAAGTATTATTTAAAAAAAAAATGAATAAAATTGATGTATTTTTAATTTTGATATAAAATGAAACACGTTTTCACGCTATTAAGCTCCAAAAACACAATCATTCCCCGATGAAAATAAAAAAAAACAGATTATATAAAATCTAAATTTGGTTTAACGAGTAAGAAATTTCTTTCGTAAGAAAAAAGCAAAATCGCACTTCTCTACATTTTCAATCGATCAAAATCATTAAAACGAAAATAAAACTTGGACGAAAAAGTTCCATTTATAATACGCAAGCTCCGAGCACATAACTTTCTCCTCCACGTAAAGGTACTACGTTTCCCTTCGGACGGTAAAAAAATATCCGAAAGTCGAACAAAGGTCGCCATCGAACGGTGCCTAGTGCGAATGTATTTTATTATTTTAATTAAGGGCAGAAAGAGAAAGTCACCGCTTTCTTTCGGCAGCGACAATTTCTGAACTTTGTTGATAAAGCGCGGCTCGTTCCGTCGGAAGGGAACAATTACTTGCAGCAAATTGCCGGGGTTTGAATCGCACTTTTTTTCGTACAGCTCCGGTCTCTTTTTTCCAGTTCTGTGTGTTTTTTTTTCAATCCCGCGAACCGTGCTCATAAGCCGGAATTGTTAATTTGAATCCTAATTGCGATTCCCGCCTTATTTATAAGCCGCCGTTTCCACAACTTCTATTTTACGTCACCGTTAACGAATCACGCCTTTATGCTGATGTAAAAAAATAAAGATTACGTTAATTGGATATCTAACACTTAGAAAACTTTGAATGGATTTAAAAAGATTTTTTTTTATGTTTGGTCTGCTTTTAGTATATTTTATACATAGTTTGTTATAAATGTCAATTAAAATTATTGAGAACATTTTCACTAATCGTTGAAATTACAATATAATAAATGATACAGATGTGTTTTTATCGTTACTCTGTGATTATTTATGACTGCTTTCCTGGAAGATTTTATAGTATTGAAAAAATTCCTTTTTAATACTAAGGAAAGAATATTTACATATTATCACAAATGTAACACCTAAAATACAAAAATGGATTTAAAATGATAAAAATGAGCTTTTTTTAATAATCTATCTTTATGAAAGAGGTGGCTGTTTTCTATATATGAAATTAGGGAGGCCATTACCGGTAAACCAGTAAATCGGTTTACCGGTAAATGACCCAAATAACAGTTTTGAATAACAGTGAATACCGGTAACTTTTTAATATTTACTGATATTTTTTTTTTTATGTATCGAATGTTCTTGAAGAGGTTTGTATTTTAGAAAATATTTTTAAGAAAATGTCGTGATTTATTTTTGAAAAATATGTAATGTTTTTTTTTTTTAAAGTATTTTTGGTTTCACGTTTTTTATTTTTCGTTATTTTTCCCGGTTTTTATTCAAAATTTAATTTAACGGTAAACCGATAATTAGTAAAAAAAATACTGATCAATGAAAATTACGGCAAACCTGGCTTCGCAAATGCAATTAAAACTAAAAAAAAAAAATGATTAACACCCAAAAAATCATCGAAATTTTATTCACAAAAAATGCTAATTACATTCAAATTAATACGACTACATCATAAATTCTTTATAGCAGCTATTTGCTCAGATTCGAGCATTAAAAGCGTTTTCGTGTAATCATTATTTAATTGCTATACAGGGGCAATCATACGTTACATCGGCGTAACATTGAGGGCGCAGCACGGTAAAAACGTTGCCGGCATGAATTGTGCCCATTAAGCTCATAATAATGTTTATAATTATCGTGTACCAGCCCCGCCTCTTCGGCGAAGTCGTCCTGGAAAATCCCGAGATAACTCATCGACAAAAGGATCCCGTGTCACACGTTTTCAAGCCTCATCCCGGGAAGGCTCAAAGGCTAGTACTCGAAACGGGCGGAGTCAAATGCGGCACGAAGGGCGCGCATGCCATAGGGAATGTCATACATAATGTGTAGAATATGACCCGTTTTTCAATTATGGCGGGAAATAACGGATGAGATTTATCGTCTTTTGTGGGATAAGTTCGTGTGTTTCTTTAATAGCGGCTTTGTGCGCAAGTTTGACTTTCGTTTTGAATTTCGCATGCGGCCGTGCGCGTTTCGACGAATTTCTCTGAGTTTGAGAATTATTATGAAAAAATGTGGTCGTGGGTTTGTTTGAGTGCTTGTTTATTCATATCGAGCACTTTGATGTCTGCGTTATCGCACTGTTTATATAGAGTATAAAAGAATTTCGTATTAAGTGCGATATCGAAATTATCACGCATGAATATGAATTAATAATTGTGATTAATTAATTAAGGTCGTTATATTATATTTTTGCTAATAAAATGAGTCAAAAGGTTTTTATGAATTCGTGACATTTAATCGAATGGATTAAAAACAATGGAAATATTATGTATGTATATTTATAATAAATTATTCAACTATGTATATTCAGAATTATTACACGTTATTTGGAGAATAAGTAAACTCGTATGTATTTGTTATTTCATAAATAAAACCACTAGCATTAAAAAAATCAATCAAAGTTTTGATTGATTGACTCATTAACTTACCGGTTTAATGTAGACGTCGTGTCTTTAAAGGACACATAGGTCAAGAAATTTCTAGGTTCGGCATTAATTTAGTATTATATGTCACACATGAATTTAGTGGAAAAGTTCGGGAGAAAACTCGCCTCGTATGTAAATTAAGGGTGGCATGAAAGGACGAAGCGTGATATGTTGTATTTGTGCGTTTTCGTCGAGGTGTATGATGTTTAATTGTGGTGTAGTCGGTGGAATAATTGGCTTGTTAGCTCGCTACACTGCCAGCTTTCAAAGTATATTAAATATAAAGTTGAGATTTATTCCCTTGATGTTATTTTTATTTAAGCGAAAGTTATGAAATTTTGAAATCTTGAATCGTTTCACAAAACAAATTGCGCGGTACTTGAAATATCTACAAAAATTAAGTTTGAATTTGCATAAAAAGTGATGTATCTAGATAATTTTCAGCCTTTGGTCAAGTTTCAAAAGCATATTCGACGCGATACGCTTGAATATTTTAATAATTTCATGTCGATAAAGAATATGTTAGATAATTCGATAAAACTTTGAAATTTCTCAAATATAATCGTAATTTTGTCTAATATTTAGGATTAGGAGGATCCAACTAAATTAACAAATATTAAAACAATTAAACAATTTATTTTTGATAATTTCACCACTGACGAATCAAGGTACACGAAACTAAACACTTAATACTTTACCAAACAAAACAACTAACCATCGAACACCTTTTGGCAAATGAGACATTTAATTTTCGAAACTCATTAGCGACCGGTGCATTTTAACAGCTCACCATCATAACTCATATAACATATGTATATTGTAACTACGTCTAGTGATCTAATTATTATTCGCACGTCGACTATATCCGGACGGGGAACTTTCCGTGTTTTTCAGTTGTATTTTTTAGGCTTCAGCGAATTTTTTTCAACTCGGGCCGAATTGGCGTACGTTGGTCCCGCTGCGTGGGTGCGCACTTCAATTACTACGCAGCGGGGGCCGTTAAAGCTGCCAAAGGGAAGTTTTTTAAATTAAAGCGAAACGACTTTGTGTAATCACGGAAAAACGCATAATATACGTAGTATGTGTTTGACGAGTTTGTATTTTAAAACTAAAATTGATGGATTGACGCGTTTGTAAAATTTCTTATTTTAAAACTAAAAAAAATAATTAATTTTATCGTTATATAAAGCTTAAATAATCTTCAATGCACGATAATATTTTTTTGGTACTATAAAAAATTTCAGCATTTTATTTGACAATGTTTACTTGTTGCTGATCTTTGATGATTATTAATAATCAATACAATTTAAAAAATGTAACGATATTTTTTGTAGAAGACAAATATGAAAATATTATTATCATTCTATTCATAGTATGAAATTGCACGATAAAGTTTCAATGACTTACAAAATACTATTCGAGCACTTCAAATATCCGTTAACACAATATTGGTGACGTGTGATACGGCAATAATGCATCTTTTGCATTCACTCCAGAGAGTCATAGTCGGTGTCGAATCAAATTCGTGCATTTGCAAGTGCACCTTGGCAAAGTGCGGTCTACTCTACTTTTGAAAGCAATAATGTTTCGCAACCCGTAAGAGAATATACGTTGAGATCATGAAATTGAATTTTTTCAAATGTGATTTATTTTTGCAATTGTCTGTGCGTTTTGATATGTAGTAAAATGACTGAAAACAAATACTGTTGAATAATAAAGATATGGGGAAACATGTTTCATACGAGTTGTGTGGGTATATTAAAAATCTGTTTTTAAATTTTTCAATAGTGCGTGTTACTCTTTTTTCTTTTTTTTCTGTAAAGCGGTGAGTTTTTATGTTTTTTACGAGCCAATAACACGAGTTCCGGATAAAGTGTTCGGCGAGAAAATCGGTAAAACGTAGGATAAAACGCTTTATTCTTTAAAAGGGGGATAGTGTTTTTTCCCCTACCTGAAAAACCTTTCAATTCCATTCGACGAGATATTCCCAAGCCGAATATATTAGTTTTATGCTGAAATAATAGAATTTTCCCCATACGCGGATCGGTTCTACGAAACAGTATGAAATACTGACTCGACTGTCTCAAAATGTTTTTTTTTTTTTTCTAGAATACCTACATCGATATTGATTTGAAGTGATTGACATAACGCCACACTCTGATTTGTATACACAACAAAAGAGGTGAATACTCGATTTAGGTTTTAACAAAACATGAATATGAAAAATATTATATAATCTAGTAATTCAATCAAACATGAAACAAAAGCAGTTTCAAAATTCACTTAAAATATTCACATTATTTCATCCATTAATCAATCAAATCATAACCAAACATCCGATCTGTAAAAAATCACATTCGCACAATCTTCACGAATTTCCTTCGTCCATCACTTAAAGGCCCTCGTTCAAAATAATTGCCGTTCGACACCGATTTAACAGATTGTTATTTCGGCCGTAAACTGGAGGGCATTCGAGCGAAATCTCACAGAAACCGCATTAGGCCTCGTTCCAAGCTGGGCCCGATTTGGGCACGGTCTGCCCCAGTTAGCACAACTGGGCCCAACTCCTCACCTGATCGTAGGGGAGCTTTCACGTTTCGGGTGGGAAGGAGACATTTGAGGATTTCAGTCGTGAAAGTGACAATTCGCGTTTATAGTTGATTATTTAAATATTATATAATTGAGTATACATTCGGATCAGTTTTGAGCTTGGTAATATTTTTTATTAAAATTCGCGTTTTGATAAACGAACGTTTTTTCTGCCTCAATAAGCGTACATACATATATTTTTTAATGATATTAATCATAATAAGGTCTGTGAATTTTTACAATAAATTTTTTTATTTTTTCAATATTGAAAATCAAATGTTAGAAAATTTCAATGTTTCCATTAGATGAAAAAAATTAATTGTTTCATGTTTAGTTGAGACTTTTTTTAATAAATCGCTAAAATTACTGGAGAACCAAAGCAAAGGAAAAACAATTTCAAGAATATTCGACGATTCTAAAGTACTACAAATTATCTTATCCCTTGTAATTCTGATAAAATTGTCATAATTATCTTACGATTTCCACAAACTTAATTTCTTATTTGACCCAAAAATTGTTTGTTTAGAACCTCGGATCCTTAACATAAAACCAGGTAGATATCAAAACTCGAAATTATGAAAATTTCTTGCCATCTGACGGCCGTCGAAAGTGCGTTTCGCCGACAATAAACGAATCCGCAAATCGCAGTTGTGCGGAATGTTGCCGTTCAGATAACGCTTTATTGGGCGATTGCGTTAAGCGGAAACGGGGTGTGGATTCGCAAATATGATGTGTCCGTTTCGAGGATTCAGGAAAACGGCTTTTGAGTAAAAATTACATTGTGCAAAGTGTCGGGAAAGATGGGGAAAAGATGGTGTGCTTTCGGACATTACTGGAAATGCTTTGTGTTCGAAGAATGGCGAAGAATGTTTTTGAGATTATTTGACTTTGAGAAATAATTGTGGTTTCGAATATTTTTCTGTATTATTAAATTTTTAATATATTTTTTTATTTTTTGCAGATACGCGAAAATTGTATACATCATGATCGTATGTGAACGCTTTGGAATTGGCATAACGTTGTGAAAATATCACGTTTGAAAAATTAAAATGTGTAGATGCAATTCAAAATAATATATAATATTTATATCGCATAGTTTCCAAGATGCATACCAATTCAAGATTTTTCATAAGACTTCCAAACATTATCCATTGGGTGAAATGGATCTACTTGACCGTAATCGTCAGACTGGATTCAGGTAAATTAACATTTGATTACAAAAATTTATGTTGATGTTGACATAATAATATAAACTATTATAATGTTGTTATGTATCTGTTTAGAAGATTTATTGAAATAATTAGCGAATTTTTATCTGAAATTTAGGTAAAGGTATTTTTATGTAATTAATTTATTGATGAAAATTTGTTTCGTTATTCTATGATAGTTTACGTTAATTAATTTTAAGTTTTTTCAAGTTACACAAAAGCTGCTTTAATGAAAAATATTTATTTCAAACAATTCCATTAATTCGGCACCTAACTTCAAACGCTTTTTATAAGTCCATTCATTATGTCCTATTTCTACGATCCGAATCAATATCCAACAACGAGCTCTGATTTTGCAGCCTATTCAGTTTTTGCTTTGATTTACTCTTTCCTTTGGTGGTTCGCTTTTTCGTCATCGACTAAAAACCGTGGACTATTCACCGTTGCCACAGTTTTCCTTCTGCGGCCATTCAGTATTTTGAATTTCCACCCTTTTGAGTGTTTACTGCCACAAAACGTTAACAGAAGCAAAAAGTGTGCGCCGCTGAGGAGTTTTCCTCGGCCATTGAATAAAATTGTCTCGAAAGAAAAGAGGAAAGGCGTACAAATTAGGTCAACCGAATTTCAAACCGTAATCCGATCAATATAGCCGCTGTGGATCTTTTCAAAAGAAGAAAATCTTTCAGAATCTATGTGAATAGTTCGTATTTCCATTTACATGAATTTCTTTGAAGATTTTTTTTTTAATTTCCATGATTTGAAAAACATCGTGAAATTTAACTCAATGTTAATTAAGCAAAAGCTTGGTAAATACTTGAGAAAATACTTTTCAATGTAGAAATAACATTTATAGCGTTATTTTAAATCAAATCATATTTATTTGTGATGATTGAATACATATAATATGTATAATATTATATAATATTTTATGAAAACCGAATGAAATAATAAAATAGAACGCGATTTCTACGTGTGACGAAATGCTCGGCTGGGCATGAAATTAATTTTCACTTAATCTTATTTTCATCAAAAGTTATTCTTGTACGAAAAAAAGTAAATGCGACCACGCAAAATGTAGCCTGCAAACATAATACAAACATGCGTGCATACGTTTTTTGTGTAACCCGAAAAAATTGGCGTAAAGAAAATCCTGAAGTTTTCCATCAACTATATTAAGAAAAAATTGCAAATTAAATAAATAGAATTATTTCTGTTTCTGCAATGAAAATGCGAAGCTAAAGGAATCCATTAACGCTGAGATTGGCTAAAATTATATAAAATCCCATAATCGGTTCTTGTATAATATTAGATTATCCGAGAGGTATAACAAAATTTTTCTATATCCAATCAGGCTGATACTCTTTCAGAAACTATTTTATTTATAATAACAAATCAATATTGTCTATTTCCATATAAATCCGGGTTCGAATTAACTGCGAGTCAGAAAACCAATTTCTAGCGAACACGCTACGATTAATCCATTATTAAAGTCTAATTCGATAAACGAGGCTCTGTGAACTTGAAAGATCCATTTACTAAATTACTTTATTTCTATTAATGCTTTCGTGAATAATCGTAGTTCCATTCCGTTATAACAATCGATATTTTCAAAATCATTTTCATAAATTGCTATTAGTTGTATATTTTAGAAAATTTTGTTCAAAGTGTATATCATTTAAATCTATAATCAAATAATGTAAAAAAGAAACAAAAAAAGAACGCACTCATAATACATATATCTAGATATTTTTTTGATTTCTCAATAAAAATTACAATACTTTTTGGTGAAAATAAAATTTCGTTTTCCAGGAATTGTTTTCAAAGTAACATAATATGCTCTAATATATTTTCTTTGCATAACGTTTACGAAGATGTTATATATAATTGTATACATACATATTTCTTTGACTCACAAATGGAACGAAACTTTCCACTTGAAACAGTTTTCTTCGGTTATTTTCGTTGTTCGAACAATACCCACATATTATTCTGCAATAATATATCCAGAGGTAGCCTGTTTTTATTCATTTTACAAAAGTGCTTTCGTTTAATTTTTAATTCCTTATGTAACATATATATTCTCTATATAATACAAAAAAGTGCTAAGGTGCATAATATTGACGAAAATCCATCATTTTCTCAATCTACAAGTTGTTTTTTGTAGAAAAAGTACTGTAAAAAATCAATACATTGTATAATATAATGAAGAAAAACATGGAAATATTTTTATAAACTATTACCAGGAAATGAAAATATAAAATGATATGATTAATTATATAGGTATAATAATATTTCATCGCATAGAATAAATAATAGAGCATTACATCAAAAAAATATTGACGTTTTAAGAAAATATGATTTTTTTATGGAATAAAACTAGTTAATAATTTTAGCTGTAAATAAATATAAAATATGTAAATGAATAAAATATATACATAAACGAGATAAAATACAACATTTCATGTGAAACTATTATTTATGTTATAATAAGAGAAATTAATATTTTTGTTGATTATAATTATATTACCAAAAAAGTGTACGTCTAAAAAATAACATAATCAATGTGAATAATTTCCAGAATATTTTATATTTTAGCGAATTTTGTAAGATATCGATAAAGTAAGCATGACTACGTAACACATTTGAACACGGAACTGCGACGTTCGTGATGCCATATTTTAATACATTTTTTTCCTAATATTAAGTACACTCTATTGTATATACATAAGTGTGTATTTGACATATGAAATATGTACAAGCTGACCTAAAACTATTTGTATTATTTTTTTCAATTAAAAAATTCAACCTCTTAAGTTATCGTTATCTAGTGATTTTTTTTTATTGAGATACTTACTATTTGCATTTCTGGAAAAGATCGGTAAGATTATGAAGGAGAAACAGTGGAAAGTCTATTAGATTATTATGAGAATTATTTACTCTATTTACATATACGAAATAGTACGATAGATTCAGAAAACACCCAAAAGTATCATTTTTTTTAAACCTATTTTGAGATATTTTTCCATCTTTGTAATACACTTTACTTTTTTGATCAAAATTAAATAATATACGGATAAGTTGAGTAAAAATCATCCTTACATTTTTTTCGATCAAACTTAAGTCTATCCAACTGTCAATAAAGCTAGCTTTTCTTTTAATATTGACGACGGACCTTCGTAAAATTTTCAACATTGTTACATCTGTCCAATACATAATATTAAGATGTTTTTAACATGGTTGGAAAATTTAGTTATTTTCCTAATAATAAGAACATTACCTATCTCTTATTGAAGTGGAGGATCCATTAACTAATTGCACTCTTGATAAAACTTCAACTATCAATTATTCATCATTCTAATCCACGCTACCCATGAAAACTTCAAGATTTCAATCTTAAAAAAAAAAATCAAGCAAAAACTCAAATCTCCCCGACCACCCTACCCAAATAATATCATAATACTCGTTTATACAACACAATATAAATCCGACGACGACATAAAGCCAATAGAAATGCCTCGCAAGTCTCTAACCGCGAAACGAAACAGTAGTGGTGACGGTAAATCTCGCCGTTTTGCTACCACCACAACAAGCCGAAACGAAATCGTTTCTGGTCCCATAATATACGGGCCACATTCTTTGTTCGCCGGCCATTTGGAGTGGGACAAAACCATAAATCGCGAACAGACTTTTTAGTTATCCACACTCACTCACGTACAATAAATACGCGTCGCGAACAGAGCAAGAGCCGATTGCTAACATCGTGTCGCCGTGGTACCTAACAGCGGGCCGTTTGTACCCGCGGGAGGCTGTATTGCCGTGTCGTGTCGTGTGTATTATGTGTTTAATATATGAGGGGTGTATGCCCGGATGTAGCTGTATACATTTTCGTAGGATTGAGAGATGTTCGTGTTGTTGTTGTGCCCGTTTGAAGACTTTGTGCGCGTCCATTATAAATAGTGGTCTGTTTCGAAATTTAATTTGACGAAGTAAGATTGCTTTGGCGTTTTTGGAACGGTAAACAATAATCTTGATGGGAAATTTTTGTAGAATTTTTGATTTACCACCAATGTCGTTCTTATTTAAGATTGCGTAAAGATTTTATAGTGAAATCATATTTTTTTAACATAATTATTGATCAATATTGAATTTGGAGTTTATTCTGGTAATTTTAATCAAATTGTCAATTTTCCAATTTTTTTTTTGAACATTTTGAAAAGTGGAATATCTGGACTTGTTGAAACTTGGTATTGTTTTACCAGTATAACCCGGTAAAATAATTAAAATAACCGGTATTGAGCACGGTGGTAACCTCTTCAAGGTGCTCCATGGGTATCGAAAAGACATCCGACAATACCACCAAATACCGGGCAAAAAATACCGGACACGAAAAAAAAACCACCGTATTACCGATAATTCGGCAAAAATTCATCTTTGTCGCGGCTTGAGAAAAAAGTTGTAGTTATTATTAGTAAATTATTATAAATGGTATAAATTTTTCAATCTATACACAACAAATATCTCAAATTTCTTATAAATCCGTAAATTCACCCTATTTACCTTTTGATTATCTCTTCGCCAAGATTTCCAGACTGTAAGTCTATGATTGAAAAATCGGCTATATACAACGTTGAAAACCCCTGCACTAGTTTATTTTCAGATCGAAACCCATACGAGTCGCATGTCGAAGATCTGTCGTGGTCGCGTGCCAACCCGCCCTACAATCTGCCCCGACGCACACGATCGAAAATAAAATCGACGCCATTACCACTCTTGCACCGCGAACCTTTCGAAACTAGTAAAAGTTAATTGTATCGCCGCCGCGACGATTTACTTTCCCGGGCAGAGCGGTGAAAGTTTAAAGTGGCCGACCCGGCAATGGGAGAATTCTTCAATACGACTCTTGCGTAAGTCGCATTATCCGATATGGGGGAGGTTTCGTGATGGCGAAATTCGTATCGGGGTCGGTTTGCATGCCGAACTGGCGGATGTCACGTGAAGTGTGTTGTCAATATTTTTTTGGACGTTTCGTGATTTTCTTTGCACTTTGGCGTGATTCGTTTCGCACAGAGTATGTCGGATATTGTGGTTTTTTTTTAATTTTTGAAAAAAGTAAAGGAACAAATTTTTAATATAATTTTTTAACTTTTGAAAAATTGAGGATTCGTACACACTATATAAATATTCTGCAACTTACGACGAAGATCGTGAGTCGATTCCATACATAAAACTTAATCAATTTTAGTTGTATCAAAATTTTCATTTTTAATATTAATACAACAATTTGAATGAGTCTATATTTTTTCTATAAAAAATATTTATATAATTTTTCTTGAGTCATAAGTCGATCCGTAGTAAGTCGAGGACTATCCATACTTTTTGTGATCGCATAGTCCGTCATATATCGTCGAAGATTTCAATAAAACAAAAGTATTTTCCTATTTTTACAGTATGACGAATTTTTATTTAAATGTGTACAGATTTATTTTCAATATTGTAACCGGAGCAGTATGAAACCACGCGAGCACATTCTTATTCCGGTTGTTTAACGTAGCAAACATGAAATAAATCGCGCTCGATATATTCCAGAGCACATATTTCATATGACTAACAATACAAGGGGGACGATTCCCGTCCTCAAAAAATATAAAAATAATAATAATGAAGAATATAGCACAAAGAGCGTTTTCATAATCGCCCGAGTATTATTGCACGAATATTTCATATGTATTTGCGCGTCGTCGTTCGACGTCGGATTTTCTTTGTTTCGGCAGCGGGCTAAAACTAACCAGACGTCTTGTTATCTCGATTTTTCATTTCTATTGTCGTCACGTCGAAATGAAGTCTTTGTGTTAAACAAAAGTTCACGGCCTTCTGGGAGGTCCTTTTGTTCGCGGATATCTCTACACTGATTTAACTCACTGCAGCGACAGGACGACCAATTTCGTGCAATTTAATGAACCAAATCGGTGAATTCTTCGACTAATTATGAATCAAAATATAATTCTGCTTTGATGAGGAGTAATTTTGTTTGCTATGTGAAAAATTATCGCATAAAATATGTATGGAGTAATATTTTTGCGTTCAAATTTTAGCCGAAATAGAATCGTTTAGTTATATTTTCTTTATCTGTAGGGTAAAATTATTTAAATTTGAGATTTTTTTCCAAAATCTCTTTGTTGTTTTTATAAATATTCTGAAAATGTAACACAAATATATTTAAATATCAAGTTGGCTAAAATTTTATTTCAAATATACCAAAAGGAAAAAGTCAATCCAGGGACTATTTTTTATGAATAGAAAAGATGAGTTTAATTGTTATGAAATTTAATTTAATATTTGCTCATTAATATAGTCTGAATAACCGAGCCCCCATTTCCCGTTACGATCTAACAAGAACGATTTAAGTATCTAAGATTTTGTGAATCGAAACTAAATTATTTAAAGAGGCTTTATCCCACAATAGAAATGGGCCGCACTAACACCACCCAAAAAATTAAAACACACACACACACACATCACTCCCAGCTCCCCAAACCCCCAGATCATACCAGCAGAATTTTGTTAACGTCAAAACAAATATTTTTCGATACGATAATATCAGCGATGCCCGCGGGACCGAAGCGGAGGTACCTAATTCGAAAGCAACCCAAACCATCACAAGAAACCAGGGCTGTGGAGTCGGAGTCGTGAAAAATGAGCGACTCCGACTATTTTTTTTATAAAATGCTTTTTTTTAAATGCGAGATTTATGAAATTTTAATTATGTAATAATGAAAGTGTATAGCGTACAATAAGTACGATTTTAAGTAATCGAGTAAGTGCGAGTAAGTGCGAGTCGCCTTGAGACAGTGAGTCACCTAAATCCAGTGCGTACAAGTTTATACAAGTCTACGCAAAAGTTTTTGTCACTTTCTTTTTTATGTCGAAAAGCTAGATCTGGTTAAAATGTCCTCGTTTGAGTTCCAATTTAGTAGACGAAGAAGGCTCGATATCAAAATTTCAAAATGAATTTTACGAAGCATTGAAAATAGTTAAAAAAAATTGACTGATCTTATAATTTGAAATTTAAATATTAAAATGGCAATACAAAATCATACAAGATTCAGCATTGAACTTTACAACTTTGCCGCAAACCCAAGTATTCGTAGAGCGGTCATTTCTTAAAATCCTTAATTTTGATTTAAGAGCTTCTACGAATACAGATTTAATAGAAGTAATGTTATTTTTCGAGCTTTTTTTAAGAATAAATTCAAATAAATAAAGTTTTAACTGATTTTATTTTTATGTCTATAACGTGTATAATATGAAAATTTTGGTAATTTGCCGAATTGTTTGGTTGATATTTGATTTAATACATAAAAATAGGTGAAATAGGAAAACAACCTAATAAAATTAAACTTTTTTTTTGTCGGAGTCGGAGTCGTCGGAGTCGGAGTCGTGTTTTTTTTTAACGACTCCACAGCCCTGCAAGAAACGCACCTCTCAAAGCAATTCGAGCCCATAATGGCCGCGGAGCTGTTATTGATCACCTTCTAGGACATCGGGCGGCAGGTGGGAGAGCCGCGTCCCGATCCAGCGAATATCTGTTTTCGTTCCCGGTTTTTGAGTGCCGATCGAGCGGGAAAAGTTGATGAAACCGTAATCCCGAGGGTGGCAGGCTGCTACTGTTGGCTTTTAACAACCCCATCTTTGCGCTTGAGGTCCTGCGGGACGGAGTTGTTTGTGAAGTCAAACAGCTGCGAGTCGGTGGTCGTTTGCGATTCATGTTGGTGAGACGAGGCTGCTTTATGCGATTCGATTGGAATTTTGATGCGCCCGATTGAAGGTGTGGTGAATTTATTAAGATGTTCTTTGTCGGTGTTTCAATATTCATTAAAAAAGTTTTTTCGGTTCTTGGAGAGTATTGAGGTTTTTAATCAATGTTGTTATAATGATTTCGTGAGAACGCGGCGGTTTTGAAAGTGGTAGATGTCTTTTTTATTAAGAATTCATTTGGGTAATGTTGTGAAAGTTATTTTGAAAAATGTGTATTGTTCGATCGTTTGAAAATTATTACGTAAATAAAAACGCTTACCTATAAATATTATAAATTACCAGTAAATATTAAAAATTTACTGGTAAATTACCGAATTGATATTTGGGTCATTTACCTAATATCTAATATGTCATGATCGTTTCAAAATCTCATTTAGATACATTTAAATATTTCATCAAGATTTTTCTGAAATTGCACATTATAATACATATACTCATACATATTGCAATTGTAAAATGAATAAATGTCACTTTTTTTGTTGGTAATTAAATTCAAGTATAGATCTTATTTTTAAACCTTAATTGTAAATCTTATTTGTTTGGTATATGTATATTATTTTATCGTGTATAAAATATTTAGAATTTGATGCTTAATGATAAACAAGCAAAATTTTTACAGACTTGATATAATTACTTGTCAATTTTTAAAAATATTTTGAAAAATTAAAAAATAAATCGATAGACTTATATATAATATTATTATATTTTTTCAATGGCAAAAATTTGCGTAACAAATAAATTACAAGGCAAAAATAAATAAATTAAAAGTTCAAAGTGGACGCCGCAAAATCGAACCGACCGCCGGAAAGGGTTCATCCCGTTCCAAAAAACATCGCGCCGGAAAAAAGCAAAGTTTTCCCACCAAAAAAATAAAATCGAAAAAATAATAAAATCTACGGACCCCCGGAAAGGGTCGAGCCGGATAATCAGTCGGCCTTTAGTGAATCGGGCCGGATACACGAGGCCCGTCGCATAAATCAATGTGTCCATGCGCGTAATGCGTACATGTGACTTTTTGATAAACCTTTTGGGGGGTCCGAAAAATACGAACCGCATCGGGCAAAAAATGAACGGAAAAAATCGGGACCCCCCACATCGGGAAGTTGTGAAAAGTCCGTAAATGCCAATGAAATGTGAACAAATCTCGGCGGACCGCACCGTCATCAAGTATTGTTTTTATGTGCGATTTTAAAATTTTTTTTGAAAAAAAAATTACATGCATGATACGAAAATGATTGTTTTGACATTTTATTAAGTTCATATGCTTCGTAAATGCCGTTGGGAGTTCTCGTTTCGATTTATAAATGTCGTTGCCGATGTGCGTTCGTTAATGAAGAAAATAATGAAATCGAGTTGTCTTGAATTTTTTTAATTTATATTTTTGCTTTTGTTTGATTTCCTTTTTTCTGTGTTGAAATAAAAAAAATAAGCGGCAAGAACAAGGCTGAAAATATCCAATTTGCAAGTTGTATGTTTTTATGAATTTCGTGTCGTGGAACTTAGTTGAAACAAATACGTATATAAATTTTGACCAATTAAAGCCCAAAATGGAATCATTATATAATTACCAAATTAAATTATACATTATTGTATCAAAATATCAAAATGATATAACATAATCAAAATTTTTGATTTGCAATTCATTATGATGGAACGACTCAACACTGGAGAATATTAAAAAATCACATTACGGTCGATGTGTAATATCATCACAACACGACATATTCCACATTGTAGCAATTTAGAATAATGAAATTTGACAATCCACCATTATTCACGTTGGAAAAACTCCCTCACAACGCACTTGACGCCGCCGCTTCGGAAATTCGTTTACGAGCCTTCATTCATACCATTCCACAACTTCGTTGTCAACGTTTACGAAATTCCACTTTTTTTCGTACCGGAGATGACACACCCAAAGAGCTATTATATTTTATTACATCGTGTACACGATATGCATTAAAATATATCAAAATTTCGACGCGTCACGCAATGATAGTCGAACAAGGTAACCGAGCACGAAAATCAGTAGCTCATTTTAAAGATTTATTCGCGTTGTTGTAAGCAATGTTTTCGCTTATCGGCAAAACGCGAGTTTCATTTTCGCCACATTACTTTCGGGATTCATTCGTTCGTTTTTTTTTCAGCGATTTTTTTTCAGCTCGAGTTTTCGCATCGCGGCGCACAAATAGGCCCATCCTCTCAGCGACGGTGGTCGCCGGCGCGCTTTTTCACTTTGCCTTTATTATATGTGTATTTTTTTGAACATAGATATTATTTTTTCAGTCGTTCGTATGTAATGCTGTAACACGAAAATGTTAAATTGTATGGGGAAAAATTGGACGAAGTACAAAAGAGTGGGAAAATCGCCGAGGCTTCTGATAAATACAATCGATTCCGTCGGAATTTTTCGATGTTTATTTTTCGCGGGTTTGTCGATATTTTTTATGTATTGACAGTTATTGGACGAAACTGTAAATTATGAAAGCTACACAAGAATTTTTATTTATTTTATTTATTTGAATTTATCGAGAATAAAATGACTAAAACGACGAAATAATAATTTTCTCAATATCTCACGTATACTTTTAGATATTATAGGTATATCATATTATACGATTCACATTTTTATTAATCCGCTATGCGAAATTAATGAAAATTCTCGTTTCATTATAGCGCACAGGTCTGTATTAATAATTCATAAGGTAAGCGAAGACGAGCTGAGAGATATTTCGACATATCGCAAAATTCCGCGAGTTCTTCCCAGCTCGGGAAGTCTTCTCGTGAAACGGTACACAGAAGCCTACGAAATACTCCCGAGAAAGAACAGGCCGATTCCGAATTATAAATCCGACATTTCGGATGTAAACGAGTCGGCAATTTTACACGAAGTCGCTCGATTACCGAACGATTCCCTTTCAGCTGAAACGTCCGAGACTCGTTGCCCGCTTCCCATAGATTCAAATGAACCGGGTCAGGTTCAGAAAGCCGCCGAGAAAGAAGATTGTCTGAAGTCTTTCCGAGTCATGAACATCTGAAAATTGTGGGCGGAAGGGTGGCGGGTGAAATCCTCCGAGAACAGTGGAAATAATACTGTCAACTTGAGACATTTCAGAGGGATGAAAAGTTTAACCGACGGAAAAGTTCGCCTCCAACTTAATCTCGGTTTTGTTCAATGAAGCGTCGCCGCCGAGCTATTAAGGCTCGTTTTCGTTATGAAAAAGAATTGGATGAGGGATAGTTTGGTGGAAAGGCTTTAAGAGCTCGCTGACTTTTCTCCGGTGTACTTTATATGCGCTTATAACGTTTCCCTTTATGGAGTATAATGTGAGTTGAGTTTACTTTGCGCCGTGCGCGATTCGGATTCGAGTCAAAAGTCGGGTGAGTGGAAATTTCATTTTAAGTGGAAGATATTGCTGCTTCATTTCAATAAGAATACGCAAAATCGAAAGCGATGATATAGTATATATTAATAAACTTTTGAATTTTTTTAGTACAAGTGATAGAAAATTGTATTTGTTCCATTTTTAAGTTATTATGAGCATTAGTTCTATATTAGAAAAAATCGCATTGTTCAGATTATTATTCATTATTTTCTTCTAAATTAGGTAAAGTTTCGAATACTTTTTGATATTATGAACCTTAAATAATCTCAACAAACTTTTCAGACTTCTTAATAAAAAAAGTTTAATAATTTGAAAAAGAAAAGTGAGTTTCACAAACTAACAATTTTAGTTTAGATTTGAGATAAGTTTTAATAAACTTTGATGGTTTTCATTGTTGATAGAAGCTAGCTTAATACTTCGAATAAAAAATACCTTGATTTATAGAAGCTTATTTATAAAAGAGCCCTATTCATACTGATGAATACACCATACACACACGTTATTTATTTCCGAAGAATAAATCATGAAACATATAAAAACTGTACTGTTTTGAATATTTTCATAGTGTAAAAGAAAATTGTTTTATTATTTATTGAAGATAAAATGGATTATCTGTGAAAAAAATAATGAAACTGGATATTTCAATAGTTTTTTTTTCCATCAAAATAATATATCGAATATTTTCAAAAATTTGCAGGACTAGTAGCCCGGTTTGACTGCTGAAAAAGTAAAATGAAAAAAAAACGACATTTTTCAGCGAAGTTTTTACGTGTCTGGCGCGCGTTCGAGCGAAAATTAAATTTGCGTAAATGTTGCTGCGGAATTATGACCTGTCAGACATTTCGTTCCTCTTATCAGAAATTGAAATATGGTTCGTCAGATAAGCCCGGGCCGAGTTTTTCACTTTGGCTTTTCCTCATTTTCCGACCGAACCACGGTTTTCCAACACCCCGACCCCTCACCCCTCCACCGATAGTTATTTTCATTAATTTATGACAGCGACCGATTTATTTTCTAAATTAACTTTCGTCGGATCGTTTTTATAATACATATTTCGTGTTTTTCGAAATTCAACCGATGTATTTTCTATTCGTCAAGAAGACGTCGTGTTTCAATTTCGTAAGTCTTTGATGGTTCGCCAATTTTTCAATAAAATTAATAATGACGTTTGAAAGGTAATGATTGATCGCGTTGTGAAAAAATCCTTTTGTCGATAAATTTCATCTGCAGAAAATTTATCACAACCGTTTTTATTTGGGAATAGAATAACAATCTAAGCATACAATGTTATATAATATAATATATTTCGAGAATTCAGATATTAGAAAACTTTCAAGAATTGTTTATATCAAAACAGAACTCCAAATGAAACAGATTTAATTTTATTTAAATACTGACTCAAATTATTATATTTATTTAACTTACAGCAATATTCAATGTTCTCAATCATAAAAAAAATCTTATTATACTTTAAAACAACCGCGCAGACATAATTCAATTATTTTATTATCATCTCAAAATCTCCATAATGAAATTTATTTGCTTATACCGGTAAAACATACCTTGATTTAATCCGAATAATTAATCGCTATAATAACAAGATACAGAATGGGTTTTTCCACGTTAAAAAAAATCCTCCAAATACGCCTATCGTATTACCGCCGGATCAAAGCAACACCCGAAAAGAATATAAAATAGGAAACAATTTTAATTTTGTTACACTGAGAATAGACCTCGGTGTCGTAAAAAAGATTGATCGCCGGCTATATTTCATATTCATACGCCACTTTTTGCACGCCGGGGGGGAAGCACCCGAAAAAAATAAACCTTTTATACAACATATACGAAATGCATATCAAAATGATAAATAAATAAGGGAACGATCCGCAATACGAAAAAAAAGCACCGAACGGGCAATAAAACTGCCATTCTCATCCAATAGAGGTCTCGGCCTAATATTCTCCATATTATAACACCGGCGTATATTCGTTTTATGAATGCTAGAAGTCCGTAGGGTCTCGAGGGTGTGTATCGAATATATTTTAAAGTAATCCCTTTCGGGGTGGCCGTATAGCGAAATTTAACTAGCGCCGTAAATCACAATAAAAACGCGATAAAGCGGATTACGCGCACTTGATGTATTGTGTCCGGGCCCTGAGGGCACATCTCGCCGAAAACGGGCCCACCATTGTTAACGGGCCCAGAGCGGCCCAGATCTGGGGAATGGGCCCAGTGGCGTGGCCTGCGTTTTAAAAAAGTTACGATCGCCTAGGAGCCGGCCGTGCGGAGGTAATGTCTTTCGGACGTAGCTGTAAAATTAGTTGGAGCCGTAAAAAAAGGTAATGCGATTTCCCATGAAGGGTATGTCGGTCAATGGAAATGTCTCGAAGAAGTCCTGGGACGAAGGGTTGGTTATGTGTGGGGTTTATTTGTGAGTCGCTAAATTCGTGAGCTACGTTGTAAATCATATATTCGGTTTATATAGAATGATTTTGAAATCAGATTTAAATTCGTCTAGAAAAAGGATTTATTGGTTGGAAACTATGAAACGGTCGTTTTCTTTTTTAGTTTGTATTCAGCTGCACCTGGGAGAGGTTCGTTTCAATGTTTGGTAAATATTTTTATTTGGAATTTTTAAAGGTATCCTTCTTTCTCATTTCGTAAAATATTTGCTTGTTTGCATTTCGTTTTCAATTTTTTTTCCGAAACCAGATGGAGACAAAACGCGATTTACACTTATTTTTTCTTTACAAGCTCAAATTAAATCATAGCGTGGCTCAATCTTCACGGGCATTTGGGGATGGATCTGCTACTGAAAAAAATTCTTAGTATTGATTTCAAAAATTTCGTTCTGGTAATTTGAGTATCGTCAACAAACCTCTATGAAGACCACAGGCCCGTGTTTGATAACGAGGAATTACGGGCGATTGCGGAATCCGATCCACAAATATACATTCGTAGACTTGGATCTGAACTAGGAAATAGCCACACAGCTGTTTTAAAAAATTTACATTCAATAAATAAGGTGAAAAAAATTAGACTCATTTTGTTCCGCATGACCTGACAAGTCTTCAGATGGTCGATAACGCTCGACCAAATGGAGCTTCGATGACTATTGATGAATTATCTTTTTTATAATATGAAATTTTACCACATCCTTCATATATGTTATATCAGACATTTAACCATTCTTTTTCACAATATTGAGTTATTTTTACAAGAAAAAAAAAATAATAACCAAAACGAAGGACCCCCAAAATAAAGGACTTTGAAATATTTATTTAATTATAAAAATTAAGATTATTTCAGAAAAGGCATATATGACTTGCCCAATTGTTGGCAGAACGTCGTAGATGCCAATGGAAGTTATTTGGATTAAATATAATAAATAATGTGGAAAATAGAGCTTTTTGTTTGTCTATTTTTTTCAAAGTTCGTTTCATAGTTTCCAACGTATTAATAATAAAAAATTTGAAATATAACGTATAATATAAGCGACTTTTGACGTAAACTCAATATCTTAAAAATTTTGTTGTTTTAAAATTTGTAATTATATTTTAAGTTTGTGTGAAAAATAAAATACTTAAGTAGAACGTAGAACGAAGAAAGTAGAACGCTTAAAATGAGTTTAATTTTATTGTTTGGAAAATTTAACAATTCGAAATTATTAATTAAATTCTTTTTAAGAAAAACGATGCTTGGAATTTTTTTCCATCGTGGAAATTCGGAGCGTTTTCGAAATACCCTTTTATGAAATTCTAATGTCTTGTTTCAGGAAGCATCTCCGTGTCGGCCGGTATAAACAACAAAGGCAGCTTCAACAATAATCAGCTTTCTGAACCAGTTTACTCTACCCAGTCGTTGATGATTCATTCAAATCAACCTCACTTTGAGTCTGCACCTAAAAATTTAACAGCCATGGTTGGAAAATCGGCTTACTTATCGTGCAGAGTAAGGAATTTAGATGGCAAAAGTGTAAGTTTGTATTAACCATGTTATAATTAAAAGGTATTGATAGAACTTATCAATTCATATAAAACATACTCTTTGCTAAAAATGCAATAAATATCATAACCACAACAAGCTATCAAATCAATGTAAAACTTATCTCTTTATTCCAATAAATGTACGTTTCAAAATTTATTTCATGTGAATAAATATTGAAATAAAATAAAACGATGAAACGAGTGAATATTTTCAGTTACTTCATGTGGAAAAATGATCGAATTATATTACTATTCGTACATCGACCACTTTAAAACACACAAACAAAATATATTATAGTATAAACCGAACATTCCATTCGAATGCGGAAAGTTGAAAATTTGATTTCCCGCACACAGGTTTCATGGGTGCGGCACAGGGACCTGCACATCCTCACCGTAGGCACATACACGTACACTTCCGACCAAAGGTTTCTGACCGCCACCCACAAGGAGGGTCTAGACCTCAGCGAGTGGACTATGCAAATAAAATGGGTGCAGGTGAGGGACGCTGGGGTTTACGAATGCCAAGTGTCCACGCAGCCGATCAACAGCTACGCGGTCACGCTCAATGTAGTCGGTGAGTGTACAACGTTGGGGTTTTATGTCGGATGGGTGTGGCCTAGAAAAAATTATGTTGGTAGTTGTGAACTATGTAGTGTTGCTGGATGTCGTCGCAGAATGCTTGAGATGTTTGAGAACGAGATACGGTGAGAGTATACTCAGGAAAAATTATTGTCGAAAGTTCAAAGTGTTGAGGGTTTATGATCGATGTTTTCGACATTTGTTTTTGAAAAGGTGGGAAAAATATTGATTGGGGATTGCAGTCGGATTTGGTTGTGTATGATGTCATTATATACTGCGCATCAGAATTGAAATGAAGGTTTATGTGTCTGTTTTTCCTTTTTAGTATAAGATGGATTATGAAAGTAGTAGTTTATGAAATAAAATTGGGACAAATAAACTAATGATTTAACTTTTTTTTCAATATATTTTTTTAATTAGAAACTTGTTTTTAAAATATTTTTTAATAACAAAGAGAATTTTCAAGCTATATTTTCGGTGAATTATCATCAGTCAGATTAATAAATTTACATGAATTATTTGAGAAGAAAATCAAAATTCAATTGGCTTGTTTGATCCTGAAAATTTAATTTATCAGTTTTTTAATCTCGTTTCATTCAAAGTAACAATTACTGTACAATCTTAAATATTTAAAAAATGTATAAAATCTGTAGAATTTTGGAAAATGACCTTCATGTCTAATTTTTAGATCATATTTTATACTAGCTATTTTATGATTAAAAGAAAATTTTTACGTAGTTGTATCTTAAGATCTCAAACACACGTTTTTCGAAGGCCGATTTCATGTTTAAGCTCTTGTTTAAAAGGGTACCTTTTTAAAAGTTATTTTTTTTATAATGAGTCAAGTCATGAAAACTGTTGAAGAATTGTTTATTATAATGGTATATTACACTGTGTTTATAATTTGATATAATTTAAGTGATTTCATTAGATATTTGATATTTGATATTAGATATTTTAAGATATTTCATTATTTATTCTAAAAAACATAAAAACCCATAAATAAAAATGAATGTATATACATATGTATCCTATCATGACATATGCCTCTCCATCCTGGGGCTACGCACTCCTTCATCACCGTTCCACAAACCCACTTCAGACTTTTCAGAACGCAACAATTAGGCGCTGTCTCAACACCAACACATACGTTTCGAATCATCGTATACATGCTGACCTGAAAATTCCATCCATCCTAGACTCTATAAAGTCTCAATCCATAAATTTCTTCAATTCCATCCGCAACACAAATAACAGATCCCTATACAAACTTCAGGAACACTAAGCGATTAACACAATCCCTTGGCCTCGAAACATTCTGAGCGAATTTCTTTTGTCCCACCATGATTCACCCCCGTGAATTCGCTCATATCTTCCTACATCGTAGGATTCCCAGCACAGCACGTGCTCCTACAGATTGTCACATCCTAGTTTTTTGTCCCTTGTGGCGTCCGTTGTTTCCTTATGTTCCTTCCCATGTGGCAATTGGACCTGGTTCCAGGTACCACCAAGCAATGACAACACGAAGTATGTATGTATGGATGTCCGTATGCGTCCTATGTACGCTTTTACCGGTTATCCGATCACGATGAAAGTTTGTAAATATATTGGTTACGCATCCAGGAAGGTTTTAGCATAGGGTGACCATATTTTCCAGAACCCAAAACGGGACGCTCAGAAAAAAAAATGCCCCCCTCCCTATATCAAAAAAAATTGTTACATGTTCGAAAATTTTCCTTCGATTAATATCGTTGAGAAAATACACTACCGATAAAATATATTTGCCCACTGGGACAAATCAAATAATTTTTCGAAAACGGGACGTATGGTCAGCCTATCTGTAGGGCTGAGTCGGTAAGCCCGAAGGGCCTACCAGCTTATTCTTCATAAAAATATCGATTGGTTTCGCTTTTTCAGTTTACATTTATCTGTTATCATGACTTTTCAGAAAAAAACAACTAAAAAAATCCAAAAAAACCCGGGCAACGCCAGGTATTACTGTTAGTAATATAATACGAACATTGTATAACTCAATCATAAATTTTCAGTACAAGCACATATTATAATAAATAAATATTTTCGATTTCACGATTCAAAATGAAGAAGTTCAAAATTTCACATGAAAACAATTCCGTCAAATCTTGTCATCGAGCGCTTCGAATTCGCCAAAATTTTCATTTCATCAAACACTGTACAATGATTATTTGATTTGAATTTTTCGTTCGACGTTCATGAATACGTATAATATATATAATAATATGAACGCACAATTTTTTAATAATGAATTCGGAGAGGAGCGATCTCTCACGCAACTTCGCACGCGTATCATCAATCAATTCACGTTAAATATATTGAATGCCCGTTGTTATGGTAATTTCGCATACTCCACATCGTATATGTATATCCCGATTTTTTTTTTTCATATTTCGAATCGAATTATTCATTTTATGAATAAATTTTGACCAGTTCCGACTGCCGCAATTTTGGGCGAACTCGAGTTGCACGTGGATGCCGGTAGTACGATCAATATCACGTGCACGATTAAATTCAGTCCAGAGCCTCCCGCTTACATATTCTGGTATCATCAAAAAGAGGTAAATTTTATTAATGATTAAATTTAAATTAAAATTTCAAATACATCTATCCCTCGATTTACACGGTACTTTTTTTACACGTTTTCGCTTTTACACTGTTTAAAAAATAAATAAAAATAACATTAATAATTTTAACATTGAATTCTATCACTAACTAAAATAGAAGAGCCACTCTTACGTAAAAAATGAGGTGCATACCCGCACGTTTGTCAATACGTCGTAGTTTGACGTTTCAAGTGTAACCTCAAAATGATATGTCGACCATGATATTAAACATTTTTATAAATTGCTTATTAAAATTAGGACTTTAGAAAATTAGGATTTCGGACTAAAATTAACCTAACCTAACCTACGTTAATAAAAAGCTTGAAAAAAACAACCAAATTATGCGTTTTTTGTGTACTTTTCGATTTACACGATTTAACATTAAAAAATATACAATTTTGATTTACACGTTTTTATCAGGAACTTATCTACCGTGTAAATCGAGGGATAAGTGAATTACTGAATCATGAAAATGTATTTTCTTTTATTATAATTAATCATTATGCCTGACAATGATTCATATCTGTTTCCATCTAATAATTTTGTATTAGGTTTTTTCTATTTCGAAAATAAACAGATTTAATTGAAGTTTTGTGTAATATTGGTCAGGTCATAAGTGTCGATTCATCTAGAGGTAGAGTGTCGATATTTTTTGATAAGGGTGATGCTACAACTTCGAGATTACTGGTGCAGAACGCCGAAGTTCGAGATTCAGGAGAGTACACTTGCAGTCCTTCAAATGCTGCAGAAGTCAGCGTCAAAGTACATGTGCTCAACGGTATTGATTTTGTATGGTTGTTTAGTTTTAATTGGTTTTGGTTTGTCGAGAAAACTGTTGGTTTTCTTGCAGGAGAGCATCCCGCGGCAATGCAAACGGGATCTGCTGGTTTGTCAAGCAGTGCACGATATATATTGCCTCTTCTTTTGCTACCTGTGCTATTTGAGAAGCTGCGCAATATGATGGACCGATGACAAGAGTATAATGATATTTACTTGTATATGTATTAATCAAGTGAATGTTCCGAAACTTTTTATTTCGAATATTCAGTGAAATGTGGTCATTATTTAATAAATGATAAGTGTCAAGTCAATGATAATTTCGGAATATATGAAAACAGCTTTAAATATTAATACTTTGGGATCGATTTTCAAAAAAATAAATTTTATACAATCCATGGATTGATTGGAAAAAATCAAATGCATTATACAAAAATGTGAACATAAAATATATCATTTGTGTAATATATATTTTATATTGGAAAAAAAATACTAAATATTAGATTTTAACTTCATGTGTTTTCGACAACCGATACCAAGTCAAAAACAGAAACCGTTTTTTAAAATAAAATCATTTTCAAAATTTGTAAATATATTTTATTATTATATTATACTTATCATAATATGAAAATATTGTGTTAACTGTCTAATTATCAATAAAAAATATGCAAAATAATAACTGGATGTATCGATGTACGATTTATTAAATCATATAATAATTTCTAATACTTAACACCATATGAAAAATATTGTTTTATCTGTCTAATTGTCAATATAAAATAACTACTGGATGTATCGATGTACGATTTATGAAATCATATAATAATTTCATTATACTTATCTCCATATGAAGATATTGTGTTAACTGTGTAATTGTCAATAAAAAATAACTACTGGATGTATCGATGTACGATTTATTAAATCATATAATAATTTCTAATACTTAACACCATATGAAAAATATTGTTTTATCTGTCTAATTGTCAATATAAAATAACTACTGGATGTATCGATGTACGATTTATGAAATCATATAATAATTTCATTATACTTATCAACACATGAAAATTTTGTGTTAATTATGTATGTAATTGTCAATAAAAAGCATACAAAATAATCACTGGATGTATCGATTGATTTAATCATATAATAATTTCATGTATACACATTCATATGTATAATTACAAATAGATAAAATAATGTCATAAAGAGCTTATCGAGTAATCTAAATTATAAAATGTAAGTTTTTATTTAACCTAAAAAAATTGATCATAATACTATATATTATATTATAGTTTATGATTCGTTATGTTGTAAAAAATTTTAAAAAGGTTATTGTTTGATTTCGATCTATTTTACGACAGTTGATTTGTAAACGATTCATTTATTTGTAAGGATAATATGTCTGACCAAATATAAACTAAGTGTTTAATTAAGAATCAATGTTACTAATGAAAAACAAATAAAAGATATTGATAAAATAGTGAAACGCTTTTCAATCTATTACATATGTTGTTAATTGCCCTTCCCATATAAGAAAATGCAAACACGATCACGACTCACATTATTTACATACCTTCTCACGACACCGATCTTTAAATTACAGTATATTATTTCAACCGTACAATGGCATTCTCCCTTCGAAACAATCAACGTGCTTAATATTTCTCCGCAGCGAAAAACGAAAAGAAAAACATCAAAAACGCAGGAAAGACAACGAAAAAAAATACACACCGCACTTGCCTCGAGAAAATTGTGAATTTCGTATTATTCAAAACGCCCACCTAGCTGAAAGTAAAAAGTGGGTCGACATTAGCATAAGCAGTAAACATGTTGACAGTGAGGCCACAAGCTGAAAAGATGATAATGGAAAAGGCCGTGTCCTTACACAATAAATTACGCGTCGTATCTGTCTCTGGATACGAGCTTACGAATGTTTGAATGTTTTAAAAGTCGCGCTCAAGCGCCTGAAAAACGACTAATTTGCATGTAAGCTTCAAGATTATACGTGTAAGATATTCAACTGGATGTTGTGTGTTGGTGTATATGTAAACTGAAACTTCGAATACGCTCTAGGTTCAATGGCATGGAAAATTGCTATAGAATTGATATTGCTATACTGGGAGATCTAATTTGTATTGGAACAAATACGAAATTGCATATTCATATAAGTGGTTGTTCTTTTATGTAATGAAATATCGTTGTCTTATCATGAGGTGAGGATTTTTTAATACGGTCCGATGAAAACTCTGATTTTCTTAAATTATTTTTGGAAATTAATTCAAAAATGCTTAAATGTTTTGACCATTCTTTGCCAAATAGTCTTAAATTAAACGTATACAGTTATCCAGACATTAAACACATATTATTTACACGGCTCCAATAATTAGTGAAAACTACTTCATTCATTAACACGAGTATATAATCCCATACATTTTGATTATATTTTTTAAGGAAAAACTATAATATTTCTCTATAGGGGAGACTTGTCTAAATCCATGACAAGTTTAATTCCGTGATAGTTCAAATAAAGGTTTTTTTTTTTAATACCAATGTATTTTCGAGAACTACATATATTCACTGAACTTGCCAGTAAATACATGAATACATGTTGACGTAATTGAGTATTATAATAATCTTCCACGTATGATACTATAGTTTTCAATAGAGACGCTTGAAATTTGTTAGGTTATAGTAGCCATGTTGTTAAAGTGACATCTGTCAAATTTACTGTCAATTGTTTAGTAGTATATGACAAATCACCATGGAAGGTTATAGCGTTGAATAACGTGCGCAAATCATCAAATTTTATTGTACATTTTAAAATCCAGCATCTTTATTGAAAGACCCTTTAGTATAGTCATGTTTTGGAAAGATTTTTGATTTTTTCATCGTGCGGAGCAAACGCACGATTCAGGTGAGTAAAACAAAGCTTTCGATCTACATTTTTTTTAACTGTCAATAGACAGAATAGAACTATGTGTAAAATTGCATAGAATTTTTTTATTAAAATATTTACAGGGACGATTACGATAGTCTTAAGAATCCGAGCGTTTTATATTATGTTAACAACTATAAGTTTTAAAATAAATCATAATACCAATAATTGTTTCGCAGACATCTAATAGTCAATATTGAAAATTGGTGAAAAAATGCATTATCAAAGTTATTTTTATTAAGAAAAATTGTTTGTTTCATTTACTTCTGCTTTTCTTGAAACTGCAAAAAATATTTAAACAAAATCACCAGTTATTTTGAAAAATATTATTAATGAAAAATCTTCTATAAAATTTCAGAGCTAATTTTTTTATTATCAAAAAAATAATATTACAAAGCTTTTCTCAAAATTGAGTACACTATCACGGAATTAGACGTCTCAGATTCGATAATTTAAGGAAATGCCACACAAATTGGTAATGAATTACAAAATCTAAATAATGGTTCGACGAAAAAGAAGATTGATGCTTTATAATTATAAGCTTTTTTAATTATGTTGCAATAAAATACAGGATAATGACAAATGAGTGCTTAATATTACGAATTTAGACAAGTCTCCCCTACTTCAAGATGAATATGATATGAATCTTTGAGATTGGTAGTCTACGTAAGTGGAACGTTATACTGCAATTTGTGTGATGGGTATGTTTACGTGAACACGATATTGCCCTCCAATTTATGTCTATTCAAATACTGCACTTGCAAGTTTATTATATATCAATAACGCAACCTAAGATATACTTAACCATTTTAGGTAAATAGTTATTAAATAAAAATAGGTGGAAGCAATGAAAATTTATCAGAGGTAAATAAAATAATACATATCTTGTTTTCTAAGTGTGTGATACAATTAATTGAATTTTTTTCTAAATCAATGCTTTATAGATGTAAAATAATGATTCATCGTGAAATATTAATGAACAGTTTTTTGTTTTTCATTAAACTAAATTAAAATAAACAATGAAATTTAAACATAAAATATTTTTTATAATGATCAAATTTGATGCTTGTTAGTGAAGTATTAATTAAGAACAATTAAATATTTCACCTAAAGTTTCATTTAATCATACCATACTAAATTTTGAAGAAAATTAAAACATTCGTACGTTCCCTATTTCATTTTTTTTATTATTATGAAATAAAACAATGCAATTTTTGAATTATGGTTCTGTGATTGAGCGATACAGGTTTGTCGCTTTGAAAAATCGTTTTTGTTCCAGTTGATTTGTTAGCCGCCCCCAGGACCACACATCAATTCGACCATCAAATGCAGACGTTCACTTTCGTTTTCAGTTCATCTAACCTGTAATATTTCATAGACACAGTGTAAAGATCACGTAAAATCACAGATGAATAATTTTTTTGAATAAATATGGCAATTTCAAATTAGGTTCGTTTAGTTATAATCTGTTTTCCAGGCGTTTTAAGATTATGATTTTTCACAAAAATTAACAATTTTTTTGAAATCATGCAAATTAATTAAAACTATTCGTAGATTGTTTTTATATTTAAAAAAAATCAAATTAAAAAAGCTTTATATCGAGATCAAATTCAAATATAATTTTCAGCGAAACAAGAATTGATCGCCGTTGTATAGTCAAAACGCACCTAACAACGAAGCTCCCTGGAAATTTTCCCCACTTTCAGCCGTAACGAACAGATTACAATGCATAAATTAATACAGCGCGGTGAAACGAGTTTATTTAAATTAATTTTTATCTCAGATCCCCGACACGCCCCGCGCATTAAGCCCACAAGTAAGTAGGCTCTTGTAAACCGCCGTTTTTAGACCTCCACTATACACTTTTTTCCGCCGTCAAAAAACCTCATATCTGACGGGGACGATCGTCGTCAATTTGAATGTTGATTCTGTCGAGTTCGTGACTGTGCTTGTCTTATGTTAGACGCTCACAGATATTCGGTAATGATGAGTCTCTCGGAGCTGTCACTTTTTTAAATGACCGAATTGAGAATTTTCGTCGACAGTTTTGTTGAGGGTTCGTCGATGATCTAGAGTTCTTGAAGTGCCAGATATTAATTTGGTAGGTTTTTCGAGGGTTGTGAGTTTCGATATTTCCAGTGTTTTTAAATTAATGATTCATTCCTGGTATCACATGAATTTAATAAAAATTTGTGCAATTTTTGTGAAAATTTTATGAGTTACTTCGGTAGCATTTCAATCAATTTGTCCTACATCATAAATTGATTAAATACTTCAACGATTTTATGTAATTTAAAAGCTTTGAAACTAAGGTAAAATATTGAAAAGCTTTTCCGAACAATTTACCAAACTGCATCCCTATAATATTATATTATTTAAAAGCTATTAAAATGCACCGATTTTAAAATATTGATAAAATTAAAAAACCTTACTTTGATATTTTATAATGAAATATCCAATATATTGAAAAGCTTTTTCGATCAATTAGCCAGACTGCGTCAATATAATATAATATTATTAGGAAGCTGTTAAAAGCTGTAAAAGCTACAGCTCTAATGCATTTTTATTACAGAAAATTCCAACTTTATTAATATTATATATCAGGCTTGTTCAAAGTGCCACTATGGGGCCAAACTGGCCCCCAGTGCTCTCGCGACTGGCCCCCACTTTTCATACATAACAATTTACGAATTTTGCTCTAATTCGAGGAAAATTAGTATAATTTTTTCGAATTATTGATGAATCGATTTTTTCAAGTACATTCTGATCAAAATATATGTATTTTATCGTTAAATTAAAAAAAAATGCAAATTGTGTTTTGCCGTGTTTGACCGTGTTGGACCGTGTTTTGGCCAAAGTGGCCCTCGCATACCGAAATTTTGGACAAGCCTGTTATATATGTTACAATCAAAATAATAAATTAACGAACAACACATTCGATCTTTGATATCAAAATACCTTTAATTAAAAATTGTATACACAACTTCTTATAAAAAATCAAATCCTTGTCTCACAGAAAACTAAGTTCCTATCCGATTTTAATTTGACCATGATACCATATGCCTCAACTCCAGCTTCACTGAAACCTAGCTTTTATGCACTAGAATTTTCTACTCAACAAACCAAAATAAACACCATTTTTAAATTCGATCTACAACACCAACCGCATCCCAAAAAAAACCTACAGCAACACTTTTTCACCTAGCAAACCTCACAGTGACTCGCAACTAAAAGGTCGTCGGACAGGTACCGGTAGTACGGCCCTAGGCCATGAATATGCAAATGTCGCCGGGTTTTAATGAATCACCCGCTTTCATGCCTACCGTCAACGTATCCACTGGGAATCGTATTCGTCGCCCGTGCAATTTATATTCATGTTAATTCCTTGCATTATATACGACGGAGCGAGTCAACTCGGCGTTAAACCGCGCTAATGCGCGGTTCTCTCCCGATCCGCAAAAGTTGTCGGGTTTCGGGGGTAGGTTTCGATGTGTTGCGATTTTGGGTGTAGGGGGGTGGTTTTGTGTGCTTTGGTAGTGTGATTGGTTTTCGCGGGAGTTTTAAATGAATTTTTGGTCGTGAAAATTGGACGTTATGGGTGTCCTTCTTTTTGTTTGAATTGTTTTCGGGAGTTTGTTCAGCGATTGCAGCGAAGGGTAGTGAATTTTCGTGTAACTTAAGTTGAGAATGAAAATTTCAGATTTCTATTTTTTATTTGTTTGAAGTTTGAGACGGAAAACGTCCTATATATACTTTTGATATGTGAATTTTGTTGAAAGAAAGTTGGGATTTTTTACAATAATTAATAAAAATTCTTATGTAGTGATAAAATCAATGAATCATTGGGAAATATTTGGTGTTATTCGAGTGTAAGCTACTATCCACTGATGAATGAAGATTTTTGGATCTTTACCTATTTTGAGAAATGCCTCTAACGTACAACCTCCATCGTTTTTTTATATTTTATAAAATATTTTGAATACCATTTCAGTACTTCGCAATTTTGCATATTAATTTTTTCATCAAAAATTTAATTTCAAAGTGATGAAATTAATTATTTTTTCAGAAAATTTCTAAAATCAAAATAATATGAATTGAATAGTGATTGGAAATTAACATAATGAATTGCCACTAACACAAAGATTCGACTTGAAGATCAGATCATCCTTTATACAAAAATGTAATAATCAATCAATCCATACATAGCTCAAACAAGATACAAGCACTCAACGAAATATCAAACGACCCTCGAAGAAACTCACACGTCAACCTACTTAAATATTTCGCCGAAAAAAGCACACCGCCAAACGTTAATTTATTCGCATACCTTACGCACGCAAGCTAGCACTGCCACTTGACATTTTCACTTAAATCGACAAAATCCCTGCCGCTACCAAAGACCATCTCTAGAACATCTTTTTTTTTTGAAGCTCGTCTCCTCAAGATCCACTCGAGCCCGATATATTATATTACGAGCGGGCAGGAGCGGTTACGTTGTCATATTTTTACCAGATCTCTGCCGTAACCGCTTATTATGGCTACGGAGGCCATCAGGTAGACGCCAATTTTCGTTGTTTACAATCGCTTTTAGTGTCGTCGAAAACTCTTAAGGTCCTTCTTGAGGAAACGGGAGGGTTTTCTCGGGCAGTAACTTTCTAGGTTAAATGAAAATCATGGTTTTTGTGGAATGAAAATTAGGATTTGCTCGATGTGGTTTTATGTTTATAATATTGAGCTCGATTATATTCGGTGGAGAAAGTGATTAATTATTAATTGTACGTATATTATAAATAAAAATATTTATGCAAGTTGAAAAAATTTCATTATATAGAGTTATATAGTTATTTTTTGATATTTTTTACGTTAAATTTTATGTGTGATCAGGCCTTTTTCGTGTTGTCATTGATTGGTGGTATCTGAAAGACTAAAGAAACTTATTTTATTCGAAATAATTAAGTTTTAACAAAACAATAATTACTCTCTTCTCAAAATAAACTATTTTTCAGTAAAAATAAAATCTTAAAATTTACTCGATCAAAAAGAACAACGTAGAGCTATAAAACATCAAAATTTATATTTTTTCTACTTCGGCAAGACAATAAAAATTATTACCAAGCATATATTAAGCTCGTTTAAAGTAATCAATTAAATAAATCGTTCGAATTTTCGCGAGGTAACTATGCAAATTAAATATGTTTGGCGGACGCACGAGGCATTCCCGCTAAATATCAAAGCGTTAACCGTTTGCGGGCCGTCGCACTCTATCTTATCGGCTCTTTTCAAAAGAATAATGGGTCGGTTATGTATGCCAGAGTCACATATATCCTTCTCGATAAGGGTGTTCGTGTTAAACTGCTTATTTCCTCTGCCACCCTACCGCCCACATACGTGCATGCTTTCTGTATTTATGTGAAACACATGGACATTAGTTACGAATCTAGTACAAGTTTTTTATACATCCATTCATTTTGATTTATTCGGTTCTGAAACAAAACTTTTTATAATACATACATGTAACATATATTAATCATAATATTAAATTTGAAACATTCAAAATATTTAATAATCTACTAATGGTCAACATTTTATTTTTGGAGGATTTGATTTGATTTAATAACCATATGTTAAATATTAAATATTACGTATTATACATATGTATATACATATTGCGAAAATAGAAAGACTAATTATGGTTGGTTAAATCGAATTATGGTTTCAGATTTAATGAAGGAAGAAGCTTTTATTTTTCGTAATTTATTAATGTGGATTAAGGTCTATACATACATACATATATCCTGTTCTGTTTAGTTTCACTGGACCTTGGAGGTATCGGAGCTTATAAATAATTTGCGAAACCTAGCAGCAGGAAAACGTAGGGAAAAGCAGACTACGTGAACAGTAACCCTTTCGAAGGTAAATACGAATAGCGACACATATGTATGTACAAATGTATGTACATTCATGAACATATGCATATATTTATACATTAACCGTTAGTGTATAGATTTAGAAAAATGTCAAAACTTTTCGACGAGATTATAATTGAAACGGTATTTTTCATTACGCTTCGTAAAAAAATAATAATGTTGATAAAAATAGGTTTTTTTTTCATAAAATTCTAGTCATATTTTCGATTTCAGAAGAAATATTAGATTGAAAAATTCGATATTCTTCTTCCACTACAATATTCTTTTGTGACATCCAACTATTGCGTTTTTTGTCGCACCACTCTAGCATCATGTGAAATGTAGAATTGCAAGAATGTAAATTGAGTTTACCACAGTCTGTTCACTGAAATGATACATAAATTAATAAGTAACTGCACTTCGAACTAAATGGAAAGAAACAAAAATAAATTTTGTTTAAATTATTCGAATATTAATGCTTTATAAAATAAAAGATAGGTTATCTACTATTATTTTTAGAAGAAAAATCATTCAATAAGTATCAAGAAATACCAATACATTCAATATATACATAAACATGCAATTCACTTATTGTTACTGAAATTTTATTGTCTAATGGCACAAATATACTTTCATACATAATAATTGAGAGTTCTTTCATAAGAAAAATAAGATTATTGGATAAAAAGAAAAAGAGGAATATTTCTCTCAAAAATTTTAGATACTTGTTTAATATTTTTATATTTTCAAGTTAGAAATCCGTAAATTTTCAAATTAAACCTATTAAAAAAAATCTTTTAACACGCCACCTTTTTTCAACCTCAGGTAACTAATGGCGGCATCAATTGCAGACGTATAGGGCGTCGGACATCGTGCAAATTAATGTTGGCAATCAATTGGATTCGTCCCGAACAATTACCGGTAGTTTCGCCATTTGTGAACTGCTGCAAATTTAGGGACGGGGCCCAGTTTAGGCCTAGGGACGGAAGCGCTTTGCGCCTTTCCGACATCCCTTATCAAAGGACGAAAGTCGGAGTGAGAAAACGTCGCTTTCGTATTTTGAATGTTTGCGGTGCGATGACGAAAGTTAAATGAGTGTGTTTATCATTTTCTAATGTTTCGGTTTCACGATTTCATGTCGATAATATAATAAAACGTATTGTAAAAAGGTTTTTATTTTCGGGTTTTATTTTCGATTAAAAAATTTACATCGTATTTCGCGAAATATATAATATTATAAAATGACTTCTGAGAGTTTTCAATCATTTTGAAATTTTGATGATAATTTTTTTCCAATATGAGAAAGAATAGATTTTTTAATTATATATGTATATTATATACATATATATTTTTTATCATGCAAATTCACAACTATATACGATTATTGAACTACATATTGAGTAACGCTTCTGTGAACTTATTGAAATACCTTGTTACGAATACATACCTAAATGTATTCACTTACGATTAGAGGTCCTTAGATATCACTTCTACTTGTATATTTCGTATCATATTCAATTCAGTGAAATCGATATTCATAAAAACATTCATGTATACATATTCATCAAACACCTGCCGTATCTATTTTTCGGGATGTTGCCATTTCCTTGCTTCTTATGAAAGAATCAGATCAAAGGCCTCTTCGAAACATGTTGAAAATGACACTCTTCGAAACCTTGTGTCGGTGTCCCAAAACGTAATAAGGTTTTCATTATTTCTTTCCATTTTATTATTATCTTTTTCAATATTTTGTATCAGCACTGACATAATTAAAATTCTGACAAAATATAATGAAATATTTTATTTGATTAAAAATGCCAATTGTAATATGAACGTCGTTGTTTGAATATAAGATTTTTTTTAGCAATTGCTGAATATTTTCATAATTGAATTTAATATTTGATTTTTTATAAATTACAAAAAAATAATTTGCGTTTATAATTGTACTTATATGTTATTTCTAATATTATATATGTATGTACATTAATCATGTAAGAATTAAACAATTTTATAATTTACTTTACAATAATGACACAGGAAAAATATCGTTTTCCGATTTAAAAATTTAAATATAAGCATTCAATTGTATTGAATTTAAATAAAATGTTATTTAGAAACCGATATCGAATAATATTATTCAAAATACCAATTTCATTAGATTTTAAGTGCCTTTTCTCCGTAACAGAACACGACTTTGTTTTCTTTCTCGCTGCGACATCTTGTGCACGAAACAAAATAAAAAAAATACATATAAAATAATAATGACACTCATACTTCAAATTGATGAGTTCAATTTATTTAATGTTGCTTTTTTCCCAGTGTCGGGGCTGATGTGTATTGAAAATCGTGCGAGAGGCATCCAGTCAGGTTGCCGTTTCGTTATGAAACGAAATTGTTGTTTGTAACAAAATAACTTTATTTATACGGGCTGCTTTTATGTGAAACTTGAAAAATGGATACACATAAAAATTCGCAGTGTATGCACGTGTGTTATAAAATTTTTTAGAAAGAAAATAAAACAATGATTTTGTTAGAAATTCAAAATGTTATTGGCACCCTCCTGAATGTCGATTTGTTTTGGATTATCTGAGATATTTCTTATATCTAAAATTAGCTCATATATAAAAAAATTGGTAGATAATATCTATGTTAAGAATTATATAAAAATAATACACTTAAGTACATCTTTTATAAAAAAAACGCATCTTTTATAACCTGATTTTCTTAATCTGTTATTTATTTTCATTATAATATTTAATAATTAATATTCGATACAAATCTAATCAAAAACAATTTTTCAAATCGAAAACACTTCATTGTACCACTGAACAATACGAAGGTATAAACACAATAGAAAATATCGATATTATCACACACGATAAAACACAATTCGAAAAAGTGACAATGTTCACAACGCGTCCGATTCAAAGTCAACACTCGCAAAACGAGCACAACACAAAGAGCTCATTCCCCTCGAAGGCATCGAGATAACTCAGGACCTTCGTCATACTAAAATATGTGATACCGAAAATAAACATAAGCAAAAAATATATATAGAAAACCATTCGACGAAACGTGCCCTAGTCGATAAATCACAAGAGACTCCCGGCGAACATAATACAATTAAATGACCGTTTAATAAATGGCTTCTGTACGCCCGAAATCACGAGCCGATTATAATGGAGACTCGGCGAATGTAAATAACCTTTGGTGGGTACCTAAACCACCTTTGTGCCCAGGTTCCCTTCGGCCATTGAAAATATTGCAACGTACCAGTACTTTGGCCTTTCGGATGCGCGGTGAAAAATGAATAAAAGGGCGGATATTTATCAGGAAAAATAACATAAAATAAAATATTGGGCGAAGTGAGGCGGGCGCTTTGTGAATTTATCGCTGCGGAATGTAGTAATGGGTTATTGTGATGTTAGGGATGCTTCGAGGTCGCGGAAATGATCGACTATGTTCGCCTTTTTTAGTGTTATAAATAATACTGTTTTTATTGGATAACGCATACGAGAAATGGGTTGAGATAATTCTTGAAAATTTCAATTAAACTACATATTGCATTTTCATTACACTAAATTACAAATTGATTTCGTTTGTGAAACAGTTTGTCAGATTCAGTTTTGTTAGTGAATAATATGGATTTCAATTTAACGATTGTTTTATTAAATCAATGTTCAACGCTTATTCATTGACAAGTTTCAAATAAAAATGCGAAACCATGCAATGCAACAAACCCAGATAATTTAAAATTAAAATCAAGAACCCGACCACTTATAAACAGTGAATATTCGAAGAATATTCTATCGACACGGCGTTTTCTTTCGCGCCGAAGGCTTTTCCGCTATGGCGATTCGAAGCCTTCGTAGGCCGCGCTCGAGCAGAGTTAATTCCCTTAATTACCCTATCCCTTGGCAACACTTTGGGCTCTTCCCGACGCGAAAACGGTTCCCTTGGGGTCATTTTGCGTATACATCGATATAGTTCGCGCCGCCATTTAAATGAGAAGGAATTAAACCTTCGCGCGCACAAAGAAGCCTTTTGCCCACCCTTTTGCGCCCCGTGTTACGCACTTTAAACAGCGGAAAATTCGTTCCTCAGCTAGTTTCTTTATTATTGACCTTTAAAGAATTTTAATAATTTTCCATATTGATAATTTGAGGTGACTTCAGAAATTATAGTGTTGATATTAAACACATTTCATGTAAAACCGAATCCATTTTAAATATTTATGGAAATCAAATGGTAAATATTATGAAAATTTGACATTTTAGTGCGAAAATGCATTGCATTAAATATTTGAATTCAAGTTATAGTGATTTCATGAAAATACAAAATCAACATTTTCGAATCGTTTTGCGATCTGACAAAAACATGAAATTTTATAAAATATAGTTGAACGTAAGCGATCCTCGGGTTACACGTTTCGTTTTTGAATTGTGTAAGTGTTTTACAGAAAATTCTCAAAGGAAATTGTCTTCCAAAGGGAGTGTTTTTATACGTCATTGTTCTCCGAAGCCTGGAAAAAATAACTAGTAATATTTCAATAATAATACTCAATAAATACAATAGATACTCAATATTTATTATTTTATTGGAATGCTTAACATTTATTTAAAAAAATTATAAAAAATACGTTAAAATTTCAATTTATATATTACTAGCGGTAGTACCCGGCATTGCCCGCGGTTTTTGGGTTCTTCTAGTTGTTTTTTTTTCCTGAAAAGTCACGATGACAGATAAATGTAAATTGAAAAAGCGAAACCAATCGATTGTTTTATGAAGAATATTCTGGTAGGCCCTTTGGGCCTATCCCCCCCCCCCGTCACACCTACCTTACGCACAGGCTCACTAATATTGAGATCAAAAAATAAATGAAATTTATTTAAAAAAAAAAAAAATTATCGAAAAAACGCATTTTGAAAATATTTATTTTAATATAATTTATTGAAACGAAATTTAAAAAGAAATCGTTATTTGAATTCGTATTTTTTGAACTTTTTATTACATACTATTGAAAATAGTATTCATGCGCGAGCGCATTAATGCGATCGATAATTATTTCGAAAACTATCAATAACATACTGGATAATATTTAAACAGAAAGCAGCGCTTCAAACAAACGAACAACACGGAAATATTTTGCGAATATATATATATTTTTTTTTAATCGCCATTTTCGAGAGTTAAGAATGTCGTCCGTCGCTGTAGGAGTATTTTTTACGATATTTGTGGAGTTTGGAAATTTTCGGAGCCCTAGTTAAAATTTGTATTAAACGACAAAATGAATTTATTTGAAATGGATTCAGACAAACTAACTTTCATACTGTCTTATAATAATATATGTAGATAGATAGATTATACGAGTATTATATTATACAAATAGACATCATTATTACGAGTTTGATTACAGGAGTAATCGGTTATAATTTGTACTTCAATATGCTATAATATGTACTTTAAGTATTTAAGTATTAAGGTAAGTAAAGTAGGATTTCCTTCTTCATTTTCCCCTTACGACGAGAGCATTTCAGTATAATCCTATTGAAAGCATTGACTTGGTCAAATCCATCGTCAGGCTTGAATAACGTCAATTAAGGGCGATTATAACAAATATAATATTAATACGGAAATTTTTACTTACACACATATAATACATAATCAATAACCATTTTAACAAGTTAACAACAATAGCAATATTAACAATACAATAATTTTAACTTTAACAATAACAATTTAATAATTTAACAATTAAAAATTTAATAACTTTGATAATTTAACAATTCAATAACTTAAACAATTTAATAATTATAACAATATAAAAATTTTAACAATATAACAACACAGCACAATCCTTATAATGGGACCACTCTTTTTCATTCAATTACAAATATTTATTTATTTTTAATTTCTAGAATTAATTTCCTATTATCATGAAATATATTATAATTCATTTTGATCTATACATACAATGTATTACAGTATACCATGGAAAATTTTTCTAATGTCATCAAGTATTCTACTATATATAATCGATCTAACTAAATATTTATTCTATTTGTAAGACTAGTTACACCTTTTATTGATGTATAGATTTAATATATTAAAAACAATCCCAAACTTAAATATTCAAGATTATATAAAAAATAATCAGACCCCTCTTAATATAAACGCGCCTTTAAATAATGAGTAGGGTTAACCGAACGAAGTCCACGACCGAACCCCCTTCATCAGTTATCTGTATAAGTTACGGGGTCAAACTAAAATAACCAGCAAAGATACACCCAACGAACAACACTTTTGTTATAATTCATCTAGCCTGTCGCGTTCAGCAAACACCGCCCAGTTTGCATGTGCCCAGAAAAGCAGGCCGAAGGCTGGCACGCCACACTTTTTATCCCTTATCTTCTAAAAATTACCACTAATTAAAAATAAAACAAAATTGTATACATATACCGGTGCAGAAGGTAGTTCTTGCACGATGTTTGCGTCTGTGCCAAGGTGGTTTCGGCACAGAAGCCGTTTTAAATATTATGAGAAAACTATAAATGGGCCTTTTCATTCATCTTTTAAATCGATTTTAACAAACCAAGATTGAAAATCGTGTTAAATTTGTTTTATCGGAAGTTTATCAACGAATCTCACAGAAAATTTCATTGTAAAATAGTACAAGATTGAGATTTTTTTATATTTCGTTTAAATGACTTGATCCGAAAGAAAATAATTTTATTTGCAGCGTGAAAAAAGGGAATTATTTACAACTCAACTAAAAATGCAATTGTTCCAAATTGAATTACTCACAATCATTTAAAAAATGAGATTTGCGACTTTGCTATTCAACGTTTTGCAATATAAATTAAAGTAGAAGTTACTGTCGCATAGAAAATGGTGTTAGATTTGTGTTGTGTAGGACGTAGGTACAAAGGTTGTGTAAGCACACAGAATACTTTGTTAAAGATAAGCTTAGGATAGGAATTGGGACTGATCTCGATACTATTTGCCATAATGTGTAGGAGAGAACTGTTTGATTTTTTACGGGTTAAAAATATATTCTGGATCGATATTGCCATAATAATTGATATAAGAAGGTCATATTTATTATTTCGTTCCAATTACCTTGAAATATAATAGTAAATATTTAAACATTTCATCAATTTCATCACAGTTGAAAACTAACAAAAATTTATTAAAATTTTACTTTCATAAGTTATTGTCGAATTTCTTTGAAGTCAAATCAGGTGAATGAAAATAAAGTCATGAAAAATTTTCGTCTTATAAATATGAAATTTCACATTTCATGACAAAAAATGTATACCATCGAATGAAACATAATAATTCGTTTTATCCGAAGCTTTGTTATTAAAACATAAAAGCTTCTGTACACGATACGCTCAACTTTTCAGCCCATGAAACGATAAACACTTAACAGAGCACAAACGAGCAAGTGCGCGTATTCATTCAGAGAAATATACACTTCCTTCTATTATATGAACGGCGCTAAACAAATTAAGAAATTAATTAAACTCTCGGTTGTCAACCAAGTTGGTATGGTGGCAATACTCAAAACGTCCTCTTTGAAAGTTTCTGCGGCTTTCGGGATTCGGAAACAATGTGAACTAGATTTACATTAATCTCAAATTTCCATGAACTATTATAGGGACCAACATAAAAGTATTGAATGCGAATTAAATCCTTGCCCACGAGTCGTGTCTATCAAATTGTTTATTTATATATAGAATTGTTTGGTATAATGTTTATGATTTTCTTGACAAGTTCACAACACAATTATAAAGTAGTCGAAAGATTAAACATAGATAGTTATTTACTTGATATCTCATATAATATGTGTTTGTATAAAAACTGGTATAATTATTATGCAAAAATAAATTATGTACATATTTGTTTTTACCACCATGGCCATTTGGGGAAACTTTTTGTGCCATGGTGGTATATTTATATTTGTGTTTATGTTTGTATATACATATATATTATATAGATAAATAAATATAGACAAGTATTATATTTTAAATGGTATTTACTATGCCATCAATAAATCCATCGTGTTGAATTTGATTTATAAATTTTCCAAAATTTTAATATGGAAATTAAATGACGATTATAATATTAAAACATAAACAATGAAAATTTACAAATTCAATTTGGCTATCATAATAAATATAAATAAATGTTTGAATGTGAAATAATTCTAGATATATTATACATATAATATATATTTCATAACAAAATTCACTTTGAACGAAATTTCTCCGTCAATTCGGAGCTGAAATTTAATGAAATCCTTTTAAATTCCCGTTCAATATTTGATTACTCGCCGCCGTTGAAAAGTTGCTCTCGGTTTTAATTTGCGCTATTTATTTTCGCATCGAATCAAAGACGGATTTTCGAAACGTGACCATAAATTCAACGAAACGTCGAATGCGGTCAATTTTTTTCCAAAACCCACGCATATCCATAATGGTCGTACGCACTTTCAATCCTATATATAATATAAATCTTGGTAAAGAGCACTTTCGTCGAATTTATATATGGTTTTTAGTTATGGCAACATTTCACTTTTATTTTTCGCACAATGAGCGTGTGTATTTTTATTATTTTTACGAGCGTCTATCTGAAGTTTTACAACGGTGTCTATATGTGGAATTCTTTTATCTTTGTCGAGACGACACCTGATTTCCACAACCGAAAATTCATAAGAGTAACATATTCACATGTTTTTCAATAGTTTATATATATGGAAAAGGCTTTTTTTTTGGTTCAGCCATGTCGGTTATAATTTCTATGTCATACGCACGCGCGCGCATAACTCTCCCAATAACCTTTTGTTTCGGCCCCTTTGTGAGTTAGGGCCCAAGTTTCTAATGCTCATTTCATGGATGGAATGATATTTCTCATCTTGAGCCCTGGTACGAAATCGACACGATTCGAACTAATGACTTGTTCGAGTGATCTCTCTCTTTCTCCTTAATAGAAGAAATGTTGAGCCTTCTTATGTTTCAATGTTACTTTTCTTCGCAATCGAGTAATCGCAATTTGAATGAATTTCACTTGTCAAATATGAAATGTGATTTTTAGATGTATATGTTACAGTCAGAGCGTTCATCGTCGTTAATACATACATTATTTAGAGATTGTATATGTTACAGTTAAAGCGTTCATCGTCGTTAATACATACATTGTCTAGAGAATGTATACGCGGACTTCACGTTTTAGAGAAAGCGTACGATACTCGATTCAGTATACACAATCTCTAGACATAGCATATATTAACGAAATAATGAATAGAACCTCTGATATCGATCAGACAAACCGTAAATTGAACAAAATCGAGCGATTTGACAGATGAGTTGTTTTGTTATTAACAGTTGGCAACACATACGAGACCAGTAACGTTCGATATTTTTTTCGCATATAGCTGTCATTAGCTGTCATTGTACAAATTGTACATAATAAATGAAAAAAACATCATATAATACTTTAATACAAACCGGATTTATTTCATGAACTAATACGATCAATTAATTCAGGTAAAGGTAAAGATGTTTATTATTTATTCATACTTACAATAGTATAGATCAATGGTGGCCAAACCCGGGCCCGCGGGCCACAAGTGGCACACTTGATGTTTTTATGGGCCCTTTTGTAGGTAATAGCAAACTAATTCGTAAACAATTTTTTTTCTATAGGCACGTTTTCTACGTCTACATAAAAAAGCGCTTCGATGTATTCGAGAAAGTGTGTGGCACTCTCTGTCTTGCTCAGTCAGCTAGCACTGTCTTCCACATTTCATTGAAATGTGCAAGACGGCGTTTTTTTTATTTTAAATATAAAAACTATCATATTGTTGTTACGTTGTAAAATATTTATGAGTGGCCCTTCAAAGATATTCATTATTTTATTTGGCCCACCAAGTGATTTCATCTGGCCACCACTGGTATAGATTATGCTCAATTATCTGTGTCTAAATATCTTACCAACAAAAAATCACATTTTTTTTTATTTCGTAACATGAGAACTGCATTCTATAATACAAAGCGTGTATGGGCCCCCTATGTCTTGCTAACCGTTTTCCGTTCCCGCAACGATACTTATCTGTCAAAATTTCTAGTACGTAATTCAAAAATAAATTAGCATAAATTGGATAATTTGGGTTTCTCGTGTTTCCTAAAATAAAACAATCCTACTATATGTAATTCCCTAATTGCGATTTATTTATTTTGTTAACACGTTATCTACGTTGCAACAGATGACGCATACATTCTCTAGTTAACGTGTTCATTTTTACTCCAGTGTATGTTTTCTCTGTTCGTTTTAGACAATGTATTCATTTGCGAGAGAATGTACGTATTAACTGGATTGATGCATTGGCTGTAACATATACACGCGCTTCAAGTTTTAGAGAAAGCACATGATACGAGATTCCGCATAAACTATCTCTAGAGATAACATATATTAACGAAAGAATGCGTCGAATTGCTCACATCGATTAGACAAACCGATTTGTCAAATGAGTCAGTTTTGTTATTGACACTTGGCAACACATAAGACGCCAATATACGTTCGGCATTTTATAATAAAGCTGTCATCTGTATGAATAAATACTTATTGCGACAATATTATTTTCATGTTTATTGTTTATTATGCTCAATTCTCTGTATCTAAATATTTTAACAATAAAAATCACTTTTTTTTTTTACTTCTTTACATATTGTGAAAGTAACATATGAGAACTGCATTCTATAATACAAAGCGTGTATGGGCTTCTATGTGTTGCCACCGTTATCCGTTTCCACAGCGATATTTATCTGTCACAATTTTTTGTACGTAAATAAAAAATAAATTAGAGTAAATTGGATATTTTGGGTTTCTCGTATTTCTTAAAATAAAATAACCTTACTATATTCCCTAATTGCAATTTATTTATTTCGATAATACGTTATTTACGTAGTTATAGATGATTCAAGCATTCTCTAGTTAACATGTTCATTCATACACCCATGTATGTTTTCTCTGACCGATTTAGACAACGTATGCATTTGCGAGAGAATGCACGTATAATATTAACCAGATTGATGCTTTGGCTGTAACATACTCGTATATACTACATAAGATGCATTCTATTTTGATAATGGATTATACAATTCTGCATTTCTTATGTCGTACATAAATATTTTTCTGTGATCGGATGTTATTTAGTAAATAGCTAAAAGATGGATGCTTTCATCCAATTCAAAAAATAAATAAAATTTATGTATAGTTTGAAATAAACTGGTTGATGTGGGTATTTGTTTAGTCATGATAATGTACTGATGATGTTCATATTTATACTGAGTTCCTCAAATAGAAAAAGGAATGTAAAATTGAAACAATGAAACAAATTTTGACAAAAATAATATATCTAAACTTATACTACAGTTGTGTAAAAATATCACGAATAATAAAATAAAACTGTCTAAAATATTTTTTGTGTTATCCACATCGTAAATATGAGACGTAAGTTTTTTTACTCTACACTGGGTAAATGCCGCAGTAAAAATAAAAGTATATAGAAATTCGAATCCACACGAAAACGGTCAACCCTAATTTTAAGCGCATAAGCGTAAAAACCGAAAACCGATCGTATGCTGAAAATTTTACGATTTGCGAACACTCTAAGCGAACCCCTAGATTGTTTTTTTTTTCGTTTCGTGCTTTTTCATCGCAACTGCTTCGCCATTAAGTTTATTTTTCAGGCTTTTTTCAGGGAAACATCGCTTCTAGTTCACTTTTTCCCACCCACTTTTCGGTCGGAGTTTCAGCAGAAGTGAAACACAAATCAAGTGCGATTCTCATGCCCCTACTGGGCTCTAAATTTATTTCTCTCATCGGCCAAATACGAAATAGAGACTCCTTTTGGAGGGGGCGGATAGATTTAGATGCCTCTAATATCTAAGTAAGTATATCTGTTCGACGCGAAATTAATTTTTTATAAGATTATATATTACGATATTTATGACATGAATTGCTTGATTTATTTTGTTTATATTCCGAAACATGGTATCATGTACATATAATATGTTGTAACATGAGCGGAAAAGGGACGTTTCAGAAAAAAAATCGCTGTTTTCTATTATAGAATAATATCGTATCCTTTCTTGAAAAAGTCACGAAATATAAATTGAAATATTTTGTTTAATCTGTTTTTTTCGTAAAAAAAAAATACGTTATATTTACAATAGATAACTAGGTTACTTATATAATATTATATTACGGATTTTCCATAATTCAATTTTCATAGTTCCGAAATTTAGTTATTACGTTCTACGTCTTCTGGGTTTTCGAATGTTTTTTTCAATGTAAGTCCTATCTAATACCTCTTTGTTTTTCCTATTTTCCTACCATCCTTCCATTTATTTTTGGGTGTATTCGACCGAGTAGTTGCCCAACGCCCTTAACGGTTCTTGAATTGAATTGAAATTTTTTTTCACTTACTTGAGAAAAGGGCTCGTAAAATATTCTTCAACTGTTTTAAAAATTATCAAACAAAAGTACAGAAAAAAATTCTTATCAAATAAGCAGTTTTAAAAACATGATTATATAATAGTATAGATTTTGATATAAAATTCAAATGCAATTATTTCAAAGGCAGCGCTGGAAGATTTTTGATTTTTCAGTACGATTTTTTTTTAAATATTCATCTTTCATTTTTTGGTTTTTCTTTATTCGGCATAATTGAAAACTCAACTCAATAAAAAACACGGTCGACAAAAGCTCCCGGGTTCTCAATCAACATAAAAAAAACCCCGCCGCCTACTAAAGAGGCATCGATAAGACTTCTTCTACGTAAAATATTATGGAATATGCCGATGACTTAGACCATTATTTCCTAATTTGCATATAAATTGAAAATTTTTCATGAAGTGTGTATAAAAAATGCTTATTAAAACACCGAAGGACGCCGAGATGCTTGAAGAGAATGAATTCCTATCAATTTTTTATCGTTTCGAGAAAAAAATCAAAACCGTGTTAGTTGATCCAGACCTCCTTTTTATATAAAAAGTATATACTCCATGATATACTCGTAATGTGAGATTTTCTCGCAAAGGGATTCATAAAAAAATTTATGCTTCCCACTTCATAATCAGAACGAGAAAGAAAGTCGATGCATTATCGTTTCCTATTTCATAAATCTCTTTTAACATCGGTAGTGCAAAAACTTTTCCAATTTTGAGCGGACTACATTCGAGCTGGAATATGCAAAACTTGACAGACATAACACATTACTGGAACGAGTTGTGCACGACTTAGTGCAATTCCATATCTTAAGAATTGTGCTCGAATATATAAAATGTGTTTTGTACACCGACAACATCGTACACATGTTTCCTCTAGTACACATCAAGATAAGTGTAACAAAAGAAACCGACGTTACAACGATATTATTTCCATCAGTCTTACATGCATGTTGTGCTAACATTTCGCGCTCGCTCGAATTGTTCCAATATTGAAAAAGTTTTTTCCCATTATTGTAAGTACCACGTGTGTTTGTATCCTTCTTTTATATAATATGTGATTATTTGAAATTGATATTCGTAGAAATTATATTTAATATATCGAATGTTTAGTATAGAATTTTTCGATTTTGATTCTTTAACAATCATTGAAAATTAATACGTTTTTATTGTAATAAAAAAATTTTGAAGACAATAAATTTTGTATGTTAAATCTAATCAAATGATATAAAATCATGGAAATAATATTGTTCATTTTTAATACTAAAATGCGCTGCATAAATAATTTCATAATTTTTGTATAAACCATCAAACTATTTAACATTTATAATCAAATTAAAATCAACAAAAGTAACTGAATAAATAATGACGATTTTTTAAATGATTATAAACATCATCCCTGCGTAAATTTTAGCTGAATCATAATTTCCAAACATTTTGATTCCCTTATAAAACGTCCAGCGCGAACAGAACAATATGCAAATTCGCACAAACACAACGACTATTCAAAACGAATTACTCGTTGAACACACAAACAATTAACGACTTTAAACTGCAATAAAACCCATACATTCAACAATTCAAATTTATCCAGATGATATACCGCACTAAGAAGGATTGTAAATATTTTATACGTTGGCACCGAACGGCGCCTCTCGAAGAATAATTAGGGCGATAAGTTTTATGCGCATTTAATTAATTTTCTCAGGTAGCATTAAAGGGCACGGACAAAATCGACCCTGGCATTATCACCTGCAAAAGCATCCCCTTTCCAAGCAGGGGCTGGGACCAACCAGGACCCTTAATAAGAATTATGAAGTGGTTCTTTCAGCCGTTTTGTCAATTTGTTTTTCGCCTTCGCGGCGTCGTTACTCATCGCCTCCGTGTAAATGTGAAAAGTGTGTTAAGGGTTGCGATGATTGAGTGTAATTTGAGTCTTTGTTTTTGTTTATCGAAAGAGTTGTGTTTTTAAGATATTTTAATCGTTGAATATGTGTTGTAATGTTCATTTAATTATTTTTTTAAATTAATTTTTAATGGATGGTTAATTTATAAAGTATATGTTATGTTATATATTTCACGTATCATGTTTTATGTAATATCAAGGATATCTTTAATGTTCACTATTTTGATTCATAACACGAATAAAATTAAGTTAAAATTACACAGTTTTAGAAATATTGATGTTTTATAATTTGAATTCTTGCATGAAAACATTATATTATTATTTCAAATTTTATTTTAAGAATCAATTAATAAAGAGAACGGTTTAACAGTTTTATTTTGTATTATATAATTATTTGTAATAATAAATAATTAAACTTTATTTTATCCAAAAGTAACTAGAAAAATTTTCAAATTTAGTTTAGTCTTTTTTCAAATTGTTTGTAATAATCAACTAAATTCAATGGAAAAAGAGAAAATTAATAACTGGCTTAATGTATAATAATTATCATTTTGCAAAAATATACAAACGAATTTGTTCAATAATAACTAGTGATATTTGTCAATACCCAAAACTGCAGCATGCTATATGAAAAAATAAGAATTTCAATTCAATGTAGAGTATAAATTCACTTTTTTATTTCACGTAGTCTGACGATAGCTAGTTAAAACGGGTGTATTTCGCGATCACAGCCCGCACAGTAATAAGGCACAAGGGAAACTCCATAGAAAAAAATACACCTAAAAACGCGGGAAAAAACACAAAAAGAACAGACGGTAACAATGAACGAGACGAACATGACCTGGATGCAAAATTAAGCACAGCTCCACCATATCCCGGCACGAGGGGTGAACACCGAACGTAATAGTTAACCGTGGCGGCAGTAAGGTAACAATAAAAAAAATATAAATAAATGTTAAAAAAAGAGAGAAAAAACTGGGCACGTGCAATACTCGTAAGACCATAAATATAAATGAAAATTTAACGACAAAAAATATATACATATACCGGACGCGAAAAAGAAGAAAATTAAACCGGGGTCCCAGATTTATACCGAATGTGCTTGAGGGAGGGTGCACGTGTATAAAAAAAGTCATTAAATCGAGGATCAAAGGTTGAGCCGCGTTATGATTTAGGCCAACTGTTTTATTGCTTCCACGTGAAAGTTCTTGGCTTTTAAAGTCTCGCATATGACGTGCGGAATGCCCTCGAAAGTGCTCGCTTTCGCTGCGTTTATTACATTTGCCCTTTTTCGCTTTATTTATGCAAGTCAAGTTCTCGGTGCATGAAATTAAAAATTTTTGTAATTTTCAAGTGTAAAATGGACGAAAATTCTAATACAATCGAATATCGAATGATTCAGAATCAAAGTTTTAATGAGGGTTTCACTACTTTGAATATTTTCAAAAGTAATATGGAATAAAATATTTCATATTTACATAAATATGTACGTTAGAGTAAATATATTTGTGGTTTCTTTAAATTCTTTAGAAATCGAGATTTTTCAGTTGCTGCATGCGTTTATTCGATTTTAATTTATACGATATTCATAGCGTTATCATTTCTATGGATTGCAAAGAATCCTAATTTTTTTCTAAAACGGTACTTTTCCGAATGGGTTCATATTTAATAAATTTTAAAAAGTTTTACGAAGCAATAAATAAATAGCGATATTATACCAATATAATATTATACAATTTTATACATTATATGGAAGGGAAACCAAATATTTATCTATACATTTTATATATTATTTACAATGAAATGCATTAACTGATTTTTTAAACAATTACAAATAAATCTTTCAACTTTCGAATATTATACGAAGGGGTTAATATTTGAAAAAACCCTTTGCAACCGAACGTCGCCGATGGTGCGACTTTGCTTGTTTGGTGTACCGGTCGTATGTCGCACTACATATATGCGACCATATTTTAATTTCTTATGTTAACCTTGAATTTCGTTCAATTTATAATTTTTTTCTCATTTATAGCATAATATAAATCCGATACATTATTTTTCATAGCACATAGCATTAAATCTATTTAATTCTTATAGTAATTAATTAATTTGTATTCAAAGAAAATCGTATCTGAATTTTGATCAAGTGTTAATTTTCATAGAGACTCTTTCATAATCATAATTTCGAAATAGCTGCTACTAAAATACGATTTGAATCCCGATAATTATATTTTGATAAATAAAACTTCGAAAAAATTCTCTAGTAGCTTTTGTAGGTGATTTTAAAATAGTAAGTTTTTATTGAATATACTCAAATTAAAATTAAAGATTATCACTACTTTTACAATTTAAATGATTATTTTTTTGAGTTAAGATCTTATACTTACTGAATAAATTTTTTGAAAAGGTCGAAACACGTTTTTGTTTTTCATTTTAAACTCGCGAGTATGAAATCCGAAAACACCTAAAATCAACGGCGGCCGGAAGCGACACAAACTTGAAAATAAATTCGGCCGCAAAGGGCTAAATTTAATAAAATAAAATAAAATAAAATACTCACCAAATAGAATAAATAAATAAAAAAAAGCTTGAAAAAGATAATCTTTCATATTATTCATCGAAAAAATTCACTACGACAACAACAAAAAAACTAATTTTCATCAATAGAAACAACCCAGCGTAGGAACGTCAAGCTTTCCCAACTTACCACCACTATTTAATTCGGGTAAACTTTAATTTCGGCCGTGTGTACGTATGCACGTTTGTCGCCGAAAGTTTTGGGTTAATGTTATCGCAGGACAGTATATAAGCATTTAGGATGTTTTGCGAGATGGGCGTGGAAATTGCCGGAATGCCAGTTTCTAGTCTGGCATTATTATTCAACGTACACATTACGTTTTTACGTGGACGTTTACGTGCTCAATTCTTCTGCTTCTGTGAGAATTCGCGCGAAAACGCGGAGATTTCCGATAATTTTTCGAATTCGATATGGGAAACGTGCGGCTGTAATTTGTATGAGGCAGAGGCAGTATTTGCGTATTATACCTATACATATGTATGTATGTATATTCAATTAGTTTTATTTTTACCATATTTTGTTTTGTTATCGTTTATATAAAATAATAATCAGATCGATGTCGAAATATTAAAATAATAAGTGATGATGATGACGTGGAACGATAGCTTCACCTCAAAAATATATTGGTTATTGAATTAAATGGAAATTCTAAAGTGGTATTTAATCTATCCTCTATTTAATAGCGTTATTTTGTGTGTGTGTGTGTTTGTGTATTTTTGTGTGTGTGTGTTTGTGTAGTGTCACGCTAGAAATTACTATTCGAAATTAGATCCTTTGCCAATGTACATTAAGGACTACTTTGGAATTTCACATTATCACGCTAGAAATTATGTACTACCTATTCGAAATTTGAAATTAGATCTTTTGCCAATGTGCATTAAGGACTCTTTTGGCTCTTGAAATTGTGACAAGAAATTATGCGATGCGCATGCGCTCAGATCGAAAAAAATTTCACATTTAAGCATATATGAAACATTTCACATTTTCAACTACATTCAACGGGTAAATATACTGTCATTTTATTGTATTTTCAAAATTTTTCCTCAAATCACACGCGCGATGTTATTAACATCGGGCCTACCGCTAGTTTATAATAAATGTCGATGACTATTTTTAGAATTTTGAAAATAATATATACATACAACAATACCAGAGATACATATTAACCATTGTACTAATTCAATTATAACTTAATTAAAAACATACTGATGAATTTGATACATGCAATGTATTTATGATAATAAGTTTCAACAAACTTTTATGATAATCCATGATTGTTTTTTTTATTTATAATTATTTATTTATTTATTTTACTTTATGACTAATGACATATGTATCAATCACATCGACAACAAAAATTTCGAACTCATACAAATCATACGAAGCACAAGCAAGCTAAATGCACCCGAAAACTATAACCCAAAATGCACAAATACTTTTTTTTTTCCAAGAAAAAAGCACACGCATATGTAGCAATATCTAAAAAAAATTCATATAAAAAAAATAAATGAGAAAAATGCGTAATGTTGAAACCATTTGTACGTTCCTTTGACGTTCGGCGAATGGCGGAGCGTGCACCGTCACAAGCACATGTTGCTGTGATGTAATGTGTATTAAATACGCGAAAATGGATATCAGAATGTACTGTGCTTTAACGCTTTGACATTGCGTACTACCAAAGCGATATGGCGTCAAAGGCAGATCCTTTATTCAATATAGTCCAGGAACTAGGCTTTACCAAAGCACTGTGTGTTGCATATTATTTCGTCAGAAGCTTATTGTTTCGGTCCGAATATACGAAATGCAATATTCCTGACGTATGAATATAATGCTATGAATTTTAATGACATCGTATCTGTTGGGTGGAATAAACAAAGGTGCATATCTGTACAAAAAATTGTTTAGTTTAGGACGAATCTCGTTTTTGCCGTCGGCGATGAAAAGAAATGCGAGACGTAAATATCTTTCGGTATGTTTATTAAATTTTCTTATTTTTGTGTTGTTTAGCGTACGCGGGACGATATTTATGTGGGTTTTTCTTTTCAGCGACGGCGTTTGTTCGGAAAATTTAACCGAAAATGAAATCTTTTCTTATCGCTTCCGTCAAACTCGGTCATGATTTATGATAATTTTCCGTTGTTTGTTTTTTCGCTCGTCAAATGTTTTAAATCGTCGCCGGGCTTCGGTGATATTTCCCCTTTGTGTCGTTTGTGCTTTGAAACTTTTCAAGAATTGTTATTTATCAAAACTATAATAAGTCACGGTTTTCATAACAATTTTCACTCTCTATAATAAAATATACAAAATATTTCAATGAAGTTTTATGTTTTTATTTTTAAATTATAAATAATAGAATCAAGCAATTTTTTTATGAATGGGATTAATCGGAATTTATTAATTGGAAAAAAAAATTATAAATTTAATACAGAAAATACGAAATATCATACACTTTGATGTTTGTAAGCGTTGATTGGAAATGTTTTGGGGTTTCATTTTATATATTATATTATATTATATAATGCATTGGATATAGCACGTAAACACGAAATTAATTAAATATCAAATCAGATCCATTTCAATTAGTGAAACATTGTGTTTGTAACATCAAGCATTTGGGGAGAAAGAAGCCCTAAAATGTCAATATACAGATCTAGCTTGTTTATAAAATATTCCATTCCTGATACGAGAAAATAAAAAGTCATCGTTATTATTTATAGAAAGCGATAAATTCAAATATAGTTTTCATTTTTATGTAGTGATAAAATAATTTTATTATTAAAATTGAACAGCAGGAATCAAACTAGTAGTTATGCAAATTTTTAGATTACTGAACACTCTTTTAAATAGTTTTTTGTTTTCAAATCATAGTCTATATTGCGAACAGTGAAACGCATATCGTAATAATGACTATTATTCGCGGGATCTTTGTGGGTATTCAAAGCTTTTATGTATCTTCGACTGTTAAATGTAATGTTAAATGTATTATTATAACAAAATTTAAAAATTAAATTCATAATCGAAAATTTCAGACGCTTTAAACTAAAACGGTTAATATATTTCAAAATCAACTGTGGTGCATTTATACAGCTTTAATGAGTTCAGTTAATTCTTGATGCATGAAATTTTCTTACAAATATTATAGAATATGGTCACGTCATAGTAGCATAGGTATGGGCAAAAAGCAGCTCACAGACCAATTTTATTCGGTTCGCAGAAATATACATACATAATATTTACTAAATAATAAAAAAATATTTAACGGAATAAAAATTTAAAATCATACGAAGTCAATATTTTTTTTAATAAATGCTCTAAATAAAAACAAGTTAGTGGAGTATGAAAATTAAAAGAGGGTATCATTATTTTTTCGGGAATGAAACAGAAAATAAATTATTTTCCTGAACTAAAACATAGTTAAATTTTTAATTACAAAGAAAATAAATAATTGTGTTTGTTGCATTCAATTTTATTTGGGCATTTATGGCCAAATTGTTACTTTTTTTGAAAAAACCTTAAAGAAAAAAGTCGATAATTTTCCCTCTGTGCAAAAATTTTTCGAAAAACTCAATACGAAATATTTCTAAAATTATAGTTTACTTATTTAGAACTATAAGCATATTTCGATGAAACTGGAAATGGTTTATTATTCTTTACTTAATATGGCTTTGGCCCACAACGGCCTAAAAAAATTCTATCCGGCCTGCCATCTGAAACAATTGCCCACCCCTGTTGTAGCATTTTATAATTATATAATATAACTGAACACATTCGAGCATTAGATTGAATATGACGAGTGTCAACTATGCAAATGCACCACAAATTAGCCTAATCAAAAAATAAATGAACAAAACGTCAAATATTATTTCATCGATAAACTCGCATACTTTCACCAAATATAAATAGTTTATAACGAACCAATTCCCTTTGTGAATAACGCGTTCGTCGAAAATAAAAATGAAAATTCTCGTGTCGGAATTTAGTGAAAAACGCTCGGTCACGTCAGCGACTTTTCCACCCGTTTCAGCTCGATTTTCTTTATTTTTCCATTTATATTTTCAGCTATTACATGCTCGTGCAAGTACCCAGCAGGGCTGAGGGTGGGTCGTCGACATCCCCCGTACATATTATTCCAGTGGTGTGTTTTCGATTGCCGCAAGTCGTCGTGCTTTATATTACGTGTACACGAGACTTCGTATCGAACACATTAACGTTTAATTGAAGAGAGTCTCTCGATGTAAAAGTATTCGAAGATCACATAAAACGGGTCTTCTTATTATAAATTGTTTTATATCCGATTGAGTGGTTAAGGGTTTATCCTGTTTATGCGATATTGAGGGGTAAAATTCGATTATGATTGAGATGGCACGTGTATAAAGTGTTTGTTATGTGTGCGAGATGTTATTTGTATTATATCTTTTTTGTATTCAAAATATTATATGTGCATAGTGGTAAATTAATATTTTACGATATGATATGTTGAATCTTAAAATGGAAGTTATAATATTTCATAAATATTTTTATAACATCTGTGTGCCGCTATTATGTTATATATGAAGTTTGTTATGGCATAACCTTTTTTTAATTACTTCATCCAGAAAAATGTGAAGATTAAAGTAAAACAAATAAAAGAGCACTTTTAATTTAACTAGAGTTATTATGACCTTTAATTTTCACGGTTGAATTTGTAAAATATATAAAAAAACAAATATAACTCCTTTTTTGTAGTCGACTAAGAAAACAATGAGCCATATTTCAGTTTAATTTAAAACAAAAGAAATCTCATTTCATTTGTTAATTATATTTATAAAATTGAAATATCTGTGTCGTTTATTCATAATTATGATACATTTATATCATGCGACAAACTATGTATATTTAATTCGTAGAAGAAAAGAAAAATATTTCAGGAATCTATAACAGTATTTTCTTTAAAATTTTAAGTTTTTCATTTTTATTATACAAATCGGAAAACCAATTGTGCCAATCTGATGAAGCCATATTGAAAATTTGTCTATCTAGGACAAACTATTTGAAAGTGAAAAGCTAGAGATTGGGACAGATTATATTAATATAAAATCTTTGTGTTTGAAAATAACTTTCAACTTAATGAAATAAATGTATTTGATTGGAAAACTTCATACTAATGAATACCTTTCATTAGAATTGACTTTCGAAAGAGAATTATATAATAGTATTCAAGTACAAGAGCAAATGGAAAATTGTGACTCATACAAACAAACCTTGAACTAATTGTAATTTCATAATAAGATTCTTCTTTTTTTTCTTTCTTGATTATTTGTTTTGAAGTTCAATATTAAAATTCTCATGAAAAAATCTTCTATAACAATAGAAATATGTTTATTTAGTATCAATCTGTGAATAAATCATGAACTTTAAATTGAAATATGCAAAGTATGGCGTTAGAGTCTAAAAATTCCTGAATGCATGTAGAAAAATGACTAAGAAATTGACAGATAAACGAAATTTATTTGACACAAAATGATGTCGTTACGGCTACAAAAAAAGGTAGACTTGAAGGTGTCAAAAAAAAAAATGCAGTAAATCAGAACAATCTGAAAGCCTGCAACTTAAGGACATTCATTTATTGGACTACTTTTATCTGAAAAATCGACAATATTATATCACGAAAATAATAATCGTAAATATTTGATTGGATTTCAGTCATGGGTCAAACAAATGATACATAATTATTTTGAAATACGTCTGGTGTTGTGAATAACTCAATACAAATTCCTTGTTTGTTATAAATACAATGCGGGAAAAATAAATAATACGATTGCATGCATTTTGGTTATTCAATTTCATGGAATAAAATTTTATTAAATTGTGTCAAATTTTCATTATAAAATTTCAATTATTTTTTAACAAGCGGTCCTGATATCTATATACATATTTGCAAAACTATACAAAAATTATAATCCAACTACTTCATGCAACCATTACATAACTAACCACAATCATTGCATACAAAAATAGACGAGACCATAAAAGCGATTATTATTAACATCGAATGATCAAATTGACACAACGAACTTACACTATCCTCAATTTAACATAATATCAAATAATAACACGCAACACAACAAAGGAAACTTCACACAGGAAAGAACCTCAATTAAAAACATATTCGTCACACATGCGTACGGTGAAAGTCTATTCATGAGTGCGACGCGATTTATTGTTACGGGTGACATTCCCCATTTTCAGCAAATTTCAATGAAAGAACATATCGTGGCATGGTACTAAACATAGCCAGAAGTCCAATATCGTCCTCGGGTCAAGGAAAGTCACTTTCGCACGAAACATGTCGATGATTGATAGCAGCATTCGCGCAAATTGCGAAAATTTTGCGATGTTCATTAAATTTTCGGCTGTGTAAATTACCGTTTGGCTTTCAGCACTCCGTTGTCGCTCATTAACGAAATTAATTGAATTTTTTTCAGATGCTTGTGGAAATCGTTTTGGTGTCGTGTTGTAATGAACGTTTCGTGAGTAATGTCTTTATTATAAGATAACATATTATCAATAGTTATTTTATTTATATTTGAATTGATCGTGTAAATGTAACGATAAATAAAGCAATCAACTTACAGTCAACAGCTCCGAATTCAACCGTACTGTTTTAATTTTTTCGACTAGGATCTTGACTAGTTTAGTATAACTTTTCTGAAATCGTCCGAGTATTAAAAGTGCAATAAATTAACTAAACTTTTTGTTTTACTTAGTCGAGCTTCTTTAATTACTAAGCATATTTTTTTGATTTTATCTTTATTTTTCTTGTTTGGGTAACCTATCATGCCATGATGCTTATCAATATATAGGTAAACATAATTTTTGTTGCATTTGTTTAAAACAGTGACTTAAAAATATTTTCAAAGGGGAGGATTTTCTTCGCATAATTTTTAAAAATTACAACTATTTAAAAAAATTCAAAAGTCTTTTGATAAATTATAGTTACCGTTTAGTTTTGTATCTCTGTTACCTGTCACTTGTCACTGACAATTCGTGCTCTTATGTAGTATCGTAATATACGTAACATGAATTAAGAAAGAAGTGTCATTACTGTCATTAGTGTTATCACTAATAATACTATATGTTGTATAATTAGGATGACCATACGTCCCGTTTTCGCCGGGACAGTACCGTTTTGGTCGCGTCTTGCGTTCGTCCCGTCGTTTTCGTAAAATTATTTGATTTGTCCCGTTTTTCCGGTTCATATATTTTGATGAGCATAAGATGACTGAATTTTTTTTATATTTTTATATTTTTTGGATCCTTTTTTCTCAATAATTTAATTGAAGTCGTATTTTTATGTTTTGATTTATATTATTGCTAGATTTTTTTCGATTTTTTAAAGAATCGCTCAAAAATTCTACTGAAATAATTAATATTTCCAAAAATATCATTTGAAGATAGCCTACATTTCTTTAAAACCGAAAAACGCATTATTTTTTTCACTACTAATATCGTGAAATTAAAAAACTTCACTGTTTTTCGCTGAAAACTTTTCCAAAAATAAAAATTATAGATAAAGACATAATGCAAAAAGTGCGAAACTCAAACGGTGTTTTTTTTTATAAAAACTAAAAGTGTAGCCATTCAGCTCGGGGTTCAGGGTGATTTTATATTAAAAATCGGTGAGTTGCTCTAGCCTGGATGCAGCATTTATTGAATCAACAAAATACAGTGATAGAAATAGATTATTAGGATTAATAGCAGCGATATCTTCGTAAATTTCTGGCCGCCGGTCTATGTACTGGTGTCCGCGAAATATCCTTGGTCAGCTGGCTCCGATGAAAGGGTTGTAGCGATGAAAGCGTTGCCCAGCGGGCATGCACTACTTCACTGAAGTTGATCACGATGAAGGGTTATAGCGATGGAAGAATTGCCCAGCGGGCATGTTCTACTTCGCTGAAGTCGACGGAGCGATGGAAGAATTGCCCAAAGGGCATGTTCTACTTCGCTGAAGACGATTACTTCCTTTAGACGTCATCACGATGGAATAATTGCCCAGAGGGCATGTTCTACTTCGCGATGCCCGCCGAAGAAGATTATTTTCTTCCCGTTTTACTGCAAATGCAGGCCCTTTTATATCGAACAGCCACACCCATATTTCCCCCACTAAAAGGGAACGGCCAATTATTGATGTCCACGTGTGAACATCGAGGCGAAATCATTTCATAGATTTGCATACTTCGCCCTTCACACGTGCAAAATCAATTCGGTCATCGGCGAGGTTCCTTTGCGATGTTTTTCCTTCGGGGGATGTGGCTTCATCTACCCGAATATACGAGAGAGGGGTGGTTGCATAACCATCTGGTTTCCATATGTACGATCTTCAAGCTTCTCGAAGATTCTTGCTGAATCTTTGTTGATCGGTGCTTTTTGCGTCAGGGTAGCCGTTATATGGCCATATGTTTATACTTCGAACATCCGTTAAGTGTTCGAATGTTCTGCTGCGTTTTAATAATACGCGAAAAATATTCACGCTACAAAAGTTAAATAAATATTCAATGCATTTTTGAATTAAGCATTATTTCTTCAATAGAAAATAATGAAAGAATGAGAGAATTCGATTAACTGTAACGAAAAATATGGCATGAAAATAAAAGATGGATTTTTCTATAGTTCTATTCTTATTAGAAAAAAATCGTAAAAATATTTTCTGTCAATTCTATTGGTGGTTATTTCTTTAAATATATTTAAAATGATATTATGTATTGTTTAAAAGTTATTTTGAGTAATAAATTCGTTAATAAATGTATGATATTGGAAAAAATATGGGTGGGAAAATAAATTTCATCGGTAGTGTCCTTCCTTAATAATATTAATTGAGGGAAAATTTTTGAACCTACAACACATTTTTTTTATATAGGGGGGGGCATTTTTTTGGGGAGCGTACCGTTTTGGGTCCTGGGAAATATGGTCACCCTATGTATAATACTTAATAACAGTATATATCAGGCTTGTCTAAAATTTCGTTGTGCAGGAGCCACTTTGGCCGAAATATAATATACAAACATCGGGGGCACTTACAAATTTTAAATTTCAATATTTCAATTGTTATAAATTCAAAACGTAATAATTATTAAAATATTGGTAAAGTTATTTATTTCCATTATGAAACTATTTCGATGAGTATATTTCGGGATAAATTCTGTTTATTATTTTTGTTTTTGTGTGAAAAGTGGGGGTCACTCGTGCGAACACTGGGGGCCACTTTGACCCCGAAGTGGCCCTTTGGAAAAGCCTGGACTTTATATTATAAATTTATAATACATAGTGTGAAAAATTGGTCATAATTAACGCAACACATCGTATTTTTAATCAAACCCAGACGTGTACAGCATAATAGAGCAGTTTCATTGTCAGTTAAACTACTAATCTAATAAGACATATTCGTTTCGTCATAAAATTTCAACTGATGTATAATCGTCGTCAAAACCGATAGTCTCTTTGCTATTTGATTAATATTTGAAATTAAGAAACTTAATCGTTGAAAATAACGCAACTAGGAACAAGATGACAAGGATGCAAGACTAATCGGTACTGCCATCTATCTTTCAAATACATATAACATAGAATGCAAAAACCATAATTCACCATCGACTAGAACAAAATGAAACTGAAACGAAAATTTTTTGACATTATCATTTCTAAAAATGTCCAAAGAATAAACAAATAATCATAACTCATACCTCTTGACCGAACAAATTCCACATAATTCGCCGATCAAATAATCATCCCAACACTATGTTGTTTATGAGCCGCTTTCTCGCGGCAAAACGAAGCATTAACATAGCGAGTGACAAGAGCAAATAGTCAAGAAGGGAAAAAAACCCGGCGTTCGCTGGTGCTAGGACATAACAGGTTAATTATTCCCGGGGGTTTAATGACGCCATCAGCCGCGTAATCATCCGCGGCGCTGGAGTCGCGCCAACTTGACACTAACGCATACGGCATTGTTAGGCAGTGATATTGAACCTTTTTTAGTTTTTTTTAAATTATATATACATATATATATATATAATGATTGTCCTACTTTTTATATATATATATATGTATATATATGGGAAATTTTAAATTCACCCTAGCTAATCTTAAATCTACCCTAGCTACGACGACGCCTCTGGTGGCTAATTGTCGAAACCGACCCAACTGTCAAACGAACTGTCAAATATGTGATAGTGGTTTAATTTATCTAATTTTGTTTGTTCCAAGAGATTATTCAAGAGATTATCCAAGAGATTATTATTATTCCCTATATATATATCATCATCATCATCATTATCAACATATACATCCAATGCAGGATGAAGTCTTGTCAACTTGCGTTGGCAGTTTGGGCGGTACCTTATCACGTGTGCCCACCACGCTTCGATAAGGGGCAGGGAACATAAGAGCCAACTCCTCCCCATGCCAGCAGAGAAGGCTCTCGGACCATCGGAACGCGTATCTATGTGTCTGAATCCGGTCGCTGCTCAGTGAACATATCGCAATGATAGCCAGTGAGGCAGACGAGACAGAGACTGAGCAGATTGCGTCCTCTCTGCCCGCTTTTGATCGCGTGGTCTCCAGCTGGCATCTGAGGCTAGCCCGATGGCCCTACATGGTCCAGACCTCAGTACAGCACACCTCATTGGTCCTCGCCGTTACCAAAGATTTTTTGTTTTGTTTTAGCGTTACTGTCTGGTCATGCGGTTAGTTATTTGGTACTTTTACTCAGGCAATCCTTCCTCTAACAATAAGTGTTATGCATGCTATTCGGAGTCCGCATGCATACACATACCCACACACACATACATATACACACATACATGTATACATATACATGTATATACATACACATACACACACGTACACATGCATACACACATACATGCATACAAACATACACGCATTCATACATACATATTTTTCCTTTATTAAAGTTAATGAATATTCAAATTACAACTAACAATAAGTGGTGAAATTATCTCGGAAAGCGTCTCGAGGATGCATATAATAGTGATTGTAAAAGTTTCTTCCAAAGATAGAAATATTGAAGTATACGAAAGTATATACAATTTTATTCGATTTTTTACGCTATTGCGAACGCCACGTAGATATGCCGCGACGAGCATTTCACAAGTATTTATCGTGATTCGATCTATGGGTTTAATTGTAAGTATGAATTTAGATTTACGCGGGAAGTACGCACCGACACTTTTGGAATTTACTCGCGGCAGAAAAATTCGCGGTTCAAATTTTTTTTTTTTTTTTTTTTTTTTTCAGGAGTTTGGCAGTCGCGTATGAATAATAAAGATTTAGAAACACTTGTAATTTAATATAAAGTTGGAAAGCGCTGGAAACACTGCAAGAAAAGAAAAAAAAAATGTGTAAAGGGACACGTCGAACGATTCAGGATGTGTCGATCGATGCCAGATGTTTGAGCGTGTATTAGTTATCGCTCGTGTGAAATTACCGGTTTTTTTTTGATATTGGCGATTTAGTTAGTATGCGATTAGTGGGTACTACATGGATAGTGTGTTAGAGGAGGGGGGGGCTATCAAAATTCTAAATAAGGTCTATAGGGAAGTACAAATACTAAAAGATATTACTATAATACAAAGTTCACAAAAGAACATTAATTGTTAAATCATGTCACCGATATTCCGTGAGGTGTCTAATTAATTAACACGCATATATTTCCCATGCGTCTTTGAAGGACGTGGTTATTTAATTTGCAGACGATAGCAAGACATTATGATTATGTGATTTCGTCGGTAATTCATTTTCAGTAATAATAGTAATAACACATGGTGGGCCCTTAACGAAAACTGCATGCGGGCCAAGTCACTCGATTGATGGACTATATTATAGTGTTTCAAAGTAGCATTTTAACCAATAAATCAACCGCAAATCACGTATTCACATTTCAAATCTTACAAATTCGAGTGTTGCAAACATCGCGAAGAAGACGAGTAGGGTGCGAAACTCCTATACCTGAGCAGATAGAAAGAGACACAAGCTAAGGCCGGGAACAAAGAAAAGGACGCAAACTATGTAGCTGCTCACATGGACACAGCACATCTGAACTGATAAATTGACAAATTAATATATAATAGAATAGTCGTAAATAACAGTAGGACCTAATAATTAGTAGTAGAACCTAAAAAAAAAAAAAAAAAATTTGTAGTAGAACCTAATAATTAGTATTTTGTCTCACAAATTTGCCAGTATAAATAATTAAACTAACACTACATTAGCTAAAACTATATTCCGCGACAAACGACTTACGGAACGGTACGTAATTCTGACAATTGATGTATTATAATTCCTCGTGAGCGGCTGCTGAAATACGCAGAAATCTATATGTATTGACATCTGTTTTGTCTTTGTCTTGTTTTCTGCTCTGCTCGATATAGTTTGCCTGATCGTACATTGAGACCCGGTCCTTTGATTAAGGGATCTATTAAACTGGAATTTTTCCAATAAATTATCCGATTCTTTTAAAGGTTTGATCAATCGACCCGCCGATCGGCAACCCCTGCGACAAAAGTTCAAATATTATAGCTCAAAAATAACACATATATATATATATGTATATATAAAGGGAAGTTTTAAAATCACCCTAGCTAATCTTAAATCTACCCTAGCTACGATAAAAAATGCGTTTTTCTTAGGATACTGCGTTTTAAATGCTATATCGGATGAAACCAAGTGCTCCGCTGATTTGAAGTGTGATCGTGTAGGAATATATTCCTACACTTCAAAACAGCGGAGCACTTGGTGAAGTGAAACATAACATATATGTTATATTTCACTTCGGTTCACTCTTAGCTTCTAATATACCCATTCCTCGCTAAAATCTCGTTTTATATCTGAAATATACTTATAAACTTTGGGAGGAATCTAGTGAATTGATCATTATATCATTGGAATCAATAAATCGTTATTAAACAAAGTGAGACACCAAAGTTTTTTTTTCAATTTCAATAATTACTGTTGAAACATAATGATAAATAATTAACTATATTATAATATAATAATATCTTGGAACAAACAAAATTATATAAATTAAACCATTATCACATATTTGACAGTTCGTTTGACAGTTGGGTCGGTTTCGACAATTAGCCACCAGAGGCGTCGTCGTAGCTAGGGTAGATTTAAGATTAGCTAGGGTGAATTTAAAATTTCCCTATATATATATATATATATATATATATATATATATAAAAAAAGTAGAACAATCATTAATTTTGTTTGCAATTTTTTTAATGAATGAATTTAAGTTTGTTTCGCTTGAGTTGTGTGTTATAAAAATATATTAATAATTCAATATAAAACGGTGTTCTTGTTGAAAATTTTGATATTTTTTTCGAATTAGATTAGATTATATTTTTTTAATATTCGCAGTCACGCATACTTAACGTTAACAGTATTGTTATGCGAAAACAATTGTATTATAAGTTTAGTTTGATTATTTATAAAAAAAATATCTTTTTCGCATTTTTTACTCTTCTCTACACATTACAGTATTTTTTTAACATCTTAGCTAACTCTAATGGTCAGACTCTTCCTGATTAAGTAGGCAATATCACATAGTAGCCACCTGCATATACTCCGGGTAAAAACAACGTAGGAAAATAGATAAATATTTTTTTATAAATAAATTTAAAATTTTGTATTTTTTCTTACAATAAACGACATTACATAGACTTGGAAATTTGCTTTCATCATATCGAATGGTTCACAGATATACAGAAATCAATTTTTAACATGAAGCTTCATAAGACGATGATATCTATAGATGGGCCTCACATAACACGGTTATGCAGTTTCATAAAAACGTCGTTAATATAAATCCATTTTATACAAGGTTTGAATTTCTTATACAATTAGGGTTTTCATTCAAAAAAATATCGACGTTTGTTAATACTCTTTTGTTTAAATAAATAATACAGAAAGTTGTAACGTGGCAAATTTTTCGCAATCGCAAATATCAATATCATCAATAGAAAGTTTGATCCGAGACCCAACGCGCATTCGTTTTTACGACAAAGCTATTAAAATGCGAGCGCGTCCAACCCTCGTCCAACCCTCGACGAGCTCCACGGCGTCGCATATAAAAACATAGTTTTAACACTCAAAAACCGAAGAAAGTCATCAACACCATTAGTTCCGGGTCCCACACGAGATCAGCACACATCCAACTATTTGAAGTGGAATAGAGACATCATATTTAAAAACAACATGTATGTATGATCGTGTACAAAAAAAGATGTCATCTACATCTCCAGTTTAGATTGAAGTACAACAAGTTACGCCATCCGGACGTCGATCCCGAATAGGGACACCAAACATTCGGGATCGGGTCATAGAAAAGGAAGCCAAAAGTTCATCAACCGTCATGAAGGTCCCCTTTGTTTTACTCGAAGACAAAGAGCAATTATCGACACGTGTACGAAATCCCGTAAGGAGGGGGTCACGAGATTTGGCCATATAAACCGGAGCATTTTCGAACATCGGCAGACATCGTGTGACTGTCTCACGAGTAAATTCTATGGTTAAAACTGCGCTGAGGCTACGCCTCAACCGACCTGGACCAATAGAATTGTTCTATGGATATGACCGCTCTGAAGTCTGCTTCAGTCTTTCATATTCATCAGAATTGCTTTTCATAAGCTTGCTCAAAGATAATTACACCCCGTAATCTCGCATGCACTTAACCATCGTATGAAGATTAAATTCCACGTAACCATAACCTAACTTAACATTATTTTGTATCCACCTGTAAATGTAAAATTTGCATAATAAAAGCTACGTCATCAGCTCGAGTAACCCATGGTTTCATTGCTGGAACCCCTGAGATCATCTACCTGTCCTCACACCTGGCCATCTACAAGTGAGATTCGCAACAATATCACCGTGTAACCGATAAGCGGGTTACAAATTGGCGATCTACGTGAGGCAGCTATTATAAAGTATACATTTATGTATTTAGATAAAATCCATTACAGGTACTCAAATTAAATTTCTTAGTATGCTTCACGCGTAATTTTTGAATTTTAGTCTAAAATTTCGCTCATAGTTTTTACGTGCACGTGTTGTGAGGAGGATGCTTGACAATTTTTTCAAGCTTTTTATTACAAATAATTTTCCCTCAGATCGTCTAAATTTGCACATGCTAACAGTACGGAACGCAAAACGTGCTACTGGACATGTAAACCTGAAAATCGTTAAAATATGGTTAAAAATTGATAAATACAACTTCCAAACTACAAGCGGAATTCGTTAAAAACAAATTGCGCACTGAAAAAAACATGAATTACGCGTAAAATTCGTTAAAAATTAAATTTAAGCACTTATCATTAATTTTTATTCGTGTTAAAATGCAAATTTGTTATTCAATAATTTATATACCTAAGTAAAGCATTGTCTAATTTATTTTTAATTATTTTTTTTTATCGTGTACAAAAACGGGTCACAATTAATTTACCGTGGACACTACAACGTGAGTTTACATACTACCGTGCTCCTGTGATTTCCAGGAGATCCAGGAAATTCCCTTCTACTACTCAGTGTTGCCAACCCTAAAAAAAAAAACCACAGCCCGTTATTGTCACAGTCTCCTTACTTTCTGAATATGCTTAGTACTAGGCCTGATTGTATATTTTTTCAATCCACACTCCAAATACTCCTATAAGACACAGACGTAACTTTCCCCTACCCGCAACCGATTCCTCAACTACCACAAATCGACGCCAAAGCTCGCCAAAGCTCGCCGACCGCCACGCAGCATGGCTTCTTCGTCGCGGCTTTTTTGCAACTGTTCGTTCGTTTCGGCCGCCATTATCCGCGTGTTACACACCCGTCCCTGACAGTGATCAACGATCCCTCCGCGATCCATTTTCATCCCCTAGATCAGCTCCGGCTCTGGCAAAAAGGGCGGACTCTTCGCCGGGAGTTTTTGCATAGCGCACAATAGCAACGGTTTTTATTCCGACTCGGCGCGGTATCGCATGGCGAAATCGGAAATCTTAATTCGGCAAAGTGCTCTTAAGTGATGCGTGAACAAAAAAACGGGCGGACACGTCGCTCGGGGGAAAGAAAAAGGCCGCCATGGGAGAAATAACGGAATATCCATTAAAAATACGGAGACGTGCGTCGTCGGCGTTAATTCCGCCCTTTTTTCCCTTTCGGAATGGCCGATTTTGTTTTAAGAAGCGATTTATTCGAACGGAGTCGAATGTTTTCGGGACAGAGTCCCTTTTTTCGCGTCGATCTTATCATATTTTCGGAGGAGTCGCTCCCGAGGCATTTCTTTGACGCTATTGTGTACGTAGAGGGTGATTGTCGTTTTCTTTTTTTCGGGGAAAATAATGACGAGTTTTAAAATCGCGCGATGGGAAATATATATTTTTTTCAAATAATGCATCCCTGTTTTATTTTTAAAATTGAATTCAAAGTTTATTGACATTCGGAAAATGTTAAGAATACTTTAAAAATGTTTTAAAACAGTTTTAAGAACGGTATAATATAATGAAATATTTGAAAACTTTTATAAAGTAGATCTCAATTACATATTTTATTGAAAATTTTTAAATAAAATAGTTAAAAATCTTTTAAATTATTATTAACTTGAAAAAATATTTCCACTTGATTATACTTTTAAAACATAATACTACACATCTAAATTAAAAATAATAACACATTAAATTATTTTTTCAAATTATTTGTGTAAATTTTTTTGTGATCATGTTAAATCAAATGAAAATTATATACCTACAAAATAATAACGAATATAAAATAAAATAAAAAGTTCAGACATAATCCCATGAACATTTCACATATATTTAGTTTATCATGCCATATTTTTTATTTAACACATTTCATCAAGATAGAGGTAATATTATTATAATACAATACAAAAAAAAACAGTATTTTCATATATAAAATGCAGCTGAACTAAAAATAATCGAAGGCGCTTCAATAATATTAGAAGCATAAAAGTCAAGAAAATATAATTCAAAATGAAAATTCAAAAGAACGTAGGTCGAAAGAGAATGTAGTGATGAAAACATAAGTTAATGAAATTCAAGATTGTCTTAATCATTGTTGCATGTACTAAAAATATACAATTCAAAGACACGTAGTTCAAAATTATATATTAAAAACGAATCCTATGGTGAGCATAAGTATGACTGTAAGCATACTCGTATATCATAGAAATACGCATGTATTTACTCACATACATAAATATTTTCATATGCTCACGCTCATGCTTTCGCTCGCCGTGAGACCTCATCCTTATCACACGATTAAAAACCAACATAAAAAATGAAAAAAATTCAATTGAACCATTTCTTGTGAAAAACAAAATTCGAATGGCTAACGAAATCAAGTAAAACGGTTCTATTCGCAAATGCCGTTTATACCGCACCCGGAAGTCAACAGAAGCAATAGCACTCCATTGCGCATTTCGAAGTTGGATTACATAAAGCGACATGACACGGCAATCCAATAAACAGTAAAACTTTACGTCCGCTGCGTACACGTGAAACGTAAACGTAATAAAATGGCGCCGACGTTGTTGCGACTTTTTAAACGGGGCCTTCGTATAATATCTGTATCGATAGGGAAATTGATGACGGTTTATGTTTGGATGAGCGTTTGATGAAATTTGAAAGTTGCTTGTATGGTTCATTTGAAGGATTGCTTTCGAATGTGGTATGGTCGTATTATATAATAATAATAATAATAATAATAATAATAATAATAATAATATATTATTATTATTATTATTATTATTATATGTGGTTGAGAGTGATGTTCAATAGCGAGTGTAAGCGTGTACATTTGACAATGCGCGAGTAGAAACTTAACTGATCGCCGGCACTATTTTATTAGATCTCGCAGTCGTAAATCGCGCGCGTCGAAATTATTCAAAGGAAGGTGTTTTATTAGATTTTTTTTAATGTGTAAATATTTTTGAGTTTGGAGTGAAATATATTATCAAATAATATGATGTTAATATGTGTGTTAATTTAGTTGAATTGTGAATCTTTGTTTATTATCATTTTATGGTCCTATTTTAAAGTTTGTTTTTGAATCCATATACATATGTAGAACTGTTATTGTTCCGTAAGAGCGACATGCGTTCTTTGTCATATTCAAATTCATGATAAACAGATAAGTTCTATTTGTCTTTCGAATTTGATTTTATTCAATAACAAATAGCATGCGTATAAATTGTTGAAATGTTTCCTCTCTAAAATTTCATATGAGAAATTTTCCATTGCATTCGATATATGTACTGTAAAATCCGACATGTACTTATTTACTTATTTTATTAGTGTATCAGGGCCGTAGAGAGAAATTCCGGGCCTTGGGAAATTTTTTTTTTGTTTATATCCAACATTTTTCAAAAAACCATAATATTACAAAAACCGACTTTTAGTACCGAAGCTAAAATAAATGATTACCACCACCCCCTCCCCCCAGGCTCCTCTTTCTCACAAAAAGGTCTTTTCAATTGTTTTCTATGAAGCTGGGAGGGTGCAAATCCTATTCTTATAAAAACAAATATTTTAGGCAAACACTTTCTTTTTCTTAAGTTTCTATGAAATCACTTTACATAAGTATTTTTCAAAAACATACGCTCACAAGAAACACTTTTCCAAAAAACACAAAAATTTTCAAAATCGATCACGGGCCCTCACGGGTCCCCCCAACACCCCTGGCGTATATGCTTATGGGTTTATGGTTGTTTTATCATTCGATTTTAAAATTTGCTTTTATCGTTTTTGAACCCGTGTAGAGCGGTTATTGTTTCATAAGTGCAACGGTCATGCATTCTTTGCCTTATTCAAATTTATATTGTAACAAATGAATAGATACATAAGTTCTATTTGTCTGTCGAATCTGATGTTAGTTTCATATGAGAAATTTTCCACTGCATTCGATATATTACAGTATCGGATATGTACTATTTCGCTTATTTGATTAGTGTGTATGTTCATGGGCATATGATAGTTTTATCGTTCGATTTTAAAATTTTCTTTTTTCGTTATTGAATCAGTGTAGAGCGGTTATTATTTCGCAAGTGCGGCGACTATGCATTCCTTGCCGCATTCGAATGTATATTTTAACGGTTGAACAGGTACGTTCTATTTGTCTATGTATCTAATTTTATTCAATAGCGAGCACATAAATTGACAGAACATTTTCCCTCTAACGTTATTTCTAAGTAAGTAGTTTTTTCCAAGAAATTTTCCCTTGTTTTCGATACAGGATTTGTTATGTTTGTTAATGTTAATGTTATATTTGTTATGTTTGTACAAAAAAAATCTATTTGAGAATATAAATTTTCATAATTTCTTGGTAAATTGACAATACAATCGTTATTTCTAAAGATAAAAGAAAACAGTTATTATATACTGGTTCACAACATATTTTTTTAAATATTTCTTTCTACACCTTCATACGTCCAAGAAAATTATCTTCAACACCTCGATGAACTTTCAAAAATGAAACGTCTACTTTTATTGATGTATCCGAATGAAATTTGGGCCGTTTTTACTATCGTTTTTTGAATTCAGCTTTTGGTTTCTTTGTCATTATCAAATATCATTTCATTTGATGTCCTTAGTTGATGTCATTAGGTTGATACATTCTCTATATATAATGATATTTTTATATTTCCATATAAATAACCGGGTTATCTGGCTATGCTGTTTTTTTTCACATCATTTTCAGTGAAAAAAAATCAGGATTTCCCCAGATCTTTACAAAATTTTAATTTGATCATATAATATTATATATGTTACTCGTATTTGACGATTCGCAAAAGATATAAGTTGCTTAAGAAAATAATTGTATCAAAAAAAGAAAATATTATTATACGTTAAATTGAATAAAAATTTAATTATTAATTATATAAATTACCCGAACCGAATAGTTTCCTTTGTTATAAAATAATCCCAATCCCACACAAAAGAGCTCGGCGAAACGCAGATTAGCGATCCCAAACAAATAATTTAAAACGATCCGATGAATTCACCATCCACAATACGTGACATTAATTCGCACACGATTATCAAATAACGCACGTTTAATTGAATTTCGCGAACACGGTCAATATTCAAAATCACCGCGGCTTGGAAGAATTCGCAGCCGTCGTCAAAGCGCTCAATCAATCAGCAAATTGGCAAACGGTGTGTTGCTATGCTTGTTTTTCAGTTTATTCAATTTGTCGAATTTGCCTTGCGAAGGGCTCGTTTCAGGGCGTGATTGAAAGGGGAATTTTTGTCGAAGGGTTTCGCTTCGCTTCGTCTTTTGAAAGGCGGTCGATGCGCTCGATTTGCTCGTCACGTGGAAAAAGGACGATTTCGTGTGTCGTTTGAAAATTGTTAATATTTTATTCTGAATGTGTGGTTGCATCACGAAGGGTTTAATATTGGAAATTTAGATATTTCATGTATCTGTGGATGAATTTGTTTTCAAAATTATATCAATTATGTAATAGTGCATTGGATTATGCAATGTTTGCGCATATGTATAAATTTAGAAACTACTGAGTTATTGGGTTGTGACAATGTTCATCTGAAAATCGAATTCGAACCTTTTCATACTAAAATGTCACTATTATTTATACCTTATCAACGTGTTCTGTAATTTTCCAAACAAGTACTTACAATAAGTTTTAAATGTGATTTCCAACGAACCAATACTTTCCCAGCGATTCGTTCAATTCCCTAGACGAAATTATTCTAGTCAAAGAAATTCTTCGAGCAGATTCCTTTGCTCGACTTAGAGTGTTGACAATTACAACGAAGAATACTACACACACCCGTAGAACTTGGTCTTCACAGTCTGCTGAACACAGGGAGGTTTTGAAACGAGGTCAAGTTTCTTATAGTGACAGGTAGGATCAATAGTGGTAGATGTTCTATATTTAATTTAATGGAAAAATCAACGATAGTCGGCGTTCTTTATTCACTATTCGTTATGCTAATTATGCACTTGAATATTATAGAATATCTATAATTAGTATAGATACAAAGATTGGGTTTGAAACACCTAGCTATGAAGATAAGTTCTAGAACAATATGGAACGATCTCATTGTGCACCGTGGTCAGAGGGATTTTAATTGAAAGCATACCTCTTTACACACATTGGCTATTCAATTATAGCAGATTGTTTCCAAAGAGGGCTATGTAAGTCTCTAGCGATTATGGCAAAATATGTCGAGCTAATAACGGTGTCTTTGAATAGACAATGGAAATCGATTATTTAATCGAAAGTATATGCAAATAGAAACTTTTAGAATCAACTACTGTACACACGATACGACTAAAGTAATAAATTTTGTTGGTATATGAAATTCGTGGTATTACTGGTGTAATGTAATACAGTGCAGTTGTGTCCCAATTAATATTGATCTCTAATAATATTATGTTTGCCATTAGTTTGAAAAGACGATTTGTATGTGTAATTGTATTGATTTGTATTATAAGCAAAACCACTTGAATATAATCGTCATTAGCCAGAACATCCGTCAACGTTAAACTCAATCAACCTGCTTGTGTAAGGTTTGATCCTCGGAAAAGCAAAGATGGATTAAGTTTTGATAGCACGTGATACTCTGAAGATAATTAATTAATTAACGAAGACTTAAGCGTATTTTAATGGACACAACATTTTCTTAAATATGTAGAAAATCATTTTTAGTTTATATAATAATTGACAACCCATCTCAATGCACAAAAATATTTTAGGTTACTATTTATGAAATAAATGATAAAAAACATCAAGTATTGTACATATTTCAGAAATATGTACAGTTGCATTTTCAGATGTAATAACCCGATGAAAATGAAAAAAAAACTATTATTCAAATTAACGTGTAAATAATTACAATATATAACAGTTTATCGTTGTGTAATATTATGGCATAAAATTTCGTATGAAAATTTATTCACAAAATTCATACAAACTCGCCAGCATAACAAGAAGCTTTTTCTTAATTTATTCTCTTTATAGTAGTAGTTTTCGAAAAAAAAATACAAAATGAGCACTAAAAAGGGCGCGTTGATAGGTGTGTGCGCTTTTGGGCGGTTTTAACAGCCTTTATCTTTAAAGCATCAAAACAAACTAGTTTTGTGTGGATAATTTAGTCACGAAAAATGGCCGAGGATATTTTAATTACACCCCCACGAAGAATCGAAAAATGCTTAAAAAACACGCGAACAGAATAAAGCTTAAACGTTTCGCATAAACGAGAGCGTCGACTGAACGATTTACTGAGGAAATTTACGGCCAGTTTTAAAAATACATTTTTTCCGTATCGATAAATAACGCAAAGTCTGAAATATATACGTGAATACAAATAAATAGGCATGTTTTGTATTTATGAATCAAGTTTATAGTGGCAAATTGAAGGAGCGGTCGAAAGGAAAAATGATACGTTTTTTACGTCATATTTTAAACAATGCTATGGGACAGTGGACGTTTTTATAAAAAGAATTGAATGAACAATTGCATAAAAGAATGAATATTAAAAAATAGTTTTCTGTAGAGTTTTCTATGAAATGGCGAAAAAGGTTGATAGCGGAAAAGCAGGGTGAGAAAAATAAAGCAAAACGAAACGCGATAGAGGAGCAATGAAATTTCACCCACGGGAATATAAAAGACTACGAAACAAAATGTATTACAATTCCACGTTAAAATTTTAATAACAATCCTGCATATGCAAGTCGCAGCTTGCACGTAACACCGTAACCTAACAGTTTTCAAACAATATACGACAACAAATATATTTTCGTTTCGAATTTTCATACAAAAAGGCTTCTTTTTGACGGAAGTTATATGAGCTTGGAGTGAACGTAGGCCAACATTATATTGAAATTTGCCTCGCAGCCGTGTGAAAGCTCTCGCCTAAAAGGCAATAAAACTAAGGAGTAAAATCTATTTCTAGACCGAGCTCACCGTGAAAAAAGTAATACATCCCGAAAGACTAATATGATCCTCACACGTGTTACTTTCTATAATATAATATTTCGTATAGAGTAAAGTAAGGCGTTTTGGCAATATTTCTCATGAAACAAATCTTTGGTGATCAATTTCAAATTTTTCTTCATAAAATATTTACCCATTAATTTTTATTTATAATACATTTTCGAAATTGTTTATATACATATTTTAGGATTAACTATTTTTTATTAGTTTTTATTATATATCGGAACGAAATTAATCAACAAAATATAATATTTGAAACATAAGCAATGAATTTATATAATCCCGATCGGATATATTATATTTGAAAAACGATACTTTAAATCATCGTATAAATAGCACGATTTTTTATTTTTATTAATATTATAAAATAGAAATTAGCAGAACTACACATATTATATATATTTACTACATTATATTTGTCGGATATCCGTGTAAAATACATATTACTTTAATAAAAAGATAATTTTAACAACTCAAGTTAAAATTTGATAATGAAATATTTAAAAAAAATTATTGAAATCGAATGAATAAAATTTTATTTCAGTATTTATTCCTAAATTTATAAAGCAATAGCAATCCAAAATAAAGCACAATGCACATACTTCACAGAATCGCGTAATCAACTTACAATTAGTCAAGTTACAGTACTTCAGAAAAATACACACAATATTCAAATCCACATTTAGGCTCCATGGTGAACGTAAGCGTCACATTGCATACGAAAACGCTTGAACATAAATATTATATGAACGTGGCCAAATTCACTCGTTTTTGTGCGTTCACACTCACCACGAAGACCACTAATTAATCGAACCAAACAAAATATTCAAGTTTTCAGCCGATTCACAGCCGACATTCTTACCTACTTCCAAACTTCCTAGACGCACTTTAATAAAAACACGCTCGACAATCCAACACGCACACACCCACAAGGCTTCCACCTGTCGAAACGGAATTTAATCAAAATAACACCAGCACAGTTGGCGAAAAAGCGACGGCGAAGCCTCTTTTCGTTGTCCTCACGAACGAGCCACCATAAACGTAACGCGGCCCGCACTTCGACTCGTGTGCATTGAATTATTAATTTCAATTTGTGCGGCCGCCGTTTTACTGCCGATTTATTGCGGGACGAACAGCCGAATGCACGTACCCGCCATTTTTATACGTTTTGTATACATTTGTGTATGTTATGTGTTGTAGGTGTGTGTGCACGTTGCTTTGTGCTCGTTTTCTTAATATATCCCCGCGTGATAATAACGCGATACGTCAAATACGTGACGGCTGAATATTGCGTAGGTTCTGCCGTTTTGGTACCTATGGTAAAACGAGGTTTTTTTTTAATAAAACTATAGTTTTTGAAGTTATAGTTATATGTTATATTGAGAGAAGCGTAGAACGCATCGATAATATACGTAACAATTTCGGTACGCTTGTGTGTAACAATTTCAACGTGATTGTAAGAGTACTCGAGTTTTTGTGTGGAATGAGTTTTATAAAGTTTTTATGAATATGGATAGGTTTTGGGGTATTTTATTTAGTATTTTATCTACGTACATCTTATATAAGAAACCTCATAAGTAAATCGAGAAATCAAAAAAATGCACAGAATAATTATTTAAACATATTCATTCAATTTGTAAAAACACACATGGGAAAATACAAGAAAATAGAAAAATCAAACCAAAATAAAATCTAAAATAACGATATTATAAACTATAAACCTTGATATGCTCCGATTAATTGCCATCTGCATCTGCATTTCGAATATAAAACTTTCAACATCAACGAAGCGATCTCTGATTCCTGATGCGCTGAATACTTTCTAAATTATTTAGATGTACTGGACTTTCTTTACATGCAAAAAATTTTAAATAACTAATATTACATCATTAAATAATAAAAATATGTATACATTTTACGTCCGACTAAACACAATTATTGCATAATAAACGAAGGTGAAATAACAACAATGCTTATCATCAAGTTTAAACCATTATCAACTTGAGCGTGTTTTGAAAAATTGTTTATAATTAAACATGAAATTTAAGAACTAGTTTGATTATTAGTGCCAGAAATGAAATGAAGTTTGTTGTGAGGGTTGCTATAGACGAAAATCGGCTATTGTATAATTTTTAGGAAATTATCTGCTTAAATTTTTAAAATAAATACAGATCCAACTCGCGTAATTTCATTTATTCTTAACAGAACTAAATTTAAAAAGTCGAATGATATTAACAAATGTTAAAGCAATGTGAGGTTCATTTTACAAAATTATTATTAGGAGTTCTACTTTTATTTCAATTTTTATGTGATGTATATAGATGCTAGAAAAAATTCAAAATGTACATATAATATTTCAAAATGCACAAAATGGTAGTTAAGTTCGTAACTTAACTAACAATAAGTTTAACATAACTTGGCCAACAAAGTATAGTGGGTACAAAGTGAGATGCATATGAAACCAATCCTTTTCGTAATTAGATTCTTAATGCATTTCTTTTTGTATTCTGAAAATGTTCAGATTTATTTTAAAAAATCTTTAAGAACGTAAAAGTTGACTTAGTACTTAACAACCCAGTGCTCGTTAAAAAAACATAAATATTTGTTTTCATTTCAGAAAAAAATCGAACCGATTCCTCTTCCACGAAATATATGACACGACACCAATTCGATATTATATAATATGATTTTTTCACAGCTACAACAACGCTCATATAAATCGGGCCAGCCTCTTTGAATAGCGTTGAAAAATATGCCGATTCGGCGCACAGATACCGGATTCCCTATTCATCCCGTTTGCGAACCCGTACTTTCCCGGAAAGAAAGCGAAAGCAGAAGAAACGAAAAACGAAATAAATAAATAATATATAACGCAAAAATATATAAACATATACGAGACATATATAATTCACATAATACGGGAGAAATTCGCGCGCGGCTCCTAGTGCGGGCGCATGAAATTTTCGACGCCTGGGTCCCGAACGAGAGTGAGAGTAAATAGGCCGCAATAAATCATACGATATATGTGGGGGCCCACAATGAGAAAAGTATTTTCCCGAGAAATATAATATTTGTGTGTGTGCAAGTAAGAAAAATACTGTCGTGCCCCGCCGGACCGAGGAAAACTCAAGTTGAGCGTGTTTCGTTCGCACATGACGGTTTTTCTCTCGTTTTCTTGTTTCATATATTTATGTATGTATGTATTAATCTGGGGGGAAATTGAAAGAAAATTATATATAATGGACGTGCCGTTAACGCTTGTGTGTTTAATATGTTGTTTTGTTCTGGAGAAGATGTCATATTTGCTGTAGGGGATTTTTGTATTGTTTATGAAATACGCTCGACGAAAATATATGACGAATTTCTTGGAATTTTTTCTGACATCAATAATTTAAATAGAATGGTTGGTAACTAATAATATATTCTTAAAATTTAATGTTATTTTTTTCATTATTATTATATGCATTCTATTTATATAACATTCTCTGCAGGATAAAGTTTTCCGATGAAATCAAAAGTTTGTAAATTTTTCCTTATCGTGTATCATAAAGAGAATGTAACTCTCGGAGGGGTTAGATAGTGATACTATCCTTAGCTAAAAGGTTTCAGACAAGTATAATACTTATGTGATTACATCCATATATTGATTACATTATATAATATGTCATTATATCTCAGTAATTGTGGGATACGGCACTGGTATCAACAAGGTTAAGCCGTTCAAAAGTTATTAATCAATTTGTATATCCGTCACCAATTATCTCAATTTACTTATTCGTGAACTATTTTATAGAATCATTGATATAATTGATTTTTAAATCGTTGATATAACCTAACATAATAAAATAAAACGATATTTTATAATCGTCCATGATAAAAATAATTATTTCGTTATGAAAATACACAAAGAAATCATTAATGTTAAAAATAAAAAAAATTCTTACTCACAAACATTTGTTATTGAGTTTTTCATCGAACACAGGTAATCTTTATATAATAAAACATCTTCTTTGATTGAAACGTAGAAACACTTTATTATAATATAATACCCGAAGAAAAAATAACTCAAAAGCACGCAATATTTATAATATAACATACAAAAATAACGATCAGTGCCAATTGAAGCGGGATAAAAACTCTTTTTGTTTCCAAATATCTAACTGGATGTAAAATAAGGCTCGGTCCTTAAAATGCTATTTCCACTCGTCAAAATATTCAATAATTCCTGTTTCGTCGAATAAACCAAGATATTAAATTGAATTCCAATTTGGGATGAAAAATCCTAGAACTAGAGCTACTATAGCATTCTCAGAACGACTAGATCTACTATTATCCTCAACAAAGAACGAATCGATAGCTTAATCCGAAACCTATGCTTAGTACCAAGACGTCAGAGTGGTAAAAAATTATTTTTTTTAATATTATTTATCCCAAATGATACAAAAGGATTTCTCATCTCGTGCTTTCAGTAGAAATGTCCTGTACGGCTGTACGAGTCGTTCTTTGAGTAAACGATATTTACTTATGTGGTCGGAAACTTTCATTTATGTAATGTAAAAGAGGTCGCATAGTAAACGGAATCGTGAAATATATACGGTATTTTTGATCCTTTATTTGATGAGTTGAAATAAAATCCCGCTGCTAACGAGCGTTCCATAATGATGGCTTATTTTTTATGAGCGAAATACGAATTTCGCAGGTTTTATGTATCGTTAGTTGCAATTAATAACACAGGATATTTTTTTTAATTTTTCACTAATATTAATATTTATTTTATGGTATATTTATGTATTTAATCGATATTTCCGTGAATTAAATGTGTAATTGCATTTTGAATTAAAATGAAATGAAATGCAACATAGTTGCATAGAAATTTGGAATTGACAATAAATGAAATATTATGTTACAGTCTGCAACAGATGGTAATATGCATGATTATTGCAGAAAAATATATAAAGGCTACAAAATACATTTTTAACAGATTTATGTGAAATGAGTTTTATATACATATAATATATAGATGAACGCCATATTGCGCTATTGAAGTCAGAGCAAAATCAAACAAGTTTTGACAATAAACAATCAAGATAACTAAAAAGATAATAAAAACATATACTTGCTTTCTAAAGAAAAACAAACGATTGCTTTGACTTTGAATCTTTTATATTTTACAATTCTCTTTGAAATCAAATATTATATATACATATAACACAAAATCCCTCAGGACCGAATTATAAGAACCACAATTTAAACCAAAATAAACTAAGCGCCCACAATTAAAAAAGCACTCAAAATCGAAATCATACTTTTTTGCCGAGTCCCCGATCGGAAAACCTTTCCGAAACGCAAAAGCGTCATTATTGCGACCGCACACTTACGCCGACCTGAAAAGTCGTTTCAGCGCACGCAAAAAGAAACCTGAACCTTCCCGGCAAGTATGAAGCTGAAAAAAAATGAATGAGGGTGGAAAAAGTGAGGTGGCATCGTCTAATTAAGTGTTGGCGCGTAATTGGAAAGTGTTCGTTAACGACCGCCCTCAGTCCCACGGGCGAGCTTCTGGCGCGTGCTTTAGTGCTATCTTCAAAGTGTGCTGTCGGGATTCTGTCCCGAGACTTCTCGAGGATTCTCGGGAATTTGAGCCGTCTTCTTGGATGGGTTGGATGCGTGTGGCTGCTCGGTGAGTTGATTTATATGTAAATAAATGTTGGCTTCGTAGAAAATTTTATGTGCATGTTAATTAGAAATTCACGCTAACTGTGTATTGATTGGTTGATGTGACCTTAACTGTTAAATAATCTGCAAAAATCAAATTTTTATATGTTCAAGTTGTTGAGGTAGCTTTCTTAGAAATCTGATTTGTTTCGGTTGGATAGAATACTTGTAATTAATGGATGTGCTAATTATTGTATATGTTGGGGAAAATTTGATCTATGGGTCGGGTTGATATGGAATAAACGACAATTATGTTTGATTTACAAATCAATTGGATGAAATATGATTGAGTTTATCCTTATTAAACAAATTGAATCTAATTAATTGTAAGTTTGATTTCGAAACACTAGAAGTAATATTGAAAATTGGTTTTCAGCAGCTTTATAGATTCAAATCAGTGAATGTTTTTATTTTATACTACTGTATTATATAAATAAATGAGTCACTTATATTGTTATCTAGTATTATATAATATATCGATATATTCGATCAATTATAGTGCAATGTTGAAATGATTTTTACGAAAAAGTAACATATTATTATAAATTATATCAATTTATTATTTTTAGAGTTTTTAGATCTAGTATGTACTTAGATAATTGAATGATATGAAACACATGTTAATTTTTAGAACTGCCTAAATTTGTAGACTTTGGTATCTCTCTAAACAAAATTTTATTGTAGAGTTGATTTCACGCCATTATAATAAAATATCGTATAGAATGTTTTGAAATATATGTATAAATTAGATGTCAATAATTTATATTACTTTGATCATGAATAGTCAAATCTTCCAAACCCAACGGAGTAGTTTTATCATTAAACATAAATAATTCAATCTATAATGTTTACATAGAACATATTGGTTGTCGATCACGTAAAATATTCTGAAACATCAATAAATAACATAACACAACACAATTTGCATAATTTATTAATATTCAATTGCTTTGTTAAGAATTTTATCAAAACCATCTTTCAAATTATTTATTTATTTGCTATGAAAATTATATAGAAAAATTTATAAATATTTCCATTCCAAAAAATTCCATTATTATTCGAAACTGCTATTATTGTTACTAGACTAACTTAGATATTGCCTAGACATTTGTCTAGAAAAAACAAACAAAACCAAGCACATTCAAATCAATTACAAAAGAATACATATATTGAAGGGAAAGTCACTATTGCTCCTAAATAACAAAACAATATTATACATTAAAAATTACTTTATTCAAAAACATGAAGTACAAATTAGTCATTATTCTAAGAAGAATATGTTATATGTATAAGGGTTAAACGATACGCTAAATTAACACACGCGTAGAATCTCGTCATGCGCACTTAGCAAACTTTTCATTTACTCTCGAATTTAATAAGCGATTAATTACCCTTATACCAGGTTTTATTTGAGGCTCAGATCTCAAACACGTTAATCTTCTTTGGCGAAGTGGGCTGTATGTGTGCAGGTCGTGGTCCCCAATGTCAACATAAACGTTAGCCCAGGCGCGCGTGGTCCACCGCAAAGGGTTAAGATAAATGGAATCCACATTCACTTCTGTTTTCCGTTAGTAATGTCACCATGAAAGCCTGAATCTACGTTTTTAACTTTTTTTTTGCAAAAAAGTTGATATTCATATTTATTCTTTTATATTTAAAAAAATAACATATTTATTCGAATTTAAAATTCCGACCTTCGAAAAAATTAAAAATACCGATTTTAAATGTCAATTAAATCGTCATTGTATTTAAGAACGTGTATTTTCAAATTCAATATTTTTTAGTGTTTATTTGAATAAGATTTTTGTCTCGAATCGATGTTATTTCAAATTAAATTCAAAACTATCACATTAATGAAAACCATTTAAAATGCAATTCAATTATCTAAGTCTGATAAAATTTTAGATATTCACAATGACATGCATATTATATAAACTGTAAAGGGGCAACGTTCACGAACTGGTGGGAAACGGGGAGTACCCTGACTATGTATAATATCTCGTAATCAACGAAGCTGTATAATATTGTACGTGAGCTGTGTTCAAACCTTTATCAGAATCAACGGGTTGAAAATTCTTGTTTAATTTCACTTATCGAGAAATCAAAAATTGTTTTAATTAAAGTCGGGCTCAATTTGTTTTCTAGTGCATATACAATCCATATATACAGCTGTTCAAACCAGCTTGAGTATTCGGGTTAATTTTGTAGCATGGATTCGTTTGTGTGAGAATCATATTAACCAAGTAAGTCTTAATTTAAACAAACATGGAAAGTTACCATGAGCGTTTAATACAAACAGCGCTTCACGATAAAAAGTTGACTTGGGATATTGAACTTTTACGAAATTACTATAAGAACTTAAATATAAACTCATTTAATATTTTATAAGACGTAATATAGATCGTTATCATCAATATAATATTATACTTAACCTATATTATCTTCATTGCGAAATAAAAAAAATCTCTGTGATGCCACAAAAAAACCTTTTACTGAAATCAACCTTAGCTAAATAAATTAAAGCCAACATTTTTTTTCAATTGGCGTTTTCGAATAAAATTAAATTTAAAAAAAATCAAGATATACGAACACCCGCAAAACCCAACCAGAAAAAATCCATCTCCTAAGCCGTACCCGAACAAAACTCCAACTCGAAAACACTAACATTCCACCATAAAAACAAACTCGCTACATTGTGGAGCACTTACACACTTACGCGAGCAAACATTGTCAAAGTTTTTCAATTTGAATACCGAAACGTAACGTTACCGTTAAGTAACGGACGGCGAAGGCAACTCGGCCTTCTCCTCTTCCCGAAAAGAGTATTTATTTTAAGCTGATGCTGACGTGGATTGTATTTGGTTCAATTAATTACGGTGGGTGGAAGGCCACCTTCGTCATTCGAGACGTGCCCTTAAAACTCGCCCTTCTAGCTACTCTTTTATTCACGGTTGTGGCTGGGTGAAAATATTCAAAAGAGTATGTATACAAGGGTTGTGAAATTAGAGGTGTATCAAGTGAGAAGCGTGCCGAATCGGAAATTGCCATGTGTGCTCGTAAGATATTTCATGAAGTACATTTTTTTTAGTACAGTAATAAAATTATTTAATAATGAAAAAACGCGTGTAATTTTGACCATTGACGAGTAATATTGAAACTGTGTTTCATACTTGTGTTATCATCATCATCATCATCATTATCAACATAGACATCCAATGCAGGATGAAGTCTTGTCAACTAACGTTGACAGTTTGGGCGGTACCTTATCACGTGTGCCCACCACGCATCGATAAGGGGCAGGGAACATAAGAGCCAACTCCTCCCCATGCCAGCAGAGAAGGCTCTCGGGCCATCGGAACGCGAATCTATATGTCTGAATCCGGTCGCTGCTCAGTAAGCATATCGCAGTGATAACCAGTGAGACAGACGAGGCAGAGACTGAGCAGATTGCGTCCTCTCTGCCCGCTTTTGATCGCGTGGTCTCCAGCTGACATCCGAGGCTAGTCCGATGGCCCTACGTGGTCAGACCTCAGTACAGCACACCTCATTGGTCCTCGCCATTGCCAAAAATTTTTTTTTTTTTGTCTAGCATTACTGTCTGATCGTGCGGTTAGTTCGGGATGTTTTAGTCAAGCATTCCTCCTCGCAAATATTCTGCATGCTATTCGAAGTCTATCTTTGTTGCTATTTATAATGTAGAAAGTAGCCTACATTGACATGTGAATAGGATGTTTAAATCATATATAAGAAGTAGTTGGTAGCGTCGCGCGTATGTTGGAAATACGGTAGTTGTTGGGGGGGGGGGTAGCACGCGAGAGTGATGAGTTTGGAACTGTCTTATCAGGAGGGTTGTTTGGGAATGGTAACTATAGTTATTCTACCGGGCTGCGTGCAGAATTGTTAACTAAGATATTACTCAGAAAGGACGAAATTAGAAGTGCATCAGAACAGCGAAAGAATCTACTTTCGTGCAGAAACTTAAGTAGGATCGCGATGGATGGGAGCGGCATCCGCTCAGCAGAGATGCAAATCGTATTTACAACATGTATGCATAAGTTTCCAAAACACCTTTGAAGGATGTGATTTTTGGTTTGCAGACGATGGCAAGTCATTAAGATTATGTGGTTTCTTCGTCAATTGCATGTGCATACGTTTAGCAGCCTCTGGCTGCCGATACACTCTTTAGTCGCAATTCTTTCTTATATATAGTATATCTTCGCGCGTGAACGCAGCGCGTTATTGGCCTTGTTGGTGGGAGCGGGAGGAACGCCCCCTTTACAGCGGCGATTTCGCGCACCGCCCCGATCTCCCAGGGTGCGCGGGCCCCGCGGTGTACAGCGACGGAAGTCTTCGCTGGGGGCACTTTATACTCGCGGGGGTCCCCCTGGTGCACTTTTAAACATTGTCGCGGCGCGACGATTCGCGTTTGATATTATGACGATATTATCTTCTACGTGCGAGCATTAATGGTTTGGGAAACACTTGAGAGTATAAAAAGTTTGGGACACTGTGAAAATCGGCACAAAGAGCTTCTACAATGGTTTAAGAATGCGATCGTAAATCGAGTCCAGATGTCATAGGCGGGAAGGCGCGTCGTCGATTATGTTTGGCGGGGGGGTTGTTGATGCCGGTGTATTAATTAGGTTATAATTAGTGGGTGCTACGGATACAGTTAGTGAGAGAAAGGGAGGTGTTCACTCCTCCGAGGTTTAACTTGAACTCAACGTGAATCGCTTTGATGGGCGCTTCGTCGGCCGATTTTTTTTTTTTTTTTTGGTTCTTTTGTCTGTGCTAAATAGGCACTGTGCGTATTTCTATGAATTTGTGGCGCGGGAGAAAATAAAATTCGTGCAGTGTGCGCAATATGTCATTGGCGAATTGCATAGTTTTCGAATTGCGAATTAATAAATTACAATAAAGAGTTACCGTCCTTGGGGTGTGGTGGCCATGTCTTCGCTGGGGGCACTTTATACTCGCGGGGGTCCCCCTGGTGCACTTTTAAACATTGTCGCGGCGCGACGATTCGCGTTTGATATTATGACGATATTATCTTCTACGTGCGAGCATTAATGGTTTGGGAAACACTTGAGAGTATAAAAAGTTTGGGACACTGTGAAAATCGGCACAAAGAGCTTCTACAATGGTTTAAGAATGCGATCGTAAATCGAGTCCAGATGTCATAGGCGGGAAGGCGCGTCGTCGATTATGTTTTGGCGGGGGTTGTTGATGCCGGTGTATTAATTAGGTTATAATTAGTGGGTGCTACGGATACAGTTAGTGAGAGAAAGGGAGGTGTTCACTCCTCCGAGGTTTAACTTGAACTCAACGTGAATCGCTTTGATGGGCGCTTCGTCGGCCGATTTTTTTTTTTTTTGGTTCTTTTGTCTGTGCTAAATAGGCACTGTGCGTATTTCTATGAATTTGTGGCGCGGGAGAAAATAAAATTCGTGCAGTGTGCGCAATATGTCATTGGCGAATTGCATAGTTTTCGAATTGCGAATTAATAAATTACAATAAAGAGTTACCGTCCTTGGGATGTGGTGGCCATGTCTTCGCTGGGGGCACTTTATACTCGCGGGGGTCCCCCTGGTGCACTTTTAAACATTGTCGCGGCGCGACGATTCGCGTTTGATATTATGACGATATTATCTTCTACGTGCGAGCATTAATGGTTTGGGAAACACTTGAGAGTATAAAAAGTTTGGGACACTGTGAAAATCGGCACAAAGAGCTTCTACAATGGTTTAAGAATGCGATCGTAAATCGAGTCCAGATGTCATAGGCGGGAAGGCGCGTCGTCGATTATGTTTTGGCGGGGGTTGTTGATGCCGGTGTATTAATTAGGTTATAATTAGTGGGTGCTACGGATACAGTTAGTGAGAGAAAGGGAGGTGTTCACTCCTCCGAGGTTTAACTTGAACTCCACTTGTGTTATATGAATGCTTAATATTTTTAAAATGTCAAAGAGAACAATTTAATTTTATACAGTTTTAGAGTAGGAAAATTATATTATACTCGTATAATCAGACTATTTAGGTAGTTAATTATTTTTTTATATTGAAAATTTACGACACACGTTTTGAAAAATTCAATAATTCTGACTCGAGTATTTCTTCAAATAAAATAACTATTAAATTTTTTCGTTAAACTTTGTCATCTGTGAAATTGAAAGTCTTATAAGATAATATTATATTCATTATAAATATTCAATGAAACTCGGTCTATGTTAAAGATCGAGACATCAGTGTCGATTAGTAAAAATAGTTATTTTAACAAAGAAAAAAGTTTATGACGTACGTATTTTTCTTAGTCGAAAAAGCTTTGAAAGCTTCTGAAAGCCGTATTTCAATACAAAGCACGCTTTCGGCTGCCCAAGTACGTTTACACATAATAATGGGATTTAGATGATTTTGCATATTCGAAATTTCCATTGAGCTTTAACTTTTTAATGCGCATAATTTTCAAATTCGATATCAATTCGTGTAAGAACAAAAACTTTCAGCTAAAGAAAAGTATTGAAATATTTTTGTATTATATTTGAAACATTCTCAAAATAAACTTATCGATGCGTTTTAAATTATTTTGTTTCTGCTGAAATATTTCTCTATTTTTAGCCGTCCCAATACACCAATCAAAATTCCTGTACAATTAACAGCGAACAATTTTTTTCGCTTCAAGAATACAAAGGTGAAAATATGAATGAAAAATAAATTAAAAAATACAGTATAAAAAAATTCTGACATGCAATGGCGATCTTTTTAGTTTTTATATTACGAAATAAATATAATACTGAAGCTTTATGTTCAACTTAATAATGTAATATAAAAATTTTTTAACCGAATTGTAGAAAGTTACATTTTTTAATTAACATAAAATTAATGTTGTTATTGTTAAAATAGTTTTTAAATGGAATATAAATTTTTTTTAATTTCGCCAAACCAATTATTTTCAGTTCCATTCTATTTAATTTCTAGGGCTCTTCTAGAAAGTTGCTAGCCAGCCCGTGGCGCAGCGGTAACGCTGCATGGATTGTCATTCGTAAGGATGATGGTTCAAGCCACGGGGATGGCCAGGGTGGTCTCCGTTTTTAACAACTACCCGATCGTCTCAAATTGGGTATTTAACCATTTGACTCGGAAATGAGAGTTTAATCTCTCATTAATGAGACGATTCCAATAAATGGTTCCGAATTCTCTCGCTCTGTCGGCCGCCGCACGGGTTAGTGTGGTGCCGCGATTATTGTGACAATATTGCACGGGGTCGTCGGCGATCGGCACGGCCGGTGATGTGCGTTTGCGGATTTGAGTTCGGCCCTCCTTCCCTTCCTACCTATAAATCTCGCTATATAGCACCCATTGTCTCATGATGTTCCTTTATATGTGGATAATGGACTAGTCCAGGTACCACAACCAATGACAACACATGAAAAAAAAAAAAAAAAAAAAAATAGAAAGTTGCTAATAATATTGGACAAAAGACTATAGACTATTCACTTTTATAGGTGAAGTTTACATCTGAAATCGTTGTCAAAACTATTTCGTAGTTTAACTTTTCAGGGAGCAATTGCTTTAACAACAAGTGTAAATGTAATTTTCTCAAATAATAAACATTATTTTATTCAAGAAAATCACCAATTATGTAATCTAAAAAAATATTACAAGCGATTCGAAGTTTACGAAGCCCACATTTTCTTACAAAATAAAAAAATATATTATTTTTCAACCCAGATAAAAAACAACTATTATTTCAAGATAATGCACACATAAATATTATATAATATAATATAACAGCAATTCATTAAAATAACTCCATATGAATATAATTTAATGAATAGAACAAAAGTAGTCATCGCCTGAGTGGGAATGCTACTCATTTTCCCTTTCCCATCCGGATACGATCCCCTATTTTTTTGGAAGTGCGGGATTGACCTTTTCATTTTTTAAATATCCAAAAAAGACTCTAGTTTCACTAGAGCTCCATAAAGCATAGTATACGTCGCTCACAAAAAATAATATTCAACACTAATATAATACAATATAATACCGACAAAATTGCGATCTTCACACATTTTTATCCGTGAAAATCTCCCAGCGTACTTTCCGAAACTGACCCCCCCTAAACCCAGCACTTTTAATGGATTCGTTATGAACAGAGCCCCGATAAATAACTCATTGATGGATGTGACCTATCCCGCCTTATTGACACGTGACCCCAGCGCGATCATGCGAAATTCCGCCATTCACGGCAACGCACTACACCATTGAGCCGACAATATTTAAGGCGGGCGATGGGCGGACATTACGGCAAAACATAAAGGGAAAGGGACTGTAAGTGGACGAGAACGGTATCGTTTTTATGCGTGTCAACCCACGTCAAAACGAGACTAGAATGAACATCCCCGTGTCACGTTGTCGCACAAGAACGGCCCGAGGATGGGTCACCTTTGCCGATGGTGGATTCAGCCTTTTATTCTCATTGTGGCTGCCTTATCTGGGGATTTTTTCCATTTTTTTTTGAAGCGGGTGTACTCTTTCGAGCGAAAGGTCGATAATTTCATACGTGGCTTTTGATAAATGTTGGTTTTTTTTCGATAGCGATTTTGAGAGGCTTCGTAATAAACTATGTTGGCTTTAATGAAATGTTTTGTGATTTTTATTTATGGCATATTTATAAAAATCTGAAAGATTTAAATATATTTTTGTCGAATTTTTTTTTATTGGTGTACTAAAAACATTTGTTTCCGAAAGATTTTTCAATGACATGATCTTTCTTGGACATAGTGATATAGTGACGATTCCAAAAAACGGTTCCGATTACAAAAAGCACCATCTATCGATCGCCATATAAATTATAATATAATGTGCCGGCGTCGCGACTAGTTGTGACAATAATTACAATTGGTCATGGACGGTCGATACACCAGTATGTGCTGTTCGTGTGTTTGAGTCGGCCCTCGTTCCCCTTTCCCCTTCCTATACACATCCTTTCAGTTGTTGTTATTTCAATTGTTCTTTGAGCATGGTGGTAACCTTTTCAAGGTGCTCATGGGTGTCGAAAAAAAGCATCCGCCAATATCACCAAACACCGGGTAAAAATAAAGCCATATATGTTCATGAATTATGAATGTTTAAAGATAACATTAAGGTAGAATTAATTTTTCAAGTATTTAATAATGTTTTAAATATATCTGGCCCTTCGCCTCTTTGGGCGAATGTCCCTCTCTAAGCGTCTGTGATTGCCCCACATCTAGACGTTGTTGCTGATCAGTAGTCCCTGGGTGTGGTGTAGTATGGTTTGGCGTTAGAGGAGGTTTTTTAGTGGGTATACGTCTGGGTCCTCTTCCCAGTTAGGAATCCCACACTACTGTCAGGCTCGTGCCTGGCGGTGTCTATAAAAGATTTTTCCTCCTCTCGGGGGGAAATATATCTGGCGGATTTTTTTTAGTATATTTAGTACATAATTCTAAGCTTATTTTATCGTTATAAAAATAAATAAATGTGCTACTTTTCGTATACTAAAAGTTATATTCCATAACTATTCTAAATAATTACAACCACTAATTTATTATATTTAAAACTGACAGTCCGAAATCAATAAAACAATACTACACTCGATTAAAAAAAATGTAGAAGTATAAAAGATTTTCGCTAATTTAAATGAAAAAACCGCTTTCAAAAATCTTACAATTAATAAGAATGCGTAACAAAACAATAAAAAAATAACACGAAATCACCTAAAAATTGGTTCACATAATTGCGGGTCGAGACCGCCGCTTTTAAACTTAACCATGGCGCACGCGCGCCCAAATAAAACGCGGATAAGGAATTGAAATGGCACCTGAATATTAATGAAGACGTTTCTGTTTGGTTAATTAAAATATTTGCATTTTCATTATTCAAAATATTCCCAGAGTTTATGGTACACAAGGATTAATAAAGCGGGAGTAATAAAGGATATTCGTTCAAAGGCCTAACGCTCGCTCGCAAGAGAAGCTTTTCTGTCAGCATCAAGAGATTACCCAATATAAAGAGATGGATATAAATATACTTATCATTTAATGCATTTTCACTTATGGATGCGTGCTTGGGCATCGATTTATTATTATTTAGTGCACAGTTTGTGTTCTTGGGCTTCATTGTATTCGAGATTACTCTCTGAAAAAAAAGTTTTTCTATTGTATTATAAAACAATGCGTATAATTTACATGAATAATTTCAAAGGATTTATTATTTCTTATATGAAAATCAATAATTAATAACAGAAATAACTTTTTGAATTTAATATAAATTTTTCTTCATTCCAAAGGCAAGAATAAATATTTTTGAGAAAAAAAATTCAGTATACATAAATCTTTCTAAGAACTGAGGCAAAATTTAATCAAACATTACTTGGAATATTCTCAATAGCTCATATTTTTTATATGAAAATATCACGTACTTTATTGTGCTTTGAATGAGTAATAGATACGAGGCTTTGGATATTTTTTTCACGCTTGCTTACGTGTTATTATCACGAAACCTTTGGGCACGAATAAAATTGCGGTTATCTGCAACGGGCAGTGCGGCAACAGAAAGGAGAGGAAAAATATTTGCTCTGTTGTTCGAGTAGTCTAAAAGCTGAAAAGTTATTTCACCCCGCTTTGAACATAAATAAGTTCTTTACTTTTAACCGGGTTTTGTTTGAGCAGCTATCTCCGTCTTTGCTACTTTCGCCAACGTAAACTTTTTAAAATTTTCACCCAAGAAACGAGAGGTTTCACAAATAAAATCGATGACTAATGAAATCTCGGAGAGGACGAAAGTTATAAGCAGGCATGCCTCCTAGGAAATTCGTTCTGTGTATTTTTCGCGACACGTGTAATAACAATAAAATGAAAATCGCAAATATTGCGACTTATAACCCAATAAAAAAATTGCTGAGACATCCTCGGGATTTTTTTCTTTCATTTCTGTATGCGGAAGGAACGCAAAAAAAAACAAAATCGTAGATAACTGAGACAACAAGAATGGTTAAATATACGATAAGCAGCCTTACGCTCACTATTCGCAGAAGTTCTTTATTTCTGGTAATAAAAATGTATTATACTAGGACGGAATATTTAAAATATACACTAGGATACAAATGTGATGATATCCATATTTCGACTGTTATGACTCTGTTAATACTGCTCGTGTGGGCATATTTGATACCCAAAGTAATTAAACATATCATAATCGAATATCAACGCCGTTAATTAACTATGTGTGATAATTACTGTGAAACATGAAAGTATAAAAGCACAACATTATTGCAATACCCCGTCTTAACAACATATGGGTATCATCATGATAACATATCTGATGCAAATCATTAATTAAAATATTGTTCGAGTATAGTAATATTTGAAATTAATACTCGTAATAAACAATGCTTTGATTTAATAATTTAAAAATATGAACTAATTTTAAATATTTTATAACAAATTTCAAACATGATAAAAAAACAATACGTTTTGCTTACAATAATTTTTCATCCGTCGACATTTGTCCACCGAGTTGTTAAATCTACCGTAAGACATTAATCAGGGCAAATTCTGAGAAGGAAAATATGATAGTTGGACCTTCTTGCACATCTCTGGGTCCATTTTGTTGATATCCGAATAAACAATATGTCCTTACAACTATTAATGTTGATATTTATATATTTATAACCATCGTATACACGTGGCAATGGTGTGTAAAACGCAAAAAGGAAAAATCTTTGCATTGGAACGTGAAAAAGTTTGAGAGATTTTTACTTAAGGATATTTTTGACGTAACTCATGAAATTCAACTTCTTCGTTTTTCAATAGAAAAATTCTGATATTGCTACATTAATGTTAATTCGTTTGAAAACTTTTATTTTGTTAATGAATTTGATTGGGTATTTCAGAAATCAATCTTTGATCATAAAAAAAAATGAATTTATTCTTCTTAAGAATATTTATTTATTTAGACCGTAATTTTGTATATTAAATAATAACATTCCGATATGACGACACAAAGATGTTTTTCATTCAATAAATTTTAATGCCAAGTAGAATTTCGCATTAAACGTCGAGTGATTTTTCCGAATAGAAACCGTCAAAACATTAAAACACTAATAATGGTGGCTTACTTTTATCAGCGCAAATATGCTAATCCTTTTTCGCCAAATTGCATTATCGTAAATTTCAATGTAGAATCGACAAAAGCCCACCATTGCCACACTATCTATATAGCCAGCTGGCTGGGCAGATATATAATATTTTCCGACCGCGTATCCAATATTCGGAACCTATTTGTCAAATAAATTTGCTATAAAAATTCCCGTCGGGGTCGAATTAGATTTCCGTCTCAGCAGAGTACAACTCTTAAAGCATTGGTGCCATATTCCGATCATCGATCTTGCGATTTGCGGGACGCCTCTCATTGGAAATATTTCCTCCGATATTTATGTCTATTAGTTCCAGAATTTAATCATTCTGATATTGCTACGATGTATATATGATGCTTTTGTGTTTGATAAATTAATCAGTTCAGCGTAGGAAGTCAGAGAAACGATATATTTCAATTACAACAAAAATTAACATTATGTATCAAAATTCAAGATGTATTATCTAGTAAAATATTGTATAGTTATAATATATAAGTTGTAGAAGGTTATTTTATGGATTATTTTCTACGTTTCTTAGTATTATGGTTGTTTTTAACCTATCAGTGAAGATAAATCTTTTTATATTTTTTTCATAGAACTATGCTTGATACCGGTACGCGTCACTAGGACGACGGTAGATTCGGCTACGGTCAGGTAGCCGCCGTTAACTAGGCACAGGTCAACTCGGCACCGGTTCAACTAGGCGAGAGTCCCAGTGGACAACAGCCTACCGGACACCGACTGACATTCGGCGAAAACTCGGCGAAAACTCGGCGAAAACTCGGCGAAAACTCGGCGAAAATTCCACATAGATAGAATATTTTCGCCTATTTAGAATATTTATAATCTCGTATGGTTCTTATGAAAGTTCCTATAAGAATATAAATAATTCTTTTGATATATAGTCGTTATATATAATTATTATATAACGATTTAACGAAATTGCAAAGTATTATTTTCATGCACCAAATAAAAGTATTTATATCACAAAAGAATATCAGAACAAGTCAAATTAAAAAAAATTGGTTTGAAAAATGAAAATACTTATCTATATTATAAATTGGTCAATTTTCTATAATTTCTATTATATAACTTTTATGTAAGTTTTTGAAAATTATCGCAAAATTTGATCAAATTCATTTGGTTTATTTATGATTCTGCATACTTACCGCTCTTTAAATCTATTTCTTTCTAGTTAAATTTTTGCTGCGTTATCAGAAAGAATTAATTTTTAAACGAAAAAAAAAATAAAATGGTAAGATCCAGTTTACTAATCTTCGGAGATTTATTATTTTTGAAATATTGTGAGTGAACATATTTTTTGAAGGAAATCATACAATGTATTTTTTTTTTGTTGTTGAGATTTATATTATTCAAATATACCAAAAATAAATTATATGAGCTTGATTCAATAATTGAGTAATACTTACACAACACTTCATACATATACCGGTATTATCAGCAGGATAATTTTTCGGTAATTACAGTAATTCTAGCAATCTGCTGCTGTAATTATATTATTGATCAATAATTTTGAAATTACACGTTGAATTAATAATTAATGATGGTGCGCTATCAAGCAGCGAATAAAAAAATAAAATTACTTTTTGTGTGCAAAAAAGACGATACCTATTGTTTTGAAAATAAATCTCCTGTTTTAAATTGATCACCTTGTATGTATAAATTAAAAATATTCATGTATGTATTTATAGGATAGACGACAAGAGTTGCATAAATATTTTTATAATTATAATCATCAGTCCCATTCTATAGGAGGACCGGAAAGTAATTAAGATTTTCGTTTTTGATGAAAAATATTCATTTATTACAAAAAAAACTTAACTAATCTACAAAATAATTTTCATCGCTTTCTATAAACCTTTTTCCAGCGTAAAGGCAATTGTTCAATGCCTTTATTTGAAAAATTCCTTGGGTTTTTTCTTGAAAAACTATTCCAAGTGCATTTTTACTTCTTCCTCATTATTAATTTTTTTTATTTCTTAATAAATGCTCCAACGACCTAAAAAGGCAGTAGTCCGATAGCGCGAGATCCCGTTAATAGGGTGGATGAGACAAAAGTTCCAATCCAAGCTGATTTATAATATTTTGTCTAATTGTAAGGTTATTTTCGCCGTATGATGTCTCGCATTGTCGTGCTGTAAAATTCGTTTTTTTGTTTTTAACCCGAAAATGTGGCTTTGTTATTAGCTCTCGTTTCAGTCGTTCGTTCCAATTGTTCACAGTACACTGCCGCTGTATTGGTCTGGCCAGGTAATTCATAATGAATAATTCTTGAAAAATCGCCACCGCACACAAAGATAAATCTTCTTTACTGTTAGTTATGGTCGAGGGGTTGTAGCAGGTACTCGTCCGGAAGAAAGCCATTGTTGTTTTCGCCGTAAAAACGAATGTTGTTGGGGAATGGGGGTTTCTATGCATCGAAGATATTTAGAATGTTATATAATAGGATCACGGAAACAGCCGATTTTCGACGATAATTCATCGATAGTTTGACGAGGATCTGTATGTATTTTATTATTTAAACTAAATTATTATAAGTACGAATTGATATATTTGGGCACTAGAAAAAATATTTCAATGCATATTTATAGTCGAAAAATCCATTAAATACGGCTATAGACTTGTATAATACTGAATAATAATAATAATGATAATAATAATAATAATAAACAACGCAAATAATAAATAATGCACATTGTATATTATTCAAATACATAAATGATTCGTTTTAAGGAACAATGTATATTTTTTCAATGCACAGCTAAATCGCACCTTTTTAATATTGTTTTGTATTATTATATTTACCATTTGAATGCTTATTTTTTAGTTTTCAAATTTTACTCATATCTTATGAAATTATTTCTCTAAAGTAACGTTTTATTTTACACAAAATATTGATTTTTTTTCCATTGAAATACCGCATACTTACACTTTCTGTGATGTTTCGTCTATTTGTTTACGATAGGCAATACATATTCTATAGACAAGCCGACAAAGTTACAATAAATCATTTTAAAAATTTCACGTGATTGCGAGATTACGGAGTCGCAAAAATACTTAGCGATCTCACAAGAATTATCTCACAAGAATAATCTTATGAGAATTATACGTAGAATTTCCATTTATGTACAACTTTCCCCTAGTTGATTCGACGTCTAGTTGACTGATTGCCCACTAGACTCTCGCCCAGTTAAACCGGTGCCGAGTTGACCGGTGCCTAGTTAGCGGCGGCTACCTGACCGTAGCCTACTCAACCGGTGTCCGCTTGACGGTGTCCGGCTTGATACATACTTGAAATTTTGAAATATGACATACTTATCTTTCAAAAATCAATATCCTTCTTTTCTGAAAAATCAGAGATAAGTTTTTTTTTCAAAACTAAATACCTGGAAAATTATATGGTTAATGCCATACTTACGGTAAAATAAAACATGATTCTCAGTAAAAGAAAAGCATTCTTAATAATACGAAAATATTTCACTAGAACATTTCTTCTTTCAATAAAATTATGAAACACCTTCAGATATTATGCTGGCAACCTTCTAAATAATCTTCTTCTATAAAATGAAGAAATATACATTCCCAATTATAAAAATTATATTTTAATATCAAAGGCAATATATATTTAATAATATGATACTATCAATTTCCCGTAATATATTATAACAAGAAACTCGATACAAATTCAGAGTTGTAAACTCGCACGATCCGCATGAATCTTAACATTTTCAATCCTCGAACCAATCAATTCGCACAGTCTTAGATTGAATGATTCATTTTCAGCACATAGATCTAGCAGAGCGCTGAAGCATATAAGGGTAATCCCGTTTTAGTAGACGCCGTCTCGTAAATGTGCACGCGCTGCAGCTCAAGATATGCAAATTTACGGGCCAATATGGTCGGGCCGTTAACTTAATATCGCCAATAGTATCTGCTCTGATATCCCAAGGACTTAACCCGTTTTATTTATAACTCCAATATTAGTTTCAGCTCTGGCGAGGAAGTGTCTCTATTATCGAAGGCGGTCAATTACGATCCACTGAGTTGCGGCTGGCCTGAGTTGGTCGGTGTTTGTTTTGGTCGTTGAAGCTACTGTTTTTTAAAGTAAATTGTGGAGTGAATTAAAAAAAAACAGATAGAATACAGTTTGAATTGGATCGTTTTAGATTAGAAAAATAATTGAATTTTTTTTACTTTTCTTTTTTTTTTTTATATCGGCCTGTGATTAAAAATTTTCTGTACAGAAATGGGTCCACACACTGAGTGGACCCATTAACTTGTGGAACCATTAATTGTGGATACAGTATAACTTTTTAAACAAATTTTATTAATAGTAATATGTACTTTAAAGAAAGTGGAATAGTGAGTATGAGTATCAATTTAGTCTATTTGATGTTAATACAGAGTGTATATGAATCCAAAACGCACATGAGTTCTCAAAAATTAATTGTATTTAAAAAAACCACAATAAAATGTACTATCTAATTATTTATTGATATAATAATAATACTATGCATATATAAGAATAATATATTTGCTTACATGTAATTATCTATTTCAAAATACCAGTATATAAAAACATATAAATTACACAGAAACCGAAGTAATATACTTTTACTTTTATCATAACAAATGTAAATATCTTATTATTCGCAAGTATAAAAATATGAATACTATAAAATATTTTGATGTGTTCAAACAGGCATATTCTGACCCGCTATGTATCTCTGCTGGCATCGGTTCTGAAAATCAAGAGTAGGTAAAATAGTGTGATTTCTATTGAATATTTAATAAATTAAAAAACAAATATGTGATATTTCATAGTCATGCGCTTAAAAATCAATGTCGTTAATTGTTTTATTTGAATATATTGAAAGCTTTCACGCAAGTAAACAAAAAGCACTTTGGACGTTTAGTAATATTAATTTTTATTTCAAGCGTTTTTAACGTGTGCTCGTGCAAAATAAAAAAAAACGAACATTTGATAATATTTAATAAACCTTATACATTTTTAATTTTATGAAGCTTATGTTCATCCACTAAGTATCTGTCAATATTTCACATCACATACACGTAAAATGCGTAATGTGTGTATTATATTTAGAAAAATTAATTTTGTTGCGTAAATATAAAAACAATACTTTTATATTATATTTCATATTATCTTACTAACAAGGATGTTTGTTTTTGAAAATTACTACGTATTGCGTACAAGTGGATAGAAATGTTTTGAATACTAACAAACTACCATCACATAGAACATGCTCTATACATAGGGTGACGATACGTCCCGTTTTCGCCGGGACAGTCCCATTTTCGTCGCGTCTTGCGTTCGTCCCGTCGTTTTCATAAAGAAGTTTGATTCAGTTCACATATTTTGAAGGAAGATGACTGAATTTCTTTTATATTTATCAAAATTATATTTTTTAATGCGTTTTCCATGGATCTTTTTTTCTCAAAAATTTAATTGAAGTCTTATTTTTATTTGTATTATTGCTAGATTTTTTTAAAGAATCACTCAAAAATTCAACCGAAATAACTATTATTTTCAAAAATTTCATTTGAAGATATCCTACATATTTTTAAAACCAAAAATGCATCATTTTTTTCACTACAGAAAATTCACTGTTTTAAAAAAATTCACTTTTTATCGCTGAAAACTTTTCCAAAAATAAAAATTATAGATAAAGACTGTTTTGAGAAGTGTTTTAAAAAGTGCGAAACTCGAACGCTGTTGTTTTTTTTTTTTTTAAGAAAACTAAAAGTAAAATAAACATTCAATGCGTTTTTGAATTAAGCACTTTTTCGTCAATAGAAAATAATGAAAGAATTCAATTAAATGAATCAAAAAATATGGCATGAAAATAAAAGATGGATTTTTCAATAGTTCTATTATTATTAGAAAAAAATTGTTAAAATATTTTGTTATTTCTCTAAATATATTTATAGTTATATTATCCATTGTTTAAAAGTTATTTTGAGTAATAAATTCGTTAATAAATGTATGATCTTGGAAAAAATATGGGTGGGAAAATAAATTTCATTGGTAGTGTACTTCCTTAACGATATTAATTGAGGCAACATTTTTAAACATGCTACACATTTTTTATATAGGGGGGGCATTTTTTTGGGGAGCGTCCCGTTTTAGGTCCTGGGAAATATGGTCACCCTATCTATACATCTTCAACATAAAACATTTTCTTGCATATAATTTACTCGGGTAATGATATGAAAGGAAAATTCAAATATAATAAGGGTACCACAACAGAATATCGTTTTTTTTTGTTGACCATTTTCGGGGACTAGTTGCAATTCGACTGCTGCCCTTTCAAAACGTATTTTATATTATTTCGGTGACTATACTCATCAAGAGTGAATTGTGATTTGAAAAATTCGAATTTAACATCAAAATTCGAAATGAATGAATTTTTGCCTAGTAAAGATTTTTTTCAATCTTTAATGCTTTATCATTTTATGAAAAAAGAGACTGCAACAATTGCCGCTAAAAATATTTGTGATATACTGGGAGATTATTTGGATGTCCGCAAGTGTCAAAGATGGTTCAAAAAATTTCTAGCGGGAAATTTCGATATGAAAAACAGCCTTGAAAGTGAAAGACCTACTAAAGTAGACGATGCCATACTGACTGCCGAAATCGAGAGTAATCCAACATTATCTATCAAAGAAATTGCGAACAATCTCGAATACCTACTTACAAACAAGTGTTCAAGAGCTTCTCAAAAAAATTGGTACGGTATGGAGGACGGGGAAATAGTTACCGCACGAACTACGCGAAGAGCACCTTGGCGATCGAGTGAACGCGTGCGAACATCTTTTAAAAAAATAATCAGAATCAAAATTTTTAGAAGATCCGATTACTGGAGACGAGAAATGGGTGCTTTATTCCAATTGAGGATGCAAGAATCAATGGTTATCAAAGAACCAGATAGCTGTACCGACCTCTAAACCCGGCCTCACGAAACAAAAAATTATTTTGTGTGTTTGATGGGACTGCAAGGGTACTATTCATTATGAGATGTTCAAATCTGGGCAAACGGTAAATGCGAAGCTGTATTGTGAACGACTGGACCGTTTAGCAGTAGAACTAAAATAAAAAGTATCGTCCCTAGTGCATCGAAGACAGGTGTATTATCAGCGTGACAACGTTCACCCGCATGCAGCAAAAAGAACGAAAAAAAAAATTAAACAATTTCGGAAGGAATGTAATTCGACACCCTCCTTATTCTTCGGATATTGTTCTACCCGAATATCATATTTTTTCGGTCAATGCAGCTCTTTTTGAAAGAGAAAAAATTTAAAACTTACGACGAAGTAAAAATCGGACTGGACGAGTTTTTTGCCTCAAAACAGGAAAAATTTCATGAGAAGGGCGTTAAAATTTTGCCAGATAGGTAGAAGGTTATAAAGAAGGTTATTTCCAATGATGGAAACTATATTTTGTAACTATAAGTATTATTAAAAATAAAAAAAATATGAGAATTCAAATCTTTCATTTAAAAAACGACATTCATTTTTAATATACTCATTATATATATTATATATATATATATATATATATATATATATATATGTATATATATATATATATATGTATATATATATATATATATATATATATATATATATATATACAATATATGTATATTCGATGATGGAGTCAAAGTCCCGGGGAAGACCTGTGTATATATATATATATATATATATATATACATATATATATGTGTATATATATATGTATATGTATATATAGTATATGTATATATATATATATATATATAATTATCTTTATTTTTTATGATAAAAATCGAACCGGAAAACATAAAAATTGTAAAAATAAATTTACAATTCTAATAATTATTTTGATCGAATAAAGAACAATAATTCAGTTTGCAATTTAACGCTAAATATATTTTCTCATTGGGCTATTTTTTTTATTTACATAAAAAATGGACTGTGCGAGTTTATTCGAAATGTTTGCTATCAAAGAAATTGTGATATCTCGAGTACAAAAAAAAACGATCAAATCCTTCTGCGTACAACCTGAGTAAATACAAGAGGAAAATATACATTTGAGGAACTCGATAATAATCCGTCATGTACGAGTATGTTGAGCGATCGATGACGGTAGACAAATGTAATACAAATTATGTGACTTTCATCGGATATGAGCTAAAGGAAAATAAATTGGTTCATATTAAACCAACATTTGGGTTTCCTTCGAAAAACCCTATCGTATGTAATATAAAAACATAATTTGTTATTCTTTTAAGCTGAAAAACACATTGAACCACATTAAATTATTGGACTTTTAATGCTTACCTTGATCCGCATACATTTGCTGGAACATTTCTTGATTTATGCTGCTTCGTTGATGAAGTGATGATTCAACTTGAAGAGGTGACTTTTCTCTATGAAAATTCCCATCTGTTGAATTCAAAATATATATCATTATAAAAATCCTTAAAAATCGTTAAAAATCTTTTAATGAAAATATAAATAGTTCAACAATTCAAAAATGTTTGCAGAAAACAATTCTCACACTTGACTTTATTGGTGTAGCGGATATTTGTTTTCATTCGTTAGACAGATGGAAATGTACGGAATAATTTCGCAATTTGAAATCATTTTTATCTCAAATGAACATGAACTTATAATTTCACATCGTATGAAATTGTACGTTTATTGTTAAAATTTCAAATATAAATGCTAATCCGGTCTATTTACATTTCGAGACTGTAGATCGGTGGTACGTGGGTGTTACGTAAAATTAAATGGGAATTTATCGTGGAACCACTTTACCAATGAATTATTAAGGAATAATCACCGATAATGAATGGTTAATAAATTATAAGCACAGCTATACTGATTTGTTCGAAACAGAATCTAATTAACTTCAAAAATTATATATGGTCGAGTTTCGAAATATAAACAGCCATACACATATAAATTTTTAACAATATAATGATTGCGTTTCAATTGCTCTATTATTTTGAGCCCAACAGATAAATAAAATCAAATTTTGATGGCTAAAATCCTTTAAAAAAAGATACTTTCAGTTATAGAGTCACTAGATAGTTATAATACAATCCTTTTATTACTATATATAATAGGCTGTCCGTTATTTCAACTTTTTTTTATTTTTTTAAATGGCACCCTTTCATTTTTTTCGTTAAATATTGAAACACTCAGAAACGAAGTTTCTTTTAATTTGGACTGTGTTCACTGGTGCCGAATTGCATCGGAAGATGTCAAAACGAACGTTATTTTAGGTACCCGTGCCCGCTAGTTGTACTTTATTTTTCTAAGGCTGTTTATGAGATAATTTAGACAACATTTTCATATGCCTTTATCGACTATAGAAATAATAAATAATATTTATTTACTTTTTCGTTAATCTGATTTTGTAATGTTTTGTCGGATTTTACTTTTGTATTATGTTTAATTTCATTTTTTTTTATCCTTAATTTGTTATTTGTTAATGTATTGTATTTATTTTCTCATCTTAGACATTAGACAAATAAATAAAATTCTACTTTGTTTAAATGAAAAATGCTCAATTCTTGATTTAAATACATATCATCCTAGTTTCGTTTTTCTAAAATTACACGAAATTTTACCTTATCCACTCCATACTAATTTCCATTATTTTAAACATAAAATATGATTTTTCTCTCACCATGAAATATAGAATATTTTAGTCGGTAAATGAATGTCATTTGGGGGTTTAGGAGAGCGAAGGAACCTCCGCTCCACTCCATACCTAAAAGAACGCCCGAACGACAAGCGCTGCGCACGTTTTGATAACTTTCAATACATCTCGGCACAAGTAAACACAGTCCAAATATTGCGAAATTTAATTTCTAAGTGTTAAAACACTTGTTATTGTCCGTTATTTCAACTTTTTTTTATTTTTTTAAATGGCGCTATTTCATTTTTTTCGTTAAATATTGAAACACTCAGAAACGAAGTTTCTTTTAATTTGGACTGTGTTTACTGGTGCCGAATTGCATCGGAAGATAAAAAAACGAACGTTATTTTAGGTACCCGTGCCCGCTGGTTGTACTTTATTTTTCTAAATAATTTTTTTTTTGCGGGCGTTATTTATTTTTTATTGTTTTATGTTAAAACATAAAACAATAAAAAATAAATAACGCCCGCAAAAAAAAAATTATTTAGAAAAATAAAGTACAACTAGCGGGCACGGGTACCTAAAATAACGTTCGTTTTGACATCTTCCGATGCAATTCGGCACCAGTAAACACAGTCCAAATTAAAAGAAACTTCGTTTCTGAGTGTTTCAATATTTAACGAAAAAAATGAAATAGCGCCATTTAAAAAAATAAAAAAAAGTTGAAATAACGGACAGCCTAATGTATAATACATAGTCGGTACACGCGGTGAATAAAAGTCTTCGAAGTTCTATTAGTATCGAAAAGATCCCGGCCTGCTGTAGACGTTACATATATAGATTGCATAAAATTCAAGTAATTTAACAGCTTTAGAATCCAGAATTTTCACATTTTCACGCGTGAAAATAAAATTTCAAAATAAATCTTATGTATGTAACATGTTCACCTAAAACGTCAAGTTGGAAAGTATAACTTTTGACAGGTTGCATGGGAACCTGGCACTCGTATGTTCCTTTGTCTTTCAGCTGAACTGAGTTTATGTGAAGTGTCCATTCTTCGGATTCCACATTGTGCGATATTCGAAATCTATCGTCCAATATATACATATTAATATTTTCAGCGAGGATGTGAAGGTCTCGATGTCGTATCCACATCACCTGAAACGTTGAAATAATTATGAATAATATATTTTTGATAAATCTAGAAGATCAATTTAAACTAGATACAGTCAATAGTTATTTGAATTATACCAAATGTTGAATAAAAACAATTCAAATATTATATACCGGTTTTGTTCCTAAATTATGTATTATACATCGTAGTGAAACAGTATCTCCCATATATCCCAATATTTTTTTCGGAACTGATTCATCGAAATACAATTCTTCTGTGTTATAAATATTTTCTATTTTTTCGTACGGAAATTGTTTTACTCCCGAATTCCAATTATATTCGATATTTTTCTCGGCGTTTCCTGTAAATAAAAAAACGATCTGTATCAAAAATATATCATCATTATATATCATCGATTTTTGTGTTCAGTAGAGTTTTTAATGTTTTATTAAACGTCAAATATTAAAATATTCAAAGTTTGATAATACTTGCTTGACACAATAATTTACAACTTTTCAATTTATCATAACTATTATACATAATATAAAATTTGCTTTAAGATTCAATGAAAAACGATCACGCCTTGAAATACTCGTATAAACGGAATTTTAAAACACTCCTCCTATTCCAAAAAATTTTTGATAATCTGAAGTATTTTCATAGGCTTGAACGTTTGTGAAAAGTTTATGTTTTCACTGAGTGTCTATTTCGCTCTTCAAAACATGGGAAAAATATAATGTAAAGATTTATTTTATTATAACTATGTACATGATAACATTTTATTTCATAATTTAAATATTTATGTTCGAAAAAAATATTAAAAATTCAACATTTATTAGTATTACAAAATTTTAATTTTTTTACATATAGTGCGTGAACCTTCAATCAAAATCATAATAATTGAGCGCATACCATTTTCAGTTCAATTTGAGTGTGAAATTGTTTTTATTTTAGTGAAAAATTCCAGGATATACCTATTACATATTATATTATACCTATACCGAGCTTAATTTTCATTATGAATTTCACTAATATCTCAACAAATAACGTTAACGATAATTGGACTTGGAACTTGTATTACTTACATAATACATTTCATGTTCGCAATTCATACAACTAACCCGGAATTATAATAGTTTAATTAGTTATACTGATAACATGAATAGATCAAGCAATACTAAATACAGGTGAAACTCCATGATAGGTATAATATAAATGTAAACGTATATCATGAACGAGAATGCATACGGATATTTTTATTCCATTTACACTTTTACAATAATGCCTTTGGTCATGACCACAGCCCCTGCATCCTAAAATTGAGCCTAGGTCCAGAAACTTTACCGGGCTCCCTCTTTTCACCGATTTTTTTTTAATTACATAGATTTTTAGTAGATACCAAGAAGTCCAATTATGTATAATACGAAGATGAACAAGATTCATAGATTCTGTTTAAAATAGTATAAAATAATTTTGTAAAATATATCGATGCCTGGCTCTTTTGTAACCTCGGGCCTAGGGCTAGAACCCTGCTGAACCTCCCTATAATGGGGGCCATGGTCATGACATATGATCGCTGCAGAGTTTCATCTTTTTATATTATATTTATAATTCGGTTTTATAATAGTATAGATATGATAAATAACGTCTCAATATTCAAATCGTTCTAATAATCTGTACAAAAACCAAACGATACCGAATAGAACACACACAAGATTCATATTCAGTCAACATTCCAGATTATAAATCTTCATTTGAGCCCCCTAATATTCAATCAACACGAAACCCACAAATTTCAGAAAAAAAAACCCGTTCAGGTACCAAAACGTTATACAATACATCATCACTATCAGCCGACGATCTGAACGGCGGCCGAAGGGCGGCAAACACAAATCTCCCAACTTTTCCAATTTTTTCACTAGATCTTTTCCGATCGCGTAAGCGCGGTCTCGTCCCGGGACTCTCGGGTTTTCCCCGTCGACGCTTTTCCTCTCCGCATGTGTATGGGGGAAAGCGCGCGCCATTTCCCCCGTCTGCCATTACGTGCGCCATATATCTTTGGCGCTCGCTCGACCGAAAAACAAAAGTTACATTAATACCTCCTCGCCGAAATATACACGAACGTATTCGGCAGTTTAGGTTTTGGTGCAGAGGTGTGGTGTGGCTTTGGTGATTGAGGGATTGCGCGTTGTTTGTGGATTTTGAGGAACGCTTTATGTTTTTGATGTTGGTTTATCTCAAATTTAAAATAAAGTTATATGTTTTCAACGAAAATTATATGTAAAATTGAATTAACCATCATTCTTAGGAATATCTTGTACAGGGTCTTCCCCGGGACTTTTGTAACTTCTAATCGGATTTAAAGTGACTTAGAGTCATGATAGAAAAGTGAGAGTGATACCATTCCGAATAAAATCGGCTACAATTTTTTTTTTTTTTTTTTTAAAGGGGAGGTAAAATTTGAGGGGGGGGTAAAATGAAAAATAAATTGTAGCCGATTTTATTCGGAATGGTATCACTCTCACTTCTCTATCATGACTCTAAGTCACTTTAAATCCGATTAGAAGTTATAAAAGTCCCGGGGAAGACCGTGTATATATTCCGTTGCCGTGTAAGATAAATAATATTTTAACAATAAAGTCTTTGTCATTGTATTTCATTGTATAATTGAGTGTCACATCTGCACAATAAAATATAATTATCGACATTAATAACCCATAGATTCCTTTATGAACCCCCTGAGAAAAACTGAGGAGAAGTCATCAGCGAGACTACAACTGTAACCAGAATTTGAGGAGAATAAGCTGAAAATTTCTGATGGAGAAATAGCTAAATAGTTGTTTCAGAGCTTGAATAATTTTTGAATTTTATAAGGGTTTACCCTTATAAGTACGCCCCTTTAATCGCTAAATTTACAGAATGAGCGAAAAGAAAAGTCTTAGAAAATCTACAGGTTATGTCCGTTAAAATTTGAAGACTCCACGTCTTGAAAAAATTATCATATTTGTTCTCGTTGCGGAATCGCCCCGATGTGCTCCATTCGAAAGTTTAGAAAATCACAAAGTTGGCCTCTAAATAAATTTATATTAATTCTTTTTTGTCGGAAAAAACTTCTGTCCGGATTGAATACGTTCTAGATAGGTATGTGAGTATATAAAGGACTGACCCATTTTCACGAGAAAGGTACAGTTTTGTTCATAAACCTGAATTATTTTATTTTAATTTCTTTGTTTGTAGAAAACATGTAATTGAATATAAATTTTCATGCACTATTTTTTATATACATATATTATATAAATACTGGAAGAACAATAGAACATTGCTATTTATTTATATGTTATAGGTTTTGTATATTATTTAATCCAATCTGTATATTAAAAGATAAATATATTTTTTTCCATGAACCAACCTTGAAGTAGGTACTTTCCAACGATTTAAGTGCTTTTAATTTCAGATTTTCTCTTTGAGTCGTTATAAATTTGCCTTTTCTCATAAAACAAAAAAAAATAAACTGGCTTCATATCTCATGTATGTATATATTTTTTTAATATTCACAAAGTATCTTCAAGGTTTTTTCCGAAAAATTAAGCAAATTTGTATTTAAAAATACACATTCGAGTTCGGAGTGCTATTAAGCGGACCCCAAAGAAGAACGGAAAACTAACATTCTATTCGTGTGACCTGGCTACAAATGGCTGATAGTGTTCCTATATAACCCATTTTGAGAGTTTCACTACTGTTGCCGAAAATAACAAACACAATAGAAACGCTATTAAATTTTATAGCTTGAAAAGATATGAACATGTGAACTTACGCAAACATGGAAAAACAGTAATATTTCATTAATAAATTCGTACATTATTTGAACTATATCATTCGATTGCTTATTTTTAAAATGCTTGAAATTTTAAAGAAAATCTGTTTTGAAAATTTTTTCAAATGATTTTATGTGAAATACATGAATTTATATTATAAGTACTTGTTAAAAAACAAAGGCCAAGGTTATTAAATTGTTATGAAAATAAACAAAATAATCGTTTTTAATATTTTACTTATCAAATTTTAGAAAATAAATAGACTTATGTTGGAAATAAATTTTAATTATTTTAACAAACAATTCACATATGTATATTAAAAAATGTACGGTTAGTTTTTTAACGAAACAGAAACTTAAAATCTGTTGGTGAAGTCACTAACCAAATTAAATTAGTGAAATTTAATGTAAAGTTCTATACTTTTAACAATAAGATTTTATCGTGGTATAAAAAAAATATTGAACCCTGCAATTTTGACCCCATCACGCTTCAAAACTGAATCATATTATATTGAAAAACCACACAACTATTAAAAAAAAAACACCCCGTTATTACATTTTCTATCGACATTCACTATTCAAACCTCCCGATTACCAATTCAAATGAAAGTATGTCATCAAAACCGATTTAAGCCACACATGAACAACAAAAGCAGACGCGTATGAGAATCGTCGCAAGTTTCCACCCGGTGGGCGTAGCAGAGCCGCACTGATAGCGACCCGAATTTATGGACAAGTTTTTCGCTCGCGTGCAATAATATTTTATTACTTTGTTCTTTCTTGTGTGCGCGGAACTGACAAAGTGTGCTCGACAAAGTTGCCATATCCACCGAAGGTGAAATTACTCAATGGAATAATGCGGAGGAACGTGACGGTAGGCGGCCGCGCGAAACGTAAACCGTCCCTCCGCTCCCGCAGGCGAAACTTTCGTGATTTATTCGTAAACAAAGGCACCCGATACGAAGCGAGATATATTCATGTCGACTGGCTGGGGAGTGCTGAAAGCGAGACAAAGCTGAAGCTGAAGGAAAAAGTGCGGCTGAAGAAAGCGCGGGTGGGGAGTGCCTCCCGCCCCATTTCGGACCGATTCCCGTTAAGCGATTCCGGGAATGCTCGATCTCTGTATAGTGTGTGTGGGTATGTTGGATTTGTAAAAACATCGATTTTCATAAGTGGATCAAAGTGTTTCTAAATAAAAAATGGGCGATTTTATGTATTGTTCTGAGAATTTTTTTATTTGTTTTTATTTTATTTTTTTATATGCGATATATTTTTAATATTGACTCTTAAAAAAAATTGTTTGTGTACTAAAATTCACATTTTTCTGAGTTTTTTTCGCGTAGACCCCAAAAATTTTAGAATTTTAGAATTTTAGACAAAATTAAATTCGTAAAATTGGAAGTATTTAAAAAAAGACTAGAAAATAAATTTTTATCTAATTATTGTACAAAAATCTCATATTATTTTACATAGAATTTATTACGTATTAAGCCGTTTTTTTCTTCATTTTATGATCTCTTCATACTTCTTTTTGTATTTTATCAATATTATATCAAATTATATCACGTAATTAATACTTTGATATTAAATCTATTCAATTACATGTATAATCAAGCCTACTTATTACAAAAAAGTATATAATATTTTCAATATATGTAGATGTATAATTCAAGGGAAAACATACAAAAATATAATTTGAAAGAATTTTTAATTAACTCTGTCTTCCAATTGCTATCGTTTCGAAACGTTTATGTTTTGTGTGTCACTAATTAAAAAGCACCAGGATAGATCATTAAACAACATCAAAGAATCTCAAACAAATTTTGCATGAAATTTATTAAACCACCCGAAAAAAGAAAACTCATAAACTCTTTTAAAAATACAAAATTTCATCGACGTAACTAATAAATTGTTTCAGCGAACGCAAACACCACAACAATTGAAATATTTACGTCCACTCCGAGCAAACATTCACTACACGCGTGTTGTTCAAAGAGTTAAAGCTTAATTAAAATTCAAAGTGAACGGAAAAATAAGATAAAATATTTTTCGCAATAAATTACAGAATAAAATTCAAAATTGAAAACTTAATTATGTGCGATTTTAATTTTTGAAACGTCCACATTTTCATCTGCGTGCATCAACGTACACGTGCAGAACAAGGCTTTTACGAGAACAATTTTAAACAACAAAACGCGCGCGTGCTAATAATCGCGGCTGCGAATCCGGGCACGTGTCAAGCGTGACCCGAATATCCTGAAAGGGGTCCAGGTGGGTTATCAATTAATACCTGGTGGTCTGGCCATCGTCGGAGACATCCTCGAAAGGATTCTGGTCGTTTTCGCCACACTAAATATGCTAAAGACCATCGAAGACCGGAACGTGAACACCTTCGGGGTAGCCTTTATGACTTTGTTACGCCGGGCCGAAATATCCGTAGTGCGTAATATTGGAATATTTCCATGTGATTAATGGGTTCTGAAATATATATTTGATTTGCATATTATAATATATATAATATTATGTATTCGAATCGATATTTTTAATACTTTAATCTACTTATGTGACGAATAACATTATATTATTTTATATTAGGATAGGATTAATGAAAGCATAAGAATAAAAATGCATTGATGAATAATATGATATGATATAATAAAAATAAAAGATTTCATGAGTTCAATTAATGATTCAAATATAAACAGGGCCGTACAGAGAAATTCCGGATATTGAGAAAAAAATCTCGATTTTTTTTTTGTTAGTGTCCAACATTTTCATAAAACCGATTTTCAGTGCCGAAGATATAATAAATGTTCACCCCCTCCCCCTTCCCCCTAGTTCACAAAAACATATTTGGGCCCCTCTCTCTCACAAAAAGGCCCTTTTAATTTTTTTTCTGTGAAACTGGAGGAGGGGGAGGTGCAAATCCAATTAATATGAAACCAAATATTTTAAACAAACACTTTCTTTTTCTAAGTTTCTATGAAATCACTTTATATATTTTTCAAAAACATACGCTCATAAGAACCGACTTTTCCAAAAAAAACAAAAACATATTAAAAACACAAAAATTTTCGGAATCGGTCACGGGCCCTCAAAATCCCCCTCTCCCCCCTCTCAACGCCCATGGATATAAGTATGAAGTAATTAATAATATAATGATGAAATAAAAATATATAATATTGAAGCAATATTCGTGATGACGTACTTACTACATACGATTATGATTATTTTCTGTTTTATAAAAAAAATCATGATAATTTCAAATTATTACTATAATATTATTTACATTGCTAATTTTAATCGGTGATAAAATATATTCAATTTGTCGAATATTTTTTTACAAATTCAATTTGATTGCGGAAGTAAAATATAAGATATGGGGCTGAAAAAATATTTTTCCTTACATGCGTGAACAAATAATATTCACACTTTGACAGGCTTCGCGTATACTTACTTGTACGAGTATAGTTTGTGAAATCGTTTTTCGTATGCACGTGATCGGTTCGATGGCTTTCCCCCAAAAATATTTTCCATGGTAAATAAATTTCGTTTTCCATAGAGTCGCATTTGAAAGGGTTGCTTTTCAAATGGTAAAACGACGTGTTAATCGAAAGTTTGCGTTCATGGTTTACGCGGCACGAATTCGCATTTCCGTTGTTTCTACACTGAGGTGGTTTCGACAAATAAAATAATTATTCGATTCGAACGGGTATATGTTTAATTTTAATTTATTTGTATCGTGCGCATTGTGAAATGTAATTGAAATTTTTGGTGGCCTTGAAAAGAAATCTTCGAATTGTTTGCGAAAACAACGGCGATTATTTTTCCATTACTACTCGATTCGTAATACACGCTGTAATTTTTTATGTCTAAACTGATTCACTGAAACAACTTGCCTGTAAAATGTTTCTTTTATAACCGTGAAAAGAAAAGATTTGTTATTTCATCGACCACAAGCGCAAAATGATTTTTTAAAAGCTTTTTTAAATTTCTTCCATTATCTTGAATAAATCTAGTCAAAAAAACTTTGACTTCAGTTAAGAATTTTAAAATCTCTTAACATTTAATTCTCATACAAATTCGGATAAGTTAATATTATAATACACACGGTTATCGTTGTAAAAAATATCAATACAGCCATAACTAGCATTTATGCTGTTTAAATATAAAATTAGTACATGATATACATATATAAATATATATATATATATATATATATATATATATATATATATATATATATATATATATATATATATATATATATATATATATATTATATATTTTCGATCGATTTCATATGTTTAAAAACGTAGTGAAAGTAAAACTTGAACCAAAATAACAACATCGTTCCCATTGAGGTTAACGTAGCGCATATATTTCATAACCAACGTGTTGGTTTAAACTTGAGTCATGCGATCAAAATAAACGCGATCGTATCGCATAATTTATATATTCGCATAATGTAATTTATTATTATTCGTTGGTCGAAATAATATTTTACTCCGGATAAATTCGCGAACAATGTCGCCGCAGAATAACGTATAGTTACAGAAGATGAAATAGCTCAATCGATTCGAATTTTTTCCATACAGAACGAATGAATCTTCAGCACGACAAAAATATATTATAACTGCGCGAAAGGCTCTATGCTGAACGTTTTCGCGAAAAACTCGCAGGCATGCGAAACGCTCGGCTTCGAAATTGTCCGACATGCGAGCTTGTATACATAAACACTATATGCTCATTTCGAAACTCATTTATTTCGAGCGCACATACACGTCTAAAATTACATTTGAGTGTAATGGAAAATTCTTAATTTACAAGAATCCCTTAAGATTCTGAGACGTCTAAAATTTAATTCTTTGCTCACATTCCACGAAATGCACTTTAATACGTGCTATCTGGTTTCTAGTACCGAACGAAAGTCAATAAAGATCCCAGATTGACTTTTTTTCTTTTCAATTGATTGGATCGCACGATTGTTCCTTTCCAATTGCTTGAAAATATAATATTTGTGATTATGTTCATTCCGTAATATCAAATTGAAAAACAATCTACAAGACACCAAACTTATTGTTTGTTTCCATGTCTTATTCGACTATATTTTTTAGAACCCTTCAATAGATAAATAATAATTCTACGTGATATATTTTGAAATCGTTGCACTTCATAATATTATATAATACTATCCATTATTTCTCACTACAGCTGTAATAGAATGCAGTAAAATAGAGTAAACAAACAATAAATCTTGTCCGAAAGGAAAACACCTCATTGTGTTGCAGTGATGGTGTCGTCGTCATATTTCATCACGAAAAGACACGCCGAAGAAACGGATAATTCTGTCCAAATATGACAACCTCAAATGATAACTTATTTCATTCTTCTATCTACTTATAATATATATATGTATAACACATTTTTGTGTTAAATCTACACCCGATGTATGAATAAAATCGTCCCAAAAATGATTTGAAACACAAAATATGCCTTGATATACGTCAGGACGAAATGAAAACTCATTATGAGTCGAACGGATATAACAACTTTAATTTGACTATAATTGGAGACGGGAAATTACTAATAATTTTACAAATTGATGTTTCAAAATTTGATATTAAAACTATTTCAATTTTAATTGAAATATTGAATTAGTTTGTACACTAAATTTGATTTTACCGATATTTGTTTTCATACAATTAAAATTTCGAATCCATATAAAATGTTCATATCTATATTTCATATTCATATAAATACATTACAGTATTGGATTTATTTGAACATTTTTTTCATCGAGTATGGCAGAAAAACGATGATAAAATATTCAGCGCCGATGTAAATGGTAGGAGCTTTTCAGGGGCTGAAAACGGGGCAACTTTAATCGCGACTTTTGCGAATTTAATTATTATACAGTGGCGACACGGCTTGGCACCGAAATGCGTGATCTTTAGCAGTTAACTTTCATTATTAATCCTTAGCTCTGGCTTCCTATTTGAGTTATGACAAAAAATATAATACGTACGTATTATGCCCGCACGTGATAATTTTCATTCCGCTTGGATTTGGACGCGAAAATAATTATTTTGAAACTGTTGTAATATAATATAAATAATTTGTAGTTTATGGTAATTATTGTGAAAAATATTGAATGTAAATCATTCGAAGGTTCATGTTCATTCGTATCTGAATATAATATTTTTTGTACAATATTATATTTCACGGAACAGATTAATCTAAATGTCTGAAAAATTGTAGAAAATTTTATGAATTATAATAAAATAAAATTAATGTCATTTCTACTTTTTATCACCATAACACTGTTGGATTTTTTCGATACCAAATATAGACTGATTCTGATAATCAAATTTCGAACATATTACTTCGTTATTCGCTATTTGTAATTGAAAGTTTATGTACTTAATTATTCGAATATTTACTGTAGAATATTTTGTAAATCACAATTTCCAAATAAACACAGATAGTTTGTTGGTGTCGATATCTGTCAGTCTGGTGTGTAGGTCTGTATATTAATCGGAATTCTGCCAAAATATTTATGATGATTTTGCCAGTTTCTATTTTATTAGTTGCAACTTTCTTGCTAGATGTTTCTTGGTTATAGGAAAATAATTTTTGCGATTATAAACCTTATAAAACCTGGTTTGTGTGGTATTATTATCAGTGCTGTGAAATATTTACATGTGATTTTATGTTAATTTGAAATTCCGAACTGAATTTGAATTTTGAAATTTCAAATTGATATAAAATCACAAGTAGATATTTCACAACACTGATAATATTATAATACCACATATGTATACTAGGTTTATAATCGCATAAATTAGTTTTTAATAAGCTATTCTATATATGAATTAAAAACATTTTCTGAGAAATTTTTAAGCTCTCAATGTATATACATACCGTTAAGGGTTACATAAAAAATAGTTACAATTCTGAAATTAAATTATCTCCAAAACAGTTACTCTTATGAATAAATATTACTATATATTTTTGTAGAAATTTTTTTAAGTTACAAATTTTATTACCAATTTTTTCTGTAAAAATGACAGTTAATGAGATATTTACGAAAAACCTTTTTCAGTCACCTTTGACCGCACATAAAATCTTATACTGACCTCAAATCGACATGGAATTTTGTCATTTTTTTAAGAACCATATCATGCTTCATACTTAGTTTATTACATATTTTTTCTTAGATAGGGCTTTATTTTGTCTTTATTCCCGGATCAATAAGAATAAAGACACAATCGTGGATTACAACTATGGTTGTAAATTTATTATTCTGTGGAACAAGAAAAACTTTGACACTAATTGTAAGCTCATTCGAGCCAAAATGGGCATCCGCATACACACAGAGCAACCAACATTCATTGCAAAATCTTATCTGTCGTACGAGTTGCGGGTAATGAAACTTGCAAGCTGTAATTATTTGCACCACTTTCGAGATTGGGTTTCCGCAGCAGGCCATAATTAGTTTGTTCCGGGATATGTTGGATTTTGGAGGGCAAATGTCGAACAGAATGATCGTGTGAAGTTCGCTGACGTTTAGTTTGATTGTGTGATTGTAATTGAGATTTTGAAGAACTATTGGAAAAAAACATCTTATTTAAAAAAATTAAGGAAAATTTGAGATTGTATAAAATTATAAAATTATAAAATTAAAAAATTATAAAATTATAAAAGTCGTTGCAGCGATATAGATGAATAAACTTATCTAAAAAAGAATCTTTTAAAATCTTATCTTATAAAATCTGTCCTATCTTTTGCTCGGAATGCAAAAGATAGGACAGATTTTTTTTAGAAAAACGAAAGAATAAGCGTTTCACAGAATATTTTCATCAAATGTACAAAAGCTAATATTTAGATATTAGATGATATTACGACTTTATACGAGACACAAATTGGAAATTATACACTGAATAGTTTCTAATTAATATTGTTATTATAATTAATTATATCACAAAGAGACTGTATTTAATTTTAGACAGTGTGAATTAAAAATAAAAATATATATTTTTTTAAATTTATCACAGTTTACTAAGTATTAATTTATAATTGTAGCTATCTATCCATCCATTATAATTAAAACAAAAACGATAACAAATCAAACAAAACAATTAACTTTCATAACTCGAAATTAAATTTAATTATCGAAAAACCGACTAATTAATTATTTGACAACTTCAAACAAATTAAGGAGACGGACAGTTTTTACCCCCTCGAATCACACAACGGCTCTTTCATTTAAAAAGCATTACACTTAATTAATGTAGTACCTAATGTGGACGTTAAGACGGTCGACATCTCAGAGCTGAAAGCTTCCCGGTTGACCATTGTGTTTATTAGGATATTAAATGTATCTTTCAAAAGCCTTCGCTGAAAAACGCTGAAAACAATATTACACGATGGAGGCTCTGCATCCACCACAAAAGCGATTGTAAACTCATCTGCGAAAACGGGTCAAGCGTCATCTCACTACATTTTCCACTACGATTACAAACGATCGCTGGAAATTTTTATATAAATCATTTTTATCGTACACAGTACTTTTTTGTTTCTTTTCTGTCACGTGTGCTGTTTCCGATTTATGTATATTTTTTTGTAAATGTAGTGAAAAACGTTATGTTGCAATGAGCGAACTTGCTGCATGCTAATGATATATTTAGTTATACTAATAATATAAAACCAAACTAAACAAAATATATTGATAAGTGTTTTGTCCTCTTTGTCTCTGAAAAAATACTCGTTTTTATGATAAAAAAAATAACAAAACATACGAACACATAAAATTCAAATGAAACCATACAAAGCACAACAAACGAAAACGTGTTAAAGTGCGATGAAAAAAATACACCCGGAACAAAATTCTACCGAATTTGCGTGAATCTCCTGACTTAATTGATTATTAGCAAACCCACCCAAGTTTTTTCTTCTTGCACAAACATTGTGCATATATTTCGTTGTGACTCGGCGGAAAATTTGCCATTCATTTTCCATGTTTATTTATACATTTTTCGTTGTGTCGCTCGACCGTCTCGGCCGACACGCTTCGCCAGATTTACGGTCATTAGTCAGAAAGCGTTAATTGCATTGTAAACGTCTCGCATATAAATTTATTTCTCGTGCCTCTGTACACTATATTAATTCGCTGGCAACAGTGAACAGCCAGTCAATTTTTGGTTTTCAAAAATGGACCTATCTGAAAATCTAAAAGATTCAAAAGCGGACTGTAATATGATTAACTTTCAAGTTAATGATATTTTAGTATAAATTTTCTGTGAATTAATTTTAAATAATGTTTATCAATTTTCTATAATCTTATTTATTATATATAAAAAGAATGAATTGAATGTTTATTTTATTTCTTTATATAGAATGTCCCAAAATTAACGCAAGATGTAATTTTGATAGAAAACACGGATTTCTAATTAAAAATTGTAATTTTTTTATTGATTCATACAGTATACAGTATAAGATTACATGTGAAATAGCATATCGGGTAAATGGCTTTACTGGCATATACACATTTTTTTGTTGAAATTTTCCATCGCAAAACAATTCGATTTCTGCATGATTAATTTCCCGGTCGTGTAATTTCCCGTTTTGGTGACCAGAATTGGCCGGATCATGCGATTTAACGCCTTTGGTGGTTTTTGAAGTTTAAGGTTTATGCTAACAAGCCCATGACCTTGAAGGAGAAAATTGAGCACTATATCAACAAAATTCAGCAATATGTATGGAAAAAATTGAAGACAGAGGGACAAAGGGACTTTCAGTTTTATAATAGTATAGATAAATAGATAATATAGAAGATAGATTTCCATTAAACGGGTGTAGCCAGGGGAGAGAGTATGCCTCCCCTCTTCCTAATTTCAAAAACGATGACAGATTATATCATACTTAAATTATGAGACTTACATATGTTGATTTATATCGCTCAATCGCGACATACTCGTATGTCGTATCGTATATATCTAAATCAATTCTTTGAATGTCTTGACTTTACCCACATTATACTTTAAATTGAAAAAAAAAAACGATATTTTTTTATTGCTTGTAATCGCTTACATATACAACGTTGTGTTTCGCCCCCTCCTCCGAAAAATCTGTCTTCAGCCGTGTCTTATTATCATATCGATATAATATTTTATGAAAATTTAATCATCCGTTAATAATACATTTGTTGTTTACGATATCAAACCAGACCGAGCGAGAATCATTAAAGCAAATTCCGACATACGTGAAATTTAATATATAATAATACAATAGGTATCTTTCTTAATAATGTACACTGTTAATCAATTCGAGGGGGCTGTTCTTGTTATTGATTAAAGGCAAGGATCTCACCCTTCATTAACGCTATTAAATATTATAAGCTAGTGCTGACTCGCGTGGGCCGTTACTTTAACGACAGCGGTCCCTTTATGGGTCTCGATTGGATTCACGTGCGTGAAACGTTGGAATTTCGTTAATTATTCGTTTTTATGTGTTGATGCGACGAGACAGTTATGGATGAAGGGTTTATTTTGTCGCGCAACACGATCGAGTCAATTAATAAATAATAACGAAATGTATGCGTTTTCGAGAATGTTTTTTTATTTATTGGCGGTTTTATTGATGACTGGGGGAAAATATAGTTCTTTTTCCGCTATAATATGTAAGCATGATGTTTGCAACCTTAAAATACGGGGTGCCTAGTATTGTTCATAATATTATATTATATATAAACAATAATATTAGCAAACATAGCGGTTGTTTGGACTAATAAGTTAAAATAACTCCTTGACTATCATAAATTCTTGTTTATAAAAGAAATGTTTTTATTTACATATATAATATAAAAACTGTGTATTTTCATCACTTCAAAAACCTCGCTTCATCCAAAGATAACATTACCGGCGGCCCTAGACTTTCGTACAATTCGCTATTACGAACATTTTCAAAAAATCTATTTTTAAAGATTTTTATCGATAATGCCAAAAAATTATAATTTGATAGCTTTGCCATAACAATACAATACAATATGTACTGTCAGATGGCAACAATATGGTTTTATTTTGGGAAAAAATTCATAATCATACATTATAATCGACTAAAATTCAATTGTCCTTCTGGAAAAATGAACCTTCTAAGAACCTATTGACTCTGCTTCTTGGTGAAAACTTAACTGGTGATTTGATAACCGCTAAAAATACATACATTTTTTGATTTTTTTTTACTTCCCCCTACATTTGAAAACATTTTCAGGAACCAATTATGTTCGAAAATCGAAGGTTGTCTGTATATTATTACTTTTCTTACTACTATTATGTTATTTTAACATTGTCATCATATACAGCCCACAATACCCTCTTCAAAATTAGCTAACGATACTGAAAACATTCTCAGTTAGGAACCATTATAAAAATTCTAAATAATAACTATCCATTATTTTTATTATGATTGATATATGATATATGAATTATGATTGATATATTATATATCAACATATCTTATCAACTGTTCCAAAAACACTGAAAAGTAGTTCCAATGTATTTCAAACAATTTTACAGACCGATTTCATACCACTATTTCATTTATAAATAAAATCTCCAAACAATACAATACTCTATCGAAATAAACAACAAACTATACCCCAACCGATTAACCCTCTCTAACGATAATCCCCTCAAAAGAACAATCAAAACCTTCCGGGAAAATCGCTGGAAATTTTTCATTTCCCAACACGCGCACACAAAACAATCGAGTGATCGCTTTTAAATAAATAAAACTTATCGACGTACGTATTTATATTGCGCGTCCAATTTTCGAGATGGCGTCACGCGTAGACACTTTTCGTTTCGCGTTGCTTCTGGCTCACGTCCAATAACCTCGTAACTCGACAAAACGCGAAAAGAAATATCCCGTAAGCGGATTTCGAAGATCGCGGAAGCGATAGTGCTTCGCTTTCTTCGCGGAAACGGAAAAAAAATGTATTTTCTGTAAAGTATGGAATGGTTATATTATGTAATTTGGAAATAGTTTTTCTTTCAAATCGATTTGAAAATAATCTTAAAATGCTGTTTTTGTTGTTGATATGTTTGGAAAAATAAACGATTTCTAAGATATCTATAATATATCCAAATTCTAACTTATTAAAAATGGTAATAAAAAAAAATTGTCTTTAAATGTGCTCCTAATTATGAAAGTGGTCTAGGTATAGGAAAACTCCAGCCCACCGTTTGTTTTCAATCCGGCCCGCGGGCAAATATTGTTTTCAAAAAATTTAGAATCAATTTATAAGTTATCGTCCTAAATAAAAATCGCAACAGATATACAAGTATTTTCTGAACATATTGTTAAACTACAGTTACAGAAGCCTTTTTCAGGTCTTGATAAAAGTGCAAAAAGCATTTTCATATTTCAAAATTAATTTAACTGTACAATTGAGGAGCTTCTATCAGACCCTCAATTGGAAATGATTGTTCTCCAAAATTATGTATAATACATATTTTGTAAAATTTTAAGTTATTGTTTATAGTATAAATTCAATTTAAAAAAAAATTTCCTGTGGCGCTATTAATTCGTTATTATTTTCTTGATATGACCTGCATATAAACATATTTTTTGCTAAACTAACACTAGAATTTTTAAAAAACTATTTTGAGATCGACTAGATTTAACTTTTTAAAATTTTGAGTCTGTTTTTTATTGCTCTCTGAGTAAAATCACCCATATAAAATCATCAACTTCGTTATCCGACCCACCGAGTCTCAAATTTTTACAATCCGGCCCTTTCCAAAAAAAGTTTGCCGACCCTTGCTGGGATAATATAAATTTAGTATGTAACTTATAAGAAAATAAGAATTTTTAATCTATTTCCTGCCACATTTCCTAAATGGGAAAATAGACGATTTTGCTCTACAATTAAGTAGTTGTATTATGTTTGGTAAAATTTAACAAATGATAACATATTTAGGTTTAGAAAACACTCAAGTGAATTTTTAAACTAAAAAAAATCCAGGTTTATTTTGTAAATTTCAAGTACTAAGAGAAATAAGGGAAAATTTTTGGAAAACTCATAAAATGGAAAAATGGAGTTTTTAAAAAAAAAAAAAATTTCTTTAAATTTTAAGTTAATAATTAGTATATAGATAGTATATAAGCTAAAGTAATCGCTAGTAATCTGTTATTAGAAAAAAATTATTATTGCCAAAGATATTGACGTTTTTGTCATTTCCCATTTGGAAACCGTGGCACATACCATACGAAAAAAACTCATTATGTAAAATGTAGTTATACTTGGTAAAATTTTACAAATAACAACATATTCAAATTTAAAAAACTCTGAAATATACTTCTAAAAAAATATCTATGTATATTTGTTTTGTAAATCATAAAATTAAAAAAAGCTGTTTTTAAAATTATTTTTTTTTATATTATAAGTTGATATTTAGTAAATACATAGCTAGTTAATGAGCTTTTGTAACTGCTAGTATTCGGTTGTTAAAAAAATATTATAACCAATACAACAATTTGTATTGATATTGACAATTTTGTCAGTTCCCATTTGGAAATCGTGGCATAAAAAAGCTCATTATTTAAAATTTTATTCTAAATTACTTAATTCAGTTGAGTGTATTAAAAACGACGTATAATTAATATTGTGATAAAAAAAATTTTTAGAAAAGAAATTTTAGACCACTGTCAAAATAAATGCAAGCGAAATTCCGTTGTTCGTCGTATCTTTCCAATTTTTACCAAAATTTTAATTTTTTTTCACATTATATTAGTGTAAGATTACGTGATTCGAAATAATTTAAAAACTAATTTTTTTCATTTTAGTGACTTACAATTAGACCACTTTCATAATTAGGGGCACAAATGACGAATATATAACATAATGTATAAAAAATGGTGATTAAAAGTCCATAGCCAATCAAATCTTTTTTCAACACGGCTTATTGCTAAAATATATACAAATCACATATTTAAAATTTATGTATAAAACACGTTAGGGATATTGATTTCATAAATTATATATGAAATATTTAACTAATACAAAAACTATGAATCTTTTCTATAATGTTATTATTTATTTATAATTTTCGGAATAATTTTCTAAGCCAAATTTATGTACATACATAATATAATATTATACATTATGTAGATTAAATAATCTAATTAAGAATGAATTTTTAATGTAAAATTATATTAAATTGCGATATTATGATAGTCAAATTGAAAATTTTCTGTTATTGTTTAATTTATCACATTCATACAATACTTAATTTATTGAAAATCGTAAACGTTTGAATAATTGTAATATGAATTTCGTAACTCGAAATTTATTCCACAAATTAATTTCGGGTTTTCCACGAAAAAATTAATTAAATCTGATAATACATCGAATATACTCGAAAAAGGCTATTCAATAATGAAATTCAACACTCGATTTTTTTATTGAAACGACTACTTAAAGCTCATTTATAATATAATCAATACATGAACGACCAAAACTCAAATTAGACCACTGTCGAAACACATACATCATAAAAAAGAAAGTTTTAATTAATGTTGCGCTGTCGAACAATTGCCAGTGATTAAACATCGTTAAAATTTTACGACCAACGCGCGTAAAATTTCGAGAAAAAAATTGTTTAAAAAAAATCACGGCGTACGCTTTAATGTTTCGACCGGTTCATTGTAGTCGCACAGATGAAAGAGCTTTAACACTAATGGAGTTTAGAAAAGAGCGACTTTTGTGTTACGTGATGACCGAAAAACACACAAAAAAGAATGATGGAAAAAAACGCATTATAATAAATCTAAGTTACGATTCCCATTATGTAATGGATCCGTGCGGACACATTAAAGTGAATTTTTTAATTTCTTTTATACGTGCGGTGGTGTTTTAAAAGGTGAATTAAAAATAGTGCTGAAGGAAGAAAAACGACTAGATTTTATTTTAATATTTGAAAAACCAAATGCTCTCATTTTGAACAAAACCTTGATAAAATTAGCCATTTTCGTATTGCCATTTTATCAATATACAATGACAATAAAAATCATTAATGTAACAACTTTTAAAGATTATCGATAAAATTATTAAAAAAATATTTTTATCATTTTCACATACAATTCAGTTCATTTTACTTGAATAAACAATGGCGAGATGAAAATAAACGTAAAAACATCCAGATGTTTGATACTAAATATATGTACATATTACCAATATTGAAAAAAAAAGCGTCGAAAAATTCATCCGAATATACAAAACACGGTTTTAATTTTGACGTAACAATTAAAAATTTCCAATGTTTCCATCACAATACATTCCTTTTATTATTTTTACTTGATTTCCGGCAAATTTTCTGCGCACGTCACACAACCGTCGATTTAGAAACAGAGTTTTCAATTTGAACGGAAACGCCGACGCCACTAAGTGAATTATGTTCTCAATTTTTTTCAGCATTCGGACCCGTCATTTTTCATAAGTTCGCGCATGCTGAAAAAGGGGAAAAACGAAAAACTTTTCGCTCTTTGCTATATTAAAAACTAAATATACTGCGCGCGTATCGTGCGCGAACAACAAATCTTCCTGGCTTTGTTTCGCTTCGCGAAATGTGCATTTCCGAAATGAGTTTTCAGCTTAATTAAAAGTATATTTAGATCTCGAGTAGGTGCCGTTTTTATATATAGATTTTTTTTTAAAGATTTGTTAACATATTTTCAAGAACGGAAACTGTACTGGGTCTGTATAATTAATTTCAATATACAATATCTGATCTCATTTCGAATTCAAATTTAATTCAGTCGGGACTTTCAAATGCACAGTCCATTATCCAAGAATGATGTCGGGTTTTTTTTCTCTCTCTTGAATGGACTCGATATTATAATAACGATATAAATATATTATATAATATTATAGTTATCAGCCATCTTTTTTCGAAAGCTTTATTTCATAATAAAATATATCTATATATTGAAATAATAAGAGATTTTGACGACATAAACACCAGAGAAGAAAATAGAACTTCGACAGCCGAACATGAGTAAAGTATAATAGTAATATAAGGGTTCGAGCGGGAAACGTTGATATTACTTTTTTGTAATATAAATAACAAAATATTTACTTTTGAAACAAACGATAACATCACAGTAAAGATATTTTGTATATTGAACTTTATTCAAGAAATTTCCGCTTTTATTACAAATTCAAATTTACTTTACTCCGACGATTTTAAATTAGTATATATATATATATATATATATATATATATATATATATATATATATATATATATATATATATATACATATGTATATAGTATATACATATGTATATAGTATATACATATATCAGCACCATAAAATATAATTATTCAAAAAAATTTCAACTAATAGAACAGACCAGTATACAATTATATAATATTATAGTTATCAATTGAAAATTTTCAATGTTTTTTAATGATTTCATATGGCGAAATGTTGCCACATTACACATTTTCTTATAAAGCATTATATTAATAATGTACATATAATATAATATATATATTTGAATGGGAGCTTCATTCAAATATAATTATGGAGTCTATCTCCAATTTTGATATGGTCGCCATGCATTTTTTTACAAGGTAGTCTCTAGAACATAGGTTCCCAAAGTGGTCCACATGGACCCCCGGGGGTCCATGCCAGGAGGAAAAAAAAGGGGGTCCACGAGATGTAAATGGGGGTCCATGAGATACAAATGGGGGTTTTTAGTTGTAAATTCCATATTTTTGATTGATGTTATATCTTGAGTCTATAACGACATCTATCCTTTACCCCAGGGGTACCCAAACTACGGCCTGCGGGCCAAAAATGACTATTTAATTGTCTCGTTTTCATCAGAAAAAAGTATGGCTAGGGGTCCATGGGGAAAATAAGTTTGGGAAACTATGCTCTAGAACGTATCCTCCGTGTAAAAAGAGACTTGGGTGTGCATATTTCATATTTAGATATACGCCATATTCGCACAATTTTTTTAAATTTGGCCACAATGTCCGGCCGAGACAACTATATCCGACTGCCACCAACACGAAAATCCTCTCTCCGTTCCAAAAAACCCAGCTAGGTAAACTATTAAATTTACATGCCCCATTAGTCATGGTTTTCTAAATATATCGTCAAAGTTTCGCGGCCTCAGTCCTTACGTACCGTCGTAAAAATGCCAACGTTTGTTCGGCCCGGTGCTATACGAGCGTGTTCGCGTCTCGCGAAACATCGACGTATTATTTATTATTTCATTGTTTTATACCGAGATTAGAACCGTGGACGATTAATCTTGGGACGATTCGGCGACGATAAATAATGGCGGAAAAAATAAATGAAAAATTAAACGAAATATTTCGTGGAAAAGAGCGGTTCGCATAGTTCGCCAGACGGCGCGTCGACGCGTTTAAGATTGATGATTCGAATTCCGTAGGAGAGCGACGATTGTTTCAGAAGTTTTACGTTATTCAAAATAAAGCATTATCGCGTGTCAAATACGCAAATCCTATTTTGAAGCTTTGTTCTGAGACATTGTGTCGGCTAAACTTCGTCTGTTTGTATGATAAATCGTCGATGAACTATTGAACGAAAACGCATCTGATACATAATTCATTTTCGTTACAATATCTTTTTGTTCGAGTTGTGAACTGTTCAATTTAATCATTTTCAGATTTTTTCGAATCATTATAATCACATTTTCTTACTATCATTATCATTATTATGAAACTGATCAATATTATTTTTTAATTCCTGCGTGCATCCATCAGTTCCAATATATTTAAAATGTTTGTTGATAAAACCAGGGCTTTGGAGCGAGCACTTTTTTGAGTTGCTCCGCTCCGACATCAAAGTACTTGCTCCGGCTCTGCTTCGTGCTCCGCTCCACGCTCCAATCAAATTAAATTATTTTATTAAAATATTTAAAATAAAACATAAAAATACACAAATAATATAACTAACACTCCGTGCTCCTGCTCCTGCTTCGTTCCAAAGTCCTGCATAAAACATAATGTAGAGCAAGGACTTTTCGATACTTTAAAAATATCGTACTATTGTATATTTAACCACTTGAATATCGAATAAAAATCAACTCATCCATCTATTGACTATCTCTCACCTTTAATAATAAGAACCGAAACATTCAACTGTGCCCAATCACTGACCCTTATTCACATATCCGAGCAAAACTAAACCAATAAACAAACATTGCAAACACGAAACCACATCTATCGAAAGCTCCGTATTTATTCGACGCGCATTATATCCAGAACATTCCATCGGATCAAACGAGCACCAACGACATCGCCATTCATATACACACACGTATAAGAACGAACCTAAATCTTATAAATATTACGCAAACATCGCAATATCGCTACAAGAACCGCTAAGCAAAACGCGCGGTATCAAAATAAATTCCCTGGTGGGGCTCAGCCCCGACTGAGAGTGACGCTTGATTTATCGCTTGATCCCGCCGAAGTGACTTACCGTTGAGCGTTGAGTAATTTTACGACACCGCCAAAATAGAGTTGACAACAATCATCGTTACGTGCCCGTTTAAAGTGGCTATAATTGGCGTTTTCGGGGCCGTTTTGGCGGCTGTCGGGCGTGGAGTGCGATTGTTTGCCGTTTGTCTAGGTGATTTTATGATTGGAGGGTTTGGTTGTGATTGGTACTTTTGTGGTGTTCGACTTTGATCCGTATCCGTACTCTCATTCTAAATTTTCATTGACAGAAGTAATTTTTCCGATTTTCATAAAATGATCTGACTTAATATTTTACTATAGTAAATTTTGATCAATTCACTTTTTTCTTTTAAATAGAGGTATAAGTATGTATTTTTCACAAAAACTAATTAATTAATAACTCTGTCAACTTGAAATTTTCTCTAGCACAAGTTGAAATACATAGAGCTTCTTTCAAATGAACCGAATGTTGTGAGTTTTCTGTAAAACGAACCGCACCATTTCTGTAAAAGTAATCGAGTTAGGGATTGTGATGCTTTTGTGAATCGTTCCACCTTTTCAATGTCTTTTTCTATTGTGCACACACAAAAGTGGTATACCAGAAAAGCTATGCGGTTTTCGCACGTGTTGTATAATTTGAAAAACTATGTGAAACGAATAGGAAACCACATTTTCATTCCGTTTTATTTGAATTCTGAATATAATAAAATATTTACTATTTAGAAATGCAGTTCATAAGAAAGGTTAGGATATTTTTTTGTAAACACTGTGAGGTGTTGACCCATAGCTGACCCATATATGAAAAACTGGATTGTTTTAAAAATTATTTATGTCTTCAATATATACATAATAGCATCACATAAATAAAACATAAATTTATGGCTTAAAAATATATAACTTTTCAAGCAATATATGAATGTTTAAATGATATACGAACATGCGTTTTTTCAAGTTTTTTTTAAAGTTTAATAGAAGTTTTGTTTGAACAACGAATTCATTATTGTGAATCAAGCTCCACATAATAAATTATGATTATCTGTCACTCCGCTCCCATCAGATTATTCTACGAAAATAATGATTAAAACAAGCCAAATTTTCAAATTCAATAATGCCATTATAAGATTAAAAAAATTGGCTACAGTTACACGTCCTCGGACATTATCACAGTCCGCCCCAAGACAAACACGAGCGTCCGCTAATGGACGCGGGTCATCAACGGGCTCCGGATTTCTAAAAACCTTTTGCCTATAAAAGTTGGCCACTTCTTTCTCTCTGTTCCTGTTGTTTCTTCTATCAGATTACCGATGGAGATATCTATAGCATCGCCGCGGCCGTGAGAGAGGCTCTAGCAAAGGCCGAAAGAAAAAATCCACCAAAGAAAGAGGCTCTAAATCTCCGACCGCTAGTGGAATAAGCCGTTTTTCGCGAAAAAAAAAATACACGACGAGCTATCCTCAAATTTATACGTTGTTTTTCTCCGTAGTATAAAACATTCTCATTATTTTTCCTTTTTACATTATACGCGTATATTTTAGGGTCTTTTCCTTTCGCCGGGTAGATGGGGTAGGATATCTTCTTTTCTCTTTGTAAATTTTTGATTGGTGAAATATATGTTAGAGGGTATAAAACATGATTATTATATTTGAATATATACGTACCTGTCAGACATCCTAGCAGGATTACCCAAAATATTGTATATTTCTTTGAAAAACACATTATTTTTCACTCTTACTGTTTGTACGTTAAATACATTATTTACTTTCACTAAATAATTCACGTATCGGTTATATTTTAATTATAAGTGACGCTATTAATAATTCTAAAATTTCACATTTATTATATAAAAAGCAGTTTCACTAATTAATATTATTTTAAGTACAATTAATTGAAAATTTTTTTTTTGATAAATAATTGAATTATAATTTAATTGAAATGTTACATAAAAGCGATTTGGTTTATAATTAGCCTTTTGGATTGAATGGTACAAACGAATATGTACAAAATCAAAATAAATATAATTTGAATGACGAACTTTTGGAAAACATTTAAAACCTTACTTATTATCAACGTTCAATATTATTTCGCAATTTCAGATAAATAAAAAATACAATGAAATAAATCCACGAATTTCAATACAAATACACAGAAAATAAATTTAAAACGTCGATAACAATAAATCAATATGATGAACAAAGAAACCGATGACATTCAAAAAGCCCACACGCAACGCACACTGGATCAAAACAAAGAAAACATAATTCACTTCCGCATAACAAAAAGCGATCTTAACGTTTCTCGATCTACTCGTTTAAATTACACACTCACTAATCCAAACGAATACGAAATCAGACAGCATAATACGCTGCTAATGCACTCGTCTAGAATATTTAAAAGCTCTCTAAATACACAAAAACACACACACGAATCGAAAATCTCCGCCAGTGTCCATACACCCGACCGATATGTAAATAAAGCGGCCATCGAAGGGCACGGTAAAATTAACCGGATCGATGGCTAACAAGATACCGCTACTGTTTGTCTACGTAGTGCGTATAAGGGTGGTGCTCAACCTGTGAATAATTTGCTTATTTTCGGAAATTTATAATTTGGATGCAATTTTAAATTAATTGTAAAATAAACAAATAAATGCTAGCAGTAAAGTCTCGTTAATTCGAATTAATTTATTTAGAAGGAAGTGAATGTTTTAGTGTATGCGATATAGTAAAAATTATTGAATTGAATGAAACGATTCATGTTTATCAATACTGAGATTGATATGTTAAATTTATCGATATATTATATTTTTATACCACATTACAAGTATTGTATATCAATTTACTTTACTTTTTTTCATTTATATAATATTTTACAGAAACCATTAAATTGAAAAGCAATAATTAAAAAGAAAAAATTAACAACTTCAAACAATTTACTATTTTTAAATTTGACTATTTCATTGGTAATTTTTTTTTAATTTATTTGATCAGTCGATTGTATAATTATTTTTAAAAAATCCATGTGATTAATAAATTACAATCATTCATAGTTTGTGGACTAAAATAACTATTGACTATATGACTATAACTAGCTAAAATCTTCAATCAGAAGATGATACATAAAATGTAAATGGACTTTCGGTTAATCAATGCATTTTATCAAAAAGTTTGAGCATTGCTAGATGTACACAAACACGTAAAACCTAAAGGAGCGTTTCACCTTCGTAGCCATGTGGGTAAACAACGATTCGAACCACCCTCGGTACGTCGTAATTCACCGTTCGGAATTACCGTGTGTCGGTAAAAGACGAACAGATAAGCCGACGAGTGAGATTATCTTGTGTTCGTATGGTGGGTATAGGAATTTCGTTTGGAATAACAACGAGTGTGTCTAAATTATCAGTTTTTCTAATCGAATCATCCTAATAAGTTGAAATTGTTTTTCCACTTAAAAATTTCAAGTCGAAAAACAATTTCAAGTTGAAACAGAGTTTCAATCTTTTCGATGTTTAAAGGTTTTGTTTTTAAATAGGTTGACTTTTTATAAATTTAGTTGAATTCCTTCAATGGGCAAGTATCGCAGCTTTTTATTTTTTTAATAATTAAAATAAATTCAATCCATAGATTTTTTTCAAAATTTAGTCTGGCGTTATGTACAAAATAAAGTATAATACACCTAATCCTCTTTTTACACGTTTTTTTTACACGGTTCCAAAATAACACGGTTCAAGGAAGATGAACCGATTACTTTTTTTACACGGATTTTTCACTTTAACACGGTATAAAAATTATAAAAATATGTATTATCATGTCACAATGGTAAGATTCGACGCAGGCCAGTATACTGATATAATTATATGTACATATGTAATTATAGTTTTTAAATAAAAATTTCGATGTTTTCTGATGATTTTTCATTGAAAATTTTTCACGGAAAAAAATTTTCACGGCGAAAAATTTTTACATCTCACATTTTTTATAAAGTACATTTGAATGGAAGTTCTATCTAAATATAGTGATGGAACCTATTTCCAATTTTTGTATGGTCACCATACATTTTTTTTACACGGTTTTTTATTTACACGGTAGTCTCTGGAACGTATCCCCCGTGTAAAAAGAGGATCGGGTATAATACATATAGTTGAGTTATGAATACTTTATCTTAACCGAATCGATTTTCTCGCTGAACATTTTCTCAGAGTCTGAATTAGTTCAACTTAACTATTAGCTTATGAACAAGTGAACCCAATAGAATATTTGATCACTAGTTTAACATACGCCTTATGTACCTATATATTTTAAAATCATAAAACGAGAGTTATTTCAATTGAATGTTGAAATTAGATTATTTAGTTCGTATTAAATATATATGTATATGTATGTATACGAGTATATACAGTAACGGTCATTGAAATTGTAGTACCCTGAATAATTGACATTTTTATAAATTATGAAGAGTTTTCAATATTTAACAGAAAACTATTTATGTATATCAAGTGTAAGAGGAAATAAAACTCTATCAAATCACAAAGATATCGATTTGAAATATCATCATCATACAGTCAATAAGCACCTTTTTTTAAAATGTAGAAAATCGGCCGATATACCATGACACGAAAGAAATCATTCTATTAGTGATTTAAAAGCAAACATCAAAATAATTTTTATTTAATTTCATAAGATGATAAGCACTTCTTTATTTTACACTACTTGCAATATTTATAACTACCCCCATTTTACTGTAATTACAGTCCTTATCTTCAGAAGTACTGAGGTAACTGTTTTTTTTATATTTTTCAAAATGATATGTTTTCATGCGTTCTCTTTGGATATTTTTTCCTCAATAATTTAAATGAAGCCTTGTTTTGATGTTTTGGGTTGTAGTATTCATCGATCTTTTACAATAGGGTTGAAATCAAAATTCCAGTTTAGCTCCCTGATGCTCAAATACAGAGTTTTTTTAGAAATTGTTTTACCTCTTAAAATTAAATATGTTTTCGAATATTTTTTTCACAATAGTGGCTATTTAAAAAATATATAATCATAGTTTTCAGTTGCGTGACAAATCTCAAAACCGTCCTGAAAAATATGGTTACTGTAGTAAAAAACACACTTTTTTATAAATATTAAAAAAACTTTTTTCAGTATTTTAAAATATTTTTAAATTTCATAATTTCATCAATTAACTTAAGATAATCAATACTAGAATATAAAAAACATCCCCAGATTATACAGTTTGCAGAAATCTTAACTGCTTCATATACCCTTTATTTGCTGCGTCTTTCGCTAGTTTACCATCGCATACCCGTGTTCCTGTTGGGTTCAAAATAATAAAATTGACGTTATCAGAAAAATAACATCTATTTTAACTTGAAAAAGTCGTATTTTTATTTTTTTAAACTTATCCTGTCCGTCTGGACTTCATTTTATTTGCCAAAAGTGGTGTTTTGCTTATATTGTTCTTTGTAATCGGCTTTTTCAAGACCTTATACGTAACGTTTGAACTTTAATTGTTATTATAATTTACTTATCTAACTCTTTTATTTATTTAATAAGTAAATTTGAATTTATTTTTAAGTATTTTCGGAGTAATAATCTGCCTCGTCGCGTCATAGTACTTTTTACCGGTCTAGATCACCTACGCGGTTCCTAATTGCTAGATTTTTCCGAATTTTTACAGAATCGCTCAAAAATTAAACGAACATAACTCATATTTTCAAAAATATCATGTGAAGATAGCCTATATTTTTTTAAAGTCGAAAAACGCTTCATTTTTTTTCACTACAAATATCGCGTAATTTAAAAAAATTATTGTTTTTCGATGAAAACTTTTCCAAAAATCAATTTATCGTTTCCAAATTTTACAAAATCTTAGATTAAATAATCTATAAATATAGTTTTAATGTTTTTGATAAATAAATTTGAAAAAAGATGTAGCGAAATTCACATACAATGGATGGAATTGAAAGTTTCCAGGTGCTGCAATTTCAATGACCGTGACTGTATATGTATTGCAAAATTGACATTCGATTTTATACTTATTTTCAAAACAATATACAAAATGCAATATTTTATCGTAAAAATCTTACGAATATTTCTATTGATACGAAGTCTCAACTTCGACAAACTCTTTAATCGAAATCGAATTTTTCCAACATTTTGGTAAACTTGGAGAATTAAAATAAATTAAAAGCCATCAATCCAGGGCAAAATAGATTATTTCGCATTTGAAAACGTTTTCTTTGTTTTTATTTTTTTTATAAAAAAGCTATTAAGTATGTTTTCAAAAGATCTTTTTGCATCCAAGGCTTCATACAAAAAATATGTTCGTACATGAATTAATCAGCTTTATGTTACACTAAAAAATAGTTTCAATCGATATGGCAAGGTTTAAAAGACTTGCAATTTTCTCACTTTTATTCTATTTCTATAGTTTATTAGTTAATACTGCGGAAAATCATTTTAATTCGAGGATAGAGTATTATAAGAACTTGAAAATATTATAGTTGAATTTCAATTCTAGTATAATAAGTTCTTCGTCAAAAATCTAAAAATCTAAAACTCAAGATCATCTTTGATAACTGTTATCACAGATAATAATCGCCTTTCAAAAAAAAAATTATCGAATCAGACTGAGAAAGTCCATTAATCTTTTTAGCGTCATATTTAATGAATGAATGGTTAATATGAAATAATAGTAAGTTTTTCAGCTTTTATGATTTTTTGAAAATCAATTTCGATATTTTTGGGTCAGTTGAAAAGTGCATATTTATGTTAATATCTTATTAAAAAATTTCGCAGCTATATTTTTTTCGAAAAAACCGTAAATTTCAATAATTATAATTTACAATCTCTCTTATTTACAATTATGTATAAGAAATTAAGAACAACTAAAATGTATCTTTCACATTGTGATCTGATATAAACAACAATTAAAATATCGAAAAAATCCTCGAAAAAATCTACCTGCTTGTATTGTATATTATATGTTACAGCCAAAGCATCAAACGCATTAATACGCGCATTCTCTCGCAAATGAATACGTTGTCTAATAAGGAGAAGGAATTACGACGGAATTTAGTTTCGATACGGGATTTTTTTTTTTCGATAGATCACCTCTATTGATTTGATATAAAATAATTTAAACTTTAAAGTCGTTTATAATTAAATTGGCTCGGTGGTGCGCGCTTATACTTTGCCATATCAAATCAATAGAGGTGATCTATTGAAAAAAAAATATCCCGTATCGAAACTAAATTCCGTCGTCATTCGTTCTCCTTGTAAGTCGAACAGAGAAAACATATACGGGAGTAAAAATGAACACATTAACTAGAGAATGTATGAGTCATCTATTACGACGTAGATAAAGTGCTAACGAAATAAATAAATCGCAATTCGGAATTTACAGTAGGGTTGTTTTATTTTAAGAAATACGAGAAACCCAAATTATCCAATTTACGCAAATTTTTTATTTATTTACGTACTAGAAATTTTGACCGATATGTAAGTATCACTACGGGAACGGAAAACGGTTGGCAACACATAGGATCCCCATACACGCTTTGTATTATAGAATGCAGTTCTCATATGTTACTTTTACAATATTTAACGAAATAAAAAAGTGATTTTTATTGTTTAGATATTTAGATACAAAGAATTGAGTATAATAAATGATAAATATAATAATAATATTAACACAATAAGTATTTCATCGTAGCTATATTATGAAATATCGAACGTTTTCTAGACGTCAGTGGCGTTTTACGTGTTGCCAACTGTCAATAACGAAACTAACTCATCTGTAAAATTACTCATTTTGTCTAATTTTGTCTGATTTGTCTAATCGATGTCAGCGATTCAGTGCATTATCTCGTTAATATATGCTATCTCTAGAGATAGCGTATGCGGAATCTCGTATCATGCGCTTTCTCTAAAACGTGAAGCACGCGTATACATTCTCCAGACAATGTATGTATTAACGCCGATGAACGCTCTGACTATAAAATATACATATTTTTCAAACATTCAAAATCAATACTTCATACTCGAATAAAAAAAAAACAGTTTACTCAAGACCTGACATGGTTATTGGAAAAACTCACAGAAATCAAACCAATACGATCGAATCCTTCGCACAAAACACGACTGATATTAGTTTTCGCTTCTGAGAAATTGAAAAATTGAATTCCTTTAATATCATGCCAATAAACATGTTCTCATCTATATTTTCAATAACTCTCATTTGTGCGTCACATATTCAACACACATAGATCGTCGTCTAGACAAGAAATAATCGAAATCCATAAAGGATCCGGCCGTGGCTCAGCATATCTGAAAAAAAACACGAAGCAAAATTTGGACGTCTGAAAAAAAGTAGCACTTTCGGATTGTCATGGGACCGTCAAGTTTTGATTTAAAGTCATCCGATATGATAAACGAGCGTTCCGCAACGATTCTAGCTTTTAATCTAAATCAACGGGCGGCTAACTAACGACGTGTGCAGGGCTCGTTTGTCGTTTTGGACTCATGACAAAGATATTTTTGGATTTTAACGTTTCTCTACTTCCATTCGATTTAAAGAGAACTTCAATCAAGCCAATGGAAATCAATCGTTTTCGTGATACTTTTGAAAATGATGCTAGTTTAATAATAACGTTATGCTTTCGTCTAAAAATAAAGTAATGTAAAAACGTATTAATAGAAACAGTAGGAATTCATTAGCATGCTATTTTAATAAATTTTAGAGTTGTTTTATTCAAATACTGAGCTATATCAAGATCGTTTCCTTATTTTTCCGACATTGACACGTAGCAATTATGCTTTAATTTTCGTTTATATTTTCAGACGGTTCACATTAATTTGGTATGGGAAAGGTGGATTTTTTTTATTTAGTAGCCTTTGAATTTTCGCATTAATCGTATACATAATATGCGCAGGTCATGCGTGAGCATTGTTGTTTTGAAAGCGAAATAGTTAAATTTTAAATCGGTTTCGGGAAATTAGCCTTAACTCAAATCCACATTGAAATTTACTTTTCATGCATTATAAATTTTCCTGAGCATATATTTCAATTTGGGAAAATGTTTAATAATAGGCAATTATGACTTTATTAAAACCGTTTCGAAACTGTCAAAAATAATTTTAATTTTACGACACAGCCCTAATTTCCTATTGAATTTTTTATGCGCATTTTCGGACGTGATATACATATGTATAATACTTATTTAAACATTTCTATTTTCATATCTACGATCGTTCTGAATGAATTTTTTAAAAAGTGTATATTTATTTAAATGAACATGAAAGTCCCCCGCAATCTAGATTGTACAAAATCTCGAAAACGTAAAGTACATTGAATTTTAAAACGTCGGCGCCGATTTGCATAACAATGTTAGCCGGTCTTCGTTTCACGTGCGATTACTAATTTGAATAGATTCACAATAAACAGAGGTCGCCGTAAAAATCCGTGCCCGTTTATGCGGATTTCACACTATTAAAATATAATGGAAATTTTGTGCGTAAAGCCTCCGGGATTATTAATATTTTTTTATCATGATTAAAATATTAAAATTTTGTATATGGTTACCAAGTACAAAAATCGACGATTTACTCAACACTGCACAATCTGTCATGTTTTTCCAATTAACCCTACAAACTGTGTACCCAGAATTGGATTTTTGATTACTTTCGTGTGAACTCAGAATTAATATGGTTAATAACGTATTTTCAATATATTGCACTATATTCAGTATGTATTAAAAGTGGCTTTTGAAATTGACGTTTTAATTTAAAACGTTAATTTTGAGCTGAATCTAATTAAAATGTTAATGGTTTCGATAACACACACTAATTTGTTTTCTGCATATAATCATGATTACAATAACTTCTTATATATTATATAATGTGAAAATAAAAAATTATTATACATATATTTTTCTGTTATTTAGAAATAAATTCGTTTTGTTTTTTTTTAAGTGTTAAAATACCTATACAATTATTTTATTATTCGTTTTAATTTTGAATCACAAATAATTCACTAATAGCACGTATATTTTCAGAAAAATTATCTCGAATTTATTTACACTTTAGTTGTCGGAGTATTATTGTGCACGAATAGATTTTGGATAATATCCAGCAAAGTTTATTGACCTCTTATCTAATAAAATTCTAGTCAAAAATAATTTCTCATTTATACCTCATCTATGTTGCTTGAATTCAAAATTAATCACAATCAAATATCACACATATCGAAATAACCTCGGGTATATGCATTTCACTATTCCAGAACTACTATACCAACCGAATTCGAGCAACACTAGACAAAAGCACAAATTTACATCCATCGAAAAACTCTACATTCAAACTTCCTTCCACATTTAAAACATCACTTTGACCACAATCATCTCAGAACCACGGTCGACCTATCGATCTTTAAACCGGCATATATATTTTTTCCACGTCCACGTCTGAAGCTGAAGGCTCCGAAGGCCTTCGGGCTGAAAAGGGCGTGACGATGGAGCGGATAATCGTCCTGCTCCGCGTTCATCTCTTGGATGGGCCACTCGACGCGAGGCGCACTTGACTCCAACTGCGATAACAAACGCGCAAAGAACTCCAAAAAAGCCTTTCTTATTGTGTGTATGTGTGTAGGGCGTCGTTAGGGTGAGAATATAACACGATTCCGCGAATGGAAGTTTGCTACTGCTTCGTGCGACGATCATAGTCTATTGAATATCATTTTTTTTCTTATACAAATCATTTTTTTTAATATTTGAAATGTTTTCAATTTTGATTATTTTAGTTTGATGCAGTAAAAAAAATATTCTAATATAAAATAATTTATATTAAAACGCCATATGGGAAGAAAAAATATGTTTCATATACGTAATCAAATATGAATATGGATTATACATATGTATGTATATTTTTTCTATTAAAAAAAAAAAACATAATTAATTTCCATAGAGATTCAAATATGTAATATTATATAATAGGGGAGATTGTTTAATTTCGTGATACTAAGCGCTTGTTTGTTATTTTTTTGTATTCTATTCTAAAATAAATAACACTAAGCTTACAATCATAAAGCATCAACTTCTCTTTCATCGAACCATTATTTAGATTATGTAATTCACTACCAATTTTGTGTAATATCTCAAATGATTAAAACTGAAACGTCTAATTCCGTGATATAATACATTGGCTACTTTCATGATAGTGGTCGTGAAATTCCGTGAAATACTAAATTTTGAGAAAAGCTTCGTAATATAATTTTTTTTAAATAAAAAGATTAGCATTGAAATGTTATAGAAGATTTACTATTAACAATTTTTTTTTCAAAATAACTGACGATTTAATTTAAACACCTTTCGCAGTTTCAAGAAAAACAGAAGTAAATGAAAAAACCCTTTTTGCTTAATCAAAATAATTATAATAATAATTTTTTTCATCAATTCTGACTACTAGATGTCTGTGCAACAATTATTTGTAATTTATCATAAAACTTAAAGTTGTTAACTTCACAAAATTCTTAAAACAATGTTCAGATTCTTAAGGCTATCATACTCATCCTAGCAAATATTTTAATAAAAATATGTTATACACTTTTACATATACTCCTATTGTATCTAATGATAGTAAAAAATAAATTGTGTAAATAGAAAACTTTGTTTTACTCATCTGAATCACGCGTGTATTCCGCACGGTGAAAAAATAAAAAATCGTCGCAATACATGTCTATACTATTAGCATATGTACATATACGAGTATGTATTATAATAGTATCATACTTGAACGATTATCAATAAATTATGTCCTCATGAGTTCGTATATATGTATGTATAGTGGCAAACTTTTAATAAATATAGTTCTCTGATTGTAAAATACGTTGGCATTATTTAAAAAATCAACTTTATTCCGACTATCACGAAATTAGAAAAGTCTCCCCTATTATGAATATTAAAAAATATGTCAGTAAATGCGTAATGTAAATTCGGTGAAATTTTTATATAAAACCCGTCGTATAAGTCTATAGATTTCGATTATAATATATTAAATAACAGACGTTTATTTCATTTTAATTTTTATATAGGTATAAAATATGTAGTGATAAAAAAAGTTTTTGAATTTTTACATGAAATATTTACATTTTTTCAGTATAAAGTTTCTCCTCAAAAAAAATGAATAAGTAATAATTACTAAAGACATTACCAAGTACTAAGGATTATTATATAATAATCCCTTCTAGTTTAATTTTATAGACGTAATCAAAACAATAACACAAAAACCCGTAATTAGCGTTTTTAAATATGAAAAAAAATACCAAACAAATTTATCGTTGAAACAAACAAAAGTCCGTTTGCAAATTTTCATATTCAATTATAATTCATTACTTTGATGACATTAGTGTTGAATGACCCAAAGCGGGCATTCATTACAGGTTCGGGTTACTGTAATGAATTTTCAATTAATTGTTAAATAATTTTCCAATCACTGATTGCATCACGATCCCGTTTTACATAACTGTATTGCGCCGATACACTTTCATGTTCACCACTGGCTGATATAATCCACACACTAACCGGCGACTGGCTAATTGAAACGCGATTAATTAATTTCGTTCCGAAATTTAAATGATTTTATATATGTACATGTTCACGGTCCGAATGCTGACGATCGACTGACTTCAAATGTTCCCTGTTGTTGATTTTCGGACGCTGACTCTTCAGACCCAAAATAATTTCAGTCGGTAAGAAACTCTTTTGAATTCCGATACGTAAGCAATTCGCATAGTTTTGAATGAAAAATATCAGATATAGAATCAATGGAATATTTTTAAGTGGACTCAATTTATGGGTAGTTTTGAATTGAACTAATTTCTATATCGTTAATTATTTTTAATTACACTTCGTACACACTTTACTTCGAGAAAATTTATCGTATTGCTTTAAGCGGTCGCTAAAATCGTGTTCTGCCTCTCGAGGGTTAAATGAATAGCCCTTCATTGTTATTCAGCACAAAAGGAATATAGTCATGAATTTGTTCAGATATACCGAAATAAAGCTCAACGAGTGGACGCACAGAATTTTTTCGGTCCGCTATAATTGCGTAATTGATAAATATGAAAGAATAATTCTCATACAACATCTACATAGAGAATGCATGTACTTTCATACATATTTTAATATTATATTATATTACATCTTTTTGATATACATACATACATTTTCATCACGTTCGAATGGAACACGCTTATTTGATTCACCTCTTAAATCTCGATCGTAAAACCACTCGATGTACTTGACCGAGCTCTTCGACGATGCAACACCACCAAAATTATTTTCCGATGTCATAAAACAATTCGAAGCCCCCTTTTTTCGACAAAAATAATCCAAAAAACGAATCCATTTTATGACACGAAATCCGCGAATACGACCACGAACCCCTTGTGAACCTCGGGCGTGTTTTGCGGTCACGCTTGCACACATTTTACCAGTGGCGAGTTCGTCGTATTTTGCACCATGATTACAAAGTTCATTTCGTTATTTTAAAAAAATATATAAATAGCGTATAACAACGATCAATGCGGAAAAACTTTATTTTTATACAATTTAAATTACACAATTCTAATTCAACTTTTTAAACTATGAAATGTTTCATAGATTACTTTGGCAACGGTTTTAATAAAATTTTCTTATTAGGGAGGCCATTATCGGTAAATGACCCAAATAGCAGTTTGGTAATTTACTGGTAAATTTTTAATATTTACCGGTAAATTAAAAAAAATTGTGTTTCGAAAATTTTTGAAAAGTGTTGTTTTTTTTTTGGAAAGTATTTTTGGATTTTTCAGTATTTTTCGGATTTTTGTTATTTTTTCCCAATTTTTATTTAAAATTTAGTTTAATGATAATTTACTTGTAAACGGGTAATTAGTAAAATAATTACCGGATTGCCGGTAAATGAAAATGATGGAAAATCTGACCTCCCTAATTCCTATACAGTTTTTATACTATAGGTACTTCAAATTCAACTAAAGGAAATTACTTTATCGTCAAGACCGTTGTCATAGTAACCAATGAAATGAACAAGAATTACTATGGTAACGGTCTTAATAATACTTTTTCATAGTTGAATTTGAAGTGTAAAAAATGTAATTAAATTGGATGTTTAAAAAGTTAAATTTGAAGTATAAAACGGTAAATTTGAGGTGTAAAAACTGTATGTGTTTATTATTGTATATGCATATGGAAATATTTGTGAATTCATACCCATACGAATTTTACTAAAGTGCATATAATTTTTTGAAAATTTTTCTTATTTGCAGCTTGCATAATATAAAAAATATATAAAAATATTAAAAAGACACCATTGTCACCACACCCGCCCCTGCGAATCTGCGCGAGTTTTTTCAAGTTTACGGCATACCATAAGTTTCCGATTCGCCTTAGTTCACCATCATACGGAAAACAAACGAGCCCTCCGCCATCGGTAGGATGTTGCGCCGCATTAAAAAACCATTAAACGACCGCATGCTGCGAGCGGATAAGACCTGCTCACATACAAAGGCCCACACACGTGGATCCTTCTGGAACAACCCCCTCAGACACGTGGTTCTGAAACTTAATCGCTTGGCGCTAATTTTGAATGAGGCTCAACCGTCGCGGTTACGGTTTGAGAAATGCCGATTTTGAATATGCTCGCGTCCGATTTTTGTGTATGGATCACTTTATGGATGCGGTTTGATGCTGTTCCCGTTTTATGCTGTTCAAACAAAACGTATTTGTGTTTTATAACAAATTCGTAAATCAGTCGATGTAGCAGTGTTAAAATTCTTTAACGAGATCATCAAATGCGGTAGGCAAACAACGTGCCATCCGGCATCCAAATATACACTCAACTTTTATTATCGAACTCGTAAAAATTCCAGCAATAATTCAAATACATGTGAAAGATGAACGCACCGTAGACCGCCAATTTCGCTAAAAAAAATGTTAACATAACCTAACGCCAATATAGCGATCGATAAACGTAAAATTTTACTATAGTACCTACATTTCTCTTGCGGAGCGCTCAAACGTGACGCTTTTGAAATATTCACACTAAAATACACGCGTACGTATTTATAACGTGTAAGTGTCGTATTTTCAGCGGTTTTCGACTGTTTAAAATTTATCGACCCTTTTATTGGAAGGGATGAAATTTGGTTCTCCGAAGATCTTATCCCGATCGAATTCATATAGAAATTGGTGAAAAGAGGCCATTGAATTAATGCACGGTTATTAGATCACACATCACAGCTCATAATCGAATTACTTTGACTAGATTAGCGCCAATGATGTAGAATTGTATCATAGAATTTGCTCGAGCCTGTCCTTTAGGACGGTCGCTACATGAAGTTGAATTAAATTAGTTTTGTAGTGAATTTTCAGTGCTATTAGCCGGATATTGCGGGTGTTTGTATGGTTTTCACGTACACAAAAATCGTGGTATATTTTTGCAACCGTGAAAGAAACGACCACGAGACTTTTCTCCAACGGAAACTGGCTACCGGAGATAAGTGTGCGGTTTTAAAGGTAGTTTGACTGTAAAATTGCTACGCTTATTTAAAAAAGAGATGGCTCTGCATATCCGACCGAAAGGATCCTTTGTTTGAATTCCGCTTCCTTTTCTCTTTAGAAAATTCCTCTTAGAAGGTCGTCGAAAAAAATATTTTATTTTCTAGAACTTCTATGTTTTTTCTATATTTTTTTAGTTCCCATTTATATAATTAACTTTTTAACCGTGTTTATCTTATTTAAGCTTTAATGTTATAATTTATCTAGGTAAATAAAAAAAAAAATTTGTTACATGCAAAATTGTGTTTCACAGATTTTACGCACGGTTTTCCTAGATAATTTCCGTGAAACCCATATTTCATACAAACATTAAATTAAAGAATAATTTATTTAAATAGTCCAAAGCTTTTATATGATAAAAATAAATTAAATCTCATACAATTCGCATTAAACCTATGTTAAATATTAACCAATATACTCGAGCGTGCAAATTATGAATTCTGGGATAATAATTCGCGTATGTTTGCACTTCATTCTCACCCTGAGCACGTGCGCAAATAATTTTACAGAATCAAATTTTTAGCCCTGGAACATTCTTAGCTGAACAATCTAAAGAATGGTGAATAATGTGTGTGTGTGTGTGCGTAGCACAGGTTAATTAATTTTATGAAGCCTCTGCTATGCATATAATATTACGTCATATACATATGTAACGATGGAATATTATTTAATAATTTATTGCCGCACATGTGACCCGATAATAAATTTAGATACATCCGCATTTAAAGTCCGATATTCAAAATGTTTTATTTCTGATGCTATTCGTAAAAGAGTTATTCGAAACTTGAAAATTTCAATATTTCCTTTATAAATATTTATTATATTATAATAAAATACACGATATTATTACATAATATTATAATACAAAAGAGCGAGATATTTTTGGAAAGCTTTTTAAGAATTTTTAAGGGTATATTAAAAACTTTTGAATGTACAATTTGATCTACAAGTGTATTTATGTTCATAATGTTCGTAACTAAGCAAGCATTCAGTTTTTCAAGCTTTTTATTAACTTATTTAATATTGTTTCGCATTTCACTTTTTTCTATCGATTGCCATACAAATTATAATACAATGTACCGGCGTTGCGACTGATTGCGGCAATAATTACAATCGGTAGTCGACAATCGGTAACACCAGTATGTTAAAACACGTGTTTGAATCGATCCTCCGCCCCCTCTCTCCTTCCTATATATTTAAATCCTATCACTGAAGAAAGCAACGGATATTTAGAACAATCACCGAAAAGTGATCACTTATGTCAGAGTCACCTGATATGGCACAAAAAAAAAAACAAAAAATACCTAAACGCAAGAGAATAACAATCGGATCAATGCAACCAAAATATGGAGACAAAGATTACTGTGAGCAAATGAGACAACTGGACAACGACAGACATGACTTCAGGTCTTGAGAGAAATAGCCAGTACATCACAGAGACCCGAGAAAAAAAATCCGCTAGTATTATATACCTATATAATAATTATCAACGTTCCTCAAAATAAACGATTTTGTAGATTTCAACATTTTAATAACATTTTTTGCACAAAGAAGAGATAACTCAGATAACAGATAGTTGGCTCTTCAAAAACCTGATTTATGCGTTGTCACGGACTCATGTCGATGACATCATGAATTTTCATGAAACGCCTTTTTTCAGCCACGTTCATCTTAATATAATAATACACCTTTTATAAATACTGGGTTTTTGAAAAATCTAGATTTGCTAATGGGATCATTTTAAAATTTGTCTCGGGCCCCTTGTAACATGATGATAATTTCATATTTTTTTGTATTATTGATTTTCTTAGCAACTACACACCTGCTTAGTCTCATTGTCAATTGTTTCTCACAATAAGCTTTGTCATGAAAATACTTTTTTTTTTCAATATTGCTTATATTTTTTCTCACTTTTAAACTAATTTAGATATTCTGAAAAATTCTTTAAAGTTTCCTTAGTTTTATCAAAATCAATATTTCAAACTAAAATATTTTCATAATCTATTTACGTCATAATATGAAGATTTTCTTTTTGAGGAATTATAAATGATTGGAAAATTTATATTTAAGCAAATAAACATAAAAAAGATTGTTGTTTTATTATTATAACAAATTTGTAAAGCTTTTCAAGTGCTATGTTTTCGTAAAATTTTCATGTATTATAGCTTAATTATAAATCGTCATATCCATAAAAGCTTAATTATATACGTTTTTCGATAATTCAATAACTTTATAAAATTTTATATTCCTGAACATTCAAATGTTTTTTTTTTCAGATATAATTTTTATTTCAAAAGATATTTGAATAAACATATAATATTAATACATATTGAAAAATCTCCCAATATCATTTAGTCGATGATAATTCTAGCTTCAGTGAAAACTTTCATCCGCGAACCTTCGCCGAAGTGCGAAAGCTTTCACACAAGCAAAGGATTGTCTTTTCAGATGCAATTTGTTATAAAGGGCTCGAATCCAACTTTTCGTCTGTCATTCGGAAAGGAATTTCCCTTTTGTCGGAGATGACAATTACTGGCCATGCTTTGTTCGAGACTGCAAAAGGCATTGTGCCAGAGTGCGGCAACAACTTTGTGTTTCAATTGCGACTGCTAACTGCCACAGAATGTCACACATATGTATGTACTTGTAGGTGTAGGCATCCAATTTTTTAAAAGTATTATAGGTGAGAATTTATATAGATTTTGTATAATTTACAATGTTATTGCAATAAACAAACGAAATAATAAGACTTTTTTACCATGTTACCTTTCATTTGAAAATTATTAGTGGACAAGTGTGAGATTTTTGATTTTTTCTCAAAAATCGAAAAAATAACAATAACTCGAAAACTATAAAACTTTGGACTAAGGTATATTTACTTTAAAATATTCCAAATTACATGACCTATCTTCCCTTTAAGACTTTGCACAGATCCACCTAACACCCTGTATATATTATACATACATACATACCTATATGCGTATAATAACATCCGAGTCATGGTTTTGTTATTATATATACGAGTATAATATAATATAATACTATTTGATTTTAATTAAACCGTGTGTTTAGTGAAAATTTTGCTAGAAATAAAAACCAAGCTTATTTAAATATTTAAATGACTACTTTGATGCACAGATATTTTTCAATTTGTTATTTGTGTTCTTTGATTCGAAAAATAAAATTTTGAAATTTAAATCAACATCAAAATATTAACGGTTTATTTTTATCAATCTAAAGTAATTTTAGACGTATGCGATAGCAAATCATTGACCTGAGACTATTCAATTTCCAAACTCCTTGTTATTAATACATTGAACCATATTTCTTTCAGTATTCAGCTCGTTGAGAATTACATTTCCTCTATCGCTAATTAGCAAGTACATACATATATTATTATATATTATGATGAAAAAAACTGCTTGAAATTTTATAATATCAAAAATCTTATGAATACCATATTGTATAATATAATATTATACATATGCTGCATATGATGATAAAATCTATTTCATCCAATATTTGAATTTTTGTAATATTTATTTTCTACGTAATTCATAAAAAAAAAATTAAATAAATAGACTTGTAATTTCAATAAAATTTATTGAAACGTTGATGAATGTACTCCTCACTTCTTTTTTCCGTATATATTTTATATTTTTTGTTATATTTTTATCGACAAAAACATAAAATATTATATTATACATCAAACAAAAAAAAAAAATAACGAAAACAATTTTGCACGAAGGCAACAAATCGAACGGAACACCCCCAGAACGGGACATTACGACCGGCGAGAATCGAAACGCGGGAAAATTTAAAATTCAAATACCAGCCATCTGGAGCCGGAGAGCGAAATGAAATGAAATATAAAATAAAGCATATCGATGCGGGCGAATATGCGAACGGCTCACGATGCTATATATTTATGGCCGTCGTTTTCTTTTCGATATCCATTAACCCCTTGCTCCTGAGCAAAAGTGTTCGGGATACATTTTTTTTTCGGATCCGTCTTTTTCCCTACGTCCCAGTTTGGCGTTCGCGATCATTTGTCTTTTGTCTACTACGGCCTCGTCGTTTATTCAGATACTGCCAGATCTAGCGGACGTAAACTAACACCTATTTCGTTTTAGTTTCGTTTCAGCAGTGCCCCGAGCCACGTAAGCGTTGAATTTTATCTGGTATCATGTCACATTGAACTTGCGACCGATATTTCGTACATTCTGTGTATATAGAGGCTTGATTTATGGACGAGGCTTGGAAACGAGCAGTGAATACAAAAGGTTTCCGTTCGCACTGAAAGTCTAGCAGATGAAATTTCGTAAAAAATCAAACGGTAATTGATCGCCGTTTGGAAAGGAAATTAATCCTACCAATGTGACTGCTTTATTTTTCATTAAAAATATGTTCCGATGTCAAATTATCTATCGCATCAACAACATTTCTAACACGAAAATTTCATATAAGTTTTGTTAAAGTATTTCACTTTATGAAAAACTATTTATCCTTTACATGTTACTCAATCTTGTTTCGAAACTTTGTGCGCCGTATTTCTTCCTCAAATACTTGCCTACACGTCATCTCATTTTCCATTGAAATTCCATACTTTTAACAAAGTTAAAAACCCATAGTAAACATATACGTGAACGTGAGCATTTGAAAACGTATTAGTTTACCTATGTACACACTCAACACTTACACTTAGAATCATTATGAGGCCTTACCGCTTACCCTGATCCTAAACATGACTTAACAATCTACCTATATTAATAATATCCAATTATTGTCAGTTTGGACGAACTATTTCTATAATAATATGATAAAAACAAATAATTAATACTATCCCTTAGCGATCTATTTATTTTTCAAGTTGGTATCGGTTCCGATTGACATTGATTTCAGGCATTGTTTAGATTTCATACTCGTAAGCTTAAAACTGAAAAAAAATATATTTTGACCTTTTCAAATAATCCGAAAAATTTATTCAGCGAGTATAAAATCATAACTCATTATTTAAAAAAAAGTATATAATCATTTAAATTGTAAACGTAATGATAACACAGGTATGGGTAAAGGTGTCTGAAATTAAATAATGATTTCTTATAGATTTCGAGGTTCAAATTAACGGAAAAATAATAAAAATTCCATCACGTACGGTTTTTTATAAATCTAAATAAATACTACCCAAATACCAAGCTGTTATTATAAAAATTATATCTATTATACTTTACTTGAGGGTAGTTATCAAAAATATGTAAAAAAAATGTGAACTAATGTCATTTTAAATATCATGTAACAATTGAACGTGACAAAATAAGCATATAGCAGTTTATTTTCTTAATTAGTTTTTTCTTAATGTCATATGAATATGTTTAAGTAGGTTTTGTATTTTTTTTTTCCATAAAAAACGCCTCATAAAAGAAGGATTTCTTTTATCTTTCTTATATTTAGAAAACCTTACATGATAGAAAAAAATGAATAACTTATTCAAATTTAGCACCCCTAAAATTACCTAACATATTATAGAAGCCTTTCAAACAAACAATTTCCAAATAGGTCAATTTTTAAACTTTTTCTTTTGACGCAGCTTTTAAACATATAATTTTTATTTTTATACATATACAGGGTCTTCCCCGGGACTTTTATAACTTCTAATCGGATTTAAAGTGACTTAGAGTCATGATAGAGAAGTGAGGGTGATACCATTCCGAATGAAATCGGCTACAATTTATTTTTCATTTTCCCTCCCCCCCTCAAATTTTACCTCTCCCCCCTCTTCCATCGTCGTACTTCCGTCCACTAGCTCGTACAGTTCAAATAATTTTTTTTACCTACCAGTACGCTATTCGACGATGGAAGAGGAGGAGAGGTAAAATTTGAAGGGGGGGGCAAAAAATGGAAAAATAAATTGTAGCTGATTTCATTCGGAATGGTATCACTCTCACTTCTCTATCATGACTCTAAGTCACTTTAAATCCGATTAAAAGTTATAAAAGTCCCGGGGAAAACCCTGTACATACCTAGTAGTTATATAATTAATTAAAAATAATAAAGAATTAAAAAAAAAATAATAATAACGGACATATGAGCCATTAAATAGGACTCTCTTTTGAAAATCTGGTATACAAGATATCTCAAGATCTACTTAACTGATTTTGTTAAAATTTACAATACGTATTCTTCATAATATTATCTAAAATACAAGGGAGGGATTTTTTGATTGGGTACCATGTTCAAACTTAATTCAAAAAGGTCAATTTTGCGTACCTGTGTAATGTTTATTTTTAATTTGACTATATTCATTAAAAACTTACTATTTTAAAATCCCATACGAAAGTTACTAGAGAATTATTTTGAAGTTTTATTACTAAAAATATTGCTATAGAAATTCGAATTGTATTTTAGTGTCGAATATTTTGAAATTACTATAAATAAATAGGAATAATTGATGTCGGAAGATGTCACATTTTTAACGATTTTCATCAAATTGAAATCTTTATTTAAAAATAAAATATTTTCTTACATAATCAAATATATTTAATGAATTAATAATGTAAAGGATTTATATTATGTAATAAACGAAAAAAATAATAAAACTAACATAATTCAATTCCAATATAAAAGGTTAAAATGTTGTCGTCTCGGACGCGGCATAGGACCAGAACGTCAAAGATGTAATGTCACGCCCGGTGCGAGATAGGGCCGCTAAGGATTATATTTAAGGCCATATTTTCCGGTTCGAATCAAAACATTGTAGAGTACAATTAATATTATACATATTTTATTTTGAACAATTTCTCAAAATATGTTACTCTACAAAGTACTCATTATTATTCGAATAATTAATAAAAAAAAACAAACAATTCACAATTCGCTGAAACTATTTAAAATATCGCAAAAAGCACGGCCACTCGTAAAATCCGTTGCCCATTCAATTTGAGCGTGTCCCGTCCAAGAAAGAATTCGGATCTCGCAACAAAAAGCGAAGAGTGGCCGAAAAAAGAGGGACGGTTCGGGTCTGATGAACGTGTTTGCCTAATGAAGATTAATTCGGGGGCGCGATTTTCTATTAGCCGAGGAGATATATGACGAGTTATTTGCGATTTCACCAGTTCACGTTTTTGATGAACGCGCCCCGAGCACGCCTCGGCCCATTAACCATCATTTATCTCCATTGGGTGTTCTCGTTGTGCGCAAGAACCGAGACCCGAAATGCTCCGATCGGACATGATTGCTTCCAGTGGTATGCTACGCGAAATTCGGTCAACTGCTGTTCTTTTTGTGATGATCAACTTCATTTGAGGGTGTTCGTTTGGTGATGATTGGATGATGCGGTCGATCCGGGAATGAATTGTTTATGAAGAAGTTATGGGTTAAAATTCGATGTGAACTGATTGTGAGATCTGAAAGTATGAATCGATTTTAATGAAAAATATTTATTGAATTTATTGAAATTTGGATGTCTATTATTTTTTGTGTGGAGTGTGCATTAATGAAAATTTATGAAATACTAACATCGGTACAAAAACAGATGATGACTATGAATTTTTGAATAAATGATAAAATTCATAAGCTGAAATTAAATTTTTATTTACATACATATATGTATTTGTATCAGTCCTCTGGGATTTCTTTCAGTTTCTATTTAAATATAATACATTTCAACCATCGTTAAACATTGTATATGTTTTTGGTACATGCCTACAACCCATATTGTTACAATTAATTTCAATCATCTCGAACTTCAAGCAATTTAAACTTCAGTTCTTTATTATTATCACTTATTTATTCATAATCGAGTACTAAATCATTATCATATCAATGCTAACGTGACTAGTGGTACAATAATAATCAGTTGTATAATACTTAGCTGTATGTTTTCAATCACATTAAATCAGCAATGAGCTTTTTTATTTGCATTAAAAATTATTATTTAATTTGAATTAATCATATATTTATTTAAATAATTTTATAACATCTGTTTATATTTTCATATTTGTGAAGGACGCACCTTATTACTAACAAGCAAAACTCAATTATGTGGCTGTTATTATGAATGTCAAAATCAAATGAAAACTCCGTTTTTACTCGTTAATGAAAAGTTTTTGCTCCGTTTTGACAACGGCCTTCGATTTTTCTTTCGTTCCCGAATCTGTCCTATGTAATGGTGTTAAGTATATAACGGTGAAAAGCCACAAGGTCGATAATATGCTAAAAAAAATATATCATACATAAATACATATGTTATAATGTATTACGTAAAAGCAAATAAATAAAAACAATATTTCAAAATTAAATCAACTTGGGTAGTATTCTAATAAATAATATATTTTTCCGTATTAGCAATAACATGTACAATTTATATGGTAATATTTCCAGCCGAAAATCGGTTGGGATGCAAAGGAATTTATCGAAAAGGTATTTTCAAAATTGTATCGCATTATATTTTTATATAACGAAATAAAACGAGGAGATATTGAATTTTGGGCGATGTGCAAAACATTAACCGTTGAATTGAGCAAATCCCCCTTTTATGGGCAAATCGTTTCGGTTCACGATTCGGAAAAATTATGGTGCTTCAACGGTTCACGGCGTGTCTATTCGGTGTACATAAATTTTCGGAACACGCCCACTTTCTGTATATATTATGTTAACATTTACAATAATCTCGTATTTCTATTGAAAAATAATATTTGTAAAAAGGCTGATTTTCATTGAAATATTAATAAAAAAAGTGAATCATTTTAATATTCATGACTAATTATTGGAAAAATAATTTGGTACTAAATCCTATTTTTTATACGTGAAACTTAATTTTTTTTTAAATATTGGTTATTTAATTTGTAGCTTAGGAAATTTCCTACAAAAATGATAATTTTATTATTTATTCGTAAGAGTGACCGTTTTGTATGCAACCCTCAACTGTATGTACGTAAAAATTTCATCCCTCGGTTTCATTTTTATACCCTTATTTTGTAAATCGATTAGATATCTGAATGTTTGATATATCAATCAAAAAAACTTTAAGCAGAGAATTAAAAATCCCAAAAACTCTAGTTTCCCTTTACTTCAGCAAGTTTTTCAAAACTAATCATGTATTTTAAATACTTTTCTGTTGATATAGAAGTTTTTATTTATATTTATGAATTGATAATGTACAATAAACAAACGAAAAAAAAAGATTTATCTATCATGTTACTTTTCATTTGGGTATTATTAATGCGCAAATGCAAGATTTAGATTTTTTCTTAAAAATCCAAATAATAATAATAATAATAATAACTCGAAAATTATGCTATAATACTTTCGATTTAGATATTTTTGGTTTAAAATGTTCCAAATAACACGACCTATCATCTCTTTAAGATTGTAAGTAAACCTTTTTCCCTGTATTTAAACAAATAATAATAACAATAAAAAAAATTATTTAAAAAAAATTTTATCTAAAAAAAATCATAATACAGATGCAACGATATCTGAAAGGTTTCCATGCGGGAATTCTAAAAAGAACTATAATACAAAGTCATTCTCGGCACACAATAAAATTGATTTCGGCGCACAACAATGACAAAGGCTTCGCAACCAAAAGGCAAAGCTGTAAAAGGCTGAAAAAAACTGAAAAAGAAGCAAGGAAGAACCCCCTGAAGCGGCGTTTCTGATATGATTGTTTCGGCTCGCTTTTGATTGTTTTAAGTTGTTCGCACCGAAAACGGACCCGGTCCGCTTAAATAATAAAAGTCGAGCAAACAATTCCGTGGAAATTACTTTGTTCCTTGATTTTTCTTATCAGCAGAATAATGATTACAAATACTGGCCAGCTTAAGGCACGCGTAACTTTTAATGAAATAATTCGCCAAGTTTAGCCATTAGCTCAAAGCACCGGGCCGCTCTCGCTACGAAAGAGTTTCTTTGAATACGTAAAAAAAATATATACACGTCCCGCTGTATAGGATAGGATAAAACGGCAGCTGAGGGAGAGAAGAGTGAGCTTTATCTCGGCGAAAGTGGAAATTGAAAAAAGTAACCGGGAACAAATTAAAATAACCTCGGACAAATGGTTCCGTGTTGGGCGCGCGTTTTTAATGGCCTTACGAATTATGATCAATGTGGAAATTCACTTTGTTGCATGCAAATTTTTCTCTTTTATCGGAACGCTATCTGTGAATTTATGTAACTTCTTAAGGCTCTAATATGATTGGATTTACGATACGATCGCATGTTTTTAATAATAACAACTTAGAATGCGAACACGCCTGTTATAAACGTAAAATGAAATTATATTATTTTGTTCTTATATTTGATAAAATTTCAATTAAAATGAACATTGATAAGAATCTTATTTTAGATTGGTATAAGGATCTTTTTTTTAATATTCATTTACTTATGATTGATTAAAGGTGTAAAATAATTCTTGAATAATAATCCAACTCATAATTTTATTACTCCGAAAACGGCGGCGATAATACTTAATCGTTTTCCTCCGCAAATAGTTCATTTCCATCCGACAACACCACCATAAATCGGCAATAACTCCTTTTACAACTCGCACAAACAAAAAAGCCATCGTCCTCGACAGCCATCGCCGAGCGACTCACCACCGTAAAAATCGAAGGTTGTTTTCGCCGCCGAAACTTTCTGACCATCAGAGCAAGAACGGAATTTACGTTTGATTTTGACTTTCACAATAAAAGCCGCACAATCGAGTTTCGCCCGTTAAACGCAACGTTGGCGTTTAACTTTCGACTTTCTTTCATTCGGATCCGCCGAAACTGGAAACTTTTACACGAACCCACCGAATATTCGCGAAAGTTTGCGGCGCGCGTGTAATTTTCGTCGCGTTCGAGAAGCGCTTTTGACGGATGATGCTGTCTTTGTGATGCGCGAGCTTTCGCGGAAAAACGCGCCGTAATGGCTGCCGCGATGAAAAAAGAGTAAAATTGAATCAAATGCGCGTGTTTCGTTGTTTATTTTTCTTTCGTAAAGATTCTTGAGATACCTAAGCTTTGTTCATTTTTTACGTGTATATATTTTTTTTCTTTTTAGTGAAAAATGCATTATTAAAGTTGAAGAAATCGTTTTGCTTGTGAAGTATGTATATATTCCTTTCATTGTATTATTAAAATTTATACCAAATAGCTACAGGAACAGTATATAAATAATAGTATTAAGATTTTTTTTTCGTTATTTTTTAACCCTTCAACGCAAATTATAAAATAAAAAAAATGAATTTGTAGCAAATATACTTATGATGTTTCTCTTATGAATTTTGAAAAAAAATTAAGGGTATTAAATATTTGGTGACTTAATGTAATTGTTCAGAATTTAAATTATAGAATTTTTCTGAATCGGAATCTAATGAGCGAGTTAATATCAATAGGTATTATACTCGTAGATTCAATATCGAAAATGATGTAAAAAAATAAAATAAAAATATTAACAGAATGAATAGAACGAATAGAATGGAAAATATAAGCCTTTGTTTAAATGGCGATGCATATTTTTTTGCAAAATTATTTAATGGCGTATTTTTATGTTTAAAATGTATAGGTTTATAGATTTAATCATTAAAAATGACTTAAAAATATGTACGATACTTAAATAAAGTCAAACAAAAAATATTCGTGCATAAAAAAATGTATATTTGACAAATATATGTATATTCATCGTTAATAATCATATATTCTACATATATTATTTTTCTATTTACACAATTATATAAAAATAACTTAATATTATCCAATATATACAATATTACTGAAGTTAAAAGAGATTTCAATTATCCATCAATAGTAATTGTAAAATAAGTTGGTTAATAACAATTTGGTAAAGATGGCTTAAATATGAAAAACTGTCAGATTTTCCTTCATTTAATTTGAAAGGCGTCATTCAATAACAAAGATTAAACAGCATTATAATATTATTGTAGTAATTTTTTAAAAAATTATTTCAGAAAATATTCACATTCGTTTTGGAATATATTTTACTTAATACTATCCATTGTATGATACGTATTAACAACGTAACGTCACATAAAATTTTAACTCTACTGGATTTTCACAAACGAATGCACCAGCGGTTATTGAAATCTTATAAATCCGAAAATTTAATAAAACCCGCATAGCGCCTAAACCTGCCGCCGTTTTTGAAAGGTTGAAAACGTTTAAGTTATCGCCTCATAACATGGATGGTAATTCCTGTGAATCGTTCTCGTGTATGTGTAACGACTGGTGCCTTTTTACGTAAGATTTCGTTTATGGCACGTGAATCCTTTAACGGCAACGACATGATTGATTATATCGAGGAGTTTTTATGAATTATGGTTGCTACATGTCATCGACGAAAAAATGATTTTGATTTGATATCATTATTATATACTAAAAGAAAAGTAATTGTATATTATTTTCATTGTATAAACAATTCATAATATTATAAAACGTTTTAACGGTCATAAAAAGTTACAATTTTTATGATGATAATAATAAATTACATGTTAAGTTAAAAAGTATTGAAAATAAAATTCGACATATTTTTTTCGATATTCTATGGATATGTTAAAATTTTTGTTAACTCAATTATCGGTGAAAGAAATAAAAAATGAATATATTGTTCATTATGTATTATATTATACGAGTATATGCGTCCCAATTCTGAAAGTTTATTTAAATAAAAATACGTTTACATACATGTTCATTTATTCCCTTAAATGGTTCGAAAATTTCCAACGTCGCACAAAACAGAACGATTCCTTTTTAAACATTAGCATCGTTCCGCATAAAAACAGGTCACGAATTCGCGAACGGCCCACCGTACGCATACGTGAACAATTTATTTCGCCAAACAAACAATTTCGCCACATTTGCCTGAAAAAACGGAAAGCATAAAAACAAAACAGCCGCCGCGGAAAAACAAGAAAATTTCCCAGAGTCAATCAAACGTACGAAACATCCCCCCACCACCCCCAGCCGCAGCTTTTCATATACATACGTATTATTTTCTTTTTGCGGAATCGCATTATAAAACCTCTCAAAGGGCCGCCCACCGAAGGGGCCTATGCGACCTTTGTGCCGGCGAACTCTTTTATGGACGAACAAAATCGTTTTCCATTGTGCGTGGACCCGTGTCAAATAACGTGTCCCGAATACTGACCGGGATCGGCGCTGGTATGGGACAGTGTCCCGGCCAAAAAAAGGGTCAACTCCGCTATGGCCATACAATATGAATAAGCCTTTTTAACGTGCACTCTCGGGGTCATCCAGCATCCCAGTGACCGTATCGTCGATAACCCTCGAGTCCTCTCCCTTTTTGGCCCTCCGCAATATAGTTCGATGGCTTCGGACTTCTTATTGGATGCAGTGTCGACTTTTCCGGCTGTTATGGCGTTTCTAAGGCGTTTCGTGGTACAAGTCTTGTTGTGTATATTGATATTTTGTTTATATGTTTTAGTTATAGTTTTATTCTTTTTAGGAAAATAAAATAACATATTTTTTTATTTGTGAATTTTTATTTAATTTCTGTGCAGTGTTTATAATCTATCTGATACTTACGAAAAAACGTTTTAGTATTGTAGAAAGTGTTGTATACTTTTAACAAAAATTTAATAACTTTTCCAGGAAACCAATTAATTGCGATAAAAGTAAAAAATAACCATTTGTCTATTAAATTCAAACATCCTTTTTATATTTAATTTTTTTCAAAAGATACTTTGAATGACCCTTTAACCAAAACATTTATTATGCCAATAAAATGTTCAGACCTAAACCACTCGAGTTAAATTGAGATGGGAATTCGTGTTTCATATTTAAAATTGACAAGTATATGACATAATTGTATTGATATATTTTCTCTAATTTGTCAAATACATATTTATATTATATAATATAAATACATTTCCTAAAAATCACATCACATTTATTTATGCCAAAACAGAAAGGTTACAGTTCGTTCATGTCACGCTATCATTATTATTACCTACGTATTTACGTATCTAACAATACGAGCTTTAGAGAAACAGTAAATTTACTTAGACAATAATGATTCTGGTTCGCAGAGTCGATTTATATTTACGCTCAGTACCGGAAAATTTATACGACACTCTAACCGATAGACCTCGCGGGAAAGCTCTGAAAAATTGCTACACATCAAATTCCAGCACACACTTTGTATGGTATAACGGTGCACGAAGGTTTCGACACAAATAAAAGTCGCGGATTATTTCCACAGAGTAAACCGCGACGAGTTAAAAATTTCCGATTCGCCATAAACAACACTGATCCGATGTCTGTCGATATGTTTTTTGTTCTATGTAAAATAATATGGTCGTTTGTGTCAACGAATAGTGAAATGATATGGTTTTGTCACTTATGTATATTATTATATTCAGGGATAACGAAACCGCTTTCATTAAATGGGCATAAAAATTAAAATATCGAAATTTTATTGTTTTTACTTGTTAAATCATGACATAATTTTTATTTTGAAAAACAATATGAAACAAAACTTATATTATATTTATTGCAGGACAAGAAATTCCAATACAATTGATGATTTTATACATTTTTTTTCTGAGTACCTAAACTTTTTTTTCGATTTTTTATTTTTATTTAAAGATATTCAAACATATCAGTCTTATTGTTTCTTAAGTTATTATATCAACAGTGCAGTAAACAAAATATATGTATGTATATATAATATACACGTGTAAATAATACAAGGGAAATCTAGATCTTATTTGTTTTACCAAATATATTTTATCTCTTTGATTCGATATACATATTAAACTACGAAAAAAAATATTTATTTTATATAATATATCAAACAATACATCCCCAAATTTCACCAATCGGCAGTTTTCATTTACATATAAACTCATACAACTTGTACTTTCGTTCCACAAAAACGCTCTTACGAAATCGACTCGCACCGCGCAAATCCTGCCCAGCGATTTGCAAATCCGAAACGAAAAGAAAAAAAAACAACAAATAAATAGAACGAAAAACAACATCAGTAGAAAACACGTTCAGATCGCAAAAATGAAAAGGGTTTAAGACCTCAAAAGGCCGTTACGAGATTACGTATGCGAGCAACCGACCATATGCACATGTACTCAGGACGAAATAAGCAAAGAGACGGACAACGAACATGACGGCCATATCCGTAGGACCAACCGGATTTTAAAGTTATTTTTTCGATTTTCGGATATTTAACTTGACGTGAGACTTTTATCAGCGAGCATCAACCGGATGCAGAGTGTTATTTGGTGATGGTTAATTGTGTTGAATAAAGTACATTCGATGCGTTCATTTCAGGAAATTGGATTCGAACAAGGAAATGTGTACACAATTTTAATGCTTTTTCACAGAGTGTTGAGAATAATTCTATACGATGAATTGTCAGTTGTCGGATAGGATTCAAAATAATGAAACACGGATGCTTTGAAAGTCATATTGTGGTGATAAATAGTGAATATTTGCAACTAAACAATGAACTAAAATGATGAAATTTTGTTATAAGTATTATAATTATAATATTTCATCGGTTCTTAGATCGTATACATAAAAAAATACTACAAAAAATTCTGTTTTTTCAAGCTTTTTATTAGCTTGCTCTGATTCAGAAATGTTGTTTGTTAGTGATCCTAAAATAAAGATCGATCTCGATCTCAGATACTACACCTCCGATCGATTTGAAACCTTCGTAAACTGACAATAATACGCAATTATACTATATCAAATCATCCTTGCCACAAGGCTGGAGGAATTTAATCGTTTAATTTCGAGTTTAATGAGTTAATGACATTTCATATATTTCGACAAACGCTATTTGAAATGCATGTTCAGAACATAGCAATGTCGCAATTTGAAAAACCGAAGTCGACACATAAGTATTAAGTTATCTTCAAAATGCTCAATATTTAATTATAAATGGTTTGTGAATCACCGAAGACCTAATATTTTTAACAATTTATATAAATGTTTAAACATGATGGTTGACATATACACTGTACTGCGACTGACAGGGCCGATGTCATCAAGTGGTCGCCATTTTGCCACTGGTTCGATTCACTCGTGTCCGCGTTTCTGCGGCGGAAATTTGTCTACAAACGTGTATGTGTGGTGCGCAACGTTATCGAGCATCTATTAATGAAGTCATAAGGAATCAGGTTGCAGTCTGATGGCCGAATAGAGTGCTGTTTTGTTTTTCAAGCTTTTTTTAGTTAGTTGATTTAATGTTTTGTGCTATACTGGAGGAACCAAAGGTCACCGTAAAACCTTAAAGAGGTGATAGATCGTGTTATTTGGAATATTTTAAACTATACATACCTTAGACCAAAGTATCATAATTTTTGAGTTATTATTATTATTATTTTTTGATTTTTAAGAAAAAAACTAAAATCTCATACTTGCACACTAATAATTCCCAAACAAAAGATAATACAGCAGACAAATCTTATATTTTTCTTTGTTCACTGTGTATTTGATTCTTAAATAGGATTACAAAAATCTATATCAGCAACAAACTCTCAAAAATATAATACATCATTAGTTATCAAAAAATTATTGAAATGAAGGGAAACTAGGGTTTTTTGATATTTCTTGTTTAATAAAAAAACGAAGTCCAAAATTTTCAAATATTAAAATAAACATCTCTGTTTAAAGCCCTTTCGATTGATGTATCAATCATGCAGATATCTATCTGATTCTTAAAACTAGGGTACAAAAACAAAGCCAAGGGACGAAATGAACTCTCCGCGTACTTATCGTTGAGTGCTGCATACAAAACGTAGTAATTAAGCCTCTTTAAGGCTTTACGGCGATCTTCGGACTACACTGTATATAATAACTTGGCAAGTAATTAATAATCAGTCGACTTAATATTTAGTTTACTACATACTATTTAATATTATTACAGAATACTAAGTTTATTACATGAAACATAATATTATGTTTCGTATAATGGATTTTGTGATTTTTTTAATATCATTGATAACACATCTAGAGTTGTAATGAAGTTAAATAAGGCGGATTTTTTTTATTTATATTCAATTAAAAATATATACATATGTATATAATACATACCTATGTATTTTGAAATTTGACAAAGGATTTTTCTTATTTCAATTATCCCACATGGTTTTTCTCATTAAATTTCATTAATGAAAATTCTAAAAAAATTTTTGAAAAATTAACGAGAATTTTCAAACATAATTATTCGTAATAAAGCGCACAATATTAAAATTATTATTGAAAATAAAATTCAATATATTGAAAGATGTTTGATTCTAAAAATACATCATTATGTAAACACTTTCCATACTTTACCGTTTACCTTTGTTATATAATAATATAGGTATATTTAGGCGCTCATATGAAATTTTCCGAACGCGTAAAACAGATAAAACACAACTCGAAAACATACAAAGCAAAAGCGGGTACTATTTTACGTATTGTGCGTCCGAACATATATATTGTACAATCTATAATGTTTGTATTGTTATACGTAGTGAACACAAAAACTTTTGTCGTACTAGGTGTTCGAGATTTCCAGCAGACGTCCCAAGACTAGGCCGTTAGATTTCATGTACGTTGTGTCTTTCAGCTTTTGTTCTACGGGATATGAACGTAAAATAGCATTTTTCGTCTATCGGTGACATGTACGAGTGTATTATATGGAATTTGTGTATCGTATGTCATATTTTATTATTCGTTTTGTTTTCGAGATACATACTAGTAATGCGTAAAAGTTATGAAATGTTTTTTTCTTAGTCTTACAGTGACGATGTTTTAAAACAACTCCATATATCCATATCATGTGAAAAGACTGTTTGTTTATTTATTTATTTATTTATTTATTTATTTATTTATATAATATATTTATATTTTATATGAAATCATAAAAAAAACATATTGTATTAATATTTTAAATAAAATTATTATAGATAACTTTATTCAAACAATTTTACTTACATACTGTAAAATATGATTTAAGTCCATGTTAATCTGTTTAAAAGAGATTATTAAGCCATGCTCGAATATAATACATGCAAAATGAACATAAGTACATTTCATATGCAGACTAAGCAAAATATTCTCAGATAGAAACTTTCAAGAATATAAAATTGAACAATTCGCTTATAGTTATAAATTTAATTTAAACGAATCGAACAATCATATGACAAAAAAAAACAATTAACATCAAATACAACCGAATCGAATCCGAGAGAAACAAAAATCGAACGCAGAAACAATGGAACGCGCAAAAAAATAGGTTTGTAACGAGCGCCAAACATAAAAATCAAATAAATAAAAAAATACGCAACGGTCGAAAAAAGTCCCTTTGTGCGAAATCGATAAATTGTGTAGAGCCGCTCTCGCACTCCTTAAAGATCGACGGCCCCAGTTTATTTGTCACTTTAGACGATGAATTGGTTCTTTGATATCTTCGTTTTACACGGCAACTCAATTCGTGTTCTGGGGCACTGGTCTATTGTTATAAATCTCCGATATACGGGGATTTTTCGCCGCCCCCCTCCCCGCCGCTGAAAAATAAGGAAAAAGGGATTTTTTCCTCTTTATTTCATTTTTTCCGAGGTCCTCGCCTCACTCTTTCGTGTTCTCCGTTTTCTGGGATCTCGTCTTTCGCGTTCACCTGACTTTACCTGAAAAGAAAGCTCCGCCTACGTTGCTGAAACTAGTTTCGGCCCTTTGTTCTCGGACGACTTTCTCTTTTTTTCAGTGCGAGACTTTCTCCTTTGTCTAATCTTACGTAAATCATGGATTGGGGAAATCATTTTTTATGGATAATTTTGTCTTTGGCGTATATTCTAAAACCTTTATAATTTTAATGGAATCTGATAACAAGATAGTTTGTATTAAAAATTAAAAATGAATTTTTTTTTCATTATTTATACATCAAACGTATGTATTTCCTGAAAATATGTATGAAATTCTCGAAGCTTTTCGATAAGTTTACGGTTGAACGCAACTGTATCCGTCACACGTGTGCTTCAACATCTTTGACAGCCACAAACCAACAAATCAATTTTTTCACGAATATTGACAAATCAATATATAAATATTTATAAGAACGTGCGTGAAACAACCAAAACTGTCAAAAAAATATTCTTATTGAAACCGAACAAAAAAAAGATAAAATAGTCCCAATGTAAGTTTGATTATGCAATCATTATAACCGTAACAAACCAATACATAATATAATATAATATATGCACACACGTGTGTTTATTTTGACGAATCTGAAAAAATATCCTCCTTTGTTTATGTTTAAAAATGTTTTTAGTTCAATTATTTTTATTGAAATAAATATTAAAATTTATATTTAAAATATCCCGTTGGTGTTATTTATAACATAAAAATTCGATACGAGTAAATTTTGTCGAATACCAAAACAAAATCGCATGATGTAATTAATCAAAGAATGTTCTAATTTTATTTTTCGTTTCATTAAGTGATGCTGATTCAATTGAATTTTTCTTTTAGGCATTCACGAAAGAAATTCCTTTCAGACCGATCTGTTAGATTTTTTTTCACATAATATATTACGTGAATCGTCGCATATTGCCCAAACCTCGCCTCGGGCTACCGGTCCGAATAATCTTATATACTCATTTGCACATCGTTTTGAAGAAGAGCACTCATAAAATACAAACAAAATATGATATATATATATACAAAACTACAAATATTATATAAATATATATATATATATATACATATATATACATATATACTCACCATTCAATGAGTTGCCAAGTTCTTCATTTGACGGAACGTATCGATTCACAAAACTACAAATATTATAAAATATTGCCTTTATTATTATTATAAATATTGCCATATAAACATTTTCATATGCCTTTATCGACTTTAGAAATAATAAACTATATTTATTTACTATTTCGTATTGTTTTGTTTGATTTTACTTCTGTATTATGTTTAATTTCATTTGTTATTATCCTTAATTTGTTATTTGTTCATGTATTGTATTTATTTTCTCATCTCAGACATTAGATAGATAAATAAAATTGTACTTTGTTTAAATGTAAAATGCTAAATTCATAGTTTTTCAAAAATTACACGAATTTTGAAATATAACCTTATCCACTCCATACTAATTTCCATTATTTTAAACATAAAATTTGATTTTGTTTTCACCGTGAAATATAGAATATTTTAGTCGGTAAATGAATGTCATTTGAGGGTTTAGGAGAGCGGAGGAATCTCCGCTCCACTCCATACCTAAAAGAACGCCCGAACGACAAGCGCTGAGCACGTTTTGATATCTTTCAATACATCTCGGCACAAGTAAACACAGACCAAATTGCGAAATTTTATTTCTAAGTGTTTTAACATAAAACAAAAATAAATAAATAACGCCCGCAAAAGAAACATGAATTAGAAAAATAAGGTACAACTAGCGGGCACGCGTACCTAAAAGAACGCTCGTTTAGACATCTTCCGATGCATCTCGGCACCAGTAAACACAGTCCAAATTAAAAGAAACTTTGTTTCTGAGTGCTTCAACATAAAACGAAAAAAATGAAATGACGCGAAAAAATGACAAAATGAAAAAGTCGAAATAAGGGACGCCCTAATATATATATATATATATGTATATATATGTATATATATATTCACAATCTCGAGATATCAAAAAGACAAATGACAATATCTTCAGGACATTGCAGATCAATAGCACACATCGATACTCCGGTATACTCTCCTGTTCGCGTACGTGGCTAATGTAATTTTCTCATATCCGTTTGCACCCGACGATCGATACTTACAAGGCTTCAACGAGGTATGAAGAATATTACCGTATATTGTAATATCCCAGCAATCTCATCGATACGTCTGAATGCTTCGTTGAACATATTTGGCTGCTACGAAATGATAAATTGCATTAAATTCCAAATCATAATTCTCGCACATTTCATAGCTCGTGTTAAATTTCTCGAGTATTTTTTATTGTCAGAACACTGCTTTAAATAAGCCACGAAAGCTCAACGGTTTATCTGTATGATTAGGTGAATTTTATTGTAAGCCTCAAAAATTTGACTTTATTACCCTTTTCAAAAATTTATTTATATTATATTACAAAAATGTTGAAAAAAATATTCAAAGCGTTGACTGAAATAGAATCAAAAATATTTGAAAAATGTACTAAAAAAAATAGAAAACAAGAAAAGAAAATTTTTTTAATCTAAGATTATTTAACGTTTATACGTTAATGCCCATCTTGAAAAATCAAAATTTTATTATATCGTATTATTTGTAGAGAAGCAACGATGGAATTTACTAAAGGCTCTTTGTGAAAACGCTATGTAAACTGTTAAAATTTACACAAAATTACGACCGAGCTCTCTAAGGTCATAGTGAGGGTATAAAATTTACATGGAATGTGTGACGCAAAGAAATTTTGAAATTCCAAGGTATACGAGGATGCGAGTGGATCATTACTCATACTGCGGATGGCAGATAACAACAAAATTATTTTCTCGTACAAAATGCTCCACGATACTCTGTAATCATTTAATTTCGGCATGATTGATGAGCGCTTAGATAGCGATGTGACAATACCTAATTATCTAACATCGCAAAGTTCGACGACGGCCTTATTAAATTTTCGCAAATCGATTTTGTCGTTCGAGAAGCTCTTGACGCCCAGGCGACTCGACTAACGACGCATCACATACTCAATATTCAAATATAGCCTTAGCTTAGGGATATTTATATTTATACGAGTTGAATATTTTAGGTGTTGTATTACGGCGATGAATATACATATGTATATGGAAAGCTTCTTGTTCTCATTGCGCCATATAATAATAATGTTGAGTAAAATAATTTGAACCATATATAAATTCATCATACATATTCCAATTTTAATAATGGACATTTCGATAAATTTATAACGTGACTATAAATTTTCATACGGTCTTTCACCGTTCAGTCAAACCCATTGAAGGCTAGTTCGTATCCCAGATTCTGGACCAAAAATAATTATCCACGAGCCCATTTTTCTTATTGATTAATGTGAATCCAACCCCGCTGACATATTACAACTTGTCAATAATGCACTCGAGTCGGCATTAGTTACCACTTCATCAATAACCCGGTGCGCTCCCGCAAGGGTGGGCTCCCGAGGGGGGAAAAACCCCCACTCTGGAGTCCCTTATTTATTTCAGCTCGTTTGTTACTTCAGGTTCTTCTATTTTACTTTTTTGCAAACATATTTGCTCCCCACTTTCGACAATGAAGTGAAAGATGATGACTCCGTGGTGGGTCTGGAAATTAAATTGAATGATGTGTTTGTAGCCCTGTTCGTAATATGCAGGCTGTTAAAATGATAAAAAAAAAAAAATAATAATGTATTTGTTGTTTTCTTAGTTCGTGCCATTCGAAAATCACATGTTGCTTTTATATATCATTATTAGATTAAAAAAAAATATATGTTTGACATTATATACTGTAAACACAATATAACATGAAATAAAAATAACTGAAACCTAACAACGTAACCCTAAACAAAAGCTATACGAGTTTTTCATTTCGCCATTTTAAACCTTGAGCTCTCCGTCTCCGACTACTAGTACATGCGACTCTTCTATTGGCTTATTTTATTTATATATTACACGAATTTTCAAAAGGCCAGCTTGGACACGTTTTAAAATTCCCATCCACATTCCGCAGCGAATAGTTGGGGCCGGGCCGGCGATACAGGACTGCAACAAAAGACGTTCCTTTGTCCGCAAATAAACTTCTGAAGCGATATTGGGGGCCAAAACAGTTGCTGAAGGCAGTCTGGACTGTGGCAGGTATGTCTTATACTTAACCTCAAGGTTAAATAATCGAATCGTCTCAAGGTAGACTTTTTCGCGTGCTGATGAGCTTTGAAAAAAAATTAGGTTCGCAAAAAGGTTTTTCCTTCGTGTTTTTTGAAAAAAATATTTTCTATTATAGTAAAAAAAGTTGATTAAGTAATTAAGTTTCTATAGGAAGCATAAGCATATCTCATGAACCAGAGGTGAGTGAAAACAAAATGAAAATACGAATACATTTTTGCGTTCTCCCTCACCCTTACTCGAGAATTACGTTTACGCTAACCATGGAAACTCATCCTAAATAATGCCTTAATAATTTGGAAATGCTGATAAAGACAAATTGATTACTTAAAACATATAGGTATATTGGTAATTTTCGAAAACATAGCCCTATTTGATGTGAAATTCATTTTCGTTTCGGCAAATGATGCGTAAAATATTTACTCAGCCGTTTTGTTTCATAAAGATTTCTTATTGACACAAAATGCTTTTGGATGGCAAAATAAATAAATGGCGACCCTATCATAAGTAAATAATTATAAATAAAATAGACGTTTTCGCGCGGTCTATAATTGTGACTCACGATCAAAGAGTATAATTTTCATTTCGAACGCCCGGGGCTTAATCGAAGAATTTTTCTTTGAAAAAAAATAATATAAAGAACAAGTACATATTTAATTTTTTTTAAAATAATTATTTATATTTTTTTACTGAGAAAAAATTGCAAGAAAACTGCGATACAACGGGTAAAAGACTGACCGTTACCGTAACACAATTTCGGCGACTGTCGCATAGCGGAAACGACCGGGGGTAACAAATAAATGGTAGACCATAAAGAATATTTGTTTCCTCAACGAACTTGTGTTGAATTTCCTGTGGCGTCCAGTTCGAAATCGCTCGAGTACATCTTTTTCTAAAACGGTGTACCAAAGCTCACATCATTTCAAATCACCATCAATAACTTCAATTAGCCAGAATTCCATCCATATAAAATACTAAAGGATACTGCATACTGCATACAAAGGGATATTTAAGCAATCAAAATTAGTTGCACACATTATTAATTACACAGGTATGCATGGGTAAAATTGTTTGAAATTGAATAATTATTGCTTATAGATTTCAAGGTGTAAATTAACGGAAAAATTATTTAAAAATCTTAATAAATAATACCCATATACCAAGCTGACAATCGTTAAGGTGTTACACCACCTTCTCAACCGGAAAAATAAGTTTAAAAATAACAATTTTTTTTGATGCAGCTTTACGTATAAAAAATAATTTTTATTTTATACATATACATAGTAGTTTTATAAATAATTAAAAATAATAACGAATAAAAAAATAATAAAAATGACGAAGATATAAGGCATTAAATAAGACTCTCTTTTAAAAATCTGGTGTACAAGATACATATCTCAAGATCTACTCAACCGATTTTGTTAAAATTTACAAAACATATTCTTTATAATATTATCTAACAAGAGAAAGGCACGACGGAAATCAACTTCGATATGGGATTTTTTTTTCGATAGATCACCTCTATTGATTTGATATGGGCAAAGTATAAGCGCGCACCACCGAGCCAATTTAATTTTAAACGACTTTAAAGTTTCGATAAATCAGTTAAATCAGATAAATCAGCGTTTAGCGCCGTCTCGATATATGGCGTATGGTCTAAATCGCCGAATCACTGGCACGTAAGCATCTGCGGTGACGCCTAGAATGGGTGGAGTTTATAGTACTTTACGCCACATATCGAGATGGCGTCCAATCGCATATACTGATTTATCGAAACTTAATGTCGTTTATAATTAAATTGGCTCGGTGGTGCGCGCTTATACTTTGCCATATTAAATCAATAGAGGTGATCTATAGAAAAAAAATATCCCATATCGAAGTTGATTTTCGTCGTTGCACCTTCTCCTTGTAAGACAAAATCGAAGTATTTTTTGATTGAGTGCCATATTCATAAGTTATAATTTTTCGAAACTCAAAATTTCGTTCAAAATCATTGTAAGTTTGTACGTTCAAAATCAATTGCACTCACAAGTTGTAGTCGTTTAAAACTCAAAATGTCAACTTAAAACCGATGGTGTCCCATGTAGTTAAAACAAAAATCCGCAGTATGCTTAACCGAATTCCATTTCGGATGCACGCAGATGGATTCAATTTACATTCAAATTAAACGGTTTTATGGTCAACTTGTGGTTCAATAACAAGCAGGAAGTGTGATTTTCAGTCGCGTTTATATATCAAGGAGATTTCAGTGTTTGTAAGCATTGTTGGGTTCACAAAAGACAATCGCATGTCGTAAGAGTTTTAATATATTGCTCGGACGCATTGTGAGTCTCGTACCTTTTATTGTGGTGCTCAACAGAAACAGTGGTTTTTGTTCATGTAAAGTGTTTTTCCTGTTTTTTGCTTGCGAAAATAAAAGTACACATAAATCTGCAGGTCACGCGCGCACTTTAAAATATGAACGTTATTCTTTTATTTTTTGGCATGAAAGTCCCCGTTTCTTTTCCATTCTGAACTGAACTTTAATAATATTACTTTTCGAGATGCAGAGCTTTCAGTAAACTACTTGTGTATGGTTTCTGAAATTTTTAAAATATAATATAAGCGATAAAAGGGGTATAGTTTGTCGCAAAAAAATTACTTATAGTAGCATAGTCGGTTTGATATTTAATATTTAACTCATTTTTTTTTTAATTGAATTAAATTTTAAAATACTGCACAAGTGCTTTTATAAATTATGAAAAAATGTAGAAAATAATTTTAAAAATGGGAAATCATACAAGAAAATTTAGTTTATGATATAATATTAAAATCATTGATCAAAAATGAACTTTATTGACCTAACTTTTTACAATATCTCTTAACTGCCCAGGCCATGAAACCCCCTGCAATGCCCACGGGGTCCATATGGGCCCAAATTTAATGTTGTATATTATTCATTATTCCTCGACTACCGTTGATTATTTTGAGCTGGCAACACTTCTTTTGTAACACTGGTAATACTGCTTCATACCACGTGACATTTATTAGCTAAAAAACCCGTTGTGGTTGTCACAATTTATTTTCAAAAACGAGCGATATTTTGTTTTCAAAAAAAACATGACTTCTCCCAGATAGTAAATTGATTTTTCTATAATCTTTTATTTATTAAAACTAATTATTTACAAAAACAATAGTTCGGGATATGTGCTTACTGTAAATAATGTATACATAAAATTTTTTTACGCGTATATAATAATTTTATTAAATCAATGGGTTCCAAATGGAATGGGCACTTATGTATAATTATCGAATTTTATTTTTATTTTAGTTATTTATTTATCTTTAAGTTTCAAGGATATGAAAAATGTGGAAAAGCGGGAATTATTATTAAAAGAAGCGATAGAGATGCTATATGAAGAATAAAATGAAAAATTTTATAAATTGGATATTTTCGTATATGTATATCTCCACCTGATTCCGAAGTACTAACCGATGAAAATTTAAAGATTTGGGTGGTATGATTGTCAACCTAAATGCACGACAATTGCAAAATTCGCTGAAATGAAACTTACTCACAGTAATGATAAATCAAAGAAGAGGAAGAAGACTTTAAAAAATTTAAGGTTTGACGGCGATACTGAAATGCCTTCGGAGAGATTTAATTATTTTTTGACAGAAAATGGTGAAATATGCCTCTATATCATCCACCGAAATTTTCGAAATGTTTCTTGATAAAGACATCGTAGATATGTTAGTTTGCCGAAGTTAAATTTCCGAAACAAATAAGTATATCAAGCCATGCGTCGTAACCGTTTTGAAGAAATATTACGATATATCCATTGTGCCGATAACAATAAAATCGACATCAAAGACAAAATGTATATAATTAGACCGCTCGAAAATAGCTGATCAAAAGTCAGAACCAAATATTCGAAATTGATGTTGGTTTATGTATCCCATATTCATTAAATATCATACTATTCCATAATAACTATATTTTTAATAATTCTGATACGAAATAATTTTTTTTCAAAATAAATATGTCTTTTACTATATATGTATGTACATGATAAGTGCCCAGAGTACCCATTTGGGCCTATCCATTTTTTCTCGTAACTTCCGGCTTATATCAAAATTTTAAGTTACAAATCCATAAATGTGAGCCAAATCAAATAGTATGATAAACAGTCAGAAATTTCTGGCCCATATGGACCCTTTGGGCAGTCGTGAGATATTAGTAAAAATTCCGATTTTTTTTTTACGTGAAAATGTTTATACATGTTAGTATAATATATTACAAGTACAAATTCACTCTTCTTAAATTGTGTCTTGTTTTCGTACCGATTATGTTTTCAATTTTACTACAACTAATTAACAGTAACTCTATATCGTAATTACGTTCCCAACTCAACAACAAACTAAACAGATAAACATAAAATATATTTACCCAACAAAATCCATTGTATTATATTTCCATCACACACATCAACATTCAAACACAATCCACCTCTTATTAACGCACGCACATACCAACCAAATTTCCCCGATATTACACGCAGAAATTCAATCACCATCGCCAATATCTACCAGCCAAGTATTATATTATGATATTGAAATCATGATGGCAATCAGAGCACAACCTTTGATGAACCATTCGAAGAGATTCATTTTCCGGACTTTGCAGGGTGTGCTCGCGTTCTCTCGAACGTGTCGTTAACGCTCGACACATATTGGCCTTATTATGAGGATCTTGTTGGGCCAGATGTCCTCGTCAGGAATCGGCTTCCTTCCTGTTCGGTCGTCGGAGATATCCTAGGAAAGGAAATTGTAGGAGCGATGAAGATTCCTCGCCTCGGGGATTTCACCGGCGTATTTATATTGTGCGAATTCGAGCTCGAAGGAATCGGCGATAAATATTATTATAATGTTACGTTCGCATTGGATTTGCATTTGGAATGAAATGATTTTTTTTACAGATGGATTGAATTATGTCTTAATTTGGTTATGAGTAGCTATTTTATAAATGATATTTTAAGTGAACAATTATACTGAACACATTAAAAATAACAACGATAACTGCAATCAAACGAAATATTTCATGAAAAATAGGATTCAAATAATATATAATAAAAGTCTATTTCATCTCACAAATTGTTAACTTATCAAATCATTTCGTGTCTCAAATAGAATTCTTTTATCTGTGAATCTAAGTCTCGTTTCTATACGTATATGAGCATATGTGAATTTTTATGAAGGTCAAAAATTTGAATCTAATTAAAATTAAAATACGAACAAAAAGGTGGTTTTTTTTATATAAAATATTGAAATGTTAAAATTACAAATGATCTAGTTGTTATACTAGTTTTGCGCATAAATTTACCTAAATTTGAATAAATATAGACTCCTATATTATCCTTCACTCACGAATACCGTAATTGAAAAAAATAATTTTTTTTTCACATTCTCTTTGATATCTGTGTTAATTGGACTAGATTTAAAAATTTAAATGAAAAAAACTAAAATTGAAATCATATTTTCGAAATATCATGTTGGAGTTTATGGAATATATATGTATATATATATATGTATATATAATATATATATATTATATTATATTATATTATATTATATTATATAAAGTGCTAAAAAGGTCTCCATAAAGCCTTAAAGATGTGATAGGCCATGTTATTTGGATCATTTTAAAACAAACAGACTTTATGGTGACCATTGTAACACTCTGTATATTGTGGCTTATTTCGAAAATTCGAACACGGTTGTATACTTAATATTTTCTGCATCGATAGTATGTTTGTTCATTATACAAAAAAAAATGTTAATGTTTCACTAAATTCAAGTACAGTTAAATCAAAATGGTGTAATCTTGTAAAATATTATATAAACATATTTGCTTTTCGAAGAATTTAAAAATCCACATTTTAAATAAAATAAATTTGATTGCAAAAAAGCAAAGAATCTTTACTCAAAATTTGCATGCTAGCATATACAATTTTTTTTCGGATTCAATTTCACAAAAACGGCAGAAGGACGATATTTCTCACTCGGCCTGACACTTCCGTAAAATATAGACGTAACCGAAAAATTTTCAGCCTGCCCGTACTTTTTTCTTCGTTTAACGAAATAAAAAATAAATCCGAAAGTATTCCTATCTCAAGATTACTTATCAGCTTAATATCTGCGCTCCTTTTCCACCTAGCACTCCACGAACGTAGGCGTATTTTTACAAGAGTTGTTTGCAAGCACGTCGCTGCTTATTTATAGCCGGACCGTAGCAAATCATGCCCTCGTGCACGGCAAAAAATATATATTATATACTATATATATTATATATTATATATACATATATATATATATATATATATATATATATATATATATATATATATATAAATATACAATACACACACATACCCATTCCCCGATTAAGCGGTTTCGCTCTAACGTGGTCAAGTAAAATGTTTTTTTATTAATAGGTGTATTTTTAATTTATTAACAAAAATTTGAAAAAGAACAATCGTTCATTATAGACCTCCAAAATAAAATTAAAAAAAAAACCGCTTTAACCAAACAGAATATTCTTCTTAAAATTCAAAATAATTAATTATTTTAAGTGATGACAAAGAAAAGTGAAAGCGATTTCAATATATTTATACATACACTGGGGGTCAAAAGTATTTTCCCGCCCTTACTTTTCCGAAAATCACCTGTTTTTCAATAAAATTAATACCCAACACGCCCGTAGTTTCGCTTAGTGTTGCTGGTACCCAACTAAGCTGGCTCAGGAAGCTGGCATAGAGTGGGGTGCATGTAACAGACGGGATGGTGGGCTTCCCTTCGGACCCAACACTATTTTAAATTGTAGAAAATTTAATTTTTAATATATATCTAGGTAAATTAAATTTCCTAAGAGATAATTTTTTCTAATAAGAACGAATTATGGAAAATAACCAACTTTTGTTTTCATGTGATTTTTTCTGTTTAAAGTGACCGAATTTTTTTTATTTTTTTCGATAATTATTACTTAGTAGTATTACTTTATCTTAAAATGTATTTAATATTTAGTTTGCATTTGGATTTTTTAGTAAAAATAGTGTTTGAGTTCATAATTTTATCCCAATTACAATTATTACATAAATTCCAATACAAATACCTTTCCGACTCTTTTATATGGATTTTCCCGAACCAATCCCCCTATTGAATACATACATATATATATATATATATATATATATATATATTTTTTTTTTTTTTATATTTACGCGGTCTTTACTCTGGAACACATCTCACGTCTATGTACGAGTTCATATCCCTCTTTACGCGGAACACATCTACCACATAAATCGGGGGACGAGCATACGTATCGAACACAAGAAACTTTTCCCCGAAAAAAAAACCCGAGTCGGCGGCGAAACGTCATAAAAGCAATCCCTCCGAGGTAATTGCTTTTAATGGCCGGTCAGATTAGCGATTCCCGCCGAAACCGGGATTAAGCCGGATTCGCCTGGGTTGTCGCGTCTCGGCGACACCCGGCTACTTCGTCGGTGTTGGTGTCGTGAGCCTGCTCGACGGGCGAATAATGGCCGTCGTTAGGGGGTGTTTTGTAAAAGGTGGTTTTAAGACAATCTCTCGTTAAATTAACTTTGATGCTTCTTCGCTTTGTGGGCCGCGCCGTTCGCAGGCGTCGGGAATGTGCTCTTGATGTCGCGGAGTGGTGCTGACGATTGTTTCTGCTTTGAACGCGGCGGATAATTGGGGGGTTTTCTCGGAAGTGTGTTTAATTATAGTAATCGTTGAAAAATGTATGTTGGTAAAATTTTGTGATGAGTAAAAGCGTGAGCATAGGAAACGCTTGGATATAAAGGCGTTCGTGTATTTTTGAATAATCGTTTTCATACGTTCGATCAATTTTAAAGAAAATATTTTTTTATTCATTTATTTTCAGTATATGAAAAACACAAGCGCTATTTTTTTTTCAAACATAAAAAAGAAAAATTTGATATCTTTCGACCCATTAACCTAATTTTTTTTCATCTTACATTTTGCGGTTTACCTTTGTTTTATTTAAAACATTTTTTTTGGGCGCTCTCAAAGAAACGAACAAGTCCTAATTTATATAATTGTTATTCGATATGTTTAGTAATCTCAATGTTAATACTATTGAAATTTTTCATTTATTTTCCATTTATATTGCTGTTATTTAATTAATTTGATATAAGTATGTATAATATTATACTTTGAAATATCTATAATGAAAAAAAATCAACGATATCAAAATGTTATAAATATTAAATTTATTAAATACTAATTTGTTAATATGAGAGATCAATGTTTTGATATTATTGAAAATCTTACTTAGAAATACATACATAACAAAATTTAAAAAATGGATCAAATGTAGATAAAACATTGATTACCAAAATTTTCTAAGAATTCGAAAAATATTTGATTTGATATTCAAAATACCTTTTTGGTTTACATATTTAAATTTAAGCTAAAATGAAAAATTTTGATATTACAATTATCTACATATTATATAATGCAAATACTCGTATATAACATTTCAATACTGTCTTCAATAACTTCTGTAATTCAATTATAAGTTTACGAGTTTATGTATATACATAATATATTATTACATCTCCAAGTAGATATGCATGCCGGTTTCATCTTGAATATATTCGTTAATCACTATACTAAACTAATCGATTGTGACCTATTTTAGCGGCTATGGCGATGTTCGGGTTCAAAAGGTCTTGATAGGACCCTATCTTTACTAGAAAGGGGTGCCTAATGATAACGAAATAATCATCCGCGCAATATATACAACACAATAAAGTCGACAGATTAAACGCAATATTTCTAGACCGTTCAAAAATCAATCGCGAATTCCGCGAGAAAATAGATTCGCTTTTAGAATTTTCTTCCGTCTGTTTTCTTTCCTGCCGAAAAAGAGCACAAATCCCCGTCCCATCGGTTAGTCTCAAATATTTATCCGTTCGTTGTATAAATAAATTTTTTTTTCGGCGCGATACTATGCCCGGGATGAAGACCGGAGCGGAAGGTATGTAAGCGAGTATAATAATATTGTAGGTACGATTTCGCTACAAAAGCAAACTGTTGTAATAAATCTTTATCTCGATGGCACTTTCCATTCGATAGCTATTACAGCACCGATAGATTTACGAGGCAAAACAACCGTACGTAATGTCTATGCATACATATTGTATTCTGTACGCAATTTGTAATGCGCCGCATGAATTATTTGCAAAAGCGTCGAGCGTCAAGGGGGTACGTTACGTCGATTGTAATGGGGCAAAAAAAACTCGTGTGTACATATCGCTTTGTGTTCGATTGCAAATATAGGAATAATCCTCGAACGTACGTGCTGAATCTATCGAATAATTGTGTGTTTGAAAGGAGTGGATATGTGATTAAATTTTGAAAGCGGTATTGGTAGTATTATATTATAGGTGTTGAAAGCCTGTTCGGGTTTCTATGAGTAAACTTGCAGAACAAACGGAAATCACTTTAATAAAGTGAACTGAATAGTTTATTTTTCAGAATATAATCTTATTGAAACATCTCTTCAATATGACTCACATATAATAGAGTTTATCCAATTTTGAACGTTCACAATTCCATATTCTTTCGGAGCACTTTGTATAGAGTGAACCAAAAATGATTCTACTCACTGAACCGATATATTATATGAGCTTTTCTAATTTCTGATCTCAAAAGAAAATAAATAACCAATACCACTTGATAATAAAAAAAAACAATGGTTTTAGCCTTGGACGAATCAATTACCGAAGTTATGCAAAATTTAAAATGGCTATGATTACATTTGTTGACTTGAAAATCGTTAGAAATAATAGCTTTTATAAGAGTTATCATGCTTCATTGTATAAAAATAAATATTTAAACGTTCGATAATATAATTATATTATATACATACATATAACAGAAAGTAATGAACTTCAACGTAAGCTATAGGAATTAAACTCTATGGTGAGCATAAGCGTATTAGGGATGTCAAATTCATCGTAAATTATATTTAATGTTAATCCGGTATTTTTTTATTAATTGTCGGTTTACCGGTAAATTAAATTTTAAATAAAAACCGGGGAAAATAAATGCTAATAAAAAGATTAGCATTGAAATGTTATATAAGATTTACTATTAACAATAGTTTTTCAACATAACTGGTGATTTAATTTAAATAAATTTCGCAGTTTTAAGAAAAGCAGAAGTGAACTAAAAAAAAAAAACAATTTTTCTTAGTTAAATGAATTTTAATAATAATCATTTTCATCAATACTGACTACTAGATGTCTGCGTAACGTTGTTAAGTTGTCAACTTAATATAAAATGCTTAAAATAATGCTCAGATTCTTAAAGTTATGATACTCATCTCTGTAAATATTTTAATATAAAAATGTTATACACTTTTACATATACCCCTATTCTATCTAATAACAGTAAAAAAAAAAAAATGTAAATCGAAAACTTTGTTTTACGCATCTGAATTACGCGTGTACTCCGCACGGCAAAAAATAAAAAAAAATCGTCTCAATATTAGTACATGTCTATAGGTACTAGCATCATACGTGAACGGTTAACAATAAATTATGTCATCATGAATTCGTGTATATGGTGGAAAACTTTCAGTAAACATAGGCAGTTCTCTAAAATACGTTGGCATTATTTAAAAAAACCAACTTCATTCCGACTATCACGGAATTAAACGTGACACGAGATTAGACAAGTCTCCCCTACTTAAAATATTTTTGCAATACTTAAAATTTGAAATCCCAAACACCTTTTTTTACAGCACCCTATACTTTCAGACCCAATCTCGTAAGCACCTCCGACACATTTCAGAGATGTCACCGACAACCGCACACCACACGTCTGACACTTTGTCCCCGATCAACCCAATATCACCAACGATCCGAGCCGACGTCACCCATAGCACCCACCGCTCAATCCGACCCCAAAACTTGGATGCAACGGGCACCGGTGTTGGCCTGCTCGAGGAGCGGAGACCGCACGCGCCAAATGGTCACGATCAGGGATGAAAACTTGTGCGGATCCAACTTCTGGCCATTTGGTTTATTGCCGCCGGAGCCCGTGTCTACAGGGCAAACATTGAATTGCTAAGTTCCCGGCGGCTGGCCGCAAACGTGGCCTGTGTGCAGGGGCGGGCTCTGTTTGTCGAGTGTGTCCACCCGGGGTTACAATTGACAATGAGATTTATTTTTTTTATGTTGGGGTTTTTTATTAAAGATTCACGTTTTAGGCTGTGTCGTTGAGATGTTTGAGTTTTTTAATTGAAAAAATTAATTAATTACACAGGTATGCATAGGTAAAATTGTTTGAAATTGAATAATTATTGCTTATAAATTTCGAGATACAAATTAACGGAAAAATTATTTTAAAAAATCCAACACGTACGGTTTTTTAGAAACCTTAATAAATGCTATCCAAATACCAAGCTGCTATTATAAAAATTCTTACTTTCGGTATCTACTTTACTTGAGGTTGAGTTATCAAAAATATGTAGTAAAATGTGAATCAATGTCATTTAGCACTTGAACGTGATAAAATAAACGTAGTTTGTTTGTCGGTAAGAGAGTAGTTTATTTTTCAAAATCTTTTCTTTCAAATCTTTAAGAGGACCACCTTCCCGATCGGAAAAATAGGTATAAAAATAAACATTTTTTTTAATGCAGCTTTACGTATATAAAATAATTTTTATTTTATAAATATACATAGTAGTTTTATGAATAATTTAAAATAATAACGAATAAAAAAAAAATGACGGAGATATAAGGTATTAAATAGGACTTTCTTTTGAAAATCTGGTGTACAAGATATCTCAAGATCTACTCAACCGATTTTGTTAAAATTTATAAAAAATGTTCTTTATAATATGTATTATGTAAGATATAATTGGGATATTTTTTGATTGGGTGCCATTTTCATAAGTTATAATTTTTTTAAACTCAAAATTTCAATAAAAAAGATTTTTTTTAATCTTCCTTATATTTAGAAATCTCTACGTGATAGAAAAAATATATATTATATTCGAATTCAACACCCAAAAGTTTCCTAATATAGTAGATACCTTTCAAACAAACAATTTTCAAAAAGGTCAATTTTGCATACCTGTGTAATGGGTCGTTGAGTAAGTATTGGTAATATATGTGTGCTTCGAACGAGGTTTTTAATATTTTAGATTATAATATAATATTTGAATAAGAGTTTTATATAAATTTGCTAGTTCGAGTCTGGTCTTCGTTCCTTTGCGAGCGATTGGCGGTCAATGGAAGGTGGCTTGTTTCCACGAAAGCACTACGACTTACCTGAGACTACTCTTTCAGATATCGAGAATAATCGCAAAAAAGTAAAATGAACCTTTTGATTAAATTATTATTTATAAAAATAAAATCAAGAATTAAATTAGAATTTACATAAATATGATATTATGAAAATAAGAATTGTTATGAAGTACATATTTACAATGCAAGGATTTCAAATTATTTATTTGCTTTTTAGCTGAAAGAGATTGGTAGAAATAATTATATTTGACAAACATATATAACATGATAATCAATTATTTTGCTTATATCTACAATATAATATCATAAAAGCATATTTATAAGAAAAAAACTTTCCCTCTTTATCGTACTAAATAATTATTGTTATGTTGAAAATTTATTAAAGTATGTATATGCATATAACACAATGTAGTTATATAATACTTGTATCAAAAGAGATTTTTATGGCTAGTAGAACGATGAACAGAAATTTTTGATTTTGTTTCATTAGTATTAGAGTTGATGGTAGTTTTTTTTCTGACCTAGATTCAATGAAAATATCCGATTGTAATTTTATTGAATTAGCATTGTCAGTCGAAGAAGTGACTTCTCAATTAGTAGACCAGCATCGTTGTGCGTGCTTAACATTCAGTTAGACAGATCGGTCAAAGTTTCAACTGTCAAATTTCGTTTTAACCACGGAAAATATAGTTTTAAACTAAAATTCGTGTATAGTGTAATTGATTATGTATAATGCAAAATTTAATTTAACATATAATAGCAACCACACATTTACTAGTTTTTTTCCATTTATTATTCCCGTATACCAACACCGTAAAGATCTACATACATACATACATACATACATACATACATACATACATACATACATACATACATACATACATACATACATACATACATACATACATACATACATACATACATACATACATACATGTATGTATGTATGTATGTAAAAGGAATAGACACCCGTAAAACGGACAAGGGATGAACCATCAAAGATCCAAGTTACTTATTCATCGACTTACCACTATCCCAACGCCAAAGTTCAAGGATACAGAATCAATAACAATTTTTTAAAAGACAATTACCGAGCACAATTAAGATTTCTTATTTATTTTATGAAAAAATTTCCAGGACATTTACAAAACATATCATTTTTTTTATTTCATACTTAGTTGGTGGTAGATTTTCAGAAATGCCACATTTAATAAATATATAATATAATATATACGATCCGTTCGGTCTCTGCTCGTTTTTCGTCATAATTTTTCGACTGACGTAACGTATCACGTCTCGGCTCCACTTTGACCCACAAATCAAATTTTTCCGTTTCGACTCTCGTATAAAATGGGAAAAGACGGATGGTACGTGAAAAAATAAAAGTCGCCCAAATCGCCCTACGGCTTGAAATTTTACGTCGTGAAAATATGTATATACGGCCTTTCTTAATATACGACAGCCGAAAATAGCTCGACAACTTATCCGCCAAGTATGAAAACGGTCGGCTTTTGACTTTGAAACGTTTGATTTTCGGTTGGATCTCAATATTAACGTTATCGTCCTTGTGAGTGAGTGCTCAGTGCTTGTATTATATAAAATTAATTTAAAATTATAAATAACTATACATTTTTAAAGTCAATTCAATCGAATTATGAATTTTAAAAAGGTATTCAAGATTTCTTATTGAGTTTTTTAATATAATATTCGACTTCTTTCAATTGTTGACGGTGTAAAAATATTTTTCAACTGGATCATTTTATATTATAATATTTTCCTTTACTCTTAAAATATTATTTTTGTGTCTAGAAAATTTAAATATACATATATTGTTAAATCGATGAATATTTTAACATAAAGTTTTTCAACAGGAGCTGTAGATTAAAATCGGTTTTTGGGGAACTAAAAAAGTTTTTAACCAATTTTATCAGCCTTTGTGTTCGTTTTGCTTCAGTTTTTTTTTCACAACAGACTAATAGAAAGCTGGCTCACAATAAAATCCTGTAATTCTTTTAATGATCGATTTCTCTTTCTTCTTTCCCACGAAAAAAACCATTTAAATTAAAAATATCCAACCCATTCACCACATCCATATCTCACGCTGAAAGTTTTATCAATAAAATTTTCCGCACGAATTTCATTTTTTCTGAAAAATAAGTGCATAGATATGTAGCCTTTTAGCGATACGATTTATCAGCGGATCGTATCCGCTTTTTATCGCAATACAACGTTCCCCTATAAAATAATTACACTAATAGCCGTCAGACGCGAGCGCGGCTGGAAGCCAAAAGGGAGCGAACCAATAATTTTACGACTCATTGGCAGGGAAGGTTTATTTGCAATAAACTCATATAAATGGCGCCATCACACGCCACTTTGTACCAAGCGGTGTCACTTTACCCGCCAAGAACCGATTCCGCAACCGCGCTTCCCAGAAACGTCCCATGGGGGTCATGGTGCGGGCGCTTTTGCACGCTGAAATTTTCGCATAATTTTTATATACTTCGACGTATATGAGAAGTGTGATTGCCGATCTGTGCAGCTCTCGGAAAATTGGTACGTGCTCATAGGGATTATTATATTCTATGTGCGGTTATTTGAGTAGGTTATGGCATTCTGTTGGCCTGTTAGATGGTTTTCATTTTATTTATTATTTTTTAAACTTATGATCGTTCGATTGATATTTTGTGTATACATCTAATCCTCTTTTTATATGGTTCAAGAAAGAGGAATCGAATATTTCTTTAGCGGTTTTTTTTTCGCTTTAACGCGGTATAAAAATTAAAAAAAATACATAAATTATTGCGGAACAGTGGTAAGATACTGTGACCAATTTTAGGTATATGATTATAGTTATTAAATTTTTTTAAATGATGTTTTTTGACGATTTTACATGGCAAATTTTTTTTACATTACACATTTTTTATAAAGTACATTTGGATGGATTTTTCATCCAAATATACTGATGGAACCTATCTCCTATTTTTTATATGGTCACCATATATTTTTTTACACGATAGTCTCTGAACCTTCGCTAAGAGGGTCAGTTCGCGGAAAGACATATTTCGTTAAATTTTCCTCGCCTGGCATTCCGTATGCCCCTCGGAAAGCAGTCCTTCGCGATTGCTTAGTTAAAATTAAATGTAAAGTTCCCAATAAATGTAAATGTGGCGCCCGTAGTTTCGCCTAGTGTTGCTGGTACCCAGCTAAGCCGGCTCAGGAAGCTGGCATAGAGTGGGGTGCATGTAACAGGCGGGATGGTGGGCTCTTATCGATAGTCTCTGAAACGTATTCCCCATGTAAAAAGAGGATTGGGTGTATTTTGAAATATTTTTTAATACTATTTAAAATATAATAGTGAAGACTTGTCTAATTTCGTGATACTAAGTGCTCGTTTGTCATTATCTTGTATTCGATAGTAAAATAATTAAAACATTTCTTACAATCATTAAGTATCAACCTTCTTTTTCATCGAACCACTATTAAGATGTTGTAATTCATTACCAATTTTCTGTGACATCTTAAGTAATCGAATCTGAGACGTCTAATTCCGTGATACATTGGATAATTTGGCACGAGGAAAAAACAAAAAATCATCGCAGTACATGTCTGTCTATACTTGCATCATTCGTGAACGGTTATCAATAAATTATGTCATCATGAATTCGTGTATACGTTGTGGCAAACTTTTAGTTAATATAGTTCTCTATAATACGTTGGCATTATTTAAAAAAATCAACTTTATTCCGACTATCACGAAATTAGACAAGTCTCCTCTACTATTTAAAAGTAGTAATTAAATTAAATTGTATTTGCTCGTTTTCCGTGTTCTAGTTTGTGTATTTTGCTTGTTCAAAAAAAGTTTGTATCAACCTGTAAGTCATATAAAAGCATTACTTTTTTATAGTTCATAAAAAACTGATGATATTTGAAGAATTTTCATAATTTTTTACGTAATTTTGTTTTTCTATCTGGAATCTTAAGAAAATTCTATTAAAAAATAATTTTTGACCTTTTTTTACTAAATAGAACTTTTTTTTTATAATAATATTCAGGGTATCGCTTTTATAGCTTAAATAATTTTTAAAAAACAAGTTTGAACTTTTCGATGTTTTCATTAGTTAATCTAAGAAAATATATTAATGACAACAAAATAACCGAACTGCTATTACATCAAATGAATCAAGAAATTTTATCCTTTTTTTTACACATATGTATATTTCATGGAAACATGAAAGGAAAACACAAGCATAAAAAATACGACTTTGAATACAACTCCACCGAAATCGATTCAACACAACTTTCATCAAAAGTTTCCCAAACAAGCGAAAATGATTACGAACCAGAGCATCTCGACTTGGCAACTCGTCTGCTTGTACATCATTATTTTCCGTTCTGTATCATCTCGCAAAAACGAATTTTTTTTCCTCACCCTCGAAGGAAACGATAAATTTTAATCGAACGATTTCGTTTGCGCTTACGCAATAAGTCCGATCGTACAAACCGAATCAAAGATCTCTTATTTCTTCGTTATCGACGTATGCAAAACCAAGCTTATTCAAACGTCGATTTATTGCGTGTAGCAAAGCGTTCCGCAGAAACTCTCAAATTCAGATAATAAAGCGCGGTTAATTGAACATAAATCAGCGTTAAAATAAAATTTATATCTCGTAGCGCACAAAGTATCGACCAAACTTACAAACGTATTTGCGACGTACAAAATCCGTGAGCATGCGAACCATTTTTATTTATTTTTTATTTGTATTATGCGTGTGCATGTACGAGTATATGTATTTATATGTATGCGTGTAAAATAAGGAATTCTGAAACTTTGAACTTAAATATAAGCCGCAGAAGGATAAAAGTTTTATGCTTTTTGTTTTATTTATTTTGGGTTAAGCAATAATGTGATCTTCTTAATGTTTTGGTTTTGAAAATTTGAGTGAAAGTACTGGGCTCGTTTTAACATAATTTTGAAAATAAATATTTGTATAGAAATTATTTGAGATTTTTTTTAATAAGATATTCTTATTTTTTATTCTGTTAAATCAACCTAAAAGGATGGATTTTTTTAAATTTGGAAAGTTATTGAAATTTATAGCAACAACCTGGCTTTATTTAAAATATATATGTATATACATACTATAACCGTGTCGCTAGGGCAGTCGTTCTCAAACCTCCCCAGCGTGAGTTACGTAGTTGATAGAACAGGACTCGTGTGCAGTCAGGGTGATTTTAATAAATAAAAAGCTTGAAAAATCGGCGGGTCTCTCGAGCCTGGATGCGGCTTTTATTATTGCGACAGATTACATACAAGAGGAAATATGATAATTAATAGTGATTGCCGTAATTCGTGGCGATGGCCTGGTCGCCAGAGGTCCATCGGCTCCAGGATGCACCCAGTCCTCGAAGGGGCCCAGCACCAAGGGGGCAGACTCCTGACTGCCGAGGCTCCGGTGTCCACCAAAGGTCCGTCGGATGTCTACGAGCGCGGGTGCTCCCGTAGACGAGGGTGATGCGAAAGGGAAGTTCTTGTATACCGGAATTCAACCGTATTATTACAAGAATGACCTTCAGCTGAAGATGCTTCCGAAAAAGGGTTCAGCTATGGTGAGACGATCTCTGTCTGTCGGGATCTAACCGTATTATTACAGAGAGAGGACTCCACCAGAGCCGATTTCTTTCTTGTCGTAAACTGAAAATGCAACCCCTTTCTTTCCTTTCCATGCGGAAACGACGGGGTCGAAATATTTTTATGTTTCGTGTTGTCATTATGTTTATGTTTTGGCATTTTCGATCCTTATATGTAATTAATGAATGCAGCTATCGATTAAAATCCTATATTGTTTTATGAGCCGTCCCCCGGGTAGTCGAACAGCCGAGAGTGGGGGTGACGCCCCTACGCTAACAATAAGTGCGGCGATATTCGGATCCTTCGGTGGGGACCTTGAACCATCGTGGTTTTGAAGTGTCGTTGTCGGCAATATTTTGTTGCTGAGCGGTGACGCGGCCGAATTTAAAATTGTTACGTTACAATACACATTTATTTATCTGCTTCAATATTAGTTCATTGTTTCATATAGGTACAAAAGTATTCGTCTAATTTGATATTGTTAATTATTTTTAAATAACTATTTACAAATATGTTATGTTAAAGCAACTGCTTTAACATAACTTTATAACATGTAATCATTTTTTTCACTAACTTTTATATTTTAATAACAATTAATCTTCAGTTTTTTAATATTAAAATGTAGATTTTCCATATTAGTTTAAATCATATTCAATTTGAGTAAGTCTATGAAATATTTCATTACATACGCTTATCTAATCAAATAATTATAAAAAAGATAAAATTTACCACTACATAATTTACTCTACTCACGTAAACATATTTATTTAAATTTTCTTAATAACTCACAAACAGTTATAACTAAGAAGAATTTAATTTTCTCTGAAATAAATATAAAATTTCTGAAACCTTTACATTTGCATTTTCTCGAAAACACTTTTATTCCAAATACACATCTACAAAACTCTCTTGAAATAAAAATATTACTCCAATTGAAACTTAAGTAATATTACAAATCATATCTGTTGACGCTTCGAAGAAAAGTCCATGTTAATTATAATAAAATTGCGGCCACTTCTCACCGCCGCCTTACAATGGAAAGGTATATTTTCACGGTATGATGTTCCTTAGTGACATCGAGCTTATGTAATCAGTGACAGATAGATGTTGTTCATTTCTAGGAACGCTCCTCTCGCGAAACATTACTGACGTTGAAAGATAGCGCTAATAAAATTTAATACACCTAGATGGATCGCAGACACTGAATACGTGAGCTTCTTCAGCACCCTGTTCACTAAATCAAGAATGAAAGGAAAAGTTGACACGCTCCCTAGTTATCGTCATAGGTAGATTTTCTTATTTCGTGCGTAAACTTATTTTTCACATAATATGAGGCGACGTGTTATGAATTATGCAGATTCGAGGCTAGAATGCGGAGAAAAATATGTGAGAAGATCCAGAGTTGGATATTCAAAGTGTCATATTTGGTATATATGTTTCTTTTAAATACTTTATGAGCGTTATATTGAGTTAAATAAAGTGCAATAAGATATAATATGCATCGATACCGATTCCCTGAAATTGTCTAAATACTGTGTTAATTCCTTGAAAATGCAGTTTACCTACCGGTAACATATTATTACGTGTTTTTAAAAGTCAAAAATTTTATGCTTAGTTTTCACCTTTTGCCAAGGTTAGCTAAATTAGTAACAGTCAGTACTTAGATGGGTATTTTTTTCTTATTCACATATTTGAGAGTTATCTTGTCTTTGTCATTAATGTATTGAGAATATCTTATTAAAAGAATACACTTTCTTATTGCATCGTAAATTTATAATAAGAAGGCTGCATACGATGATAATTATTGAAAAAAAATTAAAATTTTACTGTAACTATGAAGTACATAACTAATTAAGCTTGCGTAACAATGGAAATAATTAATTTTAAAAAACTTTTTTGATAACCTGTTACAATACGTTTTCCAATTAATTTCAAGTAAGAATGAACTACATTTTATAAGTTCATTTCATTACGGACGAATAAAAACTCTACTATCAAGCGGCTGAAAGAAACTTTGTTTCACTCGTGAAAGTTAAATAATATAAATTGACGGAAAAACTGCGAAATAAAAAGCAGAAAAGCGGTTTTGAAATATAAAAAAGGTATTCAAAGTTGCCCGTGGCGTGTTTCCGCAGCTGTTGAATAATTATTTCATTTAATTTGAAGAGGACTAATTAAAAATAATTAAATGCAGGAAAAACAAGCCAAACTCATTAAATCAACCTGAACTGACTTATCTCGACGGAATCTTCAAGTCTTTCACGACACCAATTGAAAAGTAAGCTTTCGAAAAACATCATTTTCAAATGGAAATGCATTATGAAGGTGAAAACATTTTATTATAATATCACGTTATATATACTAGTAGTAGAAATATTATACTCTATTTCAAACCTATTTTTCGAATCATAATTTTTTTTTAAATCATCATATTGTTTTTCATTATTTTGACTGTGATTCAAAATACTAAATTTAATCAATTATGTAATCGTTTTCAAGCTATTGTAAATATTCTTTTTCATTAAAATATCGCTTATTAAAGTTATGAAGCTATGCAAAGTAAATAAAAAACATAGTTTATTTTTCTTTTAGATACTCTTTTCCGTTTTCCAGACACACAAACGAATTCCCAGACGAAAATCCTTTTCTTTTAACGTATGATCAAACCAATCACATTTACACCCAATTTTTCTTACCAACATCCTTCTAAAACAACAAAATACTTCATTCCACAAAACCAAAACCTACATCTATACTCCTCAACTAGGGATTCCAAAAATACCGACTTTCGGTAAAACCGGTATTACCAAAAAAATATTTCGAAGTTTCGGTACTACCGGTTTTTACCGGTATTTTAAATTTTATCTTAAATTTTTTAACTATTTTTTTAAATTCGTGTACATACAAATACAATCATACCACGTATGTATTTAAAATGTCATTTTCTCATTTTCAAATTTGCAAACCGATATACGTACGAAGTACGAAATGTACGTAAATTTCGAGAATTAAAAAAAGTGTACATGTATTACTTATTATTTATTTGTGTTATTTTTTTTTATTCGTTTTATCGTTTCTTGTAAAGTGTCCTTATTATGCAATTCTCCGACAAAATCAAAATTCATGAATCATCGACAATGTTAAGTTTCAGTCTTTCTGCTGCATTTGTATACCTCGGATTTATCAAATAAACAAATTAAATTTTAATGTACATATGTATAATAATTTTATTCATAACATTTTTTTTCTTATTTTCACCTAATTGATACCTACCTTTTTTCTTACCTATTTATTATTAATTTTTAATTATATTCATAACTTTGAACCTTTTAATTTAATATTATTTCAATCTGTTACTCATTGTCAGATATATGAATTTGAAATTAAGTATAAAAGTATTAACTCGAATTAAGTAAAAAATAAAAATAAATCAGAGGGCTCGTTCGCACGATTCTACACCAAGGCTAGGAATTTAAAGACTTGTACGTAGGGCTTCCAAAAAACCGCTAAAATGAAAAAGCCGGCTTTCGGCCTTTTTTTTAAAAAAAAGCCGGCCGACCGGCTTTAACCGAGAAAATTATTTTTTTTTCTTCGATGTTTTAATTTTTTATATTGAAAAAAAAATTGTAAATATGTATTATACATATATTGTGTTGTGCAAGCAATAGCTGCATATAAATTAAATTGAGATAGTTTTTGATGATATTTTTTTTTATAAAATAACCAGAAATTTAAACTCTTTGCACTCTGAAATTTTTTTCTTAAGATATTCGTGACAAAAATATTTTTTTATTATTCAGGTGGTTAAGAAACATTGATTTATGATATAAATATTTAAAAAACTGAATGTTTTTTAAATTAAAAATAATAATTTTGGGACATCATATTTGATTGTTCGTGTAACCATCATAGATGTTAAGATTTTCAATATCTTTTTCTAAACAATTTGGTTATATTACACTTAAATTAACTAAAAATAATACGCATATTTAAAATAAGTTATAAACATAAAGTTATAAATAGTTATAAATATTAAAATATTGAAAATAAACGCACCGAGTCGAACGCCAATCTCCGAAACAATTTATTTGCAACTATTCTGTAGCTAGGCGTTGTTGTCCTCTGATAAGAGACGCCTATTTCTAAGAAATTTAGCTTCTACCTGCTCTGGAGACAACAGATTAACGGTAGTTTCAGGATTGAATAATTATTAAATAGATCATTACTATTGAAACGTTATAAAAAAATAGATCATTTTTATCACAATTACTTTTAAATTGATCGAAGTTGCAAATTATCATTGAAATTAGAAATCAAATTTTAAAATTTCTCATGTTTAAATTTTTTCAAATTCGAAATGCACTATTTTTATTGTTTTAAATTATAAAAATTAATGAAGTAAGCTTGAAGAAATGTAATAGTGCTTCAAAACGAAAAAGTATGATCGACATACATATGTATGTTAGACTCACTGACTGTCCCAAAACATTTTTTGTATGACAAACGTTCGCCCGGAGAAATTTTGCAGAAATTTGTTTAATTAATTATTCCAGCTCAATGATCAGTCTGAATGTCTATTTTTGAACATATGTACAATCTTAAAAGGATTTCCATCAATTATAATCGATTATATTTCATTGAATTTATCTGTGCGCGTGAGAATCGACGATCAAACTTATACCTGTTTCTGGCAAGTATGTCTTGCCGTCAGAGCGCAGAGTTAAAATTCACAAAAACTGCAAAGGCATGTCGAAATTGCAATTTCAGGAAACGAATTTAAGGCGGTACCTCAGAAATATCTTTTTCGAAGAAAATTTTTGCAAACAATGCGTTTTTAGATTTCACTACTTATTTTGTTATCTGGTACAGGGGTCGGCGAACTTTTTTTGGAAAGGGCCAGATCGTAAAAATATGAGACTCGGCAGGCCGGATAGCAAACTCGAAAATATTAATATGGGTAATTTTACTCAATGAGAAACAAAAAATAGGTTCAAAATTTTAAAAAGTTAAATTTAGTCGATCTCAAAATAGTTATTTGAATTTCTAAATTTCTAAATTGATTCTAAATATTTTGAAAACAATATTAGCCCGGATTGAAAACGGCGGGCCGGTTGAAAACGGCGGACCAGATTCGGCCCGCGGACCGGAGTTTGCCGATACCTGATCTATTATAGCCTGAACAAAGTTTCGTTTACATCTTATTTTATTAGTTTATGATGGAAAGCACTCATATTTCAAAGGGATTACGGTCCTTTTTTTTTGTTCAAAGAAATATTATTTACGACTTCATACCTAATTGTAAGAATGTTTGGACATACCCATTTTAATAGCTTAAATTTAGACGATGTACATATTCCGTTTCGATTAATTATTAAAATTATTTAATCCTTAATTATTAAAAAAAAAAAAAAAAAAAGGCGGCCAACCGAGCAAAAAAGGCCGGCTTTCGATTTTTTAAAAAATCGGAAAAAAACCGGCTTTTCGATAAAACGATCTGTTTCTCAGAAGTTCAACTTTTTTTAATCTTAAATATCGAAATGAAAACTACACCGCATTATTAAATCTGTTTCTTGGGTTAGAAAATCGCGAATGGACGCACGTGCAAAACATGTAGCGATCCTTTTCGCCAATGAATATGTTACATATAATTTTTGCGATTCATCGACACGAATATAATTTTAATTAAATAACACGAAATAAGAATCAAAAATAAATAAGCCTGAAAATAAAAATTAATAATATAAATTCAAATGAAATGAAATTTTTTAATTTTTCGGTATTTACGGGTAGATTTTTTCGAAATACCGGTAGTACCGAAGGCAAAATTTTTGCAAAAAACCGGTAATACCGATTTCGGTAATACCGGTATTGGAATCCCTATCCTCAACCCACCCATTCTTCCAGAGACGCACCCAAACTCCTAATTAACCACCGATCGACATGCACTCAGACTTGCATCATAAATGGACACAAACATATACATTACAAATCCCAGTACGTACAAGATCCGACATCTTCGGTGATAAATCAACGTTTAATTTCCGGGACGCGAGAACAAAGTGCTTCCCATACTAGGTTCCGTAGTATGCAACGTGGAGGCGGTGGTCGGTGGTGCTCTGGAATATATTTCAGTCATATCTCATGATACTGTTTTACACTCGAGACCACCTTAAATCATGTTCACTCGACTTGAATTTCTTTTAAAGTCGGCCATCGTAGCTTTGCGAAACCTAATTAAAGCGCACCACCTGACCTCTCGTGCCTTTTTTCCTTTTTATGTGGTTTTGTTATATATTTTTTAATAGTTTTTCTCATGTTTTCGTTTTTTTTTCAGATACTTTTAGAAATGCGCCCGCAGGTGAAAATAGTCTCGCATAATTTTTTATTCATATGTTGCCGTTGAAAATTATACAATAAAGAAAAAATGATACTGAATGTGTATTTTCAGCGATTTTAAGCGGTAAAATATAAGTAATTGTTTTTAAATTTAAAAATAGTTAAATAATATACCTACCTATCATATATTAATATAATAGGTATAATACGATATGTATTATACGTTGGAAACAGAAACATCGGTACCTTATATACATAAATTAGTAAAGTATTATATAAGGTTTCGCAAACTGATCTCAAAATTTTTTTATGAAATATAATACTTTTAAATAATTTCGAAGAAATTTATTCTATTATATCATCATCATCATTGTCGACCGGTTTAGTGCCCACTGCAGGACAAGGTCTCCCCATCAAATATTGGGGGTCTAGGCTATATACCTTATCCGAGAGCCAACCTCGTAGCGATAAGGGACATGTACCATAAGATCCAATCCGCCCATGCCAACGGAAGAGGTTCTCAGACCCACGGTACGCAAGCCTATGTGCTAGTCTTTGTGGTCGCTGACTCTCCACTAAGCAAATCGCAATGATCAACCGCGGGGCAGACGAGGTAAAGACTGAGCAGACTGCGTCCTCGCTGACCACTTTTGCGATCGCAATGACCACCAGTTTGTCAAACGAGGCAAGACCGTTGGTCCTACTTGGCTTCGACCTCCGTAAAACACACGTCATCGGTCTTCGCCATTACCAAAGAAAGATTTTAACTAGGTGGACATGCAGTGTATTCTAATTGTACGACAAAGTTTTAGTCCTGCAAACACCCCACCAAATGCATTACTGCGTTCTGTTCGTAAAAGAGTTAGTTGATATTAGACGGTTAGTAGGGTTAGTAAATAGTTAGTAATAAGATAGAATAAGTTATAATTTAACTATTATATTCTAAAAAATTTTACTTTGATCGTACGCTACTTGTTATTTAGTCATTGAATGACGTTTATAATGTATGTTAGTTGAAATTAGATAGTTATTTAAATTATGTCGTAGTTAACTATGATTATGAACAGATTTACAAGTTAGTTAGTTAATTGGATAGCAAGCATGTTAGTTTGAGACTAGTATTATCCCTTATTTTGTAGTAAAATTAAGAAGAATTAATTATTTACAGTAGGGCGATGGATTCTAATAGGAATTTCTTGAGGTTCAAAAACGTTCTAATTAAATGATTCTGTTATACGATATATATTTTCCTATTGTGGAATTTGAGTATGTTCGAAGAGGTTATAAGTAAATCAGGATGCTAGGACTTAGTAGAGAGGGAATCTAATAACCGGTAGTTTGATTGAGCGGCCAGCAGTAGCGGCTTGTGAAAATTTGTATTGGGGGGGAATTAGAATCGCGCACGCGGTTGGAAAGTCGGGCGCTCCGCCTTAGCGGGCGGGCGGGATTGCGGGGTCCGCGGATCGGGCGGACGAGCGATCCGGGCACCTTAGCAGCGCTGTGCCGTCGTTCGTGTGGCGGCAGTGAGAGGGCGTACTGTTAATGAGACTCGGGCACGAACAAAAAATGGAACAATTAATGAGATTAATTTAAATTCAGTTGAGCACAGAAAAGAAAATGAAAAAGATTGAATTGAATTGTTACCGTCTTTCGAAGGTCGTGTTGTTTCTGGCACTGTAAAATCGAATTTTCACCCGCGAAACGAGATATAAGCACTTCGATTAAGATCGTGTCAATTTAAATACGCGCACAAAACAAACCAGATATAATGGAATATGACACAAGTTATACGTGCGTAAATTAAAGATTGTTTTACAGGCGTTGGGGAAACCCGAATGGCGTTATAAAAAAAAAAGGTTTTAGTTAAGTGTTTCTATGGAATGAAAAGGTCTGCACAGATGTTAAAAACACATGCGGATGGATAGAATCGTAGATTTAGAAACTAAACGAGTAAGTTAGATCGAACGTTATACTTTAAATTGATATCACGAATATTGAGAGAGGGAACGGAGGTTGTGGTTGACAAAATAATCGCGGGAAACGAGTAACGATCCACAATGCAGGCGAAGTGTCACGTGTGCATTCCTGAAGGCGACTCATTCTATTATATAATATCTTATATTGATTTCTTTGAACTGAAATATTACTTGTTTGGTTAATTATGTAAATGAATCGTAAACAATTCATATTCCTAGAATTTTAATCAATTATCGAAGATTTTCGCCTCATCAAATATTTTCGATCGTTTCAACGCCCAAATTGTTTTTCCAATTTTTATAAATAAATAAATAAAAGTTAATAATCAATTTCAGATATACAATTATAAATAATCGATCGTATATTCTTGTTATAAGCTAATATAATTCTTAACTTATACAGAACTGCGTCTAGGTACATTTAATCCAAGTATTCGAATCGAAACGAGGTCCTGAAACTAAATCTGCAACACGTGGCATGTGTAATTAATTCCTTGAAATATGGAAGCGATGATTTCGAATCTGATGTGCGAAACTAATGAAGTGCTTCGTATATGTATTATATATAATATTGTAATAACTGTAAATCATTAAATCAAATTTGGCATCCTCGAGAATAATTGTTTCAACTCATATTAATGTAATCACACTGATGAATCGATTCCGATTTATGCTAGAAATTATCCCATTAATAAAATATGAAGATTGGTTTCGTTAATATCCAATATAGTACCCAAATAACTATAATATAAAAATACAAATATAATACCCAATTCTTTACTCAAATACAAAATACTTTAGGATCGGGAAGTCAAATAGGGTAGCTTTTCAACTCGTTCACTGAAGGTATACTTTTGATATACGATTCGGTTCTCGTTAAATATATATGGTCGACAGGATGAGATCGGTTGATCTTAATGGCAGGATTATGGACCTGGACGACTGATCTACCGATCAGGCTGAAGGCGATTAAGGTACTCCATCACTTGTCGGCTGAAACGCCGAAATGTACACTTTACTGCTTCGGATTATCGACGGACGCTGCAATTTCTAGAAAAATGCGAGGAAACTACGGAAATATATATATTTTTATATAATTTATCTCGCTTTTATTTCAAATTTGTATACTACAGTCCGTGGAATTTTTCTTCATTTCATTCTTTCAGTTATCCAACACGAATACAAAATCTTGTTTTTGTCGGTCCATTATGATTTATTTATATAATTTCGAACAATCAAAAGCGTACACCATTGCCGACGCATAATTTAGTTTTATTTTCGCACGCATTTGGAATGTCGCCGCCGCCGTGTAGCACAAAGTGAAAATTATAAAGATAGTGTGAAAAGATAATAGAAAATTGCTTTCTTGGCATCGTGAAAAACACCCCGCTTGAAAATCACCCGAGAGGAAAATCATAAAGCTTTTATGAAAAGGGAGCCTCGACTTTTTTGTGCCCCAACATCCGCGCCCCGGAAAATGAGACATTTTTGTCTTTTGTGTCCACCTTTCCGAATATTATACGAACTCATACGTATCTCACAAGTATACCTGAAACATAATATTTCAAATATTTGAAACGTATATGTATACCCGAAACTCACTATTTTCACATACTCCGGATTATTGACTAACGACGGCTTTTCTTAGAAATTGGATCATATTTTTTACCCAACATAAAAAATATGAGTTTTATATTATTGATTAAATTTAATATTTTGCAAATGTTCAAACTTATTTCAAGCCGAAAGAGATGTATCTTACTAAACATACTAAACATTAAACTGTATTTATCTGAATTTGATAAACGATAAAAAAATCATCGTTAAATTACATTACATCTTCCGTTTATCTTTCTGCCCTACATAATTCTATAAAAGCTATTGAAAGACCCACACCCAAGAAAGGGCTGAACTCATCCTCACTAATATAATAAATTCCAAAATTTCCTCCGATAGTGGACACAAATCGATACCCCTCATTTATTATTATAGCGGTTATATTACGTGTTCGTTGGGTTGTTCCAGTTCACCGGTTCGGAGCACCGTACTTCAGTTAACATATTTACACGGAAATAACATGCAACGCGGCTTAGTTAAATGTGAACGATGAACTTAGCACTTTGCTCATAAGTCTTTGGTGCGGGGCGGAATCCTTTGCAAAGTGCTTTAGGACAGCTTAAGTTTGTCGGAGTAACTTTCGTCGGGAAAAAATCCACATAATGATGACGAGTACGCTAATTACACTAATGTCGTGCCATACAAATGGTGCGGCGTTGTAATTAGCGTTGTTGTAATGTTCTGCGCTGTGCAATTATTCGGGGCCTGAAATTGTTTGAAATTTTCGGTGTTTAATTAAATTTTTTCGGTGTTTTTGTGGTGTTAAAAAATGTTTTTTTTAATCAATGAAAAAGTTTAGGTGTTTTTAAATAATTTATTTTTTAATATATTTATTTACAGTTCACAATACACGTATATGAATATTTTTTTCATAATTAATTCAAAATATTCTGGAATAATTGAAAACTAATATACCATCTGCTCATAGCTCGACTGTATTTATTTATATAAATATAATATAATATTAATTTCAAATTGGTATTACGTTATTCACATTGATATTCACAATATTGATAATAACGAAATACTGTATTAATATACATTAATTAGTTTCTATAATATTAATCATCCGTTCGGAAGATTATTACTGACAATGAGATCATATCCCATATCTTATCTTTTTCTATATCCAAGATATATACGTATTTACAAACAATAATCAATAATTTATTTATAATTTCATGTGCTATATAAAAGAACATCATTATATGACGTGTATTCTCTACATTATATTATTTCAATATTATAAATATTATTATTAAATAGATAAAATCATATTTTATAAACGTTCAAACGTTTATAACATAAATAATTAATTATATAACTTGCCTTTATATCATTTTCATAACAAAAAAATCTGTTCGCGGAATAGTTCAAGATACAACAGACTTCGCATCAATACACTCGTTCACCGTATTTATTTTAGTGAAAAATCACATTCTTGAATGTTTATTTATTTAAAAATGTACATTAACGTCACCGAACCATTACTAGCAGCTTTTGGTAAGCAACCGGTAACAAAAGAAGTGGTAAAATGTGTCTCGCACTGCTTGAAAGGCCTGCAGATCCCGTTTGCATTGCTGCCGGTCTTTCTCCTGAGAAAAGGACATTTGGTTATAAAAATGGAAAATTCATAACGAAATTCGATCATTTCAATAATTTAATACAACCGTTAATATTATAATAGACTGACCACGAAATTATTTTGAATAAACAAAAAATATATATCACATTTACTCTAAAAAACGAAAAATTATTTTGCATAATACTGAAAATAAACTAAAACAATTTTCCCGTAAACTCCTTCACGAAACTCTTACCATTGAGAACGTGCACCCTTATGCTGGCTACTTCCGCATTCGATGGTTCACAAGAGTATTTCCCGGAGTCTGGAAGATCAGCATTTTGCACTAGCAGCCTAGAAGTGGTTACGTCGCCTCTTTCCGTAACCACAGACACGCCTCCTCTTGAAGAGTCGTAACTAATCACCTGATCGCGAGAGAAAATTATTCTAGACAACCTTGCAAGTTTTCAAACATGTGTAATGAAAGTTATAAGATACCTCATCGTGATGATACCAGAATATGTAAGCTGGTGGTTCAGGACTAAACTTTATGCTGCACGTCAAATTGATGGTGCTACCTTTGTCTACGTGAAGGTCGGGACCTCCCAAAATCGACGCAGTAGGGACTATGGAAATAATTCGGAAATCAAATCAAATTGTCTCTAATATGCGAATATAAATTTTGAGAACTTACCGACTACATTCAAGTTAACAAAATAGCTTTTAACTGGTTGAGACGGAACCTGGCACTCATATATGCCGGCATCCCTTTGCTGCGCCCATTTGATCTGCAACGTCCATTCACTACTGTCTTTGTGGTGAGTGGTCGAAAACCTTTCATCCGATGAATACGTATAAGTGCCTACAGTCAGGATGTGCAGATCCCTGTGTCTGATCCACGAAACCTACACAGAACGATACGATTCAGTTCATGGCTATTGCCGGCTGAAATGTTCAAAGGTTGATGGGATGCTTTGGTGTTACCGTTTTGTTTCCTAGGTTTTTCACTTTACAAGTGAGATAAGCTGATTTTCCGACTAGGGCTGTCACGTTACGAGGTGCTACTATGTCGAAATAGGGTTGACTTCTTGAATCTATATTTGGCGATAATGAATTTTGACTGTTTCTACCGCCACTAGATACTCCTGTTGCCACGTGGCTCGATCCACCTTAAATTAAAAAATATTTATTAAACATGTTTTTGAATAATACATTTTGTGGTTTGCTAACTAAGATAGAAAATATTTTTTTGCGAGATGTACACGTTTTTTTGAATTCGGGCAAATATAAAGAAAGGAAACGATCTTCAGATGTGAATATTTCATATCAGGACCTACTTATCAAATTCATAGTCAGTTTAGCGTTAACACTTCTCGGAATTGGATTTCGCATCGAAAGCAAATCGTCCAGAAAATGGGGAAAATTTTCAACGTTTTTATTTTTTGTGACAGATTGTTCTTTGTATTTCAAAATTACATTAATATAGTAATTGAAATTCTCACAAACTTTCTTTTCATCGGTTTAAATAGGATACTTTATGAGTAAAATAACTAAAACCTTAAGCTTTCATATTATGACGAAAATCAACAACATTTACATAAATCTGTAATTATCTTTGCTCTATGCTATTATGGTGGTTCAAAATATGTTTTTCAATAAACTCGATATTTTGAAATATATTTTATTGAATTGTTCTATTATATATCAGAATATTTACGGTGTTGAAAAATTACCTTTGAATTTCAAATCAATATTATGATCTGAAAAAATCAAAATAGAAATCTAACTTTAAAACAAAAATCTCTGATTTTCAAACTATGTATAATATTTTACAAGTTCGTGAAATAATAAATTCTATTACTGCGCTTAATCTCTAAATTAAATTTATACATAATAAAATACAACAAACCTTTGCATAACTCGAGTTCGTTTAACAAGTTTGCTATGTGTATTTACATTTCCACAACATGAGAAACGAGTTGTAATCATAATATATAAGTTTATCAGAGTACGTATGGTGGAAAGAAGTAAACAAGGCACTTATTTATACAAACGTAATTCACATTTGTATATATTATACGTATGAAACTCATATAACACGAAACGTATTCCCCGTTTCATACAATTCCATTATATTTCTCACGCGAGCTATCGTCAGCTCGAAATCGACGTTTTGACAAAAGCCGTGATTGATGAAAAAAAACAAAATTTATTTCTACACACAAAATTTATTGAATTTTAATCAAAATGTTTTATTTTTCTATTTGATATTTTTAATATCAAAATATTCCGAAAATGGAACAGAATATTCTAATGGATTCACTAAAAATGTATTTTAAGTAAATTCTTTCTATACAAGCGTTACTATTGTTAGACCTACATTGACACATTTTTGTTATACAAACAAATTTTACATTCATAACAGAAGACAACTTTCAGTATTAATTTAACCTTGTTAAATATATTAATTTTATCTAATAATTGAAGTTAATCGACGTATTGTGTGATCAGAAAATGGATATGACCTTATAAAGTTAATTAAGATAATTTGAAATGGCATCAATATTCAATTATTCGAGAATTTGTTCACTTAAGACGTAAGTAAAATAACTAAATATATTATTTTTTCAATTGTATTAGAAAAGCTTCATCTTGCAACTTGAATGATAATATTGTTGTTTACAAAATGTACTTCTTTCCCAGATCATTATGAACATATCTTAACAGCGCGTGCACACCTAAGTCCTCTACAGGACTTCGAAGGTCAATACAGTCTATCCAATTGAAAGATATCGAATTCTTTGAATATCAAAGGAAATACCGCCTCTTATTTGTATTTTTCAATTCTAAATTTCGCTATTTTTTAATATGTAGTAGCGTTTGTCCTGCTTCGCTGCATGGAAATATATTGTGGCGAAACGAGATAGCATTATTGGAATTAAATAAACACGAGCCCGACACTTCCGATGCATATGGCGACGGAACAGTTTTTTTTTTCCACACGCGTTTTTTATTATGGGCCGAGAAAACGACGTAAAATTCTTTCTTTCTTAGAATTATGTAGTTATTAAGAAACCAGCGAAGAATGCAATTTATTCAATATTCGAATTATTTTAATAAAGATTATTTTATTTATTATTCATTCTAAAATTAATTTAAAAAAAATTGGAAAATATTATGCTTATACAATATATGTATATTTATGCATGTTGAGGAAACATTTTAATACGAATTAAAAAGTTTCAATAATCCATTAAAAACACATTATAAATCACTAAATTTAAACATTCTAAAACTAATTTTGAAATACTTGAATGTTTAAATACGACGATTGAAATATCATTTTTTAAATCGCATTAGTGAAATAGAACCTGAAACAGAAATTGAAATGTAATGAATTTTAATATGCGTTTGCACTTTATAATGATGCTGAATTTAAAAAAGACACGATCATTCTTCGTATAAAAAATTACAGAAAATTGAAAACACACACACACACACATGTGCATGTTGCGTATATAATATAAACTTTATACTATATTAATGCACTTTATAAATATTATACTATGAGACACACACATACATACATACATAACTGGGATCGCTCTCATGAATGAGATAATAGCTGAAGCGATTTATTTTAATATTTCATTTGATTTTATTATTACGAGACAAAAAATTTCTAATTTTGTTATTTAAAAATAAAATATATGCAAAACTATCATAAATCATCGCTCAAACGATGCCGCTTCGAGAAGTTTGCGGGAGCTCTAATTGTAAGAAAGGATTACCTCGTTTTCTCGGCCTATAATAAAAAAACGCGTGTGGAAAAAAAAAACTGTTCCGTCGCCATATGCATCGGAAGTGTCGGGCTCGTGTTTATTTAATTCCAATAATGCTATCTCGTTTCGCCACAATATATTTCCATGCAGCGAAGCAGGACAAACGCTACTACATATTAAAAAATAGCGAAATTTAGAATTGAAAAATACAAATAAGAGGCAGTATTTCCTTTGATATTCAAAAAATTCGATATATTTCAATTGGATAGACTGTATTGACCTTCGAAGTCCTCTAGAGGGCTAAGGTGTGCACGCGCTGTAAGACAAGAGCAAGAATGAAAACTCATGTCAAGCATGAATCTTCTCTATGAATCCTCACACTAAAAATACTTCAACGATTAAAAAAAATCATAAAAAATTTCAGTAAAATAGAAAAAACTCACCATAAAAATGAAAATTTCTACCTATGCACATCGAAAATTATCAGACCGAAAACTATCCCAAACCAAAAAACGACACATCCCCAATCGAAATAGCAAAACACAAATACACACACCCAAATGGGACGGGAGCTTTCGGCCCATTTGGCCCGGCGGCCATTAGCGGCGGCCGGCCATACATCTCGACGGGACGAAAGCTCCTCGACCTAAATCACGCACCCGATACCGAGAGAGCTTCGGGGAGAGAGGCGCACAACAAAAAGCTTTCCGTAATCAGCCGATTAGATGTGGAATCGAATTAGCCCAGAGAACGTTCGCTTTCCATTCGCGTGCATGTCCGTATGTAGGTTCGCAGTTCTGTGTTTTTTTTCGTATAAGGTCATACAAAAAGTGGTGTTCTTTATTTTTTCTGGTATTATTTATTCAAAGTAAGCGATGTTTATTGTTAATAAAATATGTCTGATTTTTTGCACCATAGAGGAGATATGTGATTTGAAATGGTGGTGAACATACTATTTTTTACGACAGATTAAAACAAAAAATTAAATTATATTTTTCATTTTATTTACTGTTAGTAGTTTATTTTAATAGAAATTTTTTTGTTAATAAGCAATTATTATTATTTTTTGAGTTATCTATTTAATATATTAGATATATAGGGGTATATAGAATAATAGTTTATATATAATAATCTAATTTTTAGTTAGATATAATAGTTTTCGAAGTGAAACTACGAAATCCATTTAGGGGTTCCAATTTTATTTCGGAAATGATAGAAAACTTTAAATTTTTTTTTGTAATATTAGAATTTTGAATTTTGATTTTAATAAATTTTATATAATATTAGTTTTGTATTAAGATTGAATTCGATAGTGAATCAATCTGTATTTAAAACTTATTGAATATTATATATTATATATAATATCTGTATTATTATTTCGGATAGTGTAGTTTTTTTATAATATATATCAAATGATTTTCGCAAAAAGGCAATACTTCTTATTCCATGTTAATAAAATTCTGAAGAGATGGAAGGAGATCTCTAAAATAACCATTGCCGGTAGCAAATGGGATATGAAAAATTACTTCAATCAGAAAGGCGAGGATTTAAAATCGTTTTAGGTTCCAAAACCGTAAATTTATACAAAAATAACTTATATGTACATAACGTCAACGTATTTTTTTTCATCCAAATAAATTTATGTGATCAATGATAAAATTACAGTGCTTTCTAGTTTACTCAATAAATAATGAAAATTAGGTAATTAAGTTTATCAACAATACTCGTTTTGCTTTTTTAACGCGTTGCGTGACCTTCCTATTATAATAAGAAAGTGATTTCCTATTAGAAACACACTTAAATAAAATATTATGGAAGCAATTGAGGCAATTTGTATATAATCAGAAGCAAATGTATGAAATCCAATTTGCATTCAATCCTCCAAGACGTAATCACGTTGCTTCCGAAAACGTAAAAGCTTTCCGCTCAACCAAACATTCATATTGTTAAAATGGATATGCTTTTGTGACTGTTCATAATGTGAACATTTATATTTTCCTCCTTTGTACAGATAAAAAAACATACACCCAACAAATCAATGTATCATTTAGGCATGCGTAAAAATCCATTACGATCGTAAGAGCGATTCAATACACAAAAAATAACATATATAACGGATTTCATACGTATATACTCGTATGTACTCTTTTTTACATTTCGTATCCGTTCAGGTTATTTGATGACGATTCGAAAAGGTCAACCGAGTTTTTTTCCGGCCAGTTGAAGCGAATTTCGGTTTATTCCTAAAAATACACACGCTCGTGCGTGTGCGAAAAAAATGTGAAAATGAACCTTCTAACTCTCTATGAATTGAAATAAATTATAGATAAATTTATTTGGGAAATTGGGAAATTGCGAAGCGTTCATAAATACTAAAAACTTTAGTTGGTGTCTGTACATAATATTCTTTACTAGTCTAATAACAAAAAAATTGTTTGATTGAGAATGGAAGTTGATCACTCAAATAACAAATTTTTCAGTGTCGTCTTCAGAATTTTGATTATTATTATTATTTTATTATGTTTTATAATCATCTTACAAATACCAATTACCATTTTTAAAAAGGAACTACACTCTCAAACAAAATAAACCAAAACGGTTTACCAGCACCAAAATTTCATTCGATTCAAACTTTCTTTGGCGAATAGCGAGCCACGAAAGCATTCTTCGCACAAGAAGGCCGGAAGAAAGTTATTACGCGGACGATGATTAGCTGTCAATAGCCTTCCCCAAAATAGTTGTTGTAATGGGTTAACGGTTGGGGTGTCTAATGCGATGGTTGTTAGCGGCGTGTGGTGAATTGACCCATAACATGCGGCAAATTGCTTCGTGCTTTTGTGTTTGCACATAATCTACGCATAAAGTATTTTGTAAACGATCGGCCCGTTTTCGACGCCGACAATAATAGAACGATTTCGGTTTTTTTTTTCAAAGTATAAATTCTTACGAAAAAATTATAAAAATAACGGAAGGATCTGAGCTTTCTGAGCTCTCGTGTAGGAGTGCGTATAAATGTTCACGGCACGTACGCTTATCGAAGAGGATTTTATTAGAAAGAGGAGGAATAAAATTGAATTCTGCTCGTGAAAAACAAAAATACTCACATACATAAAACAACGATGTGGTATTGTAGGATCTGATCCGATTTGAAAAATGAAAATAAATGATCTAATATGCATCGTCATGCAAGTATTGTAAATATTTAAATAAATAAGATAAGAGATTTTATTCAATACGATCGTACTTTTAAAAAAAGACTTTATTTTAAAAATTTATATTCTCATCAAACGAAGATTTTTATCTCCGAATTCAATATAATAACAACAAATTCGAAAGGCAATCATATAATTTTTTTTTTTATTTAATCTTATTTCGTATTTCAACATTAATGAACTGGTCTATAAATTCCCAATACTTATAAATTCCCAATATTAACAATTTTCCAAATTAAACATAATACAAATGAAAAAAGCGAACAAAAACTTTTAGAACCACTTCGGTTACGTACATACGCATCGGCGCCGCGGCGTCGAATCAATCGAGACCCGAGAAAATTCACTCGCGGAAAACATTTGCGAACAGAGATGGGCTAATGGGCGACTGCGGACCCGAGGGGCTCCGCCCCCTCCCTAAATGGGGGCCCGGGGGCATAGCCCCTTCGCACCTTCGCGCGGAAGTCCGAGGCGTATCGAAACGGATGGCGGCATTCGTCATGTCGAACCCCGACGTTTTATATCGCATTATATTCTGTTTCGTATTGTGTTTATTATATCGCTCACTTTTAATATTTATTGTTTCGCGTATTGAATTTCGTATCGAGTCTCTCTTTAAATAGTTATTCAATTCGTCTTCGTGTCGGGGTTTAACTGCGGTGGAAATTGAGTTCGCGTTTAATATTATATTATATTTGGGTGTGCTTTTGCAGATACGACAGAGTGTCGACTGTCATAATGATTCTGATAATTGATCGATCGAGTTTTTTGAACTGCAAAATATTTTATATGCAAATAAGTTCGGTGATCTAAAAATATTTCCCGGTTGCGACACAATGTTTTTTTATTCGATCAATTTTTACGTAGTTTATTTATGAAAAGCTAGAATTTTATTTTATTTTTCCGATTCCAGCTGCAAAATAATAAATTGTGTATATTGGAATCTAAGTCAATGATTTAGCTATGATATTGATTATGACTATGCAAATGTTTACTGATTATGAACCAATTCCAAATGACTACAAATGAAACCTGCATCAATCATACGAATAATCAACGTCAATCACTTTAATAACATTTCATATATTATTTTCAAACGTTACATCACCCAAAATTGCATCACTGTTTCTCAGGCGAGCGAAACAGGATACCCATATTCTAATGTTATATCTCTGAAATTTATATATTGTGACACGTAAGAGAAAACTATCCTTCATATGCATACACATCACTTGGCACGATTCGCTAACTCAATTCATTATTCCACAGAGGCATCGCAGAACAGCGTCTCTGCAGCAGCTCAGAAGCCCAGAAAGCTTGTAAAATGGGAACAAAAAAGAAGGGGAAAAAAATGAAAAAGCGGCGAAAAACGAAAGGGCGAAAAACAACGACCCTCGTCGCTTTCCCAACGTGCGAGGGTAGCAGTTTGTTGCCGCTGGGAGAAACTTGCAAGCGAAACGCATAAAATATATAATTCATGAACTGTTAAGCGATGCTTCTACCCAGCATGGCTAGCCAACTAGAAGAAAAACGCGGAAAAGCGTTCCGAATACGTATACAGAATGGTGGAAAAATTAAAAGTCAGACATTTTTCATTTTCGAAATAGATGTTAGTATTATTTTTCATATTGCTTTGCATTGAGGAGTTTTTTTATTGTCATATTTTCAATTCAAAGTCAATTAGTATTAAATCAACAAGAAATAGAAACGATTTCATTTATTTTTGGTGCAAAAAATTTTCTATTTGGTTCGTTAAAATAATTCACTTCAATAACTTCAACTAAATAATAACTATAATTATAAACATATTGACAAAAACTTGCTGCGTACAAATTATGTTATGAAAATTTTCGTATTAACATGAAATTTCATGAATATTAATGTCAAACGAAATACTAATTATTCATAGCCAATTTGACTAACCGATAATTCCATTGAAACAAATTTGCTGAAAAAACAAAATAACGTAACCAGCTTTATGAGTTAAATTTAATCCGATGACCAAAAATAGTCGAAAAAAAATAAAAGCATTCTATTCCTTTTTATTGTTTTGAATTTTTGTGAAAAACATGTGAGAGGAATAAAATGATATGACTCGTGTTGCAACGAAATTTTATTGTTATGTTGTGACAAGCACCTTTTTTTTAGTTTATGATTCCATAAGCAAGTAATGACTCTGTAAATTTGCGACGAATTTCATTCAATGTTTACACTATGAAAACTTGTATTATACAATTTTTTTAGCATTATTTGCGTTATAATTAACTCGAAATTAAACGATTAAATTCCTCCAGCCTCATGCCGGAGACGATTTTATATTGTATAATTGCGTATTGTTAGTCAGTTTCCGAAGTTTCAAATCGATTGGAGGTGTAGAATTTGAGATCGAGGTCGATCTTTCAAACAATTTTTTATAACTGCGAACACCGCCAGAATCGCCACAAAGCAAGCTAATAAAAAGGTTGAAAAAAGGCACAAAACATATTTTGTAGATTGAAAAATACATAAAATAGCAGTTCTAACCGACTACCAATATTAAGCGACAAGTGTTATGGTTAATAAATTAACATAATCAAAATTGTATATTTATTATTAGATAATGGTCTAATGTCAAATGTGAGCTTTCAATATTCAGCTCTAATGCTGAGAATCAGAGAAAATGGCTGAAAATATAATATATTGTGTAGACTGCTAATAATAAAAAAATTTATTTCATTTCATATACTATATGATATTATAATATATATATTATATATATATATATATATATATAAAATATGCAAAGCATCAACCGTACACGTTCAGACATTTTTGAGACACGACGTGCGTATACGAACGGGTCAAAATGACCCCGGCCCGTCTACGGGGGCTAGTTATTTATTCAAGCTCAGCTCTATCCCGGGGGGTTTTCAGGGAATCCCCTGAAAAACCCAAACCACCCCTTGAAGCCACCCGCCGCCCCGCGGAGAACCGCCCGTCGGTATTACGTCATTTTCCGGGGATTTTTTCGCGACGACGCGCAAAAAAATGACGGGAAATTGATGAAATATTGAATTCTTATGGGATCGGGTTATGGCAAAAATACGGGACGTTTGGGGCTTTTTTATGTCGCCTGCCTGTCACCAGATAAACTAGGCGTCTCGCCTATGGTCGGGTGAAAAACGTGATAAACTGTTAGGTGCAACCACCTCCCCCGCCTGGAGGTGGATGAATCGTTATAAATGTGTTTCTAGTAGAAAATTGTAAATAAAATTATGTCGTCTGGTGTGAAAGTCGTCAACGTGTCGGCTGTCGGAAAAAAAGGTACGAAAGTTTTGCCGGCGCTAGTAAAAAGCGCTGTTTTCTGTGCGTAGTATCGGTGAAGTTTTCTGGGAGTTTTTAATGTGGAAGATATCGGAGAGTTTATTTTTTTGCCCGGATCCAATACGTTCTTTTTTTTTAATATAGCGAAAAATAAAAAATCCAGCCGACATAAATAATGAAAAAAAAATTTCAAACAAAATCCCTTGTCGAATTGTCAAAATATTGAATTTTTAAATTTAATTTATTCATCATTAGTTATATTGAAATTGTATAATATCACGTGGGTGTATTTGAATCATATTTATGGTTCAATATCATTGATTACGAAACTTTTTGGAAAATACATAGCATCATATTTGATCTTTTATAAAGTGAGCTATTGTAAATTATATTATATATAAATATTTATATAATATTTTAATTATTATTGTTCAAACCAATTCAATTGTATTATTTAATTAACTTATTTTTATGTTAATTACTATAAAATAACAAATAATAATTCACAAATTTTGAAAGCACTTTTACACTATAATTACAGTTCTCTATCGCTTTGTATAAAATAATTTACATAAAACCCAAACACAATCATAATTTACATTTTACATGAAATTTAAATAATAATCGATATTACGAGTTGCGATCAGTAAAGTTTATGTAAAACGTGATATCATAAATTTCAAAAAAAGTTTAAAGTGATCACACAAACTAAAATAAAATACTTCAAATCAACCTTTTTTTTAGAACAAACCCGAATTTGAATATTCCGAAAAGACGCGATCGCATCCATATTTTAAACTCGGAAATTTTTCAAACACCTATCATTTCTCAAATTCCACATTCCGAACCGCACATTCCATTCGCTAAACACACACACACACATCCCATATACACACTACCACACACAGATACAGCCACAGTCCCGCAAGATTTTCACGGGTCACGGGGTCAAGCTGCGGCCATAGGGAACGAGACGCGAACAAAAGCCGCATTAAATCCAGTGGTTAATAAGCTATAACCCGTAGTCGACAAACAGCCGCCCACCGCCCACCGACCATTTGCCGCCCCATCAAAGAGACGCTGTCGTTCGTAAACAGTCACTTAATTCGCGATGATAAATGATAATGGCCGCAATAATGGGTGGCCGTATCAGTCGTGACAAACAATCCGGGGCTGAAGGTGTTCTGGGCGTTTTCTTTGTCCGCTTCTTAATCAGTTTACAAATGGGGGTTTACGGGAAAAATATGATTTGAAACGTTTGTTTTTACTGAATATGTGCATTATGGTGGTTTGTTTTGTTCTGTACTTTTTCATGTTGGTGAATGGGATTTTGTTTAAATTATTATAATATGATCGTCATTGATTTGCACGATTTCGGTGGTGGGTCTGAAATTTTGTTTTCATGATTTATGTTATTTCGACGGTATAATTTAGGTTAATCTGAATAGGTTTTTTTGATTTTCGATATTTTTGTTCGAAAATAAAACTAAACTAGTCGAAAAAAATTGAATTAATCACAAAATAATTTAAAAAGTGGTCTGAAAATGGCAAAAAATTTAAATAATAATTGCAATTTGCATTTTTTTTAATGATAATAATGAAAAAATATATTCCTTTACTTTTTCATATGTCATACATATCGTTCGCAGCCAAGCTCACGCATCTTGGTTTGCGAAATGACTCTCACTGTGCCTGCAGAGAGATTCAGGACCCGGATCATATCCTGTGGTCTTGTTCTCTGGCAGAAAATGAAAGAAAGGACTTGTTTTCCGGGTTTCCGGGTCTATATTGGAAGTTGGCAAACGCCAACTTCCAATATAGACCTCGTTTCCTCGAAATTCACCTTGCATTCTGCACCTTCGCCAAGAGGGTCAGTTCGCAGAAAAGCATATTTCGCTAAATTTTTCTCGCCTGGCATTCCGTATGCCCCCCCATTTCAAATTGACTCTTTTTTATTTCAAATTAAACCATTTTCATTTCATATTAAACCTTTTTCATTTCATATTAAACCTTTTTCATTTTAAATTAAACCATTGGTTAATTACAATTGAATTGATTTGTAATAAAGGTAAACTATTTTAAATATTTCATTATTTACAAAAAGGATAATACCAATGTTGAAAAATGCGATACATCAACTATTACCATCGATCATAAAACGGACAAAGACAAAACGTAATATAAAAGTACGTATAACATAACCTTATTGATTTTCAGGTAATAAAAATTCTCAAAGTATACATTGCTTTGTGCTTCATAGATTTGTTTTTACAACCAAATAGATTTCTATAAACACAAAATACCCATAAACTCAACAAAAAACTCGCACTACCATTACACACATCCGAAATGTAGCCTCAACCTGGACTAGCCCCGACCGCAGAATTCAATTACAGAATATTAGTTCCACTAAAGCCCAATTAAACCTGCCACTTTTCGATCTCTCTGAATACGCGGAATATTACAATTGTCGATTTATCGGTGGCGCAATAGCCCGAGGCGGCGGTTAAAGGGTTTTAACTGGTCGGATACGCGGTGGGTGGTGGGTGGTTCGTTGATGTGGTGAGGTGAAAGGTCGCTCGTGTGTGCCGAATCGAATTTCGCGTCAAATATGATATTCGATTTTGGTATGTGTTCGTGGACGTCAAACCCCAAACCGTCTGAATCCGTACAAGCGAAGTTTCGACGTAACCGATGCTTGAGTACCTATATAAATTTTCGTGGGGATATGCTGATGTGTGGCGTTTCATATTGTCATATTGTTAATACTCTTGACGCAATTTAAACTTGAATGGGCGATTTTATGAGTGTGAGAGGCGCCACTATGATTTTGTGAACCTCGGGGGGGGGGGGGAGGTAGTAATAATTTATCCTAATTTCAGCATCGAAAGTTACATTATATACGTATATATGTATGGATTTCCATACATATATTTTATATAATGTGACTTTCGGTGTTGAAACTATAGAACTAATAGAATAAATGATTACTACCACCCCCCCCCACCAGGTTTACAAAACCATAATGGCAACACTCATACTCATAAAAGTGCCCTTTCATATAAATATATGATATTATTTATCTATAACGTATTGAAAATGTTTAGGTTTTAATCAAGGGTATTGTTTTTTAGTAAAAGTAGCCACATTCAGTTATACTTTAATCATTTAATCTAATACGTTTATTTTTTTTATTTACCGGTAATCGGACAAATTATTTACCGTTTACCGATAATCGAAATTTGACGGTAAATTTCAAGCCCTAAATTAATAGTTATTATTATTATTATTATTATTATTATTATTATTATTATTATTATTATTATTTTATTATTATTTTTATTTTTTTTTAATTTTTATTTTTATTTTTATTATTATTATTATTATTATTATTATTATTATTATTATTATTATAGAAAGTTAAACAGTTTTCCTTTTAAAAGTTGAGCACTTCAGGAACTGAATATTTAAATTATATCTTTCCAAATTAATTTTAAACCAAGATACATAATCACACCCAACTGCTGATCGTACTACATGGGGCTTAACTTTAATGATTAAAAAAAAATTGTAAATTACAGATTTAAATCCAATTATCCGATTTACAGAGCAACGAGTGATTCAAAGTATCCCTTAATTGTGTTTTTCTGTGAGTTGAACGATTTGTAAATATCGAGAGTAATATTATATTGATAACCTGATTTGTTATATTATAATTGAAAATTCATTACAAGATATACTAAAGTACAGTATTAAAATTTAGATTTGAGTTATTGTATTTAAAAATTATAAATTTTCCCAAAAATAATATTTATTATTAACATATCAAATTAAATATCAGTTTGAATAAAAAATTAAGTTTGCTTACCTTTATTTACCAACATATTCCAATCCTTTAGTATGAGGAAATGAAAATTTTCAAGACACTCGAAAAAAACCAATAACAGCAAATCATAATATAATTTCCGGCGAAACGAAAATCGTGAAGCGGAAATTCCTCTATTTACTTCTGCCGAGTAATTGAAATAAAAACTCGCCCAGAAAAAAATCATAACCATACATAGTAAAGGGAGAAATACGAAAAAAAATAACTGAAAAAAAGTTGTATTGTACGACACGGAAAAAAATGGAATGTATATTTTATGGGAAGCGAGATCCGCACTCATTAGAACAATACCGGTATAATGCGACTTATAAATATTCATAAAAGTTATTCAGACTTGTCTAATTAAGTTTCGGCGGTCTCGTAATGCTTACATCCCCAGATATGTAAATGACCTGAAAACCGACTATACGAAAATTATCCTTTTTAATCGAAACGTTTCAAATTGAGATTGAATACTTAATCAGATGGGATTTGAGAATTAAACAACTTTTCGGAAGGTCTTAATTATTTCGATACCGCCGCCTTTTCGTTTGGCTATCGAGTCGTTTGGGAATCAAAATTTTTCGTTATCATTTAACACTGGAGTAAAAATTTCATATGAAAAATATTTGGGTGAGAAAATTATAATTTTCATAATTTCAATTGCCAATTTCACAATTGGCTTAATTTCTTTTCGAATATCTTAATAGAAATCTTTTCGAATTATAATTATCAGCACAATCTTTGAACATATTATACTATTATATATTACAAATAACAAAAAATCAAAATCTGTTTATTTTGTACGAAATTATTTCTTCGTTTATGCAGATCAATAATCATCCTCAAATATGAAAAGGAATAAAATTTAAATACCAAAAAAAACGTATACCAATTTCATACAAAAGATACGCGAAAAAAAAAACGATCCACGTATTTATATTTTATGTTTTCGTTCTGACTAATTGCCGATTTTTTCTCCCCAGTACACGGCTCGAGCTTTTTTTAACGACGCTTATAAACTTCAAATTCATCCCGAAACGCACCCATTATTCAGACAAAAATACGTATTTTTTTTTTTTCATTGTACTTCCCGGCCTTTCGTGTATTTTTCTCCTGTATAATACTTATGAATGGTCGGGAGTTGTGCGAGAGGCCTACCAAAATATTATGTGTATTTCCTTTCTCTCCACGTCCTCATTAATACCCTTCTCTGAACTGGAGATTAATGAGTTTCTTTGTATCCCGTCTGGTGCTTGCAAAAAATCTGACTGACCCCAATTCCGTATGAATAAAAGATGACACCATTTTATAAGCCACTTTTATGAGACTAATTTCTTATCTTTATTGCGAACGCACTACTTTCTCTGTAGTCGCGAAAAAATAATACACGCGGGCATTGTCATGAATTCGGTACAGTGATGTTTGAATTAGGCCTGCCTATTGATTGAGTGTTTCATTACATAAGCAAAAGTAATAATAAACTGTTAAATACTAAAATTAACTAAAGGTGAAAATTTTGTTTGTTAGTTATGCATATTATAATTTGTATAATTATACATATTTACATAGTTTCAATAAAATTATGTTCTTTGTGTACTTATGTATTTAATTTATATATAAATTTGGTAGGAAACATAAATCAATTTCGTATCGAGTTGCATTGAGGCTAACGTTTTAATCAATTAAAAATACTTATAAAGTATACGTAACATTATTTTATTTATTCAAGCGATTTTCATGCGAATGATTTGAAAGATATTGTGAAGAAAATTACATGTAGAGAGAATAAGTGTTTATCTTATTATCACAACTAAAAATCAAATTAAAAAATCGCTGAGTATGAAAAAAATATACAAACAATCGAACTTTACAATAAAATTAATACTACATATCATGCATAATTCTATTTACGTACATATTTATAGAATGATATCATTAATTTTTTCTCGACAAAAATAATGCGACACGCTGTGTTACTTGTTATTTCAACGACTAATAAATTAATTTATACACATAATCACACTCATTTACCTTATAGTGCGACTAAAAGGTTAAAGTTGGATGGAATTAATATAACTAAATAATGTAGGTTACCTAATATTATACTTGCACGAAATGTTAGACTATTTTAAAAATGTAATAACTATAATGAACCAACCATAAACCAACTTTTAATTATTGAACTTTAGTATTTTATACTCGCGCATTATCAGCACTGATTTCACTTATTGAAACATTACATAAATTTTTCAGAATCGCTATTATTTCATAAAAATGAACCAATAATATTTGTTTGCGTACAAAATTAATACGTGTATTTAAAAAAAACACCATTGGTAACGTTATGAAATATCTTACATAATAAGATCAGAAAATTATACAATTCATTTGATAAATACCAAACGTCACCGAATAAATGATCCTAGCGCGCAGAAAACGAACGTCAATTTTTCAACGCAGAAGAAATATCTTTCCCCAGATTTTCCACAAATTTTCTCCCTTCACTATTACAGAAAATTCACACATTTTATACCCGGACGCACACTTTAGAGTCTCTTTCCAGGAAACCGAAAGTCCAGAGACAAGGTCCTTTGCGTATTAAACGAATTCCGCGAATAATGTTGTTTTCCGCAGAACCTTCGTCGTCATTATTACGATAAAGTGAAAACGATTACGGTTACACCACCATTACCAGTACCACTAGTGTAACATCTCTCTCCTTTATAGGGTCACCACATTCCGATCAAGTTCATTTTTGATTTAAAAAAAAAAACAACAATTTTTGCTGATTCGTTTGAAATATCAGATTTTTTTTCAATAAAAGTATATTTTTGAAACTCTGAAAAAGCTATGAGTGTGGTAGCCCTAAAGCGGGTTGATGTGTCGCCTTATGAAATCACGTCGGCCGTAATGAGATAATTTCTTCGGTGGTGAGGTTGGAAGTTATAGGTGTTTAAGCCCGTTCTAGCCTCGTAATGGACGTGAATGCGTTAAATTTTCGCAAAAGGACGGGATCTTTCAGTTATGCCTCCTTCGAGGCGAATGACTTGCGATTCTTTTGTTGCTACCGCGATTATGGATGATGAATGAGAACGCGCGAATTAATTTTGCACCATGTTTAATATTTTGCAAAAAATGATAGCTCGAGTTTGTTGGCCTGAAGATCGGCTCTAGTCGATTTCAATTTTGGATTTTTTTTTGTCAATATCTGAGTGATTATTCTTGAAGAGTTTATGGAATTCTTTATGATTATATGGTTTAATATAATCAATAATTTATTGTATGTAAAAATAATATCCATATAATATTATATAATATTTATACTTACTATAAATTTTTTTTTTAAAGAAGCTATCTTAATAATAATTGTATTATGTTACAATAAATCCCTAATTTTTATGTGAAAAAAATATATCATCACATGATATCTTTTTTTATTCCATTTTTAATAAAAAAATAATAATTTCGATTGAAAATAAGCACCAAACAATTTTACACTTATTCTATATTATTTAAAGATGATTGATGTTCTCATATTCTTAGAGTAAATCCTTATGATAAGAATAAACGTGAAAAAAAATGCAATGGTTTCCACTTACTATAAATTACACAATCATTTTATTATTTCGAATGAATTCTAAATATCAATATATTATATTTCATTAAAACTTACCATATCCATACAAAACATTGAATCACAAAACATCAAAACCGCACATTCAAACAAAATCTCTCCCACACACCACACTCGGCCAAATCCAACACTTATCCCACGAACCCATACAAAACTCGATACCTTTGTCCCGGCAGAAGATCTGATCTCGAATATTTAATTACACCCGTCAGCCTTCTGGCCACGAGCAAACACGCCGTCGTGAGCCATTATTGATCCGCAGAACTCCGTACATTACCAACCAGCCAGTTTCAGCCGAATGCACATACGACCCAGCTATACGAGTATGTGCGCCATGTACGAGTATGTATTGGAATATAACGATGAGCGCTTGAGGAATTTCACACTTTACTAATTCGCGTCGTCAGCGTGCCATAGATGTGTGAATCGAATGCCGAAATGATATTGTTGCTGAATGTGGATGCTTCGAATGTTGTGTGTGAGGAATCATGTGGTTTGAAAATCGTGGGAGATTGTTTCCGAATCGATATATCGGTTTTAAGTGTAGTGTATCAATACAAGATTTGAATTTTTTATGGCGTTGATATTTTTTGTTGGTCAAATAATGCGTAAGGGATGGTTTCAATATTCAATTCGTCATAAGATTGCTTCGCCTTATTATTACATTTTATGAGATGGAAATAAATACATGATGGTATATAAAAATTTTTGTTTGTCTTTTAGTAAATATTATGCTATGTAAGCTGAATATTATGTATGTTTATGCAAATATTTTTTTACATATTCATCGTATAAGGTTTCTTGTAATGGTATTAAAAGTTTGGATGGTTATTTTATTACATATTTTCACTAAATATTAAAAAAAGGAAAATATTTTTTAAAAAATTATATAGTAAAAATGGTCCAAAAGCATTTGGTTACCATTATAATATTAATTATATTATCATCATTGTTAAGTTACAATTATAAAAATCCATCTAAATTTACTGTATTGTATTTATACCTATCAATATTTTCATGAAAATTCAATAAAATCAAATTTTCAAGTGCTCAAAATAAAACACAATGAGACTTTTGAATGAAGCAGAGTACTCTGAAAATATGTCAGTTATCATCTTTCGACATTTCAATCATAAGTTAAAACATCGTAAATCTGACATTCCATTAAGAACATGCAAGACAACAACGCGATCCGTTCAAAGGCATATTCGATTCGCTTACAAAACAATCTCGAGTCTATTTGAATATTTTCAATCCGCACGTATCGTCTGCTACACGAATCGAAAACTATTCCGTTCAAACATAGGTGTCGCCGATGACAAACGACACATTATTCATAAGGGTAACTTCACTTATAATTCATACAAGGGATTGCTTTGCCTTTTTTCATATTATACATTTCGTCCTTTGTAAGGTTTTGGCCGGGAAAACAGGAAGAGTTCGAACAGCGTGCGTGGAATCCCGAAAAACGAATTTTAGATTTTTCCTTATTTTAGTCATGCTCAACGACTATAAATAATTTTTGCGCCGCATTTCATTCCGAAGAAAGTGAAAAAATGAAATACGTTTCCATGTACATGTTTATTTATTTTTTTCTATGGAAAAAAATCGGGATTTATCCCGCTCTATCGCTTTCAATTCGAACGAATCGAAAATAGTGTTATTTTCGTGCTGCCGATAAAAGCTATGTAGAATTTGTATATACGCGTAGGGAATAGGGAAATCGTTTCGAATTTTAGATTAATTCTGTGATTGGAGATAATCACAATAGTTTTCCAGGTTGAATTTGGGGTTCGGTGACTTGCGTGCCACCGTTATTATTATAACGTTAAGATTAAGGCGAGAAACTAACTCTAAACGAAAAACTGCGTACAAAAGTTCGTGCTCGAATTTGTTACAGAACACGACGAATAACGTCAATTAACTACTTAGCCAATACTAAAAATTCAGCTACCAATCGTTATTTATTTACATTCGCTCTTTCAGTTTTAACTTCAGTTCGCTTGAATGTTAAATTTTTTAATCAATCGGGAAAAAATGCTTCGATGCTTTAATTAAATATTGAATAGGGATCACTACGTCACTACTATATAATTTGTTAATAAAATAAAAAATAAATCAAAGTAACATTTTTAAGTCACAATTTCTGATGAATGTATACATAATTAAGATTTCAATGTGCTCAAACAAACTTTCAAACGAAATGTTCAAACTAATTTACCTCGTTATACTTACTTTGTATTGCGTGCATCAAACTTGTTTAAAACGAATCAAAATTTAATATTCTTTTTGAATAATTTATTATATTGATTGAGCTCCATATGTGCAAGAAAAACGGGTATACATTAACGTTTTTGAGGTTCGCGTTTGTGAAATTTCAGCTTTCTCAGTTACCAGAAACTGCCCGTTATCATGCTCCAGTGCACATTTTTCCGCAATTCCGACAAAATTATACTTTCATTTCTAATGTGACAGGGCACGAACATGCGTGCTGATGAAAATTAACCGAAAACCCGACATGGAAAAATATTTGAATTAATTATTTACTCTGGAAGTTCCAATCGAAAATTTTAATTTAAGCCAGACAATTAACAGATAACAACTATGTACTGACTTTTGATAGGTTAATCACATCTCGGACATATGTTTTCGAATACTAAATTTTAGAAAATATTACGTGAAAATTGAACGTTTTAGGAAGTGATGTCGTAATTACTCGCATTATAAATTATACATTATGAAAGAAATGTACGCACGAGCGACTAAGCCATCAACATAAATAATGTAATTAGCCGCAAAATAAATTATCGGTTTTCATGTAGTATTGTGTTGTATGTGTATGGAAAAGAGGCAGAAGTTTAACTTTGCTTCGTGGAAAAGGAGTTACCGTACGATAAATTCATATCGTAAAACTTTGATCAGGTAACTTTTCCCCAATTACGAACTATAACCGATAATAATTAATGTTTGCTTACTTCACCTCATTCCAACAACAAAGCAATATAATTAATAAATCAATACTTGTGTGTGAAATTCAAGAGAGTTTTATAAAATATATGTTTCCAATAAAATTAAAAGCGGTCTCAAAAAATCGTAGAATATTGCTCTAAATTAGGAGTCGGCAAACTTTTTTTGGAAAGGGCCAGATCGTAAAAATTTGAGTCTCGACGAACCGGATAGCAAACTCGAAAATATTAATATGGGTAATTTTACTCAATGAGAAACAAAAAACAGGTTCAAATTTTTAAAAATTGAAACTAATTAATCTCGAAATGGTTGTTTGAAAATTCTAATTCTAAATATTTTTATATGCAGGTAATATGATGAAAATAAGTATCAATAAATAGCAGGCAATTTTTTTTTCATTTTTTATTCAATTCTATTATAATATAAATATGATACGTAAAATTTTCTAAAATACTTAATTTTGAAGAACAATCACTTCCAATTAAAAGTCTCACAGAAGCTCCTCAATTGTACAATTAAATGAATTTTGAAATTTTTTTGCTAAAACCAAGACCCGAAAAACACTTTTGCAACTATAGTTTAACAATAAATTCAAAAAATATATCTGCTGCATTTTTTGATGATGAGAATTTCTAAATTAATTAAAAAAATTTTTTTTATTTATAATACTTCATTTTTCCTATAAAAACAATATTGACCCACGGGCCGGATTGAAAACAGGCGGTGGGCCGGATTTTGCCAATACCTGACGTGTCTAAATAAACAAAATATGCATAAATCTTTAAAGTTGTAATTGAAAATTTATATTTGAAATGCTATTAATAATTTTACTATTTCGTCATATCAGAATCATAAAAATCTTAACCTGTAGTAATAATACAAAATAACAATAGTTTTCAGAGTTTTCAATAAAACGCAATTAAAAAATCAAAATATCTAAAAAAAATCGTCGATAGTATGTCCCGTAAGCTTTCCCTCGACACCCAAAAACCTGATGGTTGGTTGCCCCCCCCCCTCATTCTCATCGCACCAATTGAGACCTCGCATAGAAGTCTGATGAGCGACGAGTCCCGGAAGGCACTGCGGGGCCACGGGGGCCACGGGGGCCCCGGGGGGCGCAGCGCCCGCTCCGGATGACATTTGAATTGCTAATCCCGCGGGGCACTACGAGTACACACAAATTAACGCCCGAAACGTACCGCTTCGGCATATAATTTATGCTAAAGTTATAAATCCGGATTGGATTATTGAGCTTTCTGAGAGCACACGTAAAATCTTCGAAGGTGTTTATTTATTTTATTTCTTGAGCCGGTGTCGCCTTGATAAAGATATACGAGTATGTTAAATTCATAAGATCTACTAGGATGGATTCCATTAGATTTTTTATGATAATTACTTTGTGAAATCAAATTTTATTTTCGTAAGGTCGAATTTTTTATGTAAGATGAAATTCAAATTGATCGTTCATGTTGGAATTTAATACGCTTTTGACGTGTGAAATATATCCGTTCGGTGGTAATATATACACGTCATGTTGATCGTACAATATTGAGTGTTCTTTTGGGAAATCTAAAATTTAACGTAAACAAAAGCTACGGGGGTGTTCGACAAAACAACATAAAAAGTTTTAATCGGACGGGTTTTAATTTGAACATGTATTTTCAGAACCATGAGATTGATTGCTTGAATATTCATGGAAACTCAAAAATATTATATTATATGTATATGTATGTATGTTAAGTTAGAATGTTTTATCAGAAATGTTTATTCAGCATAATTAATACTATGTTTTACTATTTAAAATAATGTTATAAAGAGAATCATCTAGTTTACATTATAATTAACATATCTGTAAAGTAAAATACATAAATCACAAATTTGCTTAATGTGAAAAGGGAGAAATATATATTTGATTACAAATTTGAATTTTAAATTTTCCACATTTTCAAAGTGAAACTATATACTCAATGTGGATCATTCGTATTGTAATCGAAACATTTTAAGTAAAGGACTGTAATCAAATTTATTAAATTTTCCGATCGAAAATATTATTCGGAGAAAGGCACTTTCTCGGGCCCGGCCAAGAACTGCGTGTGACATTACAGTGATCCGTGAAAATTGGGTCAAATTTTTCCATTCGGAAAAATGCCATCAAAGTTTAACATTAACAATAAAAAAATATTTCAATGCAGTACATGCGCAACTCCGAAAATTAGGGCATATTCGGTTCACAAACTTTAATTCAATTCAAAATTATTCAAAAGTATTCTAAAATAAAAGACAACCTTATTTTTATTATACATCAACGTTATTAGAGTAGAATTATAAAATTTTAATTAACAATTATTTCCAACAATTATTCAAATATAAAATTCGAATATCATTTCGAATATTCATCGAATACGATTCGTCACACGAAACAAATCCCTCATCATTCAAACCCCATACAGAAATTCAGAGAATCCCGATTTGCGACCAGCAACAACCAACAACCCCAAGCCACAATATATCATACGAATAATGCACGAACGCATGAAAAATGACTTCCTTCTTCTCTTTCCGCTATAGGATGGATGAAAAGCGCGAAAATGCATTTCGAAATCGGTTCACGTCCGCATCGTCATTCGTACATACGTTGTATACGGGCACACGTAATACGGCACATTCGTATTCGACGGATAAAAGTGTGTATATGCGTTTGTATATGGTTTTCAAGAAATCTATCGTAAAACAATACATAATATAATATATTGTCGGGATAAATAATTATTTATTTATTTATTTATTTATTTAGGAATTGATATTCGAAAATGACTATTCGGTCTGTGTATGTATAATTTTAGTTATATACTGTCTCATATTTATATTGGAAATAGAAAATGTTAATATCATCAACATATTCAACCCATATAACGTTTACAGAAGATTTTTTTGATATCATCAGAAGTTTGAGTGTTTTTTCCTATCGCAAATTTCCTATGCGTGGTAATAAAGTGAAAACTCTCAAAGAGTTATATTCTGCTATTATATTTTCCTAAATTCTTGTAGTGAGATTAACTTATGTATAAATTGATCGATTTGAATGTAGCTTAACTTTAAAGTTAATGAATTTGATGCAACCAAGTGTTTAACCGTTTTCGACATGTACCACAATGCAAACTATAATATTAATATATTGAAAAAAAAACAAATATATACAGAAAAATTTTATATTAGATTTTTAAAATAATATTACATTGCAAATATAAATTGAATGTAGAATTTTTAGCAGTTGAAAAAAATATTCAAATAATATGTTATATATTTACATTTCACGGTTGAAAACCCAAATGTCAAAAGTCTTTGGAAAGTCTCAGATCTGTCACGAAAATAAGCTTTTATTCAATCATAAAATTTCTTGAAAATAATACTATATAAAAAAAAATACTCTTTTGGATATCATAATAGATTTTTTTAATCCAATAACTAAATTTTTTTACCAGATTCATCCCGAAAATCAATTTCAAATCATTCCACTTCGCCGATCCGATTTTTTTCATGATACGCACATCCAACCCAAATTTCATCCCCCGTGACACCGATACATATAACATATATACACTTACGTAAATATGCATGTCTACATAAACAAATACACACACTTTTGCCGTATATCCTTGACAACCGGTTGATTTTGACGAATTTGTATGCAACGGGACGTTTTCGTGTGTCACGTCGTACAGAATTAGCAGTCGCCGCTCGGGACACGAAAAAGGTCCGGAAAAACGACATACCCCTCTCAAACCAGCGGCGCTCAAACTGAATTAGATTTGTCTCTCGATCAAGCCGAAGCCATTTTATTTTTAAAATCTGGTGTATATATATTTTTTTTGACCTTTGAATATGAAAAAGAATTTTAACTTTCATTAATATGAATTAATTACTGTGCAAGGTCAAAATTTAAATCTCATTGATAAAAATTTTGTAAGAAAGGTCAAACGAATTATTTTATTTATCAACCATTTCAATCTAAGAAACTATCAAAAAAATTATTTATTATAATATTTTGAATTCATGAATCAAGTTATTTCTATAAAAAAAATGTCTAGACCTGAAGATATGTAAGACCGAAACATTGAGCACCACATCGCGTACGGTCCGATGCTTCAGCGGCCTGAAAAAGCACCGGAGTAAAGGGTTCTTTTTTGCGGTCGTGTATGTGTTTTATATTTTATTTATATTTTATTTTTATTTTTTCCGACTGGGGTGGCACTTTAGGATACCGCTACGTTCTTGTATGTATGGCATGGGTGGTTTTCACGCGGTCTGAATATATGGATATGGGTGGACGAAGTGTGACGGAACGTGGACGGTTCGCATAACAATATTTATATACAATATAAATTCATATGTCACGAATATAAATGTAGATTTTTTTCCAGCTGAGGCTACGTAGGCTAGAAACGCTGTAGTATTAATGACTGCTCTAGAAGTGGTTGTTATGAATATGCGTTAAATAATACGTATCGAGATAAGAATTCGGAAATAGACGTAAGGGTGGTTTATTGTGATTTTTTTTTTTATATGGAAATGTAAAATAAAGTGCAGACAATGGATAAAAAAAAATAGTATTTATTCAGAAGTGAATGACAAATGAATACATATGACGATAGTGATATTGTTAAAGTAAATCAAATTAAATTTATTTACCCTTTTTGTATTATGAATTGAATACGAAATTCAAGGTTTTAGTGTTCATTGAAAATACAATATTTATAAAAACGTATTGATGCGTGTTATGATAAAAATTTAAAGGTGTTTAAGCCTTTTCCGTGATATTTTCATTGTGAAAATGAAATGAAAATAACTGGAATGCTTTATCTGAAAAAAAAATGTATTGTAGTATTTTTCGCGTTAAAAAAATGGCGTTGCTTGTATACAAAGTTGAAACATCAAGGTCGACTATTTATTCGCTTTATTGCTTAAAATAATATATTGCTGACTGTCAACTATAAAAGCTAATATGCTTTTTACTTTGTTACTATAAACGGCTCAATATATTATGTTGTAAAAAAAGTTTAGCTGTGTTAAAAGACAGCTGAAAATATAAGTAAAACAAAATATAATGTCTGAAAACTGTACCCGATAGAATAGTTATGGTTATTAATTATATTATTAAACTTAACTTAGATAGTATTTTTATGTAAGTAAACCCAGATTTTTACGTCAATAGAAATAGATAAAAGGATAAAGTCTCACAAAATAATCTTATTATAGAGGGCCAAATCGTTTAGTAAAAATACTGACCATAGACCGGCAACGAAACGATCCATTTAGATTACAATGAGCTTATCGATTGTATATGAAAATATTAACATTATTTATACCTTAATATTTTACCCAAAAATGTATTTATTAAAAACTAAAATAATACATGTATAATTCCGCACGAACATTATAATGAAAATAATTTCAACGACTAATTTTTTTGAGGGAAAAAAATCATTCCTAAAATAGAGAATTGCAAAGATACAAAGTGTAACACTCAACAACGACAATGAACAATTGATTAACAAACAAAAAAATCACTTTTAAAGACAAAATTAGAACCCGAGCATACCCAAGCCAGACGTCAATTTGTAAGACCGCGCGATTTTTCAGCGCACCGATGAAAAATCGCAACGCCGTCCGAGCAAGAATGTCCCGGCAATTATGCCTCCGAGAAAAACCAACATTATCTCGCTCGAGTCTGCTTTTTTTCCACTTTTTCCGGCTCTTGCGAAAGCTCCTTTTCCAACCAAGCGGCCAGATTTTCGCCGCGGGTCGAAAAAAAAACGACGGTGACCGTGATTGATGTCTCGCAAGTTGTCGGCCGCCGCCAAATAAACACGCCGAAGAGCACCCGACGGTGTCGCCGAAGGCAGTTGATGATGGCGTGGAATGATGGTGTGGGTCGTCGTGCTGTGTCGTGGGAAAATGGCGACAAAACATCAACTTTATTGTGGGCAATAACGCGCCGCGCGTAATTTTCGGGCTACGTTTTTATTTGCACTCCGGATCATCTCTGTGCGGGTTTTAATTTTTTATTAAAGGTGCGTTTATATATATTTTTCAATTATGGTATTTTTATTATAAAAAGAAAATTGATATTATATATAATTCTACCTAGTTTTTTTTTAATAACAGAAAAACTTATATTACAGTAATAGATGAAAAATTTTCAATTTTCATTATTGAAAAAAATATATCACATAAGAGCAAATGCTTTAAATAATTGAATTTATTTCGAAATGATAGTAAAAAAAAGAAAAAGAATATTCGTATATTATGGAATCGATATTTTCATTTGCATTATTAGTATAATAGTAAGTGTATAAGCCCATAGAAGCATGTGATGGTTTTATGTTTTTCGGATACACTTTCCGTTTTTTTTTATAAGGCATTCTAGATGAAAACCATCATGGCGTTTTCAGTCGCGTTTACAAAATGGATATGAAAATGAAAATGTTAAAGCAAATTTTCATTATATGTATATTCAATAAATAACACGAAATTTATTAATATTGAACACTTTTTTAGATTAATTAAATAATATTACAAAATGGGATTCAGTCTTAAATCAAAACGTACAACGTCACCAAATCAAATTTCCCTCCGTCCGAATAAATTATCACATCAAACCCAATACGAAAAAATACATACACCAAAATCGAAATTGAAATTTATAAACACCGACCGACGCTTTAATCAAATTTGCGGCACCGAATCCCTAAAAAATATATACGAAAAAAACCACCGGTACAATGATTTATTTCGCCGACAAAAGGGGCCGAACGACACGGAAAAAGCTCTCCCATACAAAATAAAAAATAAATAAAAGTAAAATAAGAGCCTTTCGCAAATGTATAGAGAGAAAAACAGGAGATTGAAGCCCATAAACAACACAGAAAGGGAAATCTGTTCGTCTGCTTTCGACCAACGCCCGTCCCTAGCCCCGGGATGAAACAGAGCCCGCCGTTTGTGTGTCTATCCCTTCGAACAATGCGTCATCTTGCGAATGAAACGGGATCAGGATGGACATAAATGAGCCCTTCCCGTGTTTTGTGGCGGATTCGACGAAAAATGAGCCCGGTCCAGGGTATGGGAGGCTTTTTTATGCGCGCGTAAAAGGCGACACCTGAACGCCGCTTGCGGTACGAATTTTTGCCAACAATGGACCGATTGAATGTTAAGCGATCGCTCGCTCTTCGTGCTAGAATTGTAGGATGGAGTTTTTTTAAATGGAGGTTGTTTTTATGGTTCGGATCGGTTTCCGTGGCGAGTTTTTTGGTGGGGTGCATTTTTGTGACGTTTTCATTTTGGTTCGAACTGTTGGAAAAGCACTTTTCTGTCGTTTTATGAATAGAAAAATGTATATAATCCATATTGAAAAAAAAAAATTTTTTCATTACTAATCGGTGATATTCAATCATAATTAAAACTAAAGAATATTGCACATTGCTTAATTTCTAGGTTCAAAAATTTCACTAAATATGTATTTAACAATCAAATACTATTGAGTGATAATTTTCGAAAATGTTGGTATTAAATATTTGCCCATGGTATTATTTTCAAATTAAGACATTAAATTGAATAATTATAATTATTTTTTTTTGCAAAAATATTTCAGATGATTTACAATACAATATTTTACGATATGATAAAAAGTATTAAAAAGGCAAATTTTTTCGTTAAAATCGTGTATCGGACAAACTTTTGGAATTCCGCGCATAAATCACGAGTCTGGACGCTTTTCCTCTCAAAAAAAAGACATCCATACACATAAATACGTTCGAATATTTTCGTAAAATTCGAGATATATTATTGTAACATAGTCGATTTTCTGCTAAAACAAAAATGTGGCTTAATACGAAATCTCGCGTGTATGTTCTCATGTAGGTCAATTTTTATCAGAAAAAAATTCTCGAATATGTGAAATTCCGCCAACACTTGCAGTGAAGGTTTATATAATATTTAACACATATAGAGTACGTTTTTATAACTTAAATGCGATATTTATCACGAAATTCCTCTTAAGTAAATGACTTAATCAGATATGCTGTTTTTTAATGATTTCTGCGTAATCGAAGTCATAAAAAACTGAGACACGATTTGAATTTCATATCAGGTTTTGCGTCGTTAATATTTCATAGCTATTTTTCTACCAATTTTATTTTATACGGTCGTAAATATTCATCCCGTATATTTATGTTTCCGAATATTCATAGCTCAAATCATTATTCGATATGATTTTAGTACTTGTTTATGTGCCGTTATAAAAAAAAAATTATTAGCTCTTTTTGCAATTTTGAAATTTTGAAATTGCATAATTTATAAAATACCGTTTTATATAGTAATTTTTATATAGTATTTTAGTCAGCTAAAATAAAATCCCAAAAAAAGAATAAATGAGAAATTTCACACATTCGTCAGTTTGTCTTCAAATATGTGTTTCAGGTTTATTCAAGCATCTGGATGTTTTTAAAACCTTTCAAACATCTTTCAAACCGCTCTCACTAAACATTTTTTTAAATACTCTACGACTCTTTTCATGTTTAAAATTTCAAACTGGTCATTTTTTTATATCTAATATACAAATTTAGTTCTCAAAATATACTCAAATCTATTCAATTACATCTATTAAAAATAATCTAAATAATCATATAATAATTTAATAAACATTGAACAAAACCGAATATCCACAACCTCAATGATTTTCATATGCGCCTCATTATTGAGCTGATCTAATGTAACGTTCATTCGCACTACCAAATCAATCATCAATCCTGCGATTTTTTGCCCACATCCACCCGCATATTAGCGCGGAAAACAATTAAATTTACACGGCCCCTTAACCGAGCTTTTAAATATATAGCCCAAGTTTTGCGGTCTGACTATCCGCAGGTATTCTGCGGTCGCCCGCCATTGTTCCCAGCCAGTTGCCAAGTGGGCGAGCTGGAAGTATTGTTCCCGTCGGCCAACACCGCAATTACATCGCGTTTAATTGCTGAGGTTAAACGGATGTGTGATTACGGATTGGACGAAGGGAAGATGGTCGCGTTCGAGACGTATCGGTTTTTATTTGTTTCGCGTGTTAGAGAAATGGTCGGTTTCTGATGGAATGTTCCGCTTGAAAGGGTCGGCGGTTGTTGTTTGAAGGTTTCGTGTTTAATTTGAATGCTTTTATAAAGTTTTTAGTTTTGTCAGTTAATATTGTTAGCGTAAAAGTGAACAAGGTGACAAAAGAATGCAAGCTGTTAACGATTTTTTTTAGCGATCCCACTTAACAAACTGAGGAAAACCTATTTTGGCATATATAAGGAGCGCCCATTTATTTAATAAATCAATTTTAATATGTAAACTTATTATGTGCTTGTATTTTAATATTGACGGAGTAATATAAGAGTCGAACCGCTCATTAAAAACGTCATTATGTGCCAAACTAATAAATATACGCGCACGGCGTATAATTTTCTCAAGTGGGTTGAAACTTAATTACCTGTTCGGAAAACTACGAAAAACTTTAATAGAAATTATTAATGTGCACAAATTATTTGGGCATTCGTTCGACCCTAGATTACCGTTCTCGCGTGTCACATTTTTTTCTGACTTTTTTGAACTTGAAAGTTTACCCTCGCATTTATAAGGTTCATTACGAAAATGGAGGTGAGTTATAATTTCACTTTCCATTTGGGAAAACGTGTTCAGAATTTATAAATCATTCCAATTCGATATTCAAAACAAGTTAGCGCTACGTCAAATTTAGATGGATAACATGACTGTAAATGTTAACATACATATATGATATAATTTTATATAGCCTGAAAATTAAAACGAATTTCATAATACGAATGAAGCTTAGATCATCATTTAAGCATCATGTGTCTATCTGAATATTAATTTTATATCATATTCATTCAAAATATGAGACTCGTCTTAAGCTTTTAATTAAAAACTACAATACAATTGACAATTGATCTTACCTGTACAAAAGGAAATCAGAACCAACGTTGTCAACCAAGCCGGGAATGTTCTAAAGCTTTTACAATGGATACGACCCCTTGAACATCCTTCTTTTTTAATCGTATATTTAGTTAAGCCTTCCATTACTTCTATTCTTCTATTACGGCTGGGTCTTTGTTGGAAAAACTAACACAATTTTCACTCTCACATTTCAAATAAAAGCAAGATTTGCGCTCCATTGTTATTATATATTTGCACAATAGTTTTCTCTATATCTGTTCTCATTACGGCGCTCTAATTAATTCCATTTCAATGAATCTCTCGTATCTGAATCTTCAGTTATATCTGAAATGATAATAAACATGTCTATATTTATTAAAAGTATAATTAATTAATAAACAATTTCTTGTATATAAAGTACAAAAAAAATCAAAATATTAATGCAAATGATTCGGAAAAAATGCATTTCTAAATACAGGTAATAAGTCAAAATAAATTTTGTTTGTGTGTAAATAATTTCTGTTGTATTGGCTCATTGCTATAAATCAGAGAAATTGATTTAATTAATAACGCGCACGATTTTTGATTATAAATTTGTGTTGGGGCGATAAAATAACTTAATTTAAACCACACGAAAATTTTTCTGTCATCATAAAATATGATTGATGATAATGAATTCGTATGTTGTAAAATTATTACGGCGCAAACGCCATTTACATACATATCGGCGAATTTGTGCAGTCCATCACATTAAAAAATGCGCTTGAAATATTCACAATGGAAAAAATATCCCAGCTAGGATTATTGCCCAAAACAAATGAGAAAAGAAAACTTAATGGATTTTAAATCCCTGTCTCAGTATTGTATTCTATTTGAAGATATTTTGAATAAATAACAAATGTTTGAATGAAAATAAAAACCGTATTATAAAATAAATTAATACCTCATGAATTTACGATCATTTTACATACTACTTTTTATTTATAAATAATCGATAGGGTTTAAATAAACTTATATTAAAGCTATCATATATACTTGAAAATATAACATAATATCCCATTTCCTTACCAGACCTACTTTATTTCTAAATTTTTATGTGAAAGTTTCACGCAAAGTCATCGTTACTTCCGTCCGCTTGAATACCTATGATAATACGAATACGTTATATAGCTAAATTAACCGTACAAATAATCATAGTAGAGCATTCTTAAGGTCGGAAAAAAATATTTTTTTACAATAAGAAATATAATGCCTTGAATTAAAATAAACGAAAATATTAAAATGACCCGCGTTAAATGAAAAAGTTGCTTTCACTAAATAACATCAAAAAGGGTTGAAATATTCACATATAAATTCCTTTTATTAAATTAGTGTAATAAATAAATTTGACAAATTTAATGCGATTTTTTTTTTTATTAAACTTTAATCCACGCCCATCGAAACACTATATACTTATAACAAATCAACTGCACCAATCACCGAAATTGCTCATTGAGTACACCACACATAACAACACTATCCGAACAAACATATCGCATCACGCAAACTCTGCAAAACTCGACCCTACAAATCGCGCCATTTTCACGATCAACACACCAACTCGCGAACACAATTCATACCGTTAAACAATCGACTATTTCACAAACATCGCGAAACGTATATATATATTAATAACAACCATAGAATAAGTAATATAATACGGGATAATATGTGCTCGTCGCACACACGAGCGCCCATTACGAGTGCGCCTAATGAAGTATAACACGACCGTGCTCGGATGCCTGTTAATCGTGTAAATTTTAATAAGTGTTCGAGTTACTTTGAAGAGGCGTCAGGGTGGTTTTCGAGGGGCAAGTGGGAGGAAATCGCAGAAACGAGAAGTGGCACCTTACCGCCCCCGCACAATTAAATATCAACCCCGAATGTTAATTTTCGACGACGTGTGCTCGCGAAATTCATTTCTGCATATATTTCGTATGTATGATGTGTTAGTTATGTTTCGGCGGTGATGCGGAACCTTTGCTGTGATCTATTTCATGAAAATATATGGAAGATTCAATGGGTTCAAATATTACAATATTGAACAGAGTTTGGCATATTCAATATTATAAATTGGTCACCTGAATTCGTGTTATTAACCTAAAAAAATAATTAATTATCATATTTTACGAAAGGCGATTTTGATATGAAAAATTATCGAAAAAAAATGTAGTTAATGATATCAAAACAATTTTATTCAACGGTTAACGATATACTAATAAAAGATCCGTAATGAATATATATTTGAGAAAGTAATAACATCTTTTTTTCTTTTTTCAATATAAATCAAATCATAATAAACATTTTCACATTTCAAAAGGCACAGCTCACCATACCATCAGTAATACGCTACTCAGTGCCAGACTGCCAGCGTTTCAGAGCTGGCCTACTTTTGCACAATAAAAATTGACATATTCGCAACGTACATATGTATTTCATATTGATAATTTCAAAAAAGTTTTGTGAAAAAATTGCAAAAGCGTTCAGCATCACTGATAATAAATAATAATGTATGCGCGCGAGTATAACGCAATATGAATATCGCAATGCGAAACGAGGTACATACTCGGAAAATGTCGTCTGATTAATGTTCGTTCGTCACTATTTGCGAATTTGATGGATTCGCAAAATATTATTACAGTCAATTAAAGATTACGAGTAGTTTTCGAGTTTTGATATGATTTCAAATTATAATACATCAAATTTATTTTATAGATTGTCACAAATAAATATTAACAAATAAATAAATAAATTCAATATATTATACTTTTTTATCAACATGACAGTAAAATATCAAATGGACGTTTCTTTCAATAACGCGAAAATCGATATCATCACCGAAAATAACTCAAGACATACTTTTTCCTGAAAAAAGCACACATACATTATGGACACGATAGGTCCATACAATTGACATACAACAACGTCTAAAAAACGTCCGTAGCATTCAATTTTCCCTTTTCTCTCCATTTCTGGATAGATCCAAAGCTTCTGTGGACGTTCCGTCGTGTTTTGTCTCACCCTCGTCTCTTTTCGCTCCAAATAAAGGACACGTTTAAGAATTCAACCTATTTTCTACATACATTCTACATAAGGTGAGGTGGTCAAAGGGAAAAAATCGCTCAGGTGAAACACGTGTTACGTGTACGGAATGACTGCGGCGAAAAATGTGCACTGTCACCGTCCGAATATTGCGAAAAATACCGACGAAACACTGTGGCGAAAAAAAAATACTCTTCATACGGTATATTAAGCGAGAAAACGTACGGAAACGTTTTATTTCGTTTTCTTCAACGACTCTTGTTTTATGATGCTTATTTTTCGTTACGTTAAATATATTTAAGTATGCAATATGGGATGAATATAATTTTTTATCTCGAACATATGTTAAATTCATAAAAATTTTCTATTTCGGTTAGATATCATAAACATTTTATGAAGCGGAATAATATATATTTTTATCATATTCGTACATTTGATAAAATCTATGATTCAATACTGTCAAATACAGCGGTTTCCACCGATCTCTATAGACCTGACCATCTGATCTGAAACTATTTGGAAAGGAACGGTTTCAGTATACAGTTATTTGAGAATTATCTTCCCTCTAACACAATTCAATGGTCTTGTCCTTTGTCCTGCTGTAGATATTACATAAACTGAATATGAAGAAAATAATTTTATTAAATTAATTATTTATTCACTTATCATTCGAATGATTACATAACCGAGACAAGAATTTATGTTTCTCACTCGTATAATACTGTGTATACATTGTCTTATATTTCTACCCTACTGCACTAGCATACATTACACTGCAAGAACAAAACAAAGAAAGCAAATCAACCCGTCCATTACATTTCCTTTATTCTACGAGCATGCCAATGTTGCCGAGTCACACAACCAACTCAAGACAAAACTGCTGCAAGTTATTCCAACAAATTTTAGACGAAAAAATAATCAATAACCCATTTCGCTACATCCAAAACTAGGCTCTATACCGAAATTCGAAACCATGGCAAGCGTTCAGCGCACCAAACAAAACCATTAGCTCGATTAAATGCAAGCATTTCAGCTCGCTTAATATACCCGGGACTTTTCCGTTCCGGTTTACTTTCGAGCAGAACTCCGAACGTGAGCCTCCCTTTCAATTGAATGCGCCACGTGAATAATTGATAAGGTGGCGTGGTGCACTTCTAAAGCACATATAGAATGCATGCGATTTGCTGCCGAAGGAATTTTATAAAGTTGCAGTAATGAATCTGCAACGAGAACAAGAGACCATTAGCCGCGCTTCGATCCCGATCGAAAAATGCTGCCATTAACTTTTTTTAGTCTGGTGAACGTTCCCTGTGTGCGATTGGGCTTTAAATATCTATTTGCGGAAAAGCAGATTGTTACCAGGGAAGCTAAATTTACCGTGATTTTCATTTACCGGTAATCCGGTAATGTTTTTACTAATTACCGGCTTATCGGTAAATTATTTTTTTAATGAATACCGGAAAAGCAAAATTACTTTCTGAAAATATTCGAAACATAAAAAAAAATATTTGCCAATAAATATTAAAAACTCGCCGGTAAATTACCAGACTGTTATTTGGGTCATTTATCGAATAGTTTTTCTAGTTGTTACTGAATATTTTATCAAAGAAAGATTAACATGTTTATTGAAATTATTGAACATTTACTGATAATAATTATAATATTAAAAAATTTCTTTCTTTCCAAAAATAAACACATTTTTGTAAACCATTTATGATCAAATAATTCTAATTTCAATTACAATTTCTTGTTATTTTAAGAAAAAAATGCGCTTACTAAAAAAACAAAAAGATTAATATATTTAATTTTCAACTAGAATTTAATACATTTTCATCCATCGATCGATAGTAAAAAAATAATACGATATCCAAAAAACTATCCGATACATCCAAACTGAATTTAACTTCGACTTAACAATACATAACCAAAATTTATTCCTCATCTGACAAATCCACTTAAGTAAAATATTATTTTCATAAAACGCTACATTCAATATATCCAAATCAAATATAAACACCTTACAAGAACCGACCTACCCAACAAAATCCTCTTGGTCCAAAAAAATATATAAAAAACACAATTTCCAAATTCCATCCATCCTCCACAACAACATCTAAAACACCTTACATCTTAACTCGATTTTCCATTTTGCAACCCAGCACCAAAACCCACCCCACATCCAACCCACCCACCCCATTCCGAAAGACAAACCGGCACTTTCGGAACACGCTGTACATACTGGACGTATAAAGTGGCGTTACAACCTTCGCAAGAACGGTCGCCGGGCGCATGTGGCGTTTAATAGAACGGCGCACGTTAACGCGCCCTCCCGGCACTCAAACGGTTAACGTTTCGTTTTAACGCTGTGCGGTGCGTTTTTTTACGCGCTTTTTTTCTCCTTCGGGCGTTTCGCTATTTGCTCGCTTTTGTGCTCGGAAACGTTCGTTTGAGTGTGGCTTTGTGCTTTTTTGCGACGGCTGCGTAACGTGTTCGATATGAGGAGGAATGGCGGCCCGTGCTAGACTAATTGGTAAATTTAATGCTAAGTGCTATTTCGAGATGTTAAAATTTTAAAAGTTCGTCATATTATATACGATATATACAAGTTTATAATTTGATTTATATTTGAAATAATTATTATTGTATTTTGGTATAAACAATAATCGATTCCTGTGGTAACGCCCGATATGATGAAAGCAAATTGGGTCAAACCATTTTTAGTTCTGTTTGTCGATTCGAATTTAATTTTAAACTATCTTTCAAAACATGCATTCGTTAATACCCAACGGTTGATCACCAGTACGAGTATTTTATAATATATTACATCATACACAGGACAAAACCATCTAATACTATCATAAATTTTGGTATTTTTTGGTATATTATATTTTCGCACCTAATACTATCAAAAATCGTTAATAATTATTTTGAATTACAAGAAAGCTATATTGAATCACGAAAATTCTATTTTTAAATTCAATACAATCCACACAAAATCATTCACCAACCATCGATAATTTCGCACGAATATAAATTAATTTTCTTTGAATATTTCAATTTTGGACTAATTGATTGATACGTCGACGTTTTACAATCTCCGCCGTAATTCCACGTACACACAAAGCCGACTTTCCCATCGTCTAGTTTCACAACAGCGCGTTTCACCGCCCACAAACAGGCATTTATTTGCATTATAAATAAGGCTTAAGTTTTGGAGCGAACGCGTAAATATATCGTGATGCAAGACAAAAATTAGAAAGCTTCGGAACGGGGCGAAAAAATCCAATCTCCCCGCGGACCGACCATAAATACACCAAAACCCCGCTAATCCGACCTGCACGAAGGCCGAAGGGTCTTACGGATACGCGAATAATCCTCGGAGGCTGTATGTGGAAAATGGACAAAGTTATCAGACTGACAATGTTGAAGGTGCCTGGATCAACGGGTAATATTTCGCACCCGATACTAATTCAGAAATATTTCGCAATAGGAGTGTTTCTTTTTTGATATTCGACGCAATGATCGTTTTTTAATATTTAAATACAACAATTTTTTTATACTACTGAAAAAATTATTGAAATTATTGCCTAAATTGCTCAAAAATTATTTTATTAATTAATACGCTAATTCAGCCATAGCCAAACTAATGGCCTACTGGCCATCTGTGGCCCAATTGAAGGTTTCGATCGGCCCTTTCGAAATATGATTTTAAATATAATAAAACATCTTGATTGTAATCTTTTTTTATATAAAAACCACCATATTATTATTAAGTTTCACAATATTTATGTATAGCCCTTCAAAGATATGCAATATTTTATTTGAACCACCAAGTGATTTCAGTTGGCCATCCCTGAATTAATTAATTATTTTATATTTATCGAAATAAATATTAGTGAAAATTAATCAAAATTTGATCACAGCATTAAATAAATTCGAAATTCAAACTCAGATAAAATTCATTTAAATGAATAATGAATTTCGTATCTAAATAAATATCTAAATGTGCGCAATTCTTTGTTATTTTAATATAAAACAAATCCATCATCCATTTTTCATGTATTTTTCGATATCGTCTACCAAAACAGCCGCCATTTTTCATGACGCACAAAAATTTCCAAGAGTTATTATCCAAAATTGGTCATAAAAAAGAAAATGTGGAAAATTCTGATATTCACTTTTCATCAAATTTACTACAATATACATTTTCTATGTTAGATACCACTTTCAAAATCGTTACTTCATATCACATTCGCACCAAATGCATTTTTTTTTTATTAACAATAGTCATCATCATCATCATCATTAGCAGCCTATTAGTTATCCACTGCAGGACAAGGCCTTACCAGACAAATGCGGCAGTCTAGCCTATACCTCACCGCGCTAGCCCAAGTCGTATTTCGGTGAGGGAATTAACAATACTAACTATTAAAAAAAATATATATTTCGATCACATTACATCGATACAAAAAAAAACTAATCAAAATTAAAAAAATAAAAAAACCCAAAAAAAAAAAAAAAAAACAATTTTCATGCAATACATATTCAAATACACGTAAAAAAAAAACGACAAACAACCATTACCTTTCCACGAAGTAACACCCGCCAGGAGAAACAAACGTACTTTCGCGGGCGCGCGCACCTAAACCGAACGGGGCGCGGGCGGAGTCTCCGCGGGGCGCGGGAGGGATGCAGGGGGGGGGGCGCGGAGGGGCGCGGACGCACGTGCGGATGCCCTCCCACGCCGACGACGACTGGCGCTGGCGTCGTTTGCGGGGCGCGCCCCGCACGCCGCCCCCGCCCTCTGCGGACACCCCTCTTTTGGGGTGGAGGTACCCCTCTGGTGTGTGTGGGCGGGTGGTGCCCCTGTGGGAACCGTTTGGAGGTTTTAAGGGTCAAATAATGTGTATGTGCTTCCGTGTTGTAACGCGATTGATGGTCGTTCAAATCAATTTTCAGTTGGATAAATGGCGGTTTTGTAGACACAAAACGCTCAAAAGAGCTTTTGAGCGTTTCTGAAACTACCGTGTAAAAAATGTATGGTGAATCCAGCGACGTGTCTAGGAATATTTCACCGGGGAGGTGGTTTTCAGTTGTTTTTTTTTATTTGTTAAATTTTAAAGGTTTTTTTCGATAAATACAAAATCCATATAAATCTATATTATAGATTAGAATTATTAGATTCTTAACTTTTTTTGACTGATGTGCAAACAATTTTCCTATTAAAAAAAATAGTTCATGGGCCTCAATAAAAAATTAAAAAAAAAAATACAATTGGTTTCAAAATAATCATTTGAATATTCTGTAATAAAAATTATTTGCGGTTCAAAAAAATCTTCATTCATTCATTCATTCATTATTCATTTTATTATTATTTTTATTATTATTATTATTATTATTATTATTATTATTATTATTATTATTATTATTATTATTATTATTATTATTATTGGAAAGATTGTAATGATTAGCGCTGCAGGCGAAAAATTTTTTGAATGTCAAAAGATCTATACCAGTGTTATCTATTTTATTTGTGTCGTGTTCCCCCCCGCCCTTATCAAAATACACCCGATCCTCTTTTTACACGGGGGATACGTTCCAGAAACTACCATGTATATAAAAAAACTGTGTAAAAAATGTATGGTGATCATACAAAAATTGGAGATAGGTTCCGTCACTATATTTGGATAGAACTTCCATCCAAATGTACTTTATAAAAAATGTGCGATGTGAAAAATTTTCACCATGGAAAATTTTTGTCGTGAAAAATTTTCGCCAAGAAAAATCATCAAAAAACATCGAAATTTTTATTCAAAAACTATAATTACATACATATGTATATGTAGTTATATCAGTATACTGGCCTGCGTCGAATCTTACCATTGTGGCAAAATAATACATAATTTTATTATTTTTATACCGTGTTAAAGTAGAAAATTCGTCTAAAAAAAGTAATCGGTTCATCTTTCTTGAACCGTGTTATTTCGGAACCGTATAAAAAAACCGTGTAAAAAGAGGATTAGGTGTATTTAAATTACCTAACAAATTCTGAAATAAAAATCAACTAGCCATTTTTCCCAAAAGAGCTACAATAAAAAATGCAGTTGAATTAGTCACCTTACTTTTATTATTATACGAGCGGTAGGCCCGATGTTATAACATCGCACGCGTGATTTGAGGAAAAAATTTGAAAATACAATATAATGACAGTATATTTACCCGTTGAATATACATAGTTGAAAATGTGAAATGTTTATTTAATTTATTATATAAAATATTATAGAATATTTTGTAGATATTACAATATTTATTTTAATTTAATATTAATTTATCTAATAAAGCATAGATTTCCACATCACCCAGGAGGTACTATGCTAGATGCTTTACTTTTTTTTTTAATGTGGGAAAATTGCCGAATTAAATTTCGAAGTTAAAAAATCATCTTCCTTGCGCCATCAGATTTTTATTTGTTTATGTTCTTGGAGCATTCACTAAGGGAAAAAAAGTCAACAGGGTGAAAAATTTAGAAAACCATTTAAATTCATATTTTGCATCAAAGCCATATTTTAGAAAAAAGGGATCGAAAAGCTGCCTAATAGATGGCAGACAGTCCTAAATAATGATGGCGATTATATTTTATAATTACTATATGCCCGTAAATATATATGAATAAATTTTTTTTATGTTTAAAAAAAATGGAATTTTTTTCCGGTACAAATTTTTATTATGTTTAAAAAAAATGGATTTTTTTCCGGTACCCCTAATTTAATAATCAAAATAAAAATTACTTAAATTCAAATGTAAAAAAAAATATTATTAATTAAATATTAATAATTAATAATTATAATTCAAATTCAAATAAAAAACAAAAATTTCCAATTTCGAACAGTGCATAATTTCTAGCGTGAAAATGTGAACGCTGAAATAGTCCTTAACGCACATTGGCAAAGGATCTAATTCAGTGCATAATTTCTAGCGTGACCCCACACAGACAGACAGACAGACAGACAGACAGAATAGCGCTATTATTATATGCAGGATATTTAGCCTAATACGATATATAAATATGTATAGCAGTTTTTCCACCTTTTTTGGAAAATCAAAGTCACAATATCAAAAAAACTATTTTAGAAAACGATTTTATGAGAAAAATATCGATGATTTCGAAAATGCACAAATTTACACATTATACCATGATCCGCAGGGAAGGCGATTGCCCCCACCACCCCTCACTGGATCCGTCCCTGAATTAGTGACCATATAAAATTGTAAATAGGTTATGATGGTTATTGTTACATTACATATGATGGTTACATCAGTATATTTGGATGGAGCTTCTATCCAAATACACCCAATCTCCTTTTTACACGGTTTTCTCACTTTAACACGGTATAAAAATAAAATAAAATAAATATTAACTGTTACAATGATAAGATTCTGTGCAAGCCAGTTGTATATGTATGTAATTATATAATAGTTATTAAATTTAAAAAAATCTGTATTTTTTCATAATTCCACATGGCGAAATTTTTTCACATTACACATTTTTTATAAAGTATTATACATTTGAATTATTTGAGATTTAAATTTCCGAACCGGTCAAATGACCGGGTTGGTAGGAATAGTGTAAAGTAAAATATCACACATGTTGAAAAATGCATGAAAAATTCTGGAATGGCACATTTACAGCGTTTGCATTTTTCAGATTTCACCGAATATTCTCAGAATTTCGGAATACGTTTTCTCTTTTAATATACATACGTGTATATTGAAATATTCAAAAATTCTGTAAAATTTATAAATATAAAAAAAATTACAGCACATAACATTAAAAAATCAATCGCTTTTATTAAATTTTATTATTTTCACGTTCTAACCACATCTTAAAACCCTTTAAATATCGTACAAAACAAAGAAAACCCTAATATCACACATGGACCAACACCACTCGTCTGCAATAACACCGCAGATCGCTAAAAACACACAACATTAATTTCGACTACAATTTTCTAGGACGCATCTCCACCAGAAAACGCCTGCATTTTCAGAGTGAAAATCTCGTCTGAAAGCGGCCATCAGACGCAGCTTACAGCAGGCGCTAAAAGCTCCAGTCTTAATTATGTTAACGTAGGAAAACCTTTCACGGTTCTTTCGCTTGAACGAAACAACAGAAACACGATCTTGGCCCACCGGATTTGGATACCGAACCAATTTTAGCTGAGAGGTTTTCAGAAATGTTCAGAAATTTTGTAAAACTCGCCTGTAATATTATATTTCGAGTGTGCGGGCTTTTAGAGTTGAAACGGTTCCGGTGCAATAATAGTCTGGTGAAATTTCTGGACGATTACGAAATGGGATGTCTTTAAAAGCTCACTTGATTTGCAACTGTAATCAAGTTGGTCGTGGGGATTTTTCGCTATTCCTTAATTATTATAAATCACGTAGAAAACTTTTACTATTGTAATTTAAATTTAGAGAAAATTATGTTATACTAGTGTTTTTAAAAATGTAAGAAACTTTTTTTAATAATGACTGAAAACAATTTCATCACTCTGTTTTTCCCACTAGAGTCATCACAATTGAGTTAAAAGTTAATTGATTTTCTAGTTAACTTTGAAATTTCATCATAAATCATAAAAATGAAGATAATGCACATAAAAAAAATATATTTTTTAAATATTTCAAACAATTAAAAACGACGTTATCAGCGTAAAATGTAGTAGATGCTTTTGAATTTTCTGTAAAACACGTACATGTTATATTATGTTATGTGTAAGTAATAAAATTTTATGAATCATTCGTCGTAAATACAAATTTATTATTTAATAGCAACAAATATCTTTTCTTTCTTAAAAATAACCAAGCATCCTTTTTAAAAGTACATGCAAAATTAAATTTCTCGTATTTCAAATTATATCAAAATAATTCAAATACTTTAAATTTTTACCAATTAATTACTCTATTTATTTTTAATCACGATACTCTTTATTTACGGTTTATCTTACAGCATCGAATAGCTGCAATACAACATTCTCATGGACTCGTTTATAGTAAAGCACAACACAGAGAACGTGCGGTCTACGAGAGCGTCTTCTCGATCGAATAAAACACAGTACACGATGATGACAATGTAAACAGACCTTCTGGATTGTAAATGTAATTGGTAAGACCGCAACGGGGTATATATTTGTATAAAATGCGTATGTATGTGAAACGAATACAGTTAAGATTAAACAAACTCCAGACGCTCACTTCGAGCGAAAAGCAGACTAGACTAGACTCGTGAATTGTTTATAATTCAATCCGACAAAACTAACATGAGGATTCTACGAATATAGTAAAGTTTTGTAACACAAATATATTTGTATTTGTGTAATCTCGATATGACTAAGTTGGTATCTTTTTTCAAATGTAACTGGATATAACATACTATGTCTTTGAAATTCTGTCGCAATTCATTGTTATACATATTATTTGTTTTAACCATCTTATAGATGAAAATTATATTCATGTCTATACACATTTTTACTCTAGTAAACTCTGAACGAAACAATCCTTAATTAATTTAAATAATTATATGTTCACATTCTTTTAAAATATAAAATAACTTTCAAGTTTACGTAACGAAACTATATTCAGTGAAAAGTCTATTATTTAACCCTAAAGATGTAAAAATATTGTCACGCATTATTTTTAAAATGCATAAAATAGATCCTTTTTGTTTGTTATAATTAATTATTTTTTTAAAATGCACAATTTTATAATATCAGTTTTCGAAAATAAGAAAATGAACAGTACAATTTCAAAAAATTATATGTGAAATATGAAACATACTTAATTATTTTAAATATTACATGACTCATTTCTGAGCAAAATATTGCCTATTTAACAAAATAAATGATATTTTGATTATATATTATATTCTAAATATTTATTAGCTCAACAGAGGGTTAAGCTCAATCAGATGTCTATTTACGTTTCGCATGAAATATAATATAACGTGCAAAGCTCTTTTACTTTGTTCGTATTCAGAGTACAAAGGAAACGCTTACAATTTTTTTTTCTTTTTTTGCTCTAGAAAATTGTTACATCGATATGGTAACAGAAGCAGTGTAAGTTGCATCTCCCAGTCTCCAATACGTGTAAGTTTAAAGGATTTGAAATTTATTCTTTTGCAGCAAACTGAAAATAAAATACACAAATCCATCGCCAACATCGTCTTTCCATGCTGGGGGAGCTCAAGAATGGAATAGAAAATACTCTCTTTTCCATACATAAATTTCAACCAATAATAGGATTAACTCTGTACATACACTTTGATATTACGATATAATTTCTAGATACCATAATCAAGTACACGCGTATGAATTTTTTTTTTTTTTTTTTAAAGAATCTTACGTATTCCGTTTATGATTCAAATGAAAGTTGAAGCTTTTGTTCTCTTTTTGTGTCCATGTTAGATTTCATCTTTGTTAAATAAATGATTCAAAATTTCTCAAAAAAACATTGCATTCGAATTCGGAAAACTTCTGAAAAATTTATTTCATTTGACAATTCGTATAACTATACGAAATAAAACAAGAAAACATCTTTCAAAAAGCGTTTCGATTAAATAATTTTACGCCGCCATTCGAAATTAGAACGCGTGTCGTTTTTCGAGCTCCGAATTTTCCTGTTTGCGAGAAAAGCCAAATTTCCATCGTTAACTTCTACTTCATTCTATTTTCGGTCTCGGGGGCGCTGCTTTTATTCACGATGTATCATGTCATATTATGAAAAATAAATTGTGAATTTCCTTCGCCTCTAAATGCTCGTGCGACCCGCCATACCGAAAAAAAACGAATACTTTCAAATTGGAAAGGAAAAATACTGAAAAAATGGGCGCATAGATATTATCAGAGACAGAAATATGTTTTAAATATTTTTTATCGGACGAGCTTCCGCAATAAGAGCTCCTTTTTATATTCATACATTCACTTTTTATATATTTGTTTTCACGTATAGAAAAATTAAACGAAAATACTATATTTGCATTTGATGCAGAACGATATCTTCAAACGGTTCCGGCGAAATATCATTCAGTTTTATTCTTATATTCTGTGATATTTTGTCCTTTATTTTTTCGAACATTAAATTCTCATTAGTCGCAATACGTATCCGGTGAAATGCAATTCTGCACAAAAACACCTCTCGCAAGACATTATATTATAATTCACTGTTAAAGTTACGACTGTGTCACATTTCTGAGCAATTAAGACCCGATAAAATTTACATATATTCGTTTTATATATACCAGTTATGCAGAATTACAAGCCCCAACTTTGTCTGAGAATATATTATGCAAAGTTTTGACATAATAAAACCGTCGTTAGCTTTATGCATTTTCTTGTGAGACTTTCGATATTTAAGCATATTGTTGCTGCGCTGTTGCTCAATACGTATTATTTCAAATTATTCTGATGAAAACTCATCTTTTACAGTATATTAATAGTATAGAATTATACTTTGACTTTGATTTTATACAAATTTATGATCATACACTTATGAAACGAAATAGATTATGGTAAATAATGGTTATGACATATAATGATGTGAATCAACAACATTCGTATGAATACGATCTTGTTTCATATAATATATATTTCAAATTTCAAGATTCATTCGATTGTAAAATTAGTATTGAATCTATTATGAGAAGAGAATACTGTCAATAAACGACAATACCGAAAATATTCTCCAAACGTAAATTCTATGCTTTCTTTCGCTTCGTTAGTTACGGTATTTTGATTGAATAAATATTTTACTTACTTTGCATTACTTTTGAACGATTTTTTTTTACTAAATAAAAGCATTTAACGTAATGAAATTTAATAATACATACTTTCAAAAACATAAAATGTTTTAATGATACGCTGCAGAAAATATTCTCAAAGAATTTTCATTTTATTAAAAATCTTCAAGTCATTCCACAAAATTTCCAAAGTCTACCCTTGAAAATTTTAAAATCATTAAATCGAATTAGAACCACTTCAAAATATTTTCAACTGACTAATCCAGTCAATGCATGTAATTTATTACTATTAATCAAAAATAAAAACAGTACTATACAAGGAATTAAATCAAAAGAAAACATTTCACTAGATTTTCACGAAATAAAATACAAATTTTCAAACTTTTCCGAAATTTCTGAAAACACTAATCCAAAAATAAAAACGAAATCCCGGATGTGATTATTCAAATTTCATCCGTCGCTCACGTCAACTTCACTCGTGTGCCGATGACCTAATAACATCGTTTTATCGCAAAACCACAGAGGACCCATTTCCAACGCAGAAGTTGCCCGGGATGAGGTATCCCGGGCCCCCGTTCCAGGATAAGCATGCAGAAGCACCTGCGCCCCCGGAAAGGGGCGGGCTCGGCCCCCGAAGGCCCCCAGATCCCATCTCGGTGCTGGGAACTGTGAGTGATATTTTCGCACCCTTTTAGTTTCGCGGCAGCGTGTAAGTATGATGAAAAACATTCTAAAAGCGGTGATCATCGTGCGCCTCAAAATCACTGAAGGTTTTTTTTTAGGTTATCGTTTACGTCCTGATGAGATCGGTGACTTTTTTGAGCTTTTGCATTAATTAAATGGTGGATTTTTTTGGTTGAATGTGATTGTGAAGTTTGTCCGTTGTTAAAAATAAAATTATATGTGTTAATAGTAGTTTATTGACCAGCCACAATGTTGTGTGAAAAGTTTTGGACTGGTGGTTGGTTCAAAAATACATTGAAGGTTTACGTTCAGCATTGCATAAAGGTATATAGAATCGACTGGAAAATATTTCCATTTTCAGTGTAATAGTTCTGTAACTAACGTTATCAAAAATTAAACGGATATTATGCCCATTTTACATGAATAATGTATCATAATAACAATCATTAGTCATAAATGGTGCAAAATGGTTGACTTTGTAAAAAATAATGTTTTTCTTCTATTTTTTTATAAGAAATAATATTTTATTTATTGAAAGTAAAAATATATTTCATATTATTACAGTACTATTTTTTAAAAAATATTATATATGGAAAAAGCTATGAGGATTTCTAAAATTCTATAATGTAATATAGAATACTAGTTAAAATTTGTATTAAACGACAAAATTAATTTATTTTAAATGGATTCAGACAGACAAACAAACTTTCATACTTATAATAATATAGATAGAATATTATATAACCTTTAAGAAAAGTTGTTTAGTATAATATATATTTTTTTTTACGCATTATTATTAAAAGTTATTTTTAAATATGAAATTTGTTTTGACGATAAACAAACATCACTAAAAAAATAATACGTATATACAAGAATTTCGCTGACATCACATCTAAATATAATCAAATTAAATTTCACCGAACGAATAAAAGTTCATAAAATCCCGAAAAAAAAATCCAACCCTCCACACAGACGCCAACTTCAATTGCCCAAGAACATATCGCATCCTTACAAACAGCTCGCAAACAAAAGCGCCCGCCTCATAAAAAAGAATCGCAAGACAACAAACACAAGGCCGTCGCCTTGGACTCTACGACCGCGTCCCTCGCTCGACAATGCAAAGCATACACCATTTATCATATAATAATACGACATTGTCCATTAGCCGCTATCAGATCGAAGCCATTCCGTTTCCTGAGTCAAAGGACAAACGCGCACCGTCTAAGAAAGTGGACGAAAGTTGCGCGCGGACGCGAAAGTGCGTACATTCCGCACAATTTACGGGCCACTATTTGGCATGAAATCTGCATTCAAACTGAGCCCCGCGTATTTCATTCTGACGTTTATTGTGCCCGGGGCACTGAAAGGTGTTAATAAAAAACAAATATAAGGGCCCGAGCGGCCCGAACCCGGGCCAAAGTCAATAATTCACAATGGCCCCCGCTTAGCGAGGAGCGAGCCGATCCTGAATATAATAAATTTGGAATGGCCCTCGACCTGTAATCTCACTTTTCTGTTTAATACGCGAAGAACAAGAAAAAAGACGGTCTATATATAAGTTTTTGTGTATACGGCGATTTATTCGGACCGTGTCCGAAGACGTGCCGTGTCGTTCGAATCTATGCGGAAAATACGGCTGCGTGAAAAATTCGGGAAATTTACCCTTTTTTCGCGTATTTCCGTCTTCATTTGGAGGAAGGAGTAAGAATTGTGAGCTCTTTATCGAATTTTTGAGAAAACATGTTCAGGAAATATTTGAATGTCGATGCCGATATTCGTGATGTATTTTGGTCATTTTTTATATTATATTTCTTAGCGTATTTCGAATTTTTCCGCATATAAATGTAATTGAAAAAACCTGTTTATTTCGATAAGTTCTTTTTATGAATAAAATTTTATATAAATATATTTATTGTTACTCATTAAAATGCAAATTATATCTTTTAATTGCATGAAAAACAAAAAATTAACAAACTTTCACAAAATCAATTATTTGAAAAGATTTTTCGTAGCAAAATTAATCATCTCTCATCTACAACTGTACATCGCAATTACGAACGTATAAATCAAGTCATAATTACGCTTAATTTTCACGAGAATAATCACAATTCTAATATAAGCGATGATTCGCCAACTAAAACACACACACGAGCGACTAACGAGCGACGGAACCACACTTCGGAACTTCCGCATATAGGATATCCTTTTGCTGGAGCGAACCAATAAACGCCGAGAGGAAAGTGGTCGTTCTTATCGCGTAATTAAGTACACACCGTTATCTTATTATTATTTGTAAGGGAAGTGAGAAAGGTAGTGTTTCGTAACGAGGAATAGAATCACCTGAAAGCTAAGCGAAAAAGGGTGAAAAATATGAAATGAGCGCGTTAGTTGCTATTTTTTATATGCCATATTTGGAATAGTTGAATCTATTGAAAATAGTGAAAAATTCGGATGAGAATTTCGTGATTTATTTAGTGATTCTTATAAATTATTTAAGTCAGTTATGTTACAATCAGAAAATGGGTATGCTGATATACTGTACATACCTTCGATTGTAAGACAATAAAAAAAATATTTTCAATTCTTACCCTTTGAACTGTTATGAAATTTTTTTCGGAAATTCTGATAGATTCGGCAATACGATGGAAACATTGCAAATAATGACAACAAGAATATATTTTTTGTATTATTTCAAGTTTTTTGCATTGTGTTGTGAATAACTTAACCGTTTTCAAATTTGAAGTAAACGTTCAATAATAAATTGCAAAACACCTAATGTGGCGTTCTTAATCGTTACCTTACGTAAAAATAAAAATCATGATAAGTTAATGCGCTCGATGTGATGTGGCTGGTTAGATTCAGAATCCTTTCCAGAGTTTCGGTGTTGTGAAATTCCTGGAATTCAATTAATTGTAATAAAATTTTGAATTTCAAGGGATTCATATTTAAATTAAGAAATTTTTTTTATATATGGGTCATCCTAATAGTCAAAATTTAATTATTATTATTATTATTATATAAATTTAAACAAAAAATTATTTTCCAATCAAATTAATTCAGACAATACCAAAATTCAACAACCCTTAATATTATAAAATTTCTACTCACAAAATACCAAATTACTAGGTTCTCTTTTTGTGCGGTAGATGCGTTCCGTTCCGCATAAAAAAAATCGCACAAAAAAAGATATGATTTACATAGAAAAAGCGAAGATGCGTTCTATGGATTTAAAAAACCACACAACTTTTAAACTGCTATACAAAATATACCTAAAATCGCACAAAAAAAGTGTATTTGTGTGAACAACGCGCTCTTAATTACGTTATTACATTGTACGTTCATATAGTCCCAAAAAAAATATTATCTAAAAAAAATATTGCATTTAAAAAAAACCGCACAACTCTGAATTTGCACAAAAAGAATTAGCACAAAAAGAGAACCTAGTGTACTTGCTAATTTTTCATTAAAAAATGCATCAAAATTGTTATAAAAAAACCTTAAATTTAATAAAAACTACCAAAAGCGAACCGAACTAACTAGCGAAGCTCACTTCCAGCTTTTTTTCACAGGTTTTTACTGGTCTGCAAACTTTCAGAACGACCCGTTCATAATATGTGGTCGCAGCGAGAAGAGCCTTTAGCGGTGGTCCGTGCCAAAATTCAACAACCTCACCGAAAACATTTGCGGATTCACATCGGTACGGAGCGTTAGCGTTTTCGCATTTTTTAATTAAAATTTCTCGTACACTTCCAAGTTTATGGCGTTACACGGCAACGATAACACGTAACCGAAGCCGGTAAAATGCTGAAAATCCCAAATAACGGAATACAGGTATGAAAATATGGAATACTAGATTAGGTTGGGTTCAAAATGGTACCTTTTTTTCTCTTTTTTTTTTTCTTTAAATTTTTATTTAACTTTATTCAAATAGTTTGTAAAGGATGTTTTGTCTTCAATTTTAAAGATTTATCTTTTCGACGGAATTCTGCTATATATTTATAATGTTATTTCACATATATTTAGACGTAGGTATGTTCATTAATTTTTTAATAATTATAATATTTTTAATTAAATTTTGCTAATCTGTTTAATTGTTATGAATACAAAACAAGTATCTAGTTGAATAATATATATTATTCATTGAAATACGGCTCAAATTACAATTACCTTAAAGGAATACATGATTTTTCTTTATATTATATTATATTATGTTATATTATCATAGAAATAAAACCTAGCCTATAAAAATTTAATTAAAAACTGCATCAAGAAATCAAGAAAATCAATCAATTAATCAGTGAAAAAAAATTAATTTTATTTTAGATTAATTTTATAATTCACGTATTCGGTCGTGGTATTTTTTTAACCTGAAAGTAAGCATTAGTTAAATTATCTATTTAAATACCTAAACACAATTGAATTATGTAATTCTATAAAATATGACTTCGAATCTAGAATATTATGATTCGAAAAAGGGGTTTGGTTCATGCAAATTTATCTGAATAAGAATAATATCCTTGAACCGTGAAAATAAAAAAATGATCATGGTGAGAATAACCCAATACGTTTGTATAGAGCTGATGAACTATTTCCGAGTAGTTTCCGTGTCCGGTTACCATGACTGAGGTCGAAAGTCTACAACCAGCTCGTTTCCTATATTAATTCTAACAACTAGATATAGAAAGACGATTAGGTTTTCGAGAGACGATGATGCGCGCTTTTCCACAATTTTCCGCACCGATTGACCGACGAACAAATAAAACGTCACTCCGAATTGACGTATCAATCTAGGATTCAATTCGTTTTCATAGAAATATCGTTTCATTTTTTTCCCCGTTGATGTATAGTATAAAAGAACGATATTATGGTTTCATACGTATTATTATACCCGTATTGAATATCTTATAACATAATCAATGAATGATAAATCTCGTCTTTACTGAATATGGTATTTCAAGATAAATATTGCACGTATAGCAATAAAATAAATGTATGGTTCAATATTAAATGATTTTTCATCATTTAATATTGAATCATACTGAAAAAAAAATTATTGTTATATGTTTAATTATATTTCAGTCCTAGAAAGTTCGATAATCAATGTGAACCAGTGGGAACTTTAATGAAAGAAACCTCCCACAAACTTCTTATTGTATAAATTCTATAATACACGAAGTCTTAATCACTTTTGGCTTTTACAAATTATCGATTAACGTCCACGACACTCTTGCGGTTTCCGAAATTCTAAATTTCACAGATTGGAATATATAACGAATTTTTTGCGACACTTGTCGACATGCTTTCGCATAGAGAAAATTAACGAATCGTAACAACGATTAATATCAAAGGCCATACGAATGTATACGTACATTTTTATTTCATGAAATATTTTTAATATACTTTTTTCTAAATTGGATTACACATCTACTTCCACGACGGTCATAATTTGTAAATGCCCGCAACATCAAAGCTTAATTTGTCAAGAAATTTCCCTCCACACCCACGTCATTAAAATACGTTAAGTGTCATTAGCGGCACTCTGTGCGAACAAAATCGCAAAATATTCCATAATTGTGACATTTTTTTGCTCCCAGAAATTCGTTGCAGAAGTGCACACTTACATATTATATAATATATACCACGTGATGGTTTTCCTTGCAAAAATTTTAATATAAATTTTTAACGCGATGCGAAATATTTTTGCTATCACAACGTGTCGTTATTAAATTGTTCGAATTAATTAGTTTTATTAGAATAGACGCATTTCGTACTTTTGTAACGTTTTCTGGTCAAAAATATCCCGCTTTTCTTACTTGAAAAGCGATTTGATTTTATAAAAACATAATTAATTTTGAGTTCCATAATTGATAAATATCATCTTTTTCTTTTACTAACAATAAGTATTCAGACAAATGTTTTATAATTTGATTAATATATAAAATTAAAATTGTTTTTTTAATCATCATACTTTCTTATTTTCTCAAGAATTTTATCCAAATTGAGATTTATTTATATTCCTATTCGAAGCCTCTTAAACATTTTAAAAGTTTCAGAAAATATCCTGACAGACTTTATAATTCTGTGAAATTATTTAAAGATGTTTTCTAACTAATTGTAAGAAAAGAAAAAACTCTCCGAGAATATCCTGAAAATATTTTCAACTAATTTCGGACTCCATTTTAAACAGTACAAAAAATAATGGATTAAAAGTAGGTCAGCAGATAAAACAAAATCATAAACAATCACATTTCATAAAACTAATTAAATTTTCCAATAATACAATAGACAACCAGTTCTATATATATTATTATATTTAATATCAAAAATGAATACACAAAACGAGTGAAGTTGTTGTGGGTAAATGTGGATGAAAGGCGACGTGGCGTCCTTGGTGGTGCTTTATTTAATTAGCCCTTTAATATTAGGCGAAAGTATCCGGGACGGTAATCTCAAAAGTTGCGTAATACTCACCACCCGACTCACCTACAATTCTCATTCGGAAGCGTACAAGTCTGAGGCTCTCAAAGTGTTCGTTAAATAATCTCAGTGTATATTTGTAAGTTATTCAAAATGATTTGAGATAAAGAGTTTGTCCTGAAGTGGAAGCATTTTAACTAGTGAAGATGATTTAATATTTATCTTTTTTATTGTATTTTTGAGTGTTCAATTTTAATGGGTTTTTGAAATGTTTCTTAATAGACTTCAATGTAGGTATAAAGTGTGTTTATTGTACATTAAAACTTTATGAGTTATAATTATTACATAAATATTATAATACTATACGTCTTATACAGTCTATAAAATGAGATTGAGATATTTATCATTAAAATATACATGAGATTCACAAAATTGTAAATAATTTTTTTTTATGTATTATAATAGCCCCTAATAAATATTATAATCCCGATAAAAATATTGAAATAAATTAATCCAAAGACTAAAGAACTTTTTCGATTTTTCATATCATTACATCATATCGGTAGGTTCAAATAAAGCTCTATCAAAATAAACATAAAAAAATCTATTACTTATTTCGTAGCTCGACGGATATTTACAGTATTTTTCATTCAACAAATCATTGTAATATCGCAAATCCCAATTTGTGAACTTTTCCTATATCACCCCGATCCAACATCCAACACGCGACCCACACATTGGGAACCCACTGTCTAAAACGAGACAGAGTAACGTCTACGATCCAGAAAATGCACAAAGAGCGAAAGGGAACCATAGCAAGGCCGACCGTAACAAGTTAAATCGCCGTCCCCAGACGCCCAGAGCCGTACCCAAGAATTATGCAAGTAGCCCTTGTTTTCACCCCAATAAACCTTCAATCTTACCTACATTAATCTAACTTCGCGTACATGAACGATGTCATTAAACTTCGTAGCTTTATTATGGATGATAAGGGTGCGCGCGCTCGCCGAGATAATCAACAAATTTATATTGCCCAGGATCTGCGTCCTTTGATGTCTAACACTCGTCCTCGATTGCCGAGGAGAATTGTTTCGCCGCGGATCGAGGCTCCTTTTGCGTTTGAGGAAAATTCGCTTTTCCAACACGGAGTGAATGAAAATCGTGTAAAATTCGAAGCGGCTCGTTTCTTATGTTTCCGAGTGAATTAGGAGAATTCTCGTTTGGTTCTTCAAATAATACATATAAATCGCATTTATATCATATTATAATATATATTGAATTGTCGATTTCTGGAAAAAATAAGGTAAATAAAAGTTTAAATTATTCTCAATTTATGTTTAAAATTTTTAGAAAACATTCATTCTTTTGTATGTGTTTGTGAAAAATGGTTTTTATACTCTCGAAGATACTCAAAAGCATTGATGCTTAACGCTGTAGGCTATGCTGCAGTCGACTAAGTGAAAAAAATTCAATTAAGAACGGCTCGATTATTTTTGAATTAACTTACAAAGTACGTCTAAGCAATGAAAAGAAAAATAAAGACTTTTCCCTTTAAAAATGTATCTTCGATGACGGTTTCACGAAAAAAAAATTTTTTTTCAAATTATTCATGAACAATCAAGTTTTTTGAGATAAGCTTATAAAATAACACTACATTTTGAAACTGGCACAAATCTAAAAAAAATATTCAAAAACATTGATCAGATTTTATAGTGTTTTAATATTATATTTTTTGTTTTTACAGAAATTTGAACCACTCAAAACAATGAATTCTAATATAAAATCACCCTCAAAAGAAACCAAATAGTAAACAAATAAATACTCACGCAATTAAATCAATTCAATTGATTTCAATCAAAATGAATGAAAAAGCTAAAAGATACAACAATAGATTTTTATGTAGCACCATTCACTTTTATCTCCGGCATTACTTTTGATCCTTTGATTTCATTTAGCACCTCGGGACCGAAATTCTTATGCAGACAAACAGAAGGTGAGCCAAACGAGATGTTTCCGAGAAAACAACCCCTTCGTCCTTAATAAGAGTTCGGTTGAAGGCTCTTGAATACACAGAAAATTCTTACACAAGTCGTGCTTTAATCTATGCAAATAAAAAACAAGTTTACTGCTCTACCGCCTTCGCAAGTTGTGTTTGTAAAATGGTAACTTTCCATTTATATTTTTTATCTTTGAATACGTATTTTTCCGATTTTTTGGTATAAAAGTGATATTAAAAGAACTCTTGCCGAATGAAAAATTATAACGATATGATGTTAGTTGACTTGTTTCAATAAAACGAAGCCATTTATACATCAACCGATTACTACTTCATAAATTATTAACGTAGCAAAAGAAAATTTTATTTGAATTCTGCAAATAAAAATATAATTCTACATTGCAAACATTATTTGCATCCTTTATTTTTTTGTCTTGTTATTTTTAAATCATTCAAAAGTCGAATACAAGAATTTTTTCTATTTTATAGATTTTTCACGTCGAAAATTTTAACGAGTTTTTTAAATACATTGCGACTAATGGATATTTAAAAATATGTTTCGGGACTGTATTTTTCCAGAAATTTACATATGTTTAATGAATTACAAAGCTAATTTTAACTTGCATCAGAGCAAAATCAAATTTTCTAAAATCCTAATATTTTCCAGAACCACAGAGTATTTTTTATACATAAAGTAAAAATCACATGAAAGAAAACTCGAAGCAAATAATATAGACTCTTTCTTTTATAGTTGCTTGCAAAAATAGTTAACTTACACCAGTCCCATTATATTATAAGTATCCAAGGGAGATATATATCAAACATTACAAACTAACAGAAGACAAATCACCACATCACAAGCTCAACAATCTCTGTTCTTAAACAATTAGGATTGCCACGTTTGCACATTGATGAGTGCGTGACCTAAGAGTTCACGCACGTGTTAAATTATTCAGTTTGCATTACGATTTTATTCTGGAACTGCGTGCCGATGGGGATTTAAGGGGATTTTCCAATTTTCCGCTTTTCCAACCGTAAATCACGCAAATAGACAACATTTTTCTCGGAATGATCTGACCCAGCCGAGTGATCCGACAATATGCTCAACATCGAAAAATAATATAAGCCCATGCCCGTTTTCCGCGAAAGGCTGACCCCCAATTACACACTCGCTATATTCGCATTCTTTGCTTATGAAGACTTGTGCGTTCCTAGTGGTTTTGCATGGCAAATATTTTCAATTTATTTTCCGATCCGTGATATGAATATTTAGGAGAATCCTGTAATCTCTTGTGCTACGCACGGATTATCCTGCCCAAATGTAGCGTGGTTGCGATACGTCTTTTTGTATTTCAATTTCGTGCGGTTTAAAATTTAAAATTTATAATATAATATTTTTTTCATATATGTAAATATTCTTAAATTTTGAGTTAAAAATAAATATTTATTAAATTGTTTTGTGTTGATAAAAAATACGAATGACTTCAAGTTAATCTTGCAAATGCTGCGCAATGTTATCGAAATAGTCCAGTCAAATATTACTATCTTTCTAAAAAACAATTGTTTTTTTTATTTAGTCAAATACAAGTATTTCGAGTATGTATTTGAAATTTAAAAAATCTATTAATGTAAACTTAAACATCACATATAGTTCGAAAAGATATATTTTACAAATGAAAATATTTCCATACCACTTTAAAGAATAGGCTCAGGCCTCGAATAAATTTATTTTTCACTACCCACAAAACGCTTTATTTCGCAAACCACTTAATAAGGCCCGTTAACATCCCCAGTGTAGACGATTGATTATTATCGCGGACGAAACATAAATTGCGTATTCATCAAAACAGCTACGTAACAGCTGTTAAATATACGAATTTAATAAGCTATTAACGCTGAAATTAAATTAAACTTTATGAGTGTAAATAAATTTCAAAAGAAGTATTTGCGATGAAAACTTTTAACGATCCGCCGTACTGAGCATAAGAGGCGACTTGTATTTCCGTGACACTTCCGATGGAGCGTTTTCAATTACTTTTCAGGATTACTTTTTGTATTTATATCTTATACAACATTGTTATTTTCATAAAAATACAAAAAAATACAAATATAATTTTTGCCTAGGAAAAAAATTCCATTTTGATTTTTTTCTATTTAAATTCTACGATGAATTTTATCGTTTTATTATTCTCTCTTATACATTTATTATTTTTTAATACAATTGAAACAATTACATAATTATAATCGATCATATAATATTAGAAATCATTTAAAGTGCCAGTTTTATACATAACCATTAGTAGAACAACAGTATCTCACATCTTGAGTGTAAAGTTATGTTCCAATGAATTATCGAGTCAAAACTTTTCTCTTAGAGTCCCGAAGGAAATAAATAATAATCATCAGCCGACAACAGAAGCAATTTTCCATTCTGAGTAAATGTAAATCATCAGGTATACAAAGGACAAAACGATTTCATAACTGACATGCAAACACTGAACAACTTGTATTATTTTTACAAATAAAATATAATATTTTCAATATTGATTTTTGACAATTATAAATATTGCTAATAACATTTTTATTATTAACTTTTAATTAAATTTTCAAACCGAATAGAGTTCAGTTGATAAAAATTATATATGAAATATGTCTTCTTTAATATAAAGAAAAGGCACATTTAGTATAATATTATATTATTTTATTATATAACATATAATGACTTTGTGAATACTTTGAGAGAGCCTTTTCAATTACATTTTAAACTCAAAGAAAACTTAAATATAAGAAAATATAATAGGGCCCAAATCGATATCAGTACTTCTAAATTAAAAAAATTAGTTTCCCCTAACCCCGAAAATTCCGTCATCGAATTTCAAACTCCATTACTAGTCAAACTGTTCACAGCAAAACGTTCCATGAATACGTACAATTTTTATTTCATCCAAAGGCGTGAAATTTTCAGCCGATTCATTTCAAATTCCGTCGCAGTTTTCAACCGGTCGTCGATTCGTTAACGCCAAAAAGAACTTGCCCCCTACAAAGGAAATCCGGAAAACTCCGTATTTTTTTCGCAGTGCACGCGGAAAAACCTCTTCTCGTCCAATTTCACAGCTTTAATATTAGACAGAATCCGAATTCCAATTTAGCCGTGAATATTCACTTTAGATTGGCCCTTTGGACATCGAGCGAACTCACGTTGTGTGGAATTTCAAATTTTGATCTCGTATCGATAAAACGGTGCTACGTTTTTCTTTGGATTCAATTCCAATTTAAATCTTTTTCGATTCTAATTTGGAATTGTGGATAAAATATTTCGAGTGATCCGTAAAAACGATTTAATCCATTCGTTCGTTTACTAATCAATCTTTAGTGGATTTTGCACTTTGCAAATTGAAATATAATGTGAATTAGTTAAATTAAAAAATATTCGTTTAGTTCGTAAATTATTTTTTGAAATGTTAATTTTTTTTAATTATTTTGCATATTTTAGTTGATGCGTATTAATTTACTAGAACGTCAATTACTAAAATAAAATTTGCAGATTTGCTCCATTTCCAGGAAATTTTATGAATATTTTACGAAATTGAGTTATTGTACTAAAAATACTTTTAATCACCTTCAATATTTGTTACGCCAATTTTAAAAATGTATCCTTGACCAAAAATAAAATTGGTAGTAGTATTTCATAGCTACTACAACATAGTAGTTTTTAAAATATTTTTTTATCCTTGCTACATGATTGACTGCGTTTTATTTTCACGTTCAATACATATTTCCGTAATATATAATATATCATCAAAGTTTTACATGAGTATAGAAAACCTGCTTGTATATAATAAAATAAAAACCATGATTTTCATCTAATAATACACTTATAAGGGTGAAAAAAATAACTTGGAGAGCTCAAAATTGCAAATTTACTTCGAAACCGCGTTGCGGCGTCCCTCCCAGACCAGCCAAATAATTCACAAATTCTGGCGGGCCACCGACCTGCCTGATGTCTGCATGTAATGGAATATTTGATGACAAACAACAACAACAACAACAACAACAACAACAGTGGCAGCCAAAACAGCGAGGACAACCTCCACGTGGACGCTTCTGCACAGAGTGGTCGCAAAGTCCCTGCCCATGGTTGCATGATGCACCGAGATGTGTTTGACAAATTGGATGTGCATCTTGTATGGTTTAGCTTTACGTCGTTTCTGGTGCTAGAGTAAGATGCTTAAAGTTCAGGTGTAACATAATTTTTGAATTTGATTAGTTTTCAAAGACATTTCAAAATGTATAATATAGTTTTTCATTGAAAATTATTTATTTTTTTTATCTAATATGTATGTATATAATAACTCAGTCATTGTCAGTGTATTCAAAACAACATATCGTATAAAAAAAATGGTCTTACAAAATCCAAAACATCATTTTATTAATTGATACAATTAATCATCAGTTTCTAAAATTTAATTTGTTTTTGTTCAATTTCAAATTAAAAATTATCAATAATTCTACAACACATAAAATTTTCGGATACATATCGTTCATGCAACGATAAATATTATATCTAAAAATAATATTGAAATAAAAAGATAGGTTATTTGATTAGAATTGAAACGTTCATAACGCTCGATGTAATGTAGTTCTCAGGCACTCTGTATCTATCTACATACAATCCCGAATCTACTCCGGTATGCGCGCGATAATACCATAAGGGGTTTATATTCCATTTCGGCGATTCCCATAGTGCGAATAAAAAATAAGGGTCGCCTTTAAAATCGGCGCGCTCATCAAGCTTTTATGAAAGCTCCTGGCTTGGAAAATCTCGGGTTGGAAAAAAGTGTTCGTCGGAAAAATCGAGTAAAAGCGCGAGATCGTCGAAATGAAAACGACGGTTGGGAAGTGAGCGGTTATCGTCGCGTTGAGAGGTAGACGATATTTTAATCAGTTTTACCGTTCGGGATTGGGACTGGAATATTTTTTCAACGTTCAGGAGTGTTTATGTATCAGATAAAGTCCTGCGAAGTCGGTTCGAATACTCTATATTCGAAAATTGTTTGAATATTTATAGAAAAATCAATATTTCAGTTCGAATTTCATGCGGATTCATTTTTCATATCGTTTCTTTTTTTCATACAAATGGTGTACCAAATTAATGAGAGTAAAATGAGAAATAAAATATACATATTCACATATTTCACATATTTTCTACATATTTTCTGATGAAAGAGCCTTTCAAATTTTCCTGTCTTATCGGTTACAACAGCAAACCAAAGAGAGAATTTCTGGAAAAATCCGCTTTCAGCAAAGTAAACTTCGATTGCAGATAAGTTGATGACCCCTATAGTACACAAACAAAATATATTGTCTGCGATAGATTTTCTCATAAAACTTTATACGTAAGATACAAGATCGAGCTGTTTTGTAAAAGGATATACTAAAAAACAACTTATTCAATTATTATCTCACAGGGAATTTTTTTTTAATTATAATCAATTAATTTATAAATCAAGTAAATGAACAGATTAGTAATGTATCACAAAGAAATTAAAAAATTCAGAATTTATAATTAATTAATTTATCAACTCAATAAAGTAACGAATTCGTGATTAATTAAACCTCATAACATATTTTAAAAAAAGATAGTCTTTCCTTTTATCTTGTTTCCCATAAGGGATCCAATAAATCTTCCATCAAAAAATTCAATTCAAGTCAGAATTAAAGTCATACAAAACCACCCATAAAACCCATTAAACAAAAAAATACATAAAATATTATTTTTAAAAATATCGACCCGAAAGCAATGTTTATAATTATTATAATCCGATCTCACAGGAATTTTGGCCGAGCGATGGGGATGGGATTAGTTGGCGAACGAGGCGCAGATTACTCCTTTAATAATTTAATTTAAAGTGTGAAGGAAATGCGGTTGATCCCTATTCTGTGCCAAAACGTCCCTTTTCCATTTTTGATCAAGGCCCGTCCCACTAGCGACCTGCCTACCAGAGATTATACGAAACGGGACGTCGACTTAATTAATGAAACCCGCCTTTGTAAATATATGATGACAATTCCAGCGAATGTGTATATAAAAAAAATGTCGTTAGTTTTTTTTTGTGATTCGTTTTAATTTGCTATTTGTATACCATTTTGCTGGGTGGTAAAATTCACATTGTTTTGTTGAAAAGTTTATTGTTGAAATTTTTGTTTATTTACGCATGTTTCGTTTAATAAATAATTTTTTTTTTTTTGGAATCACATAATGCTTAAGAATACATACTTTGATATTTTAAATATTGTTATAAATTGGAAATTTTGATGAGTTCTGTATTTTCTAAGCTTCTTACTTTCAACCGACTTTGATTTTTTAGAATAATAAAAAAAATTAAATATTATTTCCGAATTTTGATAGAACTTTTATAAAATAATAATGAAAATTCTATTAATATACAATAAATGTTTTTCATAGAATTTTAAAATTCACTTGAAACGGACTTGAAATTAGAATACCGATCGTTTTTATCACCAACATTAACACAACAATCTCACAAAATAAATAGTACAAATTATTTTTATATAAAATAAATATATTTAATTTATTTTTAGGAAATGGTTCTTCTCTTTTTTTCGTTGTAATATATAATAGAACACCAAACCTTTGTTCGTAAAATACAGGCACAATTAAATTTCGCGAAAACGGTTGCGTTTCCTTTGAGCAACTCGTCGAAGTGATTTAATAAAAATTCACAAAAGCCAACGTTTTTTGAATGATTGACGCGTTTCTCCTTTGCTTCGAAGTTGATAAAGGAAATATCGCTAATTAGGTACAATCGCTACTGTGACCCAATTTTTAACGATCACTAACCGAGGATAAAAAGACACCATTGTTCGGAATACCAAAGGATTCCGCGACACAATATAAACGTGCACTTTTATTTACATATGCCAACATGAGTAATTGCGATGAACTATTGTGTTTAAAAAAATGAATGTGTAGCCGCCAGTAGAGCTTTTTTTCATTTCCCAATTTAATTATGTCATAAATATACAAATTTTCCATTTTGCATTGTAAGCAAGCCATATTTTTAAACGTATGCTCTATTTATATATTATAATGCGATATTTCATCTCCAACTATATTCAAGTTATCCTGCTGAATTTTCGTTTTATTTATTTAATTTTTAAAATTAATCTTGGATTTTGTTTTGTTTTATATGTTGTTAATTACAATAACAGTAATTATTCTATGTAAATATAAAATTCACTACATATTTATTATTACAAAAGAAATTTTGATGAAGTTTTATGATAATATTTTAATTGTTTATTTTATTTATTCAATTTAATTATAAATATCACATTGATTTAAAAAATATATTTTGAATTAAATAAATAAAACATCTTTTTCAATATTAATAAATATGTATTAGTACATTTACTTGCTTTCCACAAACGAGCAACTTGGGTGCGATACCATTTCGTTTTCACAATTCGGTAACTTTTTTAGAAACCTTCTCTTCTTTTCACTTTGCATCACTTTTGCCGTTCTTTCGTTTAAGAAGGAAGATTTAACAGAATTTCTTTGAATTTTTCTCTTCGTCAAGTTTGCGTAAATGAACGGCTTTACATAATGAACTCGTGGTTTACATAATCTGGTTTCGCGCCCTTTTTAAGGCTCACTTTTAATATCACACTTTCCTACACAGGCAAACATAAGAAGCCAAATCATAAAAGTATTTAAATTTTTAAAAATGTAAAATCTCGAGAAAACAGTCGATAATTCTGTATTTGATACTATGTATTATATAAAATATACATATAATATATTTTTCGATTGAATACAATAGTTAAAATTAAAATACTCCATTGAAATCAAACGAAAATTTATATTATTCTGGGAAAAAATTGGTGAAGCTTTATTTATTTTTCACTTTGCTTTTTTAATATACATAATATATTAAATTTTTTTTCAAAATAATGAAAATATGTTAAATATGTTACTCATAAAAAAAAATTTGATACATTTCATATGATCAAATTTTTGGTGCTACTATGTTTTCGGCTGAACTGAATTTCGTTTTTCTAACCCAACCTAACCTAATCTAATCTAACCTAAACAAACCTAACCCATAGGTGCTTTAGGTGTTTAGTAATTATTCTAACCCAACCTAACCTAACCTAACCCAACCTAACCCATCCTAACCCAACCTAAAAGATGCAGTTCAGCTAAACTCAAAGTAGCACCAAATTTTTTATATATTTACAATGTTTTTCAGATATAAAATCCATCATTTGTATCACAATCGCGTGCAGCTCCTGTCAATATCTTATTTACGGTTCGGTTCGCGTGATAGCTTTGCCGCAAAGGTACACAACATTAAGGCTTTAAAAGCTCGAAAATTTGTGCACTTGTTGATGCATCTAACTACTAAAATTATTCAGCCAACAACCAACAGAACAACACTGCTGTTAATTCACTTTGAAAATATTATTTCGATGGTGCTTTTCGTGCCGCTCCCGAAACCTACTTCGGCCAGTGACGGATGAACGATTTTCAAATTGGATTGTTGTACAGCTCGATAAATGCATGAATAGTCGAGTTAATATTAAACGATCCTTTCCACTGATTCTGAGAATAATTATTTGTGATGTTGCCGTTCGAATTTATCCTAAATTGTATACACAAATGAGTTTGCGGGTTCTGTGTGAAACGTATTACGGTAATGAACTTATATAATTTTCTCTTTTTAATTAAACTATCGTTCACAAAGTGAGTGATGCCATTCTCTAGGGAAGTAGCGGTAGGTACATAGCAGAAAATTAATATGCAATATTTATTTATGTTGATTATAAAGATAAATTTTTAAAATAAAAAACATTGAATTTGTTATATTTATTCATATTAAAATTTTTCTATTGTTATTACATGGTGTATTTGTATTTAGTTTGTGTGTGATTTTTTTATGTTCTTAATAATTATATAGCAAATCGACGCTTCATTGAAAGACAAATTTAACAATGTAGAGCAATTTAAAAAATCATCTAATTACATATATAATTCTAAATCGCTATTTTTTTATAATAAGGAGATATAAAATTCGTTTAAAGTGGTAAAAGGTTGCCAGATATGAGGGAAATAAAATTATGGACTTATGGATAAATAAATTGAAAAATATTTTTCCATATTGATTTAAAAAAATAATTAATTAATTTTTATATAAAAGTCTTGATCATCTCTATCTCTAATGTCTCCTAAATTTATAAATATAAACTATTAGAACAACTAAAAACCTCAATAAATCTTACATTCTATTATATTCATAATAAGTTAAACTTTATGAATTATTTTTAAATCTTCTTTGACATTTACAATACTTGACTTTCCGAAAAATATTTTCTCATTAAACTACTCATTATCAGCATTATACAATTATTAAAATCATCAAACACACAGCCAACACATCCACAATCGACCTCAAATACGAAAAACCATCAAACAACCATCTCATCACCGTAGATATGGAGACTCCCTCATTTCCCACGCAATCCCGCCACACCGGACGCACTTCCTCATGAAGAAGTAGAAGCCTTGTACCAAGGGCGGATTGTCATCTTCTCGTCATCCGCCTACAGCGGATTCAATCGCGAAGTGGGCGGCTCGTCTCCGTCATTAGCAATTCAAATGGCGCGTCGTCTGCCATAGACAACAGACAGGAACTTCCTCGAACAGTTGGGTTGGAGGCTAAAAATTTGAGTCGCATTCGGATATTGGAATGGTTTTGAATTGTTAAGTTGCGATGGTTTCCGGTGGTGTTCTAAGACGGAAGGAGGTTCTATTTTCACTTCGAGTTAAATTTATTCGAAAGGTTTTTAGTTGATGTGGATAAGATTTATTTTCTTATAATATTATATTTTGGGCAGCTTATAAAATCAGGCATGTCCAAAGGGTCACTTTCGGGCCAAAATGGCCCCCAGTGATCAAGCGATTGGCCCCCACTTTTCATACAGCGTTTTGAGCTTTTTAACGTAATTCGAGGAAAATTAGTAAGTATAATATAATACTAGTATTTCTTTTTTCGAATTATTGAATTATTGATTTTTTAAAACACATTCTAATAAAAAAATATATGTATCTTATCGTTAAATTAAAAAAAGTGTAAATCGGTGATGCCCATGATTGATATTTTTATGCTCAGATTGCGCCCGCAAACTTGACATCATTTGTTCGATTATTTATTTCGATGAAATTCGCATTCTTCTCAAAAATATTGCAACAAACCAATCCAAGAATCATATAATAAGACAAACTGCCCGTAAAATAAATCACGACGGCGAAAAAAAGTCGGAAACAAAGCAAGTTAATATTTTGATTTTATCAATTGGCAGCTGTCAAAAAATGTCTCACACAAAACACATGCGTATGCGCCCATAAATAAACAACATTTATTCCGAAATGTATTCATCGAAACAGTTTTTTAATGGAAGTAAATAACTTTACCAATATTTTAATACTTATTACGTTTTGAATTTACAAGAATTGAAAATTTGTAATTTGAAATTTGTAAGTGGCCCCTGATATTTTTACGTTTAGGCCAAAGTGGCCCCCCGCACATCGAAATGTTGAACAAGCCTGGTATAGATGTTTTGCACTATCGGATTTTATGTTTAACCATTTTTTGAAATTTTTAAATGTATTATATAATAAACCTTATTAAAAGACGTTTTTACTGGTAGCCCTGAAAAGTAGTATTTTATGTTTATTAATTGGCATCGCATTATTTTCTTAAAATAGTATTTTCTTTTTTCAAGAAAAGTTTACCTATAATATTTTATATGTTGAAAAGATCAAAAGAGATTTAAAGATTAATTAAAATTCGAAGTTTCTTACAAATATTTATTTTTGTGCGAAAATTAATTGGTATTGGCATTTATAATTATCGATAAGCTAAACCAATAATTCTTTATTGGATAACACCAATGTAATTTCATTAATATTTGAAAATTGTATTATGTATATATTGTTGAACGTGTTTGTCGGGTGCAATTTGGACCTTTTATGTGAGTGATTGTATGCGTGAATGTGTGGGATAATTTTCTTTTTGTTTTTTTTTTAATTTTTGATTTTATATGAATGTTTTTATTTTTCTTTATTTTGTATTTATTTGTTTTTATTTTTTTTAACCACCTTGGTGGTTTGGGGAAACCTGTAATGCCAGGGTGGTATTTTTGTATTTATATCATTATGTATATGTATTTTTTTTTAAATAAATGTTTTTTATTATTATTATTATTATTATTATTATAATTATATATTCGATTTATATTATGACTTAAATGCTCATCAAATCTTTACTAATAATAATAAAATATTATCGATTGTTGTATAATATAAACAATATCTGAATGATAAAACATTTAAAATCTAAAATCGGCTTCAAAAATTTCATGACACAATTTCTGTTAATTAATTAAATATTTTGACTAATCACATTGTTAACTAAAATATTTATTATGTTCAAGTACAAACAAAATCCTTTCGTAATTTTATCAAGCTATAAAATCCAAATTTTCTACGCTTAAAAGCAAGTATATATTTGAAAATACTAGCAAACGCCGAGCTCACCTGTGACTGGTCGCGGGTTAATGCGGTTACTACAACTAATTTGTTAAATTTACGAGAATAATTATGCCACGTTATACTACACAATATAACGTACCTGTACACTCTCTTTTAACGATGTATGTACGAAAAAAATATATATTTAACGATTGCGCAACCTGCTTAATCTAAATGCGACACCATAAACGTGCCAGCTTAATAAAATTTATCGCGAAAATGCGATAGTAATTCAATGTTCGTCGCATGAAAATAGAACGACATTTTTTGATTAAAAATCGAGAAAACTAACGAAATATTGAGTGCTTTCTTTGAGTGGAAATGCGGAAAGTTTTATTTCAGATTTTTTTATTTGGTTCATAATTAATTTTTGAGTTTTTCATGAATATACTATTTTTGACCGTTAGCCACATACATGATATAAAACATGGTCCACTTTTAAAATTTAAATACATATTATAAGGAAATTTGTTTTTTTTTATGTGTACTAACGGAATAAATTTGTATCGACAATTTGTAACAAAAAATAAAAATCGGACATTTGAACTTTTTAAATTTGCAATAAAAAATCTCGTAGTACAATTTAATATATATATAATACATTCTAAATTATTTATTATTTTGTACTAAAAAAATAGTCTTTTAAGGTTTCGTTCGTTTAGTCAAATTAGTCTTCAAATTTTTTGAAGCTAACACATGCATTATATTACATTTGTAACGCGACTCCCTTTCCCATTGGTACCCCTGTTAGGGCATGCCACCCCATGCGGGGGTGGCAGCCCTGAAAAGACAACGGTTCTCCTGCCGAGGGCGGGACGCAAAAGATTTCCGCTGCCGACCGTCGTACGTAGAGCACGCTGTTACCCACGACCCACCCTTCTGCGATACCGATCACGTGTTGTGAGAAAGTATACCGCTATACATTTAAATAAAAATGAAAACAAACACGACCTTTAATATATTTTACACAACCGTACAACTAGTGTTTCTTCTCGGAAAAACTATTAGGGAATTCTCATTTCTCGAGAAATGAAAATCATCGAGAAATCAGTATATCTACGTACAACCAATGTTTTATATTGTATAATACTTTCGCAACATATCGATAATATACCTGCATGCCTACGACTCTACGAGTGATACATATTTTCCAATCACATCAATATATTAAGCTGAAAAACTTTCAGAGCAACCCGCGCACGCTAAAATCGATTCGGCGATAATGTCGACAACTTTTCAAGCATTCCGTGAGAGCGCGAAAGTCTCAAAGTAACGACGCCGAAGTGCCACCGGCGATAAAAAAAAAGAAGAAACTAGACATTATAATACATAAAATATATTTTATATATAATAACACAACTGCGGGGTGAGTGGAAACGGTTAAATATTACGGCCTTAATGCGCGACAAAAGTTCGAAACTTTGCCGTAATAGTGCGGTCGACCATCGACGGTTAACTTTGCCGAACCGGGGAAAAAAGTATATGTGGAAAACGTATATATGAAAATAAACGGGATAGGAAAGTGTTGAAAAAGTGAAGGGAAAAACTTTGCATCTCGTTCGTAAACAGCAAAAGTTCGGCATCTTTGTGAAATTAGCAATTTAATCAATCAGTAATAATGGAGCGGCTTTTTAACTTTTCGCATTATCGGTTCTTAGCACGCCCCGAAGCCATCGTCTGCACTTTAAGATGACAGTTTTTGATTTTCGCGTAATGAAATACATAGTTTGATATATTATTATAGTTTTTTATAAATAAAAACATATTATTTATTCATATAAATAAAAATTTACAAGCTATTTTTGTTAGATTGTAATTAATAAAATTTTGTCTCACAATCAATCATTTTTCGAATACGTAAGTACTAATTTTAAGTAGATATACAAATAAATAAGTACATTTTTTTTTTAAATTTCTTTAAAAAAATAAATCCTTTACTGAAACAGTTTATAGTTAAAAATGATAATTTCTTACAATTATTTCAGCTTATTTGTAAATATTATTATTTTTTTCATTTCTCAAATATTAGAGACACCTATATGAAAAAGTTAAAACTTGTTTCTTAAGTAACAAAATTTCGTTCCACATTCAACAAACATCGTTTTTGTTTCATTTCAATCTATTTAGAAGTCGTCATTTTTCCGACACGATTTCGACTAAATTCCAAAATTATTTATTCGAGTTAAAAATAAAAATACTGAACACATCCACGCAAAACAACAACGAAAATAATCACACCTATTTAAATTACAACTCCAATTATTCATACAAAACGATAAACTAAAATGCAATTTTGAACCGCCCTTAAATGTGCTGTTGACGTGCATGCCATTTTGTAACGCGAAAATTGGACTTCCAGTGATATAGTTATAGAAATATAGAGCTTCATAATATGTCAAAAGGCTTTATGAAAAGACCGAAATTCGTAGACCGTTCCTGGCGTTGACATTTTCATCGCTTATGCTAATAATCAGTTGAAATTTTGCACAGTATTACATTTCCGACGAGCATACTAATTCATAATTATTTCCGTGCTGTTTCCAATTCAAATGTACACGAATATATTATACATATAAAATGTTTACCTCGTGAGTCAATTTTGCAAATTGAATATTTGCATATAATATATTATATATCACTCATTTAAATTTGTTGATCTGGTCTGTAGGTAAAATTCGATCTTACCTATAAGAAAGTGTTTCCTTTTTATATTCACTCCCTTTTTTCGAGCGGTTTGTTCTTTTTTTTGTAACGGATCAATAGAGGGCGTATTGAAAAAAAATCATTCTTAAAATAATATTTAAATAATCGAATCAAATGCAATAATCCGTTTAACAAATCAAGTATATTTAAAAACGAATTTATTATAATATGTACTATCCGATAAAAAAAACACAAGTTAATCCGAAGAATATTCACATCTGAGACAAATTTCCTCGAGAAAAACAGATATTTGCAATTCGAGATAACACATTACAGTCGCTTTTTGCCTTATTCCTTCACCTTAACCGTTTTAAGAGGACGAAAAAGGTTGACAGCTGTGGTCACCAGTGAATGGTTGCTGAAAACATACACACAGGGGTGTGCTTAGTGCGAAATACAACTTGTTCGCGATTCTGAGAGGACTGTGCGAGTTTAACGCTTCTGCAGCATGGAAGTCTTTTATCATGTCCACTTTTGACTGTGGGGCTTACTAAACTTTCCAACTAAACCTCTGAAACTATTATAGTTTATATTGAAACATCTTTATAATAGTTTATGTTGAAACGTCAATTGGTTAGATTCATAACAGTGTATGTTTATATTGATGAACTATTGTAGAATCTCGATTATATAATATGAACCGATTAGAAATCAACGCAATTCAAAAATAAATAAATTTAATTAAAAATAAGTCGATGATTATTGAAAAAATCCTTTTTAAGATAGGTGAAAACTCAAATAGTTGACATTCTATTATATTTGTAATGATTACATATTATGTATTCATTATTTTCGTAATCGAATTTAATTTATTTGAGACCAACAAGATTTTAATAAATTCTATATAATCTTAGTTTAATATCAATCAATATCAATATTATTTCTTGCAAATAACTATTTTTTCATAGTGAATCACGTCTCATTTCTACATGTGCAAATTCTACAAGCCAATAATTTATTGTCGAAGAATTTCTTTCACTAGATTTATATATTATATTTACTTTTTTGATCTTTAAAACGTCTGGAATTTCTAAACTTGACAATTGAGTTGGTTTATTTTACATGTCTACTTGATCAAACTTGGTTAATTTCTTACACTACAAGTCAATCAAACTCATCATAAATGAAATCGTATTTCATATTATTAATTTAGCAAAACCTAAACAAAACATGACAGCTTTGTATATGTTAAACTCGACATGGCTCTTGTTAAATTTACTTTATACGAAGGCAAGCCCACCATCCCGCCTGTTATATGCATCGCACTCCGAAACACGTCATGTCGACAACGGTCAGGTCGCTGACGGCAGCTCGCCGACGGTCAGGTCGACAACGGTCAGGTCGACGAGGATTTATTTAAAATAACGTATAATTCAAAATGTACATACTTGAGCTGCGTGTCATAAATATATGTATATTCAAACGACGAAATACAATTGCAAACGTATGTTTTTATTCGCAGGTTACGTGCATTCCAATGAAAATATTAACCGCGACAAAGAAATATCGACGTATGGATATGTTGCTCTCCTCGACGACACGTCGACAGCGACACCCAAGCAGTACCGTCAGCAGCCAGCATTCCCATGGCTCCTGACATGGCTCGCAAAGCCGAGTTTCTTCCTGAAAACCCGATCACAGACCCTGCAATACAATTGCCCGCTGGCATTATACATGTAAATATACACCGGTCTGGACCGAGTTCCACCAGCGTGGCGCCTGGCGTCGAGATCCTCCAAACAACTTCTTTCAAAATTCTCGACGCCCTTCTTCACGGCATTACGCCATTCTGGTTTTGACGGCGCGAGCTCCTCCCTGCCATCTACCAGGATGCGACAAGACGTCAAGCTTTGCTTCACGATATCTTTATAGCGAAGGTACTGACCACCAGCCCTTCGCTTACCGACACGGAGTTCCGAGTAAAAGGCTGCCTTAAGCAACCTGTCGTCCCCCATCTTCGCGAATTGACCGCACCACCTCAGCCGACCTCCCAACAGCAATGATTCAACACCAACAATGCCAGACTTTCTCAGGATATCTAAATTTGGGACCCGATCCTGCTACCTCACACGCAGACGTTGCCGCAAATATCTCATATGAAAAACATCCAGACGCCTAACATCCTTACTGTACACCAGGTTTCAGAAGTATACAAAAGAATGATAAAGAAGGATAAACAGTCAATTTGGTCTTCAAATTCAAGTCAGTAGATGCCCACACTCCCCGGTTTAAGCTTCCAAAAGCAGCAGCAGCACGCGCAATCCGCGCAGAAATTTCAGGGTCGAGCCGGTTGTCACTGCGGATCATAGTACCCAGGTATTTGAAGGTGTCCTCGCCCTCCAGACTACTTCCAACAAGCTCAAGAGGAGCTACGTTCTAGGGAACCTTTCCAACCGGCTTCCTGAGCACCTGAGTCTTCGACACATTTATAAATAGTCCGAATCTTCTACAAGAGATATCCAGCGGATCAATATACTGCTGTAGACCTTCTACAGTATCAGCCATGAGACAAACATTATCAGCATACAAAGTCTCGAGCACTGGCATCTGGCTCACCCCTTTTCTAGCCCTGAAACGGGAGAGGTCGAAAACACCACCATCGAATCTGATGTTGAGAGTCATACGATCGCCGCATCCCCGAAGGGCATCACCTATCACCGCAGCAAAATAAATGGCAAACAACGTTGGAGCCATCAGGCAGCCCTGCTTGACGCCCCCAGTCACCGGAAACTGATCCGTGAAGCCACCGTCATGCTGAGCCCGGGTCATTATGCCATCATGCAACTGACGCACCAACCCGAAGAGCTTTTCAGGACACCCAACCTTCTCAAGAACGGTCCAAAGTGCAGCCCTCGGCACCCGGTCAAACGCCTTCTCCAGGTCGACAAAACAAAGAAATAGGTCACGTTGCTGCTCGATACTTTTTTCTTGAATTTGTTTTAGTATAAAAATTGCATCAACCGTGCCTCTGTTCGGCCGAAAGCCGCACTGGCTCTCTGGAAGAAGTCCCTCAGCCATAAAACTAAGGCGTCCACCAATGATGCGCGACAGGATCTTTCCAGCCACACACAGCAGCGATATGCTCCTATATGACCCACAATCCGAACGGTTGCCCTTCCCCCATGTAAAGCTTGCAGATGGAGGCATCTTTCCACTCCTGAGGTATCACACCAGCATCCCAGACGCGTCGAATAAGTTTAAAAAGACTGTCACTTATATTTGGACCACCGTACGTGAAGACCTCCGCAGGAAAGCTATCCGAGCCCGGAGATTTATTGTTCTTCATACACTGCAGAGCTCGCTGAAACTCCCCAAAAGATGGAAGCCGATCTAGTTCCGGTATAACCGCAGGTCCCGAAGCGAACCTATGTAAGAAAGATCCGCACCCCGGTTACCCGGATTCAAAACCTCAGTAAAGGGCTCAACCCATCTAGCGAGAACACCCCCCGGCTCCGTCAGCAAACTTACTCGATCCTTCGCATAGACTGCAGCGGTGCCTCTACGCCCCGGCCCATACACCGCCCTGAGGCCCTCAAAGAAGTCACCCATTCGATGCGTGTCAGCCAATCGCTGAAGCTCAGCGGCCCGATCTAACCACCAGCGATTCTTCAACTCCCGTGTTTTGGGCTTCAAAACACGAAGCACACCTCTACGAGTCGCCACATCCACCGTGCCACTCAGAGCACGTCTGGCATTGCTGAGAAGATTACGCATTTCCTCGTCAGAATCATCAAACCAATCCTGGTTTCTCTTACGCGATCTTCCAACCACACTATGAGCAGCCTCATAAAGCGCACCCGCGTAAGAGCGCCACTCCTCATCAACCGACGTACCTTCCAACTGAGGACACGTGGCTCGAAACTTAGAATCGAGCTGTCGCCTGGTATCCTCACAGCCAATCAGCTTCTCACACGCCAGCCTTGAACGAATTCCATGATCCGCTCTTCGCGGAGGTCTGTACTCCAACTTCAGTTTAGACCTGATGAGACGATGATCAGACCATCCTTCAGCACCTCGCATGGCCCTCGTTATCAGCACTTCCTTAATATTGCTTCTTCGCACAATTACATAATCAAGCAAATGCCAGTGCTTGGAGCGAGGATGCATCCATGATGTCTTATACTTTTCAGGCAGCCTAAAGTAGGTGTTTGTAATACAAAGGCCGAATTCCGCACATAGAGTAAGAAGCAAATTGCCATTGGCGTTGCACTTACCAACCCCATGACGACCCAACACACCACCCCAGGCCTCATATTCAGCTCCGAAACGCGCATTAAAGTCACCCAACAAAACTATCCTATCGCCGGAGGGAACATTCAGTAAGATTCCACGTAAATTCTCATAAAACACCCGTTTGGCCTCATCTGAAGAGGTAAGAGTAGGAGCGTAAGCGCTAATAAAATAAATGCATCTGCCATGGGCTGCATGAAGACGCAATGTCATCAGCCTATCGTCAACACCTCTAGGCGGTTCCACAAGCGTTCTCGCGAGACCATTTTTGATCGCGAAACCAACGCCACTAGAAGCCCTCTCAGCTGCAGGTTTACCAACCCAAAAGTAGGTATAACCACCCAAATCCTCACACAGCTCCCCACTCTCAGCCAAATGTGTTTCGCTGATCGCAGCAATATCAATGTTGTAGCGAGACAGTTCGCGAGCAATGATAGCAGTTTTTCTTTCAGGGCACAGACTATTGTCACCATCCAACAAAGTGCGAACATTCCAGGTCGCAACCAGTAACGGCTGCACAATACGATTCTGTTTTTTTCGACCGCATAAAATCGGTCCCCGCATGGCCGCGGTTCGCCACCGGGTGAAGAGTGAGACGAACTATGTTTGGGCCACCTTTTCTAGGCCCCTCCCCTGATTGGGGAAAGCAGAGCGATCCTAAATAGGGCTGCTTTGTCATCAAACGTGCTGCCGAACCCGCACACCCGTCTCAATCGAGTACAAGAGCGACCACTCTCGTCTGACCGCCTACGTGCAGAGAGTCAGCTAGAGGCCAGACCAACCGAAGTCCAGCCCCCCCCACAAACGCTCCATCGCCGCAGGACTTAGTTCTGCCATAAGTAACTTGCTAGGGGTCATCAGCGCGTGAAAATATTTAAGTGAAGAAACAATTGCGCAGATGCAACTCCACTCACTCGTCCTACAACCTCGCACGCCAGTAGAACGAAGTTCGATACGACTGGCCAAAGATACAGGATGCAGAAACTGACCGCAAATATTTAAAAGATCCAGAGATGCGCCCTTCAGGCATGTTACAGATGCCCCGCTACAGTCGTCATGGGAGCCGAAAGCGTTCGCCTCCCAAAAGAACGATGCAGATTTGATGAAAGTTAAATTTTGAACGGAGGGATCACCCCGTAAACAAAATTACAAGACCAAAATAGCCCCGGGCAGTGCTTTGGCAAAGTGGCGGCACTTACTCGCCACTATCCCTAGATAATCATAGCGTTATGTGACTTTTTATAGAATGTCTCTTGCCAAGGAGACATCCATCACCGCTCTTATCTAAGTGCTCCTTGTCCAGGACTGCTATGTCACCATAACAATTAACTTCCGAAGAAGTATCCCCCAACGGATATAATGACCAACGAACGTTCTTTTGCGAACTTTTACACGTTAATTACTCTGTACCTAGTAGTATCTTCATTTATTTATGATTCCTTTGGACATACCCAAATTCCATAATGAAAAGTATATATTGTACAACAGAATCGTTTAATTAGATCGTTTTTGAACCTATATATTTTGTATAATGTTTGGGTTTTATTCAAGAACACTTTTTTTTTTTTTTTAGTAAAAGTAACCACATAAAGTCATACTTTAATTATTTAATTTACATAAATTTATTTTTATATTTACCGGTAAACCGGTAACGCGATCAATTATTTACCGTTTACTGGTAATCGAAATTTGACGATAAATTGCATACCCTAATATGGATGCACGTCCGTCTTCCGAAATACAATGCATTTTCGAATGCGTCATGTATTTCAATTTGAGAAATACCTGCCTAAGTGTTTCGTTTCACGGAAGGTTCACAGTTGCGATCTTCCGTCTGCAGTATGTATTTTGATTTTTCAAATTTTAAAACATTTTATTTTGGATCCGGACCCGACCCGGACTCGTCGGGTATCTAAAATATTGGACCCGGACCCGACGGGTTTTGAAAACCCGGGTTTTCAGTAACCCTATGTTACATACAACCAACGAAGTAAAATGAAATGAACAAATTTATCGCGTTTCTATAAATATTAACGAAAAAAGTTAAACTACACAAATAAAATAAAACTATTCAAATTCGGTACTTGATATTCAATTGTAATATTAAAAAAAAAAAACATCAGTTAATCTGAAAGTCTTTTTTTTATAATTGAATAAACTCAACATATCGATTATTCTATACTTATAATAATCTTCTATAAATCATTGTACGAATTTATTTTTTGAAATTCTCCATTACATTATAGGAAAAATTAGTACGTAACGATATGAATAAAATATTCGCATTATATAATATCTTACAATGAGTAAAATTAACAGTATAAAGATTTTACTGTATTTTATTTTCACGTAAAATAATTAAAACAAAAAACCTCTTCAGGTTCTTTTTTTTTTATTTTTTTATACGATAAGAACCCACCATCCCGCCTATTACATGCACCCCAGTCTATGCTAGCTTCCTGAGCCGGCTTAGCTGGGTACCAGCAACACTAGGCGAAACTACGGGCGCCACATTTACATTTATTGGGAACTCTACATTTAATTTAACTAAACAATCGCGAAGGACTGCTTTCCGGGGGGCATACGGAATTCCAGGCGAGGAAAATTTAACGAGATATGTCTTTCCGCGAACTGACCCTCTTGGCGAAGGTGCAGAATGCACGAAAGGCTAATTTCGAGGAAACGAAATCTATATTGGAAGTTGGCAAACGGTCGGGAAACCCGGAAAACAAGTCCTTTCTTTCATTTTCTGCCAGAGAACAGGACCACAGGATATGATCCGGGTCCTGAATTTCTCCACAGGCACAGTGAGGGTCATTTCGCAAACCAAAATACGTGAGCTTGGCATCGAACGCGCCGTGACCCGTCAAATATTGCGAGACAAAGTGATCGGGCACGACCCACGTATAACTCAGACGCCGCCTGATATCTGGAAAGAAAGAGTAAGTGTGCCGACCAGTCACAGCCACATCCCATCTCTCCTGCCAGACGTCTAGGGCTTTCTCAAACGCGCGTTTTTTAAATTCTTCCAGGGTTTCGTCTTTTCCTCTTCGGATAGGGAAAGTCCCTACTATTAATTCAATATTTTTTCGGAAACAGTAACCGGCAGCCCTCATCTGAACCTGAAGATCCAGAGGAAGGACGCCGGCCACTACCGGTAACGCTGAGTTAGACACGGTTCGATAGGATCTTGTTAACAAAATCAACGGAGCGCGTTGGCAGTTCAGGTTCGTAAATCTATGTTAAAAACATCTTATGAACTGAATACGAACTTGTAAAAATAAGTGAAGTAATAAAACTTGCTGACGACTCAAAGCTATACACAGACATATAAATAAAGAGGAAAAAGTTCAAACTTTCGGATCAAATGAGAGTTTCGTTCGAGTTTAGATTAACGACCACGTATACGTAATGTGTAACTATGTATGCCACTATTTTTCAAAATAAACCTGTTCCAATATGATTGAAAATTTTCTTGAAAGATTTTAATGGATAAAAGAAAAATATTTTTAATAGCTTTGGGGTCCCATATAAAATGTGTTCCAGAATTCAATGTACGTTAATTTTTTTTAGTATACTATTGTATAATATTATTATATAATATTATATAAACATGATCCATTTCACGTAATGAAATAATGGAGTAGAGATTTTCAAGCTACTAAATAATGAAATTATAATATCTTTTACTAACAGCCTATGTCGACAGTACCTACACAATTACATCCACCTAATAATTTGGGCAAATTCTGCTTAACTTTACCTAATTTGCATCTTAGTTAAAATTAAACCAACAGCATATTACATATGAAATTGTTTAAATGAAATAGAGTACCATAAAAATGAAACTATCAGAAAAAAGTCTGCTCAAATATAGCAGGACTTAATTTTTTATCGCTCAATTGCAAAACGCACTCAACGTGTAATTTTTAAAAATTAAATTAAATTTTTTCTCAAGCAATTGATTTGCAAATTTACGGCGCGCTGACACGTAAATGAGCCAAGGCGCGGTCCATAACGTGCACATATTTTAATTTTTTTCCAGCCACACCTTTATAAAGCACCTTTCATGAATATCATACGTGAAAGTTCGTGATTAACTGAAATTATCGTTTGCGACAAAACGAAAAAGAAATAAACACACGCAAGTTAAATATTAAATGCAATTCTGGTTTCCCGTCACGAGTGCCGGTTATTTATGACTTCAGCTTGTCATTAAATACACGCGTGAGTATAATAATAGTTCTGTTTATTATCCTATATATTTTTTCAGCTGTTTGAAAGATGATCGATCAATAAGGACAAAATGGTAAGGTGTCCTTTGAGAATTCTACCTAACGTGTGACAAAATGGAGACAGATATTGATTGCTGAAATGTTGTTCAGGGATTTTGTTTCGACGTACTCAAAATGAAATACGTTATATGTTTGCTAAAAATATTATACTATTTTCGAATTACTACAAATTTATTGAATCTGAAATTTCCATAGATTGCATATAAGTTAATCATTTTCATTATAAATTATAAAAATGAATGAATAGTGATGATTAACGAGAATTCCTTGGATTGAATCAGTTTAGAATAAAAAGATTTTTCATATATTTTTCATACAAATTATCGCTAAAATACAATATGTTCATTATAAACATGACATGGATTAAAATTTCAAATCTCAATTTTTTTCTAATATCCAAGCCGATTCATATCCATCACACTCAAATGAAAACTCTTCCTCCTAACAAAAATCAAACTGACGAACATTCAGTACACCACCAACATGCCGAGAACCCCTTTTAAGTTCTATTAATAAAACTATACGCATTCGAAGCAGTGGCAAATTGAGTATTCAAATGACTTTATCACACCTATAGGACTCGACGACGTTATTAGCCCGAGTTCTGAAAATAGTCCTTCAGCTCCTTGACGGCAATAGTTGGAAAGGTGGTCGTGGGCCAATATCCCAGTCTTTCCCATAAATAAAACCGCAAACCTCTGATCGATATGCGGTTAACTTTATGACGTCACGACTAACCCATTTTCAACCTTTTTATTAGCTTGTTTCTATTAATATAAGGTTTGTGGTGTCTTTATTTTAAAATAACACGAAAGTTTTCGATTATTAAATCAGATAGCCACGTTTGTAAACACTTCATGAATATATTCAGAGTGCTGTATTGTGTTAGAATAATAATCCAAAGATCGATACAGTAATTTTTTTTTTTTATGTGATTTTTATGTATATTTACCGACAATGATGTTTCAAATTGCTTAAATGTTGACCTTTGTATTAAATAAAAAAAAAAAAATTTCTATCATAATTTTTAAGTATGTTGAAAATCACATTTTTTTCGTTTTTCATAAAACTTCGATCAATTTATGCTGAACGGAATGGATTGCGTGTAATATAATATGTATGTGTTTGAATAAATTTAATTTAAATGGCACTTAATTTTCTTTTGGTACGATGAAAACAAAAATTTATTAACCTTTAAGATCGTGTTTCCTATTCATTACGCGCTTCATTTTTTCTCCCGACTTTTTCTATTATTTAAAATTTGTATACATTTTCAAATGTGAAAATTTGTATTTCACAATAGCCTTAACACCATTCTTTCATTGTGTCATTTATTATTTATGAAATTTCCCATTGAAAATTTTTATGGTATGTTTAGAATTTTCATATTTTGTCCATTGTCATCGTAATTCACGAAATTCACGAAAATCAACAAAGATTTATAAATTTCGAACATGGTTTTGGGTGATCTATAAATATTCCATAATATTTATGTACAAAGAAACATCTCGATAACATAAAATTTTTATAGTTATTACATTTTTTAACGAAGAGTGAGCAAATTCAAGAAATATTTATTATAATTTTGATAACAATATAAAAATTTTCGTGTAATTTTTTAGAAGAAAATTTATATTTACTATTTTTTGTGTTAATAAAAAAGAAATGTTAAATTATACGTAGGGTAACCATATTTCCCAGGATCCAAAACGGGACGCTCTCCAAAAAATGCCCCCCCCCCTATATAAAAAAAATGTGTTGTAGGTTCAAAAATTTTCCCTCAATTAATATCGTTAAGGAAGTACACTTCCGATGAAGTTTATTTTCCTACCCATATTTTTTCCAATATCATACATTTACTAACGAATTTATTACTCAAAATAACTTTCAAACAATAGATAATATAATTTTAAATATATTTAGAGAAATATGTAACCACAATCAGAAGTGACAGAAAATAATTTTTGGATTTTTTTCTAATAAGAATAGAACTATAGAAAAATCCATCTTTTATTTTCATGCCATATTTTTCGTTTCACTTAATCGAATTCTTTCATCCTTTCATTATTTTCTATTGAAAAAAAGATGCTTAATTTAAAAATGCATTGAATATTTATTTAACTTTTAGTTTTTATAAAAAAAAACAGCGTTCGAGTTTCGCACTTTTTGCGTCATGTCTATATCTATAATTTTTATTTTTGGAAAAGTTTTCAGCAAAAACCTGTCAATTTTTTTAATTACACGATATTAGTATTGAAAAAAATAATTCGTTTTTCGGTTTAAAAAAATGAAGGCTATCTTCAAATGACATTTTTGAAAATATTAATTATTTCGGTTGAATTTTTGAGCAATTCTTTAAAAAATCGAAAAAATCTAGCAATAATACAAATCAAAACATAAAAATACGACTTCAATTAAATTATTGAGAAAAAAAGATCCAAAACGCATCAAAAAATATAATTTTGATAAATATAAAAAAAATTCAGTAATTTTATGTCCATCAAAATATGTGAATCGGCAAAACGGGACAAATCAAACTATTTTACGAAAACGACGGGAAGAACGCTGGACGCGACAAAAACGGGACTGTCCCGGCGAAAACGGGACGTATGGTCACCCTAATTATACGGCTAAATAATTTTCCATGGAAAATATTTCTATTTACAAAAACGCACAAGTTAATTGAAACTCGAAAATGAAAATATTTCCGTATTAATGAATACCACTATAGTTATGAAGTATAGTTATAGTTATAATTATAGTTATAGTTATAGTTATAGTTAGTCATACCAGTGATTCCCATTTTTTTTAAATCTACAAAAACTGTACATGATTTTCAAAAACACACAAATTTTTACGAGTAAAATGTGAAATTTTTCATATTATAATTACGGAAGAATCTTTTCGACATCGCGCTCTATAGTTTGAGAACATCTGGGATACATATTCGCACATTCGCTCAGTGGTTTTTCGTCGAAGTCAACCGCACCGAATGTCACCGTCGGTCGTTTTAATTAAACGTTTCGCGTACATATGTATCTTCTGTATAACTTACGTTAATGCCGTGACGTTTGAGGTTTAATAAACGCTTAACGTTTGAAAGTAAACATCCTCGGTTAAGGCTCTGGAGATGTATTGGACTTACGAAAAATGTTAAATGAAAAATTTTCAACCTGAATTTTTTTGATATATTAATTTATCAACAAAGATTTCATTTAATCAAACTTACCAACATCTACCAATCATCGAAGTTGAACAGTATTTGATATGATTAGTTGATATATATAACCGTTTAATGTCTTCAATTTGAAGTCGTTTTACCGGACGCGCGGCACATTGACCATCGCAAATTTTTTTTTTGAGTTAGTTTTTGTATTCGCTCATAAAGGCAATGGAGTTTTTTATACAATGGAGTTTTAGTATAAATTTTTTTTATTTAAAAAAAATGCGATAATTTGTAATGGTTCTGAAACGATCTTATAATGATGTGTTAGATATTGTATTAACTGTGTATATTATAATTAGGCATTCTGATTTCTCGATGATTTTCATTTCTCGAGAAATGATAATTCTCGATTTTGCTACTGAAATTTCTCGAGAATTTCGATGTGTGAAAAAATATCCATAATTTTTTTTTCTAAAAAATAAGTCACATTAAATTTGTATTTAGAAAAAAAAAATTGAAGCTTATCGACTGTTTTTCGTTTTTTAGTTTATTTTTTCTATGTATATTGAAATTATAATAGAAAAAATATTTTTATAAATAAATATTTTTGAAAAACCGAATAAATTGACTAAATAATGTACAAATACACATGTTGATCGAATCGAAGCCATGAATGGGAATAATTTTTTACATACATATATTATACATAATATATTCTTTTATTTATTATCATAATTTCATTATTGTATAAAAATATATAAAATAAAATATCATAGTGATATATGACATTGTTAAAGCACTATATGTTTTGTTTCTCAAGATGTTTTATCTATTATACTTTAAATTTTGTTGGCTGATTTTGTTCATTAACTAATTAATTTTTATATTTTCAATTAAAAAACATCTATTTTTTTTAAAAACCGATCATAAATAAATATATCTATGTATATGCCTAAAGCCCTTAATCAATTATTCTTACACACCAGAATAATAAAAAATATATTTTTGTGTGAATATCTTAAGAAAAAATTTTCAAAGAGAACCTTTTAAAAAGTATGCATATTTTCAAATCATGTACACCGATTTAAAATAAAACTGTGATTTTAAATCTTAAATATTAAATTTACATAAATTTTATTAATAAAAAAATAACTATGAAAATTCTCGAGAAATCTGCAAGTTTCTCGATAAATGAGATTCTTAATTTTGGCATTTTCCTCGAGGAATTCTCCAGAATTATTTCTCAACAAGGGACACAAATTATAATGATAATATCTATATATCGATAGGTTCGATCTCCGCCGTGTCCATACCGTGGTGTCGGCTCGTCCGATTTTCTTTGAAACTTTTCCTAACCTCACTACACCATCACACATCCAGATTTTACCTATATTAATTCTATTCTCCAGTGTCACACCGCTTTTCACGTGTAACTATAATACTTCCCTCCCAAATAATTTCGCTACTTATCAAATCCGCGTTAAAATTTAATCGTGCGCGTTTAACTCGTGTTGTGTCATATGTGAAGGATTAAATATTTCTCCGAATCGTCCATTAAGAACGTTTCTTTTTTCCAGGTTTTTCCAGAACATCGTCCGGTTTTTCCCTTTTTTTTTGGAACGCAGTTGCAGCTCTACAAAAACGTTCTATCGCACGTGCGCCCATCGTGTGCTTTTTAATTAACTATCTCATTTATTGTAACTCATCTTATGTTTTCTCGAATTCTATGCATCGTGTCATTTACGAAAATACACATTTCTCGATCCGTGTGTAAAAAGTGCGTTTCCAGTGATAGAGACTGCCCGTGTTTACAAAGGACGGTAACGATTTTAATTTTCCCATATTGTGTTAAATCTGAATGTAATTAATTTAATTCACTTTTTGTCCGATTGCAAATAACCATACGGCTTTTCACCCCCGAAATTGACGTTTAATTTTTGTTTTGTTTTATTCTGTTATAATAGAGGGGAAAGAGACAAAATCACACGCAAAATAAAAAAAAATCGGTTTTTTCGTTATTTACAAACCTTCGGCCGCGCATCCCTTTAGTTTGTGTTCGACCTCCGCCGTGTTCGGTTCCGCGACGGAAGACGCCCGAACATATGGCGCAACCATAAAAGGGGACCGACAAAAGACGCCCTGGACATAACGCGCCCTAGACAAAACGCGCCCTAGACAAAACGCGCCCTGGACAAAACGCGCAATGGACAAAACGCGCAATGGACAAAACGCGCAATGGACAAAACGCCACCTGGACAAAACGCCACCTGGACTAAACGCTACCGGACATAATACTAACAAATTAAAATTATGCGTTTTCGAAATAATTAGTAAACATGTAGAATATACAATAAAATTAATATGTTAAAATAATTTTTTTCCAATATAATTAGGATTGTAAACATTAGAAATAACTAATGTTTAATTAAATATTCGATATTCGATATCTAGCCAGGTGCTTTCAACTGAAATCGAAGCATATAAGTATTATACATTATTTTCCAAATACGAAAATCAGGTGTTGTCAATCTCCATTTCAATATAAATCGAACCGTAAAAAAAAATTAGAAGTATGAAAAAATACGAATTAAAAAACGTCGAATTAAATATACGATATCTAGTCAGGTGTTGTCAACTACAATCGAATTACTATCCAAATACGAAAATTCAGGTACTGTCAACTGAAATCGAAGCATATGAATTATTTTACGAATACGAAAAGTCAGGGTGTTGTCAATTTCCGTTCCAATATAAATCGAACCGTAAAAAATTAGAAGTACAAAAAAATACGAATTAAAACGTTTAATTAAATATTCGATATCTAGTCAGGTGTCGTCAGCTATAATCGAATTACTTTCTAAATACGAAAAATCAGGTGTTCATGATGGAAAATAAAGATTTGCACAAATATGTGGAACCAAAACAGGATTTAATTTTGTAAGCTCCTTTTTTCAAAAAAAGGGCACTTTTTATGGTCAGCTAGATTCTAAATATTTTCATTTAGTCCATACGATTTTAATACGATGTCATTTTGAACATTCAAATCTCATCTTCAATTTCTGACATTTCATCTTGACGAATTTCTGCTATGGAATTAACAATTACAGGTGCCTTAGTCAAGAGAACGCCATAAAGCGACCTATTTTATTTCTTTTTTATATAAAAATTTAAACATAAAGAGTACTTACTTTTAATACAAATTTGTAAATTTCCGGTAAAAAAAATTGTTACGTATTGAATATTATTAAAATTTTGGGTTATTTTGAACGATTTTTTTATTTTCGTACGGAATTGTAATTATATTTGAAACAATTGTTCAGTGATGTAAGTGAAGCTCGGATACAGTTTTATACCTGCGTTCACGTGTACATGTATGTATTGTTTAAACATGTGCTTCCTCGGTGTTGTACATTTTTTTTAACTATGCCTTGTAAGGGTGTCCGTGCATCATATGTATATCGCCTCGCCCTCTCAAGGTCTGCTTATTTTTTTCCGCACTGCTTTCAATGATGCGGGATGCGTTTGTTTTTATGAAAAAAAATTCTATTTTCAAATTGTGTATGTATGAAGTATGACTAATAATATTATAAATTGTAGTCTATTATATATGAAAAAAAATTGTTGTTTCTTTAAGAATCGTAATGAATATTTTAAGATCTCAAAATTAAATGATTGAACATGCTATATTTTCAAAATATGAGCCGTTACACATGAAAGTGGTGTAATTTTGAAAACAGTGAGTTAATGGTGACAATGTCGTAAGAAAGAAACACAATTATCAGGTTCATAATATTAATTTTTTCGGGATATAAGACGTTGTGTGTGACAGCATTTTTGGTGAATGAATAAGCACGAGTATAGTATGTGTGTTAGGCAAGGGCGTCAAGATTACTTACACATTTGCCCATTCATTTTACGGCAAATAATTTTTTTTTCGCTAAATATGTACAGTTGTAACGGCCGAATATTTCCTTTAGAAAACATTACGAAATTGCATACTCTTCCAGTTTCACTCTAATGAAAACGCGACGGTTGCTGCAATAAATATTTGCGACATTTATGATGATGTTTTAGATGTCAGAAAATGTCAACGCTGATTCAAAAATTCAAATCTGGAAATTTCAACTTATTGTTAGAAATAAGCCTCGAAGTGGACAACATTGTACAATCACTCATTTTTTCATACTTCTAATTTTTTTTACGATTCGAATAATATATACATATATTGGAATGCCGGTAATGTCGGTAATGAAAACACTTGATTCGAGTCCATTTCGATGGATGTCCATTCCGACGAGCATTCGTTGAAACGGCACAATTTTTCGTATTCGGAAAACAATTTATATGTTTCGATTTTAGTTGGTAACACCTGATTTTTCGTATTCGGAAAGTGATTCGATTATAGTTGACAACACCTGACTATAAAAAAAAAATGTATATGCTTCGATTTCAGTTGAAAGCACCTGGCTAGATATCGAATATCGAATATTTAATTAAACATTAGTTATTTCTAATGTTTACAATCCCAATTATATTGGAAAAAAATTATTTTAACATATTAATTTTATTGTATATTCTACATGTTTACTAATTATTTCGAAAAACGCATAATTTTAATTTGTTAGTATTATGTCCGGTAGCGTTTTGTCCATTGCGCGTTTTGTCCATTGCGCGTTTTGTCCATTGCGCGTTTTGTCCATTGCGCGTTTTGTCCATTGCGCGTTTTGTCCAGGGCGCGTTTTGTCTAGGGCGCGTTTTGTCTAGGGCGCGTTATGTCCAGGGCGTCTTTTGTCGGTCCCCTTTTATGGTTGCGCCATATGTTCGGGCGTCTTCCGTCGTGACACCGCCGTGTTCATATCGCCGGACCCACTCACCCGCGGGGATCGGCGGTGCGCCTGTAATATCGCGGGGCCGCTAAAATCTCGGCCGCGTCTAGAGACGCGCTCTTTCCACCTCCCTTTGATTAGGTCATTAATAACGCGTTGCGTTCGCGAACAAAAATACATTAATATATTTATATAAGAAAGAATGGCGACGAATGAATGTATTGGCAGCCAGAGGTTATTAAATGTATGTTCTATGTATTTAACCATCGACGATAATTGACGCACAAGCCTTTCTCTAGGAAAATTTCAACTCTCATATGCTTATATACCTCTTAACACAACTACATATATCCCATAGTAGAATGTTATATAACATATTTTATATACAATAGTAACACATAACCCGTAAACAATGGACCAACTGTGAATCCGACTAAAATCATAGATATTCTCACTTATTTTAAATTGACTAATATCTATTAACATATTTGGTTAGTGTCATGCCCTATGTCATAATAATTAAAAATTAACCACATGCTCCTGTAATTAGTCTAAATTGAAACAATTACGACATAAAATATTAATCAATTAACAATAACTAACTCACTTCCGAACAATACAGAGATACACCTAATAGGATGAAAGCATGAAAAAACTAATAAAGAGAACAACTTGCATGATCAGTTAATTAGTTAACAAACAAAACTCTTCGGTAATGGTAAAGACCAATGACGTGTGTTCTACCGAGGTCTGAACCATGTAGGACCAACGGTCTCGCCTCGTCTATCAAACTGGTGATCATTACGATCGCAAAGTGGGCAGCGAGGGCGCAGTCTGCTCAGTCTTTAACTCGTCTGTCCCGCTGGGGGTCATTGCGACCCGCTCAGAAGACAGCGACCACAGAGTCTAGCACATAGACACGCGTATCGTTGGTCTGAGAACCTCCTTCGCTGGCATGGGCGGACTGGTTCTTATGGTACATGTCCCTCACCGAAATACGACTTGGGCTAGCGCGGTGAGGTATAGCCTAGACTGCCGCATTTGTCTGGCAAGGCCTTGTCCTGCAGTGGATAACTTATAGGCTGCTAATGATGATATATCGATAAAACATTATTTCATTTACATACATTCAATGGAAATTTTATATACCCTAAAGACAAAAAAAAGTTCCGGGTCCCTAATACGCGCCTTTGATGTTCCGTTTAGTCACTAATTTACGACGAAATTTTTCAAGGTTCATAAATTTACGAAGCTAGACAACTGATCTTTCATTTTACATTAAAAAAAAAGACAAATATGTCGGGAACCTTCGACCACAAGGGATGAAAGGCATCCGTATCGAATTACAATGATGATACAAAAGCGTGAAATGTCCATGATTTATTAATGTGACGGTTTTTTTTGCATGTTTCAAAATTATAGACTCTTGTTTATATTATGGTTTAAGAATTTAGTAAATAAAACAAAAAAAAAGTGTTAAATCTATTTAATATTTGGTATTACCACCCTTATTTTTAATTATTTCTAATATTCTATTTGGAATTGATTTATACAAATTATTAATAATATCTTCATTTATTTCATTACTCCAAATCTCTTCGATGTTTTTTTTTTCAATTGGAAAATATTTTTCGACTGTTTTCTAGCTAATTTCGTCTTTATAATGGCCCACAAATGCTCGATGGGATTGAGGTCCGGACTGTTCCCAGGCCATTTAAAGACGAAATCTGATTTTTGTCCTTGTATTTTGTAATTTGTAATTAAAATATAGTATCAGGAATCGCTTTATAAAAATATAAAAAAATAATAATAAGGATTTATCAAACGGCTTGAGCTCAATGACAAGGCGCAGAGTCGTTTTGGAAAATCCAGGTGATCGGTATATTGAGTAATATCCTCAATTGCCGGCAAAACGTTTTCGTTTTTATGATTTTTTTTATATTTTTTTGCATTCACTGTACCTTCGACAATTATTTAAGGCCCCAAACCGAACGCGTCATGCAGCCCCATATCATCACCGAAGGGGAAAACTTCACCGTCGGTGTGACACAATGCGCGTGGAATCTTTCCAGACTTTCGACGCACACATCTCTGTCCATCCCGAGCAAATAAATTAATCTTTGATTCATCTGAATAGATTACTCCTCCAGTCATTTAAAGACCAGTTTTGATATTCTTTGGCCTCTAATCGAGTTTTTTCCTCATTTTAGGGGTCAATAGGGGTTTTCGCCGATCGTCTTGATCGGAATCCATATTCTTGGAGCCTCCTATGTACTGTTTTGCTCAGAATTTTTACTTCACTGGTTGACGCAAATTCTAATAAATTTCTTGTGAAGTTTGAAATCGATCCTTCATCAAAAATTTTTTAATCGACGGTCATCGCGAGCAGTTGTCGATCTTCCTCTTCCGCTTCCTTTTTTTTCGCTCTAAAGAGCCACTTTCTCTGAATTTCCTGACAAAATTACTCACAGCACGTGAAGAATATCCAACTCTTCTAGAAATTTCTGCGAAAGATTTTTTTTCTTCCAACAAAACGACGATTTTCGATTTTATGGCAACGGACATTTGTTTTGTTCTTTCCATAGTTCACTGGACGTTTACACGAAGACGGTTGGCAAAACACCGCCGGGATTTCAAAAATAACGAAAGTTGTTCACATGTGTGCATATTGCATTTCGTCATAATACAAAAAAAAAAGGTCAAAAATCGGAGCATATTTCTAGGAAAAAAATTGGTTTGAATGCAACGCATCGGGACCGGAACTTTTTTTTGTCTTTAGGTAATATAGGGAGAAAGGTTGGTTTCACGATTTGTCTCGTTTAGACAAACATACGAACGGACTGGTTCATTTTGTTTTTCAACTGCGCTATTCAAACAGTGCTATATAAAAATATTTTGAATTTAATCTAACAGAAAGTTTTATTTTAAAAAAATACAGCATACCATATTATATTTGGCAGTTAACTTCTACGGTAGTGTATTCGTTTCTGGTTTCTGTTTGTCGTATATTTTTATTACAGATCACAAATCATCTAATTATGTTTTTATGATTTTTTTATCATGAAATGCATAATTTTAGTTTTTCATGAATTTTTCATGAATTTTTTTACTTGTGGAAAAGTGAAGGTCGAACTAAATTGACCACAGTAATAGAATTACCCACCACAGGTCAATTTAGGACAACTTAATTGTATACCACACTCTAATTTCCTAAATACCGTTTAAACACGAAACTATTCCGGAAAATTACCGTATCTAGATATTCAGACAAGAAAAACTCTCACTATTTTTATAACCCTTAGTTAAATAATAAAATTAAGAAAAACAAATCTCATTAAAAAACATATGATGATAATAGGTCATTGCACAAGACCTTTTTGGTTACGAAAAAGTAACCGAATCCGTCAAATATAAAATATTTTCAGATCAAATCAAATTTATCCACTGATTACACTGCGTATAGAGATTTCGAAATTATCGTAATCTATAATACCTATATAATATCATAATATTATTATCTGTATTATCAAAATAAAAAAGTTACTACCAATAGTGAAAAAATAATTCTTTTCAAAACTGGGATAAAGACTTTAAAAAAAACGACAATTTAGTATTTAGTTGTTATAATTGTAAAATTAACCGCCACGAAGTTTAATAATATAATATTTATGAATATTTTTTCCATCGAAATAATGTATTCATAATAAAATAAAAATCATTTATTTTATGATGTAAAGTTAAAATAAATAAGTTGATACTAGTAATACCGATGATCTATTCTCAACAAATAACCGATAACAAAATTTGCACCAAATCAATGACTATACAAAATTAAAACAAAAATAAAAAGGTTGAAAAACATCCCTTCAAACATACCACCAACACTAAACAAATCCATCGCCATATTTACACCACTATACAAAACTGCGATCATCACATTTGCGTTTACCACGGCCCGTCACGTCAAATAACCATATTCGAACTTGTACAACCTCAAAAGTACAGTTTCAGAACCGACTGGCTTTCCTTCGAGTTCGGATCCCTCGTTGACTTTTAAATCGTAGCGCGCACATTCGGCAGTCGATACACTTGCAGCGCAAAGCTCATTTATTCGTTTGCAGCTTTGTCCGCGGCTGAATACAAAGCAGCTTTCGACGTCGCGTCTCCGCTACATGTTGTTCTCGATCGGGTTATAAAATCGACCTGGTATCTGGGTCGAGTGGTGACACTTTCATTATATCATCGTTTTCATATTGTGCTCGTTTTATTGCCGCTGTGTTCGATTCCGATGAAAGAGTTTCCATTTTTCGCGTTCTCCGGCGTGTTTTGTTGAGGTTCTGATTGCTGATGCGAAAAGGATGGGTCCGAATTAAATCAAGGTTGTTTTCATAAACAGCCTTGAAAGTGGAATAATTTTGGGTGTTTTTTTTATTTGTGTTTTTACGGTTTTGAGCGGAGTTTGTTCGAGTTTACATTGTAATTGAAGTTAATGCCGCTTATTAAAAATGTTTGTTTTGGGCTTTGCTTTCGGATGAGTAATGAAGAAAAATTTCACTGTTGATTGAATTAAAAAGATGTTTACGAATAGTAAATATTCAAAAATCAAATTATTTCTAATTGTAAATATTTTAAACGCTTTGTTTAAAATAATATGTACTACATTATTTTGGAACAATAAAATACAATTCATTCAATAACTATGTATGTGAAACATAAAAATATTTTTTTATCAAATTCCACACAAGTGATATGAAATTTTGAATTTAAAATCAACGGAAAAGATCTACATATAAAATAATAAGTATATTAGTATTCAAAAATGAATACAATAGTTTTTTAGAATCAAAATTGAATATATTTAAATTCTTTCAAAACCTTTACTAAGGATAGGGGTTACAAACAAATCCCCTATGGATCTGAAAATTTTCTTTCTTGTGAATCCTTTATACAGATATTTTCATGTGCCATATACCAAAGCCAAAATTGACTTCTAATTTAGTGAATTTATAATATTTTTAGTGTAATTCGTTTTTTTGTAATTTTATACGCAGGGTTCAAAATTAATTTTACCATACATAAATATAAAAAAAAAATAATTTATACTATAAAATCGAAATTATAAAAAAATGTCGACAAATCATATTATATAATTTTTTTATCATGAATTTTTTTTATATAGTATACAATTTATTTGTTTTCGTTGCAATTTTAAGCTTTTTTAATACCATTGGAAGTTCAAAGATATATTTTAACGATAAAGTCATACCTAATAAACCAATTACCAAAATAATCCTTTTCCAAATATGTAGTTTTAGATCAACTATACGTAATTTCGTCCAACAAAAGAAAATTAACAAGAATTCCCAACACTGAAATTATTTTTTTTAATCCCCCCACACCCCGCCCGCACCTCACGCAGCATCCACTACCAACTATTCCCAACATCCAATTTCACACTCCGAAACCAAATTCCACACTTACACACCCACCAGACAATGTCGAATATCGGAAAACGCTTCGATGCTATGCGGGTTAAATAATTTGGACGGATCCCGGGTCTGCTGGACGACCGCCGTCAATCACCGGTCGTCGGACCTGCGGCTACAGGCCCGAGTCCTTCGCACTCCATACATCAGATCAATGTTTCAGTCCTGTGCCAGGATCACCTTATCAATTCGGGGCCCTATATATAGCTCATTAGGGACGAATGCGGATTACCGCCGTATCGGTCCTCGTCCGTCTCCTGGGTCACTATCTATCTGTCGTTGCGGAAACGCTTGTCCTATCGCTTGTCGATCCGTCGAAAGTCCCAGACTTAACTATATCGAATGGCTGATGTCGATGGAGATGCTGTGTGTGTAATTTTGGGGTGCTTGATAGCGGTGAGCGAGTGTGAGTGTGCTTTATCGTTTTGTGCGTGTATCGTAATGAGAGAGAGAGAGAAATCTGAAATGTCTTAAGTCTTAAGTGAATAGTTTTATTTTAATTTTTTTTTATTTGAATAAAATCGTGAGTATAACTATGTTGTATATAGAAATGCGAGAGCATATTTAGTTTGTAATTATGTTCGTGTGGTTTCGTATGCTTACGATCCCATTCATCAGGAGTCTCCCTTCAAAACTATAATTATTCAATAAATATAATATATTGAACGTGTTAAAAAAAAAAAATTATATTTATTTAAATTATAAAATTCATCTATTCATAAAAATCAATCTTTGTTTAAAAATTATTGAATCCTAAATATAGAAATTAATTTTTATTTTTATGCAAATTGTTTTTTTGTATTATATTATGGGCATGCACAGATGAGAGTGCGGTAGAAATTTGAATATCTGAAATGCCTCATATAAAATTCATAAAATAATTTAATATTCAAAGAATTTATTATCTGCAGATTCTTGTTATTGATGAAATAAGCCAAAAGCTCTTCTGAAATTTCATTATATCAATTATAATATTTCATTAAAAAAGCATTTTAAAAAGTGTTACCTATTTTAAAAACCCTTTGCGACCGAACGTCGCCGCTGGTGCGACATTTCTTGTTTAGCGTACCGGTCGTATGTCGCGCTATATGCGACAACATTTTAATTTCTTATATTGACCTTGAATTACCTTCAATTTATATTTTTTTTCATTTATAACATAACATAAATCTTATATATTATTTTTCATAGCACATAACTAATTAAATCTATTTGATTCTTATAGGAATTAATTAATTTTGTATTAAAAGGAAATCGTATCTGATTTCTGATCAAGTGTTAATTTTCATAGTGACTCTTTCATAGGTAATCAACATTTCAAAATAGCTGCTTCTAAAATACGATTTGAATCCCGATATTTATATTTTAATAAATAAAACTTCGAAAAAATTCTCTACTAGCTTTTGTAAGGGATTTTAAAATAGTAAGTTTTTAATAAATATACTCAAATTAAAATTAAAGATTATCACTACTTTTACAGTTTAAATGATTATTTTTTTGATTTAAGATCTTATACTGTCTGAATAAATTTTTTGAAAAGATCAAAATACTTTTTTTTTTTCATTTTAAACTCGCGAGTATGAAATCCGAACAACGCCTAAAATCAACGAGGGCCGGAAGCAACACAAACTTGAAAATAAATTCGGCCGCAAAGGGTTTTAAATTGTACAAATTAATCATAAAACTGCATTTGTAATAAAATTAAAATTGTCGTTTTGAACACATTGCAATTAAATTGAAACACTAATTAGTTAAAAAAATCATCAAAGACTCGTTATTGGGAATAATAACAATTTTTTCACAAAGCAAAATTGTATCGTTCAATGAACTTTCAGACACGAAAATGAAACGACCGAAAATTAATTTTATTCATGTTTGTCAATGCAAATCCCAAATTTTGAATAAAAAGATTTCGGATGGTGAACAAAGACCAAAACGAACGTTTGTGTAAAGTGAGATGAATAAAAAGGTAACGACAATTCGATGATCGAAGCTCAACGGACAGTACTTCGTTTTTAAAGAAAATTGAGAATAAAAAGTGAACTTTTTTTCGGTTTTATTGTACATTTTGTGGAATGTTAAGGAAAAAATTTTTAATTGAAAAACGTTTCGGCTCATTTTACAATGATACGGTTACTAATAATTGTTTCGGTTATTGAAGTAAAATGACAAGAAAACAAATTAAGCAAAGCGATTTATCTAAAAAGTTCTTATGGCGATTTCCTTTTCCTGTTACATCAGAAATATAAATTTTATTAAATATTCACAAATATAATCTTTTGATTAACATGAAATATATTTAATAAATTTTTGCTGTGATTTTTTTTGTCACAAATATCAATATTTCTTTAAAAGTACTAACATTTATTTTTCGGTATTTTTCTTTTCACTATCACTATCATTTTAAACTGTTTTTTTTATCATTTCATTATATTTGTCATACATATAAGTTATTATTACATATCGATAAATCAAAAATATACCAACATGCATGCTACTACAATAATATTTTTTCAATTGCACACTAATAATTTTAATAATTCTTATGCATTCTTAGGGTGTTTTAAAGCTAAACAACTTTATGTTATATTTCAATAGGGGAGCACTGAAAACCACGAAGTAACACCCTTAAAGGTGAGTGAAATTTAAAGCCACGTCGTTAAAACGTGACCACGTGTTTTAAAACAAATTGAAATTTGCGGATTTGAGTAACGTAATATTATATATAATATATAAAATTGTACATCTATCCACTAAACACGATCGCATCGTATCTTCAACATTTTATAAATATTTAAAAGACCTGGAATGAGCGTGACTTATCTCACTTTCTAAAGAACCGTTCAATTTTTTTCTCTGATTCGAAATTTCATGAAATAAAAATATGTGTGCGGGTCGTTTTGTAAGTTTTATCATAAAACATGTTTAAAAAAACTTATGCCATTGTAGAAAAATGGCATAATTATTTTCAAATTTTGTTTTTGCAATCGATAATAGCTGTGTTTTGATTGTATGCAAGATTACTTCATGCAGTAGGCGGAATAATGTTGATGTTGCATGAAAATTTAACGGAATCTACCTAGTAATTTGAATTAATATTTACTGCTTGCGCATAACATACGGCTATAATAATATTTTTCAATACTTTCATTTTAAAATTTATCATAATAATTTTATCACTAAAATTGTGCTGTTTAGTTTACAAGAAAAAATGAAACTTTGTCGTTTTTGCAATTTCAAGCATGTTCATCAAATTCACTCAAATAAAATTAGTATACAAATGCACCAAATTCTACTAATTACTGAAGCTAAGCAATATTCATATATAATCATAATTTAGTGAGAGATAATTTGAATATTCAGCCTCTTGAGAATTAGTTTCTAGTGAAAAAAATTCAAAATTATTATTTATTTATTCAACTCTTTGTACATACCTATATAATATAATTTCAAAGTTTTAATTTTGAAACCACAACAACATTCCAATCGCTCCAAAGTACCATAGTGCATATAGAATAAAAAAAACTATTAAATATTTATATGTGATAGATATAAAAATAAAAAATATAATTTATCACAAAACTATCGAGACGAACCGCCAAAACACAAGAGAAAAAATCGAATCGATGAAGAAGACCCGCATAAATGCAATGCGAAAGCAAACATCAAAGAATTTATGTTAATAATTTTCTTTTGAACGTTATACCAAATAGCCGCCGCCACGACCGAGATAAGCCTCCCTAGGGATATCGTGTACAGGGACGCCTTTCTGTTTCGGATCCCACTTTTCCTTGCCGACATTCTTTTCGAGTGGATACACCAGGACGAGGAAAATTATAAGTACGGCTTTGTCGGCGGAGTGTTTCTCTTTCCTCGCTTTTTCTACCCCCGTTCGTCTGCTTTCCGATTTTCCCGCTCGTTTCTCAGTCTCGATGGTTGATATCTCATGGTAGTTTACATGTAAAGTCGGAATAGATATGTCAGCTTTAATATCGGTCGTGTCTCTTGAGAGAGTGTGCTACGTTTTTTTCAGTCTTTCTGATATTGTGTAAACGATTTTTTATGAGCTGGCTTGCGTCGGTTTTGTATGAATATTTAAGATCTCGTGGGAATTTTTCAAACTGTATTCGTTTTTTTTTTTAGTCGGTTGATTGTATATCGTTGACACTTTTTAAACTTAAACCAGGGCCAGTACCGATTCCGACTCCGACTCCGCGGGGTCAAGAAATCGTAGCATTTTACGCAGAATCGGTAAATTTTGATGCGAATGTATAGCCCTGATTTAAACCTTTCGTGACAAAAAATGACTTGATTCATTGTTTTATTTATATATTTTTGATTATTATGGGAAACTGACTTTTGACTTAATCGACTTTGATTCCAACCCCGACTCCAATTCGGACTTGAATGGTTTTAATAAGATCAAATTTTCTCGCCAACGCTTAAAATTAATATTATATTTGGTAATAGAAACACATAACAATGATTTTCAAAATAAATAAACACCGCAGAAATCTTATTAATTAAAAATTTGAAAAAATAGCTCCCCAAACTTTTATATTTTATTATAATAATAAATAAATTAAGTTCTCGAATTATTTGATATGGAATTTTTTTTTCAAAGAATACTATATTTACGTTTAAAAAAACGAGACATATGTCGGGTTGTGAATACGTCAACGAAATATAACCGATCTTTTGTTTTGACAGTCCGTACTAGACAAAGGAAACAATCGATTTTAGTCATTACATTGAAAAATAATAAAAAGATATTTTATTACTCTGACTCCACGTAAAATGCTATGACCCCTCGATTCCGACAAAGTCGAATTCAATACAATCCTGATTACAAAGTTGATTTGAACCAGTATCAACCAGTTCAACAAATAAGGGGACGCACGTAAAATACTAGATAATGAACTTTGTAACCGGTCAGCTTAGTCAGGTGTGAATATGAACGTGAAGAACTCAGGTACTGTTGTGGTAGATGTTATCTGCGGCCCCTTATTAGGTCACAGATTCTCAGGTGAAGCTGAAGATCAGACGATGAGCAGAACAGGTGGACTTGGCCTTGAACACCTGTCCGCTTATGAGGATAGGTATATGATCTCGGGGGTTTCGTCAATGAAACTAAGGGTCACTCGAGCCGATGACACAGCATTTATTGGTAAAAATCAAATACAGGTGGTTACACAGAGCTTATAATATACTTTTAAGTTTAAATATAAAGTGCAAAATAAAGGAGTATGCGACTCCACACTTGAAATCTCTGGTCAAATTGACCACGCATGGGAGATATACATACTCGTATATCTGCGGGGCGACGCGTTTCGCATACCGTCGCGACGGTATGCGAAAATCTAGAGCAAGCTTAGAAAAGCAATTCTGAATGGATGAGCTAGGCGGGAGCTTTGCCCCAACAGCACAGTTCTCATCCACAAAATAATTCTATTGGTCCTGATAGGCGGGAGCTTTGCCCCAACAGCACAGTCATAACCAGAGAATTTACTCTTGAGACAGTCACACGATGTCTTGTCGATTTTCGAAAATGTTCTCGTTTATATGGCCGAGCGCCGTGCCCCCTTTCGGGATGTCTTGCACGTATCGATAATTGTTTTTTGTCTTCGACGGGAACAAAGGGGGCCTTCATGACGGTTAATGAACTTTTGGAGTCCTTTTCTATGACCCGGTCCCGAATGTTTGGTGTCCCTATTCGGGATCGTCGTCCGGATGGCGTAGCTTGTTGTACTTCAATCTAAACAGGAGATGTAGATGACATCTCTTTTGTACACGATCATACATGGCGTTTTTAAATATGATGTCTCTATTCCACTTCAAATGGTTGGATGTGTGCTGATCTCGTGTGGTACCCGGAACTAATGGTGTTGATGACTTTCTTCGGTTTTTGAGTGATAAAACTATGTTTTTATATGCGACGCCGTGGAGCTTGTCGCTGGGTCGGGCGCACTCGCTTTTAATAGCTTTGTCGTAAAACGTATGCGCGTTGGGTCTCGGATCGAACTTTCGATCGATGATTTTGATATTTGCAATTGCGAAAAATTTGCCACGTTACAACTTTCATTTTTTTATATTAAATATTATTTACACTCCGACCATAAAATTGTTTCATTAACTTTTAATAAGACAAATACATAATTTTTTATAACTTTTTATTTTGACATATTAGTTAAACTTACATAGTTTTGACTTGCCCTAGTATGATGATTATTGTTTTCATCACTATACAAGTCGCTGAATGAAGACATTTTCAATCTTTTTACAAAATAATAATTTATTTACGAGTATATGTACATATAATCGATCCTCATCCGATCACTATCATAAAAAAATAGTATTGAAAAATTATTTTCTCCCCATTAACCTTTAAAACAATTAGACAACATCACGTCCGCATTCCTACATAAACATAACAACGAAAACGACAAGATAATACCGGTGCCCCTTCGTCGTCACAATAACCCGCCCCCGAAACAACCTCCCGCTGTGAAAATCGACTTTCCGACCAGACAACACTCGTCACTCACTTGAGGCACCACAAAATAAATAGCCAGCACATCCAACACGACCTGGACCCCGCTTTTATGACATAACTATCTTTTATGCCGTCCGTATCGAGTCACGCGCCGCGCTCACAATGGCCGACGTTTCAGCTGAAAGGACACACCGCACGGGATGCGGACGTGTGCGTGAATTTTATATTTCGAACTCGCCTTTTCTGTTTTTGTGTACACACATATATGTATATTTATATATATATATATATATCGTGTGCGAGTGTGTTTTCTGTGTTGTGTGTTTGTTCTGTTCGGTGAGCAAGTGTGAAGGAGAGCGCGACGTGTAGTCCAAACAGTGTGAGGTGATACGTTTGCTCGGCGGATTCTTATCGTTAAATATTTGCAGATATTTCAACTTTACGTGTGATTTATTTAGGTTTTGCTCCAAATTCGGAATTTTAAGCATATATGGTTAATTGACAGTTGATTTAATTAAATAAATATATGGTTAATGCGCTAAAGGTTAGATAATTAAGTGAGTGATCGTTAATCACCCTGAAAATTTTCAAATGAATTTGTATAAACGAACGGTGGTTTCTGTTTGTGTATGTATAAAATTCGGAGTTTTAGATGTATATCTATGTTTAGGGTGCATTTTTTCGAGGGTTGAAATATATTATCTCATTTCTCTTATGAGTTTGAAAAAAATACAATCGTTTATCATCGCATTAATCATCATGAATACAAATATTTTCATCTTTCTAAATTTTTTTTGTTATGCTTACATTATTATAAATTTGTATTAAATTATTAATATGTTAAGAAAAATTAAATATTTATAAAAATAGTACCCAGTTATGCATACTTTATTCAAGCAGCTTTTCTTTTATTTTCAAAAAGCTGGAATTTAATATTAAATATTATTTCACGTATAATACTGAGATATCGAACGTGAGAATATTTTCCTTCTGCTTTTTCATATCGTCCCAGATTTAGCACAGGAAAACAACGTTACTTCAAATTTATGGAGCCTCTCACTAGAACAGACATGCTCTCAGAATTTTCCGTTGTACATATTATTTAAAAAAAAAGCCGAAAATAAACGCATTTAAATGTGAAAAACATCAATTTGTATTTTTACAAAGACCGAATAGTGAAAATTTCTGAGTATTCATCATTCGGCTTGAATCGGAAAAGGTATTGATTACTGAAATTCTATCGTACTTGGAAAAAATAGACATTATTTTCGCACACATAAATCACTCGTTTTCATGAAAATCTCATATATTATCTCTGTTTATATTTTTAATAAACTGTCATACTTATTTCAAACAAAAAAACAATTAATTTTCAAAATAGTCTACGACGCGTCTGAACTGTTTTTATACGCACATAGTATAATAAAATTCTATAAATACTTTTCCTTGAAATAATGAATCGATTCACCCCTATCCTCAAAGCAATATAGGTTCCTTTCGTACATTTTCCCTGTATTGTCGTAAACAGAATTAAATTAGACTGAAATCGTATAAAGAAATCACCCGAAATAAAACGTTCCCATGAATACCTACATTTCATATCGCCCGAACTGAAAATGCTAAATGCGAAAGTATAAAAATAAATTCATATATGTTATCCATTAACATAATATACATCGAGTTTACCGGTATGAGCATACGTGGATAGCCGGTCAGTAAATAACGGGATGAAATAGCCGGCATCGTGTTTTAAATGTTTTCCATTCCGAAAAACGAAATGTATAAGCTTTGCGAATTTTCTCAACGACTACGAAAAAGTTTTCTGAATCGAAAACACCGGAAGCAGTGCATGCACTTTATGTGCAAACAGTGCAACGACTCAATATCAATCTGTTCAAGTTCGTTCTATAGCTGTGCGGCTAACTTTTGAATTTATTGCAACGTTCCGTTTTCAACTGGTGCAGTTAAATTTGCTGCTTTTCGCTGGGTTCTTTGAGAGTTTTTTTGTTAGAAAAACATTCTTTGAATAGGTTTATATAACTAATTGTATTTTTTTTACTTATTCTTTCTTGTTATGCTCATTTTTTGTTAAAATATAGCTCAGAGGATAAATTTTGTTTTTAATCCTTTGTTGAAATGAAGTTATCTTTTTGTGTTCACGTTCTATATGATATGTTTTCTGACTTTTTCTATAATATCACCAATGTTTTTTTTTACATTTTCACTTAATCAATTTTTAGAATACCTGTATCCAAATCATCAACTAAAAAATCAAAAAAACCACATATCTTTCAAAAAAATTTCTCATTCTGAATAATAGTTTTTTTCCAATCTATTCCATATTCATCCTCTAATGAGTTTCTTGGAAACTATAATATTGTAGAGTGAGGGTAAGCGGGGCTCGAGAGAAAGGGGTTGAAATGCAAATGCCGAAGTCCGTGAAGATGTTTATTGCAGAGACATGTTGCTCGGACGACGGTCGGCACCAGAATGATCCAACATACGAGGCGCGCTATATTTATGAACGTTCATCGTTCGTGCGCGTACGCAGTACGCCACGAACGATGCCACGCGCCTAGCCCAAGTGACGTCATCCGAGCCATACAAAAACTGTAGCAACGCCTACAATATCTTAGAAATAATCACGTGAGAGCAATGACTTTATACAATTTCGGAGTTCAATATCCGATGAAAGAACTCTAAAATGAATCAACATTTCATACTAAAACCATCTAAAACGTTCATAAAAGATACTTATATAAAGATTCATTTCCTGGCAATATTCATACACTTATCCCAATATAGATAACATAACATTTTCTTATAAAAAAGCAAGCGACATTATCAATTACATTTCTATATCAAACTTTATCTCTTCAAAAATTAATATCATAACATTTCTTGATTTAATTATGACCACATTCAATAGAATAAGAAAAAAGGCTCACGGTAAGCATAATCGTAATCTTTTTTTTTGTTAAACCATTTATTGACCTCGTGTATTATAATCGAGGTTACAAACACACAAAAAAAGAAATACAGGTATACAATCTAAAAAAAATGAAGATAAAAATGAAAAAAAAAGGCAAGATCAAGTCGGCAATAGTGCATTAATTTCCTGCACTCCCAGGACCATACTATTCAGCACACTTCTAATCTCTTACGTACCCACACCCTCGCAAATTGCTCTTTTAAAACCATTCTCACTAAAATCAACACCAACTCTCACATTCGTTAATCCAATCATGCCTCTGCTCGTCAATCAACACACAATCAAAAAGTAAATGACTGACACTTTGCACAAACGCACCATCAAACATGCATCCAGGATCACCGATTATACGAAATCTTCAGAGGTACGTACTGTCTGAAGCACCTATGCCCAGTCAAGGTCTGAGGATGGTAAAATGACCAACCACAGACCCTAACAAACCTCAGACCAGCACTGACACTACTGAAGGAAATCCGAAGCCCCGAACCCTGGGCAGCCCCGATAAATGCCGACTCCCTCAACTGGAAAGCGTTAGCGTAATCTTAGCCAGGTTAGCGTAGTTTAAGCGTAATCTTAAATCAAGCATAAGCGAATCTAGTGAGCCAGGGGTAACATTATGAGCAAGATAGAAATTTGCAAGCATTCTTGCATTTTCGCTCATAACATACGCTTATTATGGAGTTTTATATTTAGGATAAAGCTTCATAATAGACGTGAACTAAACATAAGCAACGATGTGAGTACATCAATGGACGAAATTATGACGAAATGTGTAACAGTGATTGAAGTAGCACGGTTTTCCTAACAAATATGGTCACGTCAATATAACAGCATGTTTAAGCTATTGTTGTTACTCACGATGAAGTCTTATTCTTAGGTTTTTTAGTTTTTAGCCCTGCTTACTATCGTAAAGAAAAAATGAACCGATCCAAACTTGCGTTTGGCACATACTAGCTAATTTTTGTTTCAAATAATCATGACATCAGTACCTACACATACTCGTATAATTTTTAATGCGGTTGATAGCCACCATCGGAATCATATATAAAGAGTCTCACAAAATGAAAGATTCACTATCATATTGGGGTAAAATTGTTAAATACCCATTTAGGATGATAAAGTAGACGTAAAAAACGTAGTTCTACATTTACCACACTCGCGATTCGTATAATCACCTTTGCGATCGATAATGCAGCATACTACTGACCACACAAGCGGGCTTAACCTATCCTTCAACTACAAAATTTTCCACTTCGAAACCTGAACTATCAAATCCTCCCGATACAAAAGCCCTTTATTTGTTTGTTCGAAAACACAAACGACCACCCCGACTGATGCATCCCTCCACGATCCGTTCTGATAATGGCCGAAGCCTTATCTGCTCGTCCTGACACAAAGGCCGTATCCTCCTCTGCTCCTGCATACCGCAATTTACCGCTCGGCCTTTGAACTGGCCGGATGACCGTAACTCTTTCGCGTCCCATTCGAACTCTGGCCACCTGGTATTGGCGGTGGCCGCGGTCCGTTTGATATATGCCCGCCGGCCTGCATTAGACCGATTCGATATCGCGATCTAGGGTTTCTTTTCGGATGGCGATAAGGTTTTTTCAGGGGTTTGTCTGAATGGTGGATTTATTAGTTGAGGTGTGTCGGATTGATCGGGAGGGGGTTTATTTTTAATTAATTTTTTGAGGGAATTTCGTCAACTTGTAATGTGGTTCGAGGAAATTTTATGTGTATTATACATATAATACACACTCTGAGAAGAAAATAAACAATTGAAGCAATCCAATTATTTACATAGAAATTTTCATATTTTTAAAATAAAAATACAAATAACAATAATTATAGCTAAAAAAAAATTTTTCCCTTTGATATTTTCAAAAAATAAAGAAGGAACTGCATCGTGCATTACTGTTAAAGGGTCTTTTATGAAGCTTATGACGTTTTTTCCATTAAGCCAAAGGTTTTTCTTATCAATATGTGCCTCATGAAACACCCATAGGTTAAAGTTAAAGTCTTAATTTTCATCTCGTGCCAAAAATATTCGGGTTATTATCCTATAAAATTTGTATGTTAATTTTCCTTATTATGGAAAATTTTCAAATTTTATTTAGAAAAATATTTCTTTATGAATAAGATTCACATGAGAAAGGAAAACAATAAATATGTAGGAACGAATATAAAAGTTTAATAAATATCTAAATTTATAAAAAAAATCAATCGGGTAATTTGTAATAAATTCATGAATTATAATATCGACCATTCATATGAAAATTATAATTCTTACATTTCAGCACCAATATAAAGTCTAAAATTTGTAGCTTTCTGTGTAATGTTTTTATAATAAAATATGAATGAAATGTAAAAAGAACCACCGACTGCAACTTAACTATTATATCATTTTTATTAACGCGAGTACTACTTGTATGCACTAAAACTGAAAATTCACACATAGAAAATTTGTCTTGTGTGGTCACTAAAAGCTTTCTACCACTGTCTACTGTATTATACATTTATATACTGAATCATATGGAACATAACAAATATGTATACCCGTTTGACCACTTATGTGTAAAAGGCAGTGTTAAGGTCGAACGTTTGATTCCACTGGAGAATTTCGTTATTAAAGTGAATATTTTTGTATGAAATGAAATTCGCATAAAAAAATAGAAAATTTGATCAAAATATAGTTTCCCAAACGTAATTAAATTAAAATAACTAATTCTGTGGAAAAAATTGTACTTGTCAGTTTTAAACATAAACTTTTTCAGATGAAATTTTACGCATGACTGATTCAACCAAGCACTTGTTATAGTAATATGAAAATTAATCAATGCAACGTTTATTGAAAATGGAAACATATTTTTGCCCAACATTCCATTCATTTGATTTCACATGAAAAATAATTAACATCGATTCTGGGTAAGCGCATGATTGATGTATATTGCAAATATTTGATTCAATCAACATTAATTGGTTGCACAAAATCTGTTTCAATTTTCCATTTCATATCTCAAAAATATGCAACCTTCATATAACATATGTACCACCGCTTTCACCTAAAATTTTCCACATCGCAACACGGCGCTTTCGTCAATTTTCTTACATTTTAAACTAAACAAGAAACACTGCCGACAACAAACGAACGGACACGCCGAAAACTTGAAACACGCAAATCCCAAACTTAATCGCATGCAAATATTCTTCGTCGCGGAACACTCGCGTAGCAAATCTACCCGCCGAAAATTTTAATCTGCGCCGGTTACAAACATAAATATGGAGATTAGTTTTTGGCCAGAAACGGAAACAGACAAATTTCGCACGAATTCGAAAATTCGGCGAACGGCGCGCTTTTCAATTTGAAAGCGCGCTCCCCTCTCATCGCGAAGGTCTGAAATTTTTCGACGAGCCATCGCTTGAATGTAAATTTCGTTTCTGTCTTTGATATGATTCCTAAAAGGGTCTGCAGGCTTATTAGTCACGCTTTGCTTGATCGAGTTCCGATGGAATTTTATCGATGATCGTATTTTCGAATTCGGCGATTGAATAGTTTCGGTGAATAGATATTCGTTTGATTGAAGTGCCATTTTATAATTGAAATTTCGCTTTATTTATTTTTATTTTTTGTTGAATTTTAAAAATGTTTATGAAAGTATTTTTTATGAAAAAATTGATGCGAAAATAGTGTCAAAATCTTTAAACAATTGTTACAATTTTAAAATATTTACGATTATTATTTTTTTTAATTTAAAATAATAATCGTAAATAATATATAATAATAATAATTAATTCAAAGTTCTTTTTGTATATTCATGCTTTTTTCGTTATGGTTTTTGATTTTAGAAATATAGTTGTAATATGAATATCATTATATTAACGAATAATTTCATCCCTTTTCAACCTTTTCTCAACAAGAAATATTCATTCATAGCTATTATTCAAATGACATGAAAATATAAAATTTCATCAATTTTTTATTCTTCCGATAAATTTTCAATTTTTTGGTAAACAAAAATCCGTCATAATTTTTCTTATATAAATTTGACAAAACTTCTTCAATTAGAATCAACTAAATAAATCCCAACAAAACTAATCCGAAATATTATATAACAACACCACTTCAATCACCCTCGTTAATTTTACATTCAGAGATATCAAATACTTTTTATCAATTTTTCACCCAACTACACCAAAACCTAAAACTCATTGTCAGACACACTCATCACAAAACTCACCAATCAAATATTCGACATCGTAACATTTAGCAAATTTCTCACACCCCCAAACTAAAACACAACAACCGCCCGTTCCCGTAACACCACTACAAAAAATCCCATCAAACGACCGTCGATCACAAACGACAGACAATCACGAACGCGAAAATCATCAATCCCAACTGCATCTCGACCCCGTTCGCCCCGATTTCGAAAAACCCCCTAATGAAACGGGACAACGTCTTGTAGCGTGGATAAACGGAGCAATCATCAATTTTGGTGATCGTTTGGCAGCATCCGACAGTTCCCGTTCCGCCCCGAACGATGTCCAAAGATTAATATCATCAATTTCAGAGCCACCCGCCCACTTCCCGCCCACTGTGGCCCCCGGGGTGTGCTGGGAGGAGGGTGTCCGATTCGTCGGATTTGGGCCAAATTGTGTTTTTGAGTGAAGAAATTGAATTCGTTTCTTGATATGAGTGGAACGTTTTTGGTTAGGGAAAAAATGTTTTTTTTTTTTAATAAAGTGACTGAAATATTTATTTTGATTGTAAGAATCTTTTTTGAAGTTTTAATCTTTTTATTTAGCAAAAAAATTAAATTAGTATGTATTGTTTTCAGAAAAAATATTGTTTTTTTTCTACATTCAAAGTTTTCAGTTGGTATATCATTTTTAATATTTTTCAAAAATATTGAAATTGAATAAATTAAAAAAAAGATTTGATATTTGAAAAATTGAATCTCTTTTTAAAAAACTGATTTTTTAAATCATTCAAATTCATTTTTTCTACTATATAATATTTTCGAAATATTATAATCGAATTAATCACACTAAAATTTATATTATATACATATCTTCCTGTAATACCTCTACTTTAAATTATATTTTTATTCCCATTACGAAATTCATACACAGCATTTATTGAACAAATTGAATTAATAAAATTATTTCCGCTTCAACAATCACTATACAGGGTGTTAGGTGGACCTGTGCAAAGTTTTAAAGGGGAGATAGATAATGTAATTTGAAATATTTTAAAGTAAACATACCTTAATCCAAAGTATTATAGTTTTTGAGTTATTGTAATTTTTTTCGATTTTTGAGAAAAAACAAAAAATCTAGCACTTGCCCACTAATAATTTTTAAATGAAAGGTAATATGGTAGAAAAATCTTATTTTTTCCTTTGTTTATTGTGTATTCAATCCATAAATATGAATACAAATATCTACATCAACTCAAAACAATTAAAAATACATGATTAGTTATAAAAATCTTATTGAAGTAAAGAGAAACTAGTGTTTTTTAAATTTCTTGTTTAAAAAAAAACAAAGCTCAAAGATTTAAAACATTATTAAAAACATCTCTGTTTAAATTTCTTTCGATTGATATATCAAACATGTAAATATCTAACCAATTTAAAAAACTAGGATACACAAACAAAACCGAAAGTCGCACCAAACAATGGCCGAGTCAGTCCATGAAATAAAGATATTTGCTCTTTTAAGATTACAGAAAAGCTGAATTTTGGTATAAAGTTTTATATCAAGGTTATAAACAGAATATCAAAATTTGGTATCGATTTAAGGTCAGTATAAACTTTTGCGTGGGGTCGAAGGTCACCAAAAACGATATTTCGTGAATATCTCGTTATTAACTATCACTTTTATAGAAAAATATTGTAGGGTAAATTTATAGCTTAAATAATTCCCTACAAAAAAGATAAAATAACTTTTTTTTGAAGTAATAAGCAAAAGAAGTAAGAATTTTGAGATAAATTTAAAACGGAAAAATGTAGTTTTTAAAAAGTCTTTTTTTTGTATTTTTTCTTTAAATTTCAAGTTGATAATTAGTACACAGGTAGTTAATAGCTACAGTAACCGATAGTAATCTGTTATTAGAAAAAAAATTACCATAGCCAAAGATGTTGACGTTTTTTTCAGTTCCCATTTGGAAACCGTGGCTCATGCCATACAAAAAAAACTCATTACGTAAAATTTAGTTGTACTTGGGTACATTTTTACAAATACCAATTTATTTTGATTTTAAAAACTCTGAAGTATACTTCCAAAAAATAGATATTTTTAAAAAATGTAGATATATTTGTTTTGTAAATTTGAAGTAAATCGTACCATGAAAAAATATGGTTTTTAAAATCTATATTTTGTGTATATTTTTTTTAAATTGTAAGTTGATATTTAGTAAATAGCTAGTTTATAAGTTGTAGTAACTGCTAGTAATCGGTCATTAGAAATAAAAAATTACCAAAGATATTGACGTTTTTGTTAGTTCTCATTCGGGAATCGTAGCAGTAATGCCATATGAAAAAAGCTCATTATGTTAAAATTTATTCTAAATTAATTAATTCAGTTGAGTGTGTTAAAAATGACAGTTTAATAAATATTATGACAAAAAATCTTTTTAGAAAATAAATTATAGACCAATAACAAAATAAATGCAAGCGGCATTCCGTTGAACAACGTACTTTTCACTGAATGTAACTTTTCCAATTTTTCAAAATTTTAATTTTTAATAATAATGACGATTTATAATAGGTATTTCAAAAATAAATATTTCATAATGTCGGGCCAAACCATCAAAATCTTGGTTGTGAAAATTCATCGCATTACAAAGAAAGTGCGCAACGCAATTAATATAATTTTATTTGCATAAACATACAATAATATGGAAGGGAGATGCAAAATAATCTAGGTGCCTTCGGTGCTCAAAAAATTAGAGCTTATTCAAAAAAAAATAATAATTAAGTCACTTTCAACGTGCCCAACAGTTGGAGCGTCTTTGGCAATAAATAAAAGAGTTGGGGCGCCGGATAAAACGAAGCATCATTGTGCTAAAAAATATTTCAACGTCTTTGTGCTGAAAAATTAAATCGCCCTTAGCGCGCGAAACTAAATGGGGCGTCTTTGGCGATGGAATAGTTGGGGCTCCTTTGAAAGAATAAAAGCAAAGTATCTTCGACGCTAAAACAACTGAAGCATTTTTGCGGCTGAAAAAATAAGAGCGCCTTCGGCGATAAGAGTTGAGGCGCCAAGGGCGCTCCTACCAACCTGGCGCCCTGGGGCGCCGCCCCACTTCGCCCCCCCCTTGAGCTGGGCCTGCACCCACACACGCAAAATTAAACAGTTCAAAGTTCAATCGACAGATGTCCCTGCACACCCTTCAACTACCGCTCGGATATCGACTCATGTTTAATTTGTACGCAGACGCGTTTTCATCCCCAACCCAACATCATACACAGGGTAAAAGAACAAAATATTTAGTAAAAAATACAATTTAATTAATACATTTCTTAGAAATTTAGTTCTAAAACAGAATAAACATTTCAAGTTTTGCTCGTTCTGGCAGGCTCATTAATATGAGAAAGTAGCCCCATTTGTAGTCCAGTAGATCAGGAGTTTCTGGTCACTTGCATAGTCGTCCATTCCTTTGCATACATGATATAGTCGCGTTAATTTCAGGAACTAGAAGAATTCTTAAAGGAAAATGTTCGTTTTCATGTAAAAATATCACATATTCGCCTTAATTATTTCAACAGGAAACTATTACTAGATGTTACATAGCTCATTTCTTTCCGTAGACTCTTCGTTATTTTCGCTATCTAAATTTCGCAATCCGAAATTTCACAATTAGAATTTAAACTCCCACAATCAGATGAATGTTAGATGACTTTCTTGGTTTTTTTTTTAATTTCAATTGGCGTGCTTTATTTATAATACGTTATCCGACTGAAAAAGTTGGTTTTTTTTAATTAACTTTTGTTCACCAGTTATTTTTCTACCTTCGGTCTAAGAGCACGTTTTGTGTATCCGTCAGTTGACTAACATCTGGAAATCATTTCTTTGTGCAAAAAAATTTTTTTTCGAGTCATATTTAAAGATGGCAGAATTTGTACCGGACAAACAATTTTTGCGAAGTTGTATACTTTCTGAATATCTACAAAAAAATAACGCAACATCAGCAACTAAAAAAATTTGTGATACTCTCGGAGAATCTCTGACTATTCGTCAACGCCAGAGATGGCTTAAACAATTTAAAAGTGGAGATTTTATTTAAAAAAATAATTTGATTCAAAATAAATTTTATTGAAGAGTGCATTCGAGAAATCTTCAATTTTCAGTTTGAAAATTGAAAATCAAAGTTTCAGGTGAAAGCCGTTTCGAATCGGTCAGATGTCGAAGCAACTATCTAAATTCGTATATGATTATTGATTTTTCGTTAAATTATTTTTTTTCTATGGTCATCGATTAATCAAGGTTATTTTTTGCGGTCAGATTGGAAATTTTAATTCGAGAGTCTTTCTTTTTGTGTTCTGTGGCTTATCGCAGCACTCATTTATATGTCTCAACATCATTATTTTTTTATATTAAGTTCTTAATGAGATCGGTTTCGTATTGCTTTAAGTTGCTTTTAGTAAATAGTATCTGAAATATGCAAGTGATAAAACATCGTATTCCATAAATTTACTCGACTAATTTAAAATTTCTTCAACTACTCTATTTTTATTACAGGTAAACAGTCAAATTATTTGTTTTACAACAAATAATTATACTTTCTTGTTGGAGTAGCGTAAAATTGGCCCGTCCACACACATACAAATTTTGTAAAATATTTTTAAATATTCGTAATTCAAATTTTAATGAATCTATTAGCACATGTACCATTATTTAGTCAAGAAGTATGTGACCGTATTTGTAAAGAAAAAAATAAAGATTTGCTTTCACAATGCATTTAATAGCTGCTAAACTATTTTATCAATAATATAATATTTTCCAAATTACCGTAAAAAAATGCCAATTTCTGAAATAAGAGAATGATGTGATATTATGTATATTCAGATTTAGTTCCAAATAAATTAGAAACAGAATTACGAGTATTTTATTCCCGAAAAGATTTATACAATTTTAACGGATTATGTGTATTATTAAATTTAATAATTGAAGAAAATTAGTCGAACATATTTTCTAAAACAATCAAACTAATGAAAATATTAGTCGCAATTTCCATGACCATAGCAAAACCTGAAAGATGTTTTTTAACATTAAAAAGAATAAAAACATTTTAAAGGAAAAATATGAAACAAGAGCGGTTAACAGAGCTTTTTCGATGATTTCTATTGAATCAAACTTAATTTCAGAAATTAATAATTTTTATGAAAAAATAATTGAAATATTTTTTCAAGCCAAAAATTGAAGAATGGGCTTCATATTTAAATGAAAATTATAATCTGTAGGTAATACCTTTTAATATTTTTTTATACAATAATTCATATTATTTTTTTTTTTGACACTACTTATTGTTAGTCGTATGCAGCACCCCCACAATTTTAAGTCACGAGCCGCCACTGATTATAATACACCCGAGTGACAAACGCGATGCTAATACCATTACAGAACGTGATCCCGGCTCACGTGGCCGGCCTGCTTACACGTGATCTTGACGCGAACTTAATTTTCTGCATAGGAAAATATTACGTAAATAAAAAAATACGTCAAACGAGCCTCGCCACCGATCACGTAACAGTTGGAAAACCGTCCGAAGTTGACGCCTAGACGGTGACAAAAGCCGATTTTTGAAGGGTGTCTTTTTGTCGAGGCGAATTCAATTAGCGCGTTATGGAACCGCAGGAGCGATATGCAAATTGTTTTTTTGTTGTTGTTCCGATAAATGGTTGTCGTGTTTTTTGGAAATTTTCCGTGGTTTATGTAAGCGATGAAATGTCTTTTTTGTAATTTTTGATTGGGATTATATGATTTAAATTGATAAATGGAGGGAAAAAAGGTTGGGTTAAGTTGGCTTCGTATTGAATTTTTTCAAAGAAATTTTTTTTTGTTGATATTGTTGAATGTTGTTAGATAAATAGTCAATAAATGATATTAAAATAATAAATATTTTCAAAATGCGTTTTTTTGATAAATTCTTTTTTTTTAAATAGATTACAATATTTATTTCTAAATCTCAATATTAGTGAGCCTGTACAATGAAAACAAAGGTACATATATTCTTGCCGATTTCAACAGACGTCTGTTTGAGCTCAGTTTGTGCCAAGATACGGTGAAGATAGCATCTCCGTAAGTTTTTTTTCTTAAAGTACTATTGTTCAGGAATATTAACGACTGAAAAAAAATGTTATTTTTGTTAAGGGCAAAATGCCGCAGCCCGAAACCGACCAACATCATCCGGCATTGCATGTTGCTGTATTTCGACCAGGGTTGAACGTCACCAAGACCACAAAACCATAAATGACACATATGGTGAAGTGTTACCATTACGGACATGTCGATTTTGGTTTTCAAATTTAAATCGGGCAACCGTAATTGAAAGATAGAGCTGGAAGACCCTCAAATTTCGATGAAGACATGCTGAGAGCCATGGTGGAAAGTGATCCTCGATTAAGTATCGACGAAATATCGCAGAAGATGCAATCACCATGGTCGACAGTCCAAAGACATTTAAAACTTATTGGGAAGGCGAATCGAATGGGCATATGGATGCCGCACGAACTATCCGACGACAACAAAGAAACGCGCCGAAACACGTGCAATTCTTTGTTGTCAAGACAAAAAATTTCGTCCCTTTTGCATCGGATAACTGGGGATGAAAATGGATAATTTACGACAACATAAGTTAAACGTCAATGGCTTTCACCGAAACAAAAGCAATTCCGACCCCGAAACCCGGATTGACGATCCGCAAAATTCTTTTGTGCGTTTTTTGGGATATCCATGGCATTATTCATTATGAGTTTATGAAACCTGGCGAAACGATAACTGCGGATGTGTATTGTCGACAGTTAGAAAGATTAAATGACAAATTAAAAAAGAAAACGACGAGAATTAATCAGAAACAACTCGGTGATTCTGCTACGACAATGCGCGACCCCATAAGGCAAGAAGACGACTGATAAAATAAGGGAGTTAAAATGGGAAGAACTTTCGCATCCCCATATTCACCAGATCTGGCTACGACCGATTACCATCTGTTTCGATCGTTAGAACATTCTTTAAAGATAAACGCTTTCGAAACGCAAATGAAGTCGAAAATCATGTTGTTAAATATTTCGATTCAAAACCAAGCGGATTCTATAAAAGATTGAAAAACTTGGGATATAGTTGGTAGTAATGAAGGAAACTATATTTTGTAAAATTTTAAAAATAAAAGTGTGAAAAAAAAATAAACTCTTTCATTTTTATCCGATCGGCAAAGACTTATGGGTACCCCTAATAGATATTTCATTGTGTTTAAATATTATCCAGTACGTTATTGATAGTTTTAAAACTAATTATCGATCACATTATTATTATAAAACCATTTTCAATAGTAAAAATACGAATTCAAATATCGATTTCTTTTTAAATTTCGTTTCAATAAATTATATTGAAATAAATATTTTAAAAATGCGTTTTTTTGATAAATTCATTTTTTAAAAATAGATTTCATTTATTTCTAGATCTCAATATTAGTGAGCCTGTACGTAAGGTGGAGCGATGGGGCACGATACGAGGCCCGAAGGGCCTACCAAAATATTTTTCATAAAACAATCGATTTTTTTCGCTTTTTCAGTTTAAATTTATCTTTCGTCGTGACTTTTCAAAAAAAAAACAACTGGAAAACCCCAAAAAACCCGGGCGAATGCCGGCTACTACCGCTAGTTATCATATATAATTAAGTGGGTTTACAATGGTAACACACGGCGGGTAGCTATATTATTCACAACACAGCTTTCACTGTATCAATTGATATTGAAACTATAGTTTTAAAAATATATAAATATTTTTCAATTTATACAATAAGAACTGAAAGACTCAAATCTTTCTGTGAGTCTATTAATGTTACATATAACAATGTGCTATCCCATTCAAGAAGTACATGGTTATCACTCCTTCCAGTAATTACAAGGATACTAAGTATGTGGGAGGCGTTGAAATACTTTTTCTTATAATAAAAGAAGAAAATGTTCCAAAAGCGATAATTGATTTCTTTAAAAATCCTTTGTCAGAACTTTGCGCCATGTTTGTACACAGCTAAATGTTTTTATTTGAAAAGCAAATTAAAAAGCTTGAATAGGCTATTATAACTTCAATAGAAGTAAAACATATTTTAGAAGATACAAAAAAAACAATGAGTGGAAAGATTAACTAGTAAATACATAGGTTTACAAGAAAAACAAACCTACAACAAACTGAAGAAATGCAAATAAATTACGATAACACAATTAAAAGTGTTTGATGAGGAAGTGGATAATTTATTTAAAGTTGGAATTAATTATTTGGGACAGTGATCTGTTCCAATGGCGAAATACATATGTTGTTTTTTCACGGATGCTTCTCAATGATGTATCCAGATGGGAACGAGTTGAAGAAACTATTGCATATTTAAGTAACATCAATATATTTTTCACGGATTAAGTTCATAAGGAAGTAATGTATAATACATGAAATCATTTAATGAAAATTAAACACGTGAAGAAGGGATACCAAAGATGTGCATGATAAATGGTTATGCTTTTTATGGTTATGGTTTTTAGTTATGCTTGGTTATGCACACGTTGAGCGTGTATTTTCATTAATTATATAATAGTCAGTGGACAGATGAACGAAACAAGCTTTCAATTGACACAGTAGAAAGCATAATTTAATGCGTTTTCAATTATAAAATGTCATGCATCGAATTCTATAATTAGGTAGAAGGGAAAAAGAAACTCCTTCAAAAAGTGAAAAAGTCAGAAAAGTACGATTGGGCAACGAAGAGCAATGAAGATCAAGTTCAAGAAGTTGGGGAAGAGTGAATACAAGAGAGAATGAGTAAAATTAAATTAAATTAAACAAGATTCAATTACAATCTGTTAATATTATAATTAAACATGATTCAGTTTCTTATAATTAAACAAATTTTAAAATTTAATTTTAATTAAAATTAAAATTTCATATAATTCAAAATCAAAAAATTTAATTAACTATTTTTATTAGGGGGGGAGTGTCCTGGTCTATGGTCCGACAGTTATGGCAACCCTATACTATAGGCATATACATATACATATGTAATATATAATATATAAAAATTCGATTCGATGTATATTAACGATTTTATTTTTCTCAATATGTTTCTAAGTATTTGTTTCTTCAATACACAGTGCACTTTTATTCATTTATAAAACGACTCTTTGTATACAGTGGAGATCACTTAACATGAAATGGAAAAGACCGAAATGTTTTGTACATTTTTTCAAAAGTATTTCATACAAAAAATACTCGCTAATGTTTTCGATATCATAAAATTTAATTAATTCGATTTCCTGTTATGCACTTTTGCATTTAACTTAATTAAGTCACATTTTTTCACAAAAAGACAAAATTCAATACTTCGACATACGCGTCATCGATTTCAAAGACAAACTGTCCATAGATTGAATTTTTTAATAATTGGCATTTTTTTACCTAAAGACGAGAGGTATCTAGAAATTATTTGAAAATTGTAAATCTAGTGAAAAGCAAGTAAAACATCTGGAAATATTTTCCTGTAAAGCGATTTTTTATTTCATATAAAAAAAAATGTATGAAATCACATAGATTTTTAGTGATATCATATTTCATATTAGTTGATTTTTTACGTTAAGCGTTTTCATATTACGCTTAATACGAAAACGCGTAAAAGGAAAATACTGTGGAATTCGCTATTTCCATAGTATTTTCCTTTTTCGATCCTATGAGCCACCCACATACAAAAATCAAACCACATTTTCCCCATTCACATATTCGAACTGAAAACTTCCCTTCCTTCAATTAACCCTGCACACTTCGCCAACCATCACAATTACACCAAACAACAATCCTCAGTTGCCAACCACTGTCAGCAAGCATAAAACAACCCTCAACTTGCGCGGTATTACATCACGCACACGTATGTATTAATGGCGAAGATAATGCGAGCGGGTCACGGGCGTTATCGCGCTAACAAGGATCGCTAATCGCATATTAGTCAGCACATTAGCACTCCTGCCGTCGACCGTTTTCGAATCAGCTCAATTTCCCGCCTTTTTCGCCGGCCATCCCCCCTCAGTGGCCCCCTCGTAAATAAATTGAGCGCGACTTGCGTTCGTGGCTAATTTCACACGGGATGGATTCGGGGGTGTTTGTTGTCTGTGTTGTCGACTTTTTCCCGTATATGATTTCCAGGGGAAATTGTGTTTGTTGCGGGAAAAGTTTGCAGGTCGTGCGAGGGCTATTTCCCGTTTTCGTGCGGGTCGTTGTCGGCGATTCTGCCGTTTTCGACGCGACGTAAAAACGGTTTAGGATTGGATGTGGTTCTTTCAATCGTTTTTGCTAAAATCGGTTTTGATGCATAAAAATAGAATATAGGGATCATATTATAATACATCGTTGTCTGTAAATATGTTATTTGAAAATGCATTATATGCGGGTATATGACTTATGAACGATAGTGTAAAATTATGTTATATTAATTTTCATCCTTACACTTCAATCTTTATTGATACGTAAAATTTTTATAATATCTGAAATTCAAAATTCTGACTCATAATTGATAGTGAAAACCAAAGTTTGGATTCAAAAATCAAAATTTTTGTCTTATCGGACTCAATAGTTATAATCGATCAAGCGCTAAGTAACTGTATATGAATAAGTTGAGACTATTTGTGGAAGAACTATTTCAGTATTTGGTTATCGAATAATCCAGATATTTATTAAAAATAAAATTAGATATATTCATAATATTTTATTTAAAAACACTCCCTAATTCAAAATTTATATCAAAAATACAAACAAAATTCCCATATTAAACATATTTTCATTTTTTGATTGATTAAAATCCCTTTACAAATAACAAACATTCGATTACACGATTATAGCATCGATACAAAATTAACGCAATCGCATCACTGCAATCACGCTCGATTTGTACATGAGACAATTTATTTTATTAAACCCAAATCGCAGCAATCCCGCTCATTTCCCATTTCGAAACGAATAGCTGTAAAGAGCGCATAATCGAGCAACCTAAAGAAAAAAAAACCTCAATATTTCGTAAGGCAAAAGATAATCCGCGTCGTCCCATTTGCACATAATATGCGAGATCATTCCGCGAAACGTGCAATTTTGTATTCGAGGGCTGATAAAGACCCACTAAAGCCTCAAAGGGAAAGCCCCGGCCTTAATAATACTTTTCACGGACAACAATCTCGCGCCGGGAAAACTGGGGAAATGGAACGAGCGAAAATTTTACACTTTTGTGTTGCCGGATAAACGCCCGGCCCCGAATAAATGTGTGTTTCGCAATTACCACGCTACACTTTCAAGTCTGGAAACCTCTGATTTTTCTTCGTTTTTTTTATTATTATTATTTTATTTTTAATTCGAGTATTTCCTGAGTTAGAAAATTATATTTTAATTGCAGATAACTACATGGAAAGTTGTAAAAGAGTGACGATTTTCTTTAAATCTTTTTTATACACCAAAATATTTTTTTTTTTTAAATTTCAAAATTTTATAGTAAACCAAATAATTTTAAAGACTTCATAAAATTTTCTGATAGTCCAAAATTTTTATAAACTATCCCAAAATATATTTTCAATTAATTTCAACAGCAGCAGATGAAATGGTATAAATCTATGGATATTCTAAAAGATAGTTTTGAAAAGACACACCATAAAATTTTTGATTTATTTTTCAATTGTATAATATCTGTAAACTTATCGATTACGGTATTTATAATTTTCAATCATCTCAATGATATTACTGAAATAAATATATTTCCATTTGTTTATTCTAAAGTACTTAATTTCTATTCTGACTATTATATTATTAGGATGTTAATAAAGGTGAAAAATTGAATGGTCATAATATAAATATAGTATGGTCAGAATACAAATAAAGATGGTCAGAATAAAAAATAAGTCGTCAATACTATTTATTTCCATATAATGGATTATGTAATTTGATCGAAAATGTTACTGAAAATTTTCAGTGTTCTTTATGTGAAAGAAAAAGAATTTATGATTTAAATCAATTTTAAGACAGATGCGGTATCGACGCTGCACTTAATTAGCTCTACCAATCTTTAATGTTGTATCAAAAACAACAACAACAACACTGTTGCCAACCGAAAATATTGAGTCTGAATATGTGTCAAAATAAATATAACCATTTTTAATAAATAAGACCGTATTAAAATTCTGACTCGAAAAATATGAGCCATTAATAAATCATCTTCGAAATGAAATAAGTGGCTTAAATCAAATAATTAATTTAAGAGAAAAAAGAATAATTTATCATATTATATACTCCCTTTTCGACCTTGCTGTAACCTTCTATAAAATTGAATGACATTTCTTAAAACTCTTCGACACATTTCGGTAAAAAAACAAATTCACGTTCAAAATTGTGATCTCACCAATAACCACCAGTCGACTAACATCTACACTACTCGACAAGCCAAACCATAAAAAAACCTGATTTAATTAACAGAAATAAACATGTCGTATAACTGATTCGCAATAACGCGCATATCTGACGCACGTTTCGGGAAAGATTTATTGCGAAACCGTCGCTATTCGGATTAAATTTTGGCGCGAAATTAATTGCGATAATTTGACGTTGGCGTTTCTACAATTCGACTCGCGGGGCGTCTTATAATTCGCGATAATTATTATAATCGTTATCGTCTGACGATGAGGGCCACCCCATAAGGTGTAAGGGCTCGATAAGAACGCCGGTTATTAATCGCTTTACTTGAGCGAGAAATCGAAAAATCTGGTTGTCTCCATCCTGAATTTTGAATATATATATGTACATATGTATATTTTTAGAGTTTTTGGTTATTAATGATTTTCAGTTAGTATTTATCATAATTATGTTCGCGTATTACGAGCTAAATAAAAGTTTTGAATGATTCGCGTTTTTTGACTACGGTTGGAATTGTTATTTTAAGATTATAATCATGTAATATAATATAGAAATATTTCTGAGCCTGATGCAAATTAACTTTATCATATTAAAAACCATTCTATTCGTACTAATTATAATTAAAAATAATAACTATGTATAATATAAAACCCTTTAACAAAAATATCGTTAAAATATAATAAAATAATTCTTCTTAATATTTACAGAAAATTTTTACTTATAATATAATATATTCTTATTTTTTTGAATTTTTATTATTCTGAAATTAATTTTTTTGTAATTTTCATAAATTAAAACTTATTTTTAAGATGAAATAACAACTAGAATAAAAAATATTAGATGCCTTGTTTATTTTGAAACTTGGTGAAACATAAGATGATAAAAGTAAACGAATATTACTTATGTGAAATTTTCATTCACTGGAAATTTATTTTTCCTTATGATCCAAAAATATTAACACCTCACAGTAAGACATCTCCAACAACCATTCAAACCATTCTCTTATAAATATCGCTAGTAACTCATCACCATATTTTTCAACAATAAAATCACAAACGGTATTATTTTTATACACACTCAATGAGGTGCCTTCACATGTGACATAAATCAGCAAAATTTAATAAGACGCCACATCTCACATGCGAAATAGGCGTATCCCTCTCGGGGGTAAGCAAACACGGTTTCGCCACATGTCCCACATCTTTCATAACAACTAGCATACCTCGGAGGCAGAATGTTAATAATTTATCAGACCTTTCCGCATCGAATGTGTAGCCGACATGAACCATGACACCTTCAAACTGTGCCCGCTCATTATACGTATTTGTTCGCTGGTGTGAATACAGTTTGCCATATTGGATGGTTGAATATTCTATGTTTAAGAATTTGCTCATGCCAATACTGTATTATGTAAATCCGAATTCAGAAATAGATAGTTCGAGTCTCAGATTGAATACGGTGAAGATCGTTCGAGTGCGGTTCTGAGTTTCGAAGTGAAGATTTTCCTTTGGGTCGTTGACTCTAATGCCAATATTGCTCTCGGTACTAAAAAATAACTCGACTCACAATTATGGGATCTGAAAAGAATTTTGAAGGATTCAACTCTTATTATGTGAGTGATATAAAATACGACTTTCATTTCAATCGCGCCATTGAAGTAATGATGAAAATTTTTTTCAAAAAAGTTCAATAACGAATTAATTTGGTGCGCAACTTTTATGCGACAACATTGATGTGGAAAATGATTCAAATTAAAAATGTTTATGAATGGCAAGAAATTCGAAATATATTATAGTATTAAATTTCGACTTTCGATACATAGAACATTTACTTTGACGACGTTAATAGAAAAAACTTTTCAAATTAATATCATGAAATCGACAACTTCAGAATTTTTTTATCTACTTTTCATTTTCAGGAATAGATAGCAAAAATAATTAGAAATTCAATAAAAATAATTATTATACCGTTTTTGAAAACGGTATAATAATTATTTTTACTGAATTTCCTTAATGAAAGGAAAGTTTTGAAAGGAAAAATATTGAAAATCGAATGCGATTTTCAATATTTTTCATCTCTTACATCTTGTATAGTATATAAAAAAAACATAAAGATTGACATCACTGGAAAAATAATCTGAAATTCCAACGCACACGGAATACTATCATCTTCTGCAGCAAACATAACTCCTAGTTAATTAGTCCGAAGCTCTCTAGCATTTGATTCGATATTGAAAAGTCAGCAATTAAATTCCTTGAAACGAATGGAATCCGTTGTATAAAAATATGTTTTCAATATTATTAAAATGAAACTTGAAATTTCATTTCAAATTTTAATAAAATTATTAATATTTTCAATATTTTCTTAGTCATTATTAACAACACATGAATGGTTTTATTGAATATCCCGTATACGAACATCCATATTTCTCTCCATATTCATAAAAATATCACATTATTCTAGTTTTATAACAACACTCTTCAACTAATATTATATTGTGACGAATTGTCGTGGATGAATTGTCGTAGAACCATGTTAATTAAGCCAGCCTAGTTAAACCCATAGCAAAAAATATTATTTTAATTGAGTTGTTGTGGCCTTGATAAGTTTAAGTCACAAAATTTAACAGAGATTAAAAGAAATAAGAGGATATAATCGTTATATGTAAATTTCATCAACATAAGATGAATACTTCTCGAAGAAAAAAAATAATGAGGAGCAGCTACATGTGTTAGAAATTATACTAATAATAATCATTCATAGAAAATTTTATAACTAAAAATAAAAGCAACAATAGAAGTTAAAGTAATTTGGAGTTGGTGTGAGGATATTGATTACTTTGAAAATCGAAAAATAATTTATAATACAAGAAAAAAATACACATAATATACCCCAAACCACCCAAAACTACTTCTAAATCCACTCTCACCCACAACACAATAAAAAAACTCACCCCCACACCCAAAAATAACTTACAATTAGCTTTCATCTCCATGCTTTTTATAATTCATAAACCGCGGATACGCGTTAAGTTACATATACGCATTACCGTTACACAATAATTTCTCCTTACAAGCCATAAGATGTGTAACTCCAAAAAAATATTTTGCGGAAATTTATTTTCTCTTTATCGAAAACAAATTTCCTCAATATATTATACAATAAAACTTTCTAAAACAACGTTACCCTGACAAAACAGGTATTTTCCCATACACAACTAAACGAACTACCCTGACCAGAGCCGGCTCTACCCAGTAAACAAAACATGCGGCGCATCGGGGCGCCGCCCAAAAGGGGCGCCAAATAATCTTTTTATCAATAAAATGTGTACAATTTATTTTAAAATGTAAATCAGAACAATAGTTAAGAATCGCGCTGTTTTCATATTTCATTCATTCATGTAAACACAATGTAAACAATGTATCTATGGAGGTTTCGTTCGAAACTTACAATTAGATTTGGATGTAACTTGAATAGGTACGCATTAACGCAGGTCAAATTTTTTATCAGTGGATTTTGTCATTATGAAAAGGATCCAAAATCCGAGGAAAGTAATAAAAGCAAATTCTACCTACTTTTTATGACGATTGTGATTAATATAATACGTTATTTGTAGTATACTATTTCCGAAGAATTATATTTGGTAAATCTTAAAGTTGCAGCATGCAGCTGCGTTTTTCTAGTTTTATGATAAAATAGATGAGTAAAAACAGTTCGTTTCGATCTATAGAAATATTTCATAATTCTTTCCATTTTTGGATACTTGGTGCACTCCAAAATTTGTATGAGTGATTTGATGCCGAGAACTCCTCAACTTTTTGCTTATAATTTTTGAAGCTGATTATCATATATTAACAATTAACGACAAAAATTTCGCCTGCGGCGCTACTTTTATTTTTTATAAAATTTTCAATAAATAAAATTCTTCAATATTAGTTTAAAAATTTACCACGCATTACTTGTATTCGCTACAGGGAAATTTCAAAAAATCGAACAAAGAATTTGAAAATCTATAAAATTTAAGGAAAAAAAATGTAAGGGCGCCGAAAAGAAGGTTGCATCGGGGCGCCGAGACCCCTAGAGCCGGCTCTGACGCTGACCGTCAAACTAAAACCACAACAGCTAATAAATTCTGAACGGCCCCATAACGCGGCCATTTCGCCGCGCGCGCACAAAATGGCGGCCGGCCGCGTAGACCGTGGCGGCGCCGAGCGGCGCGCACGTGCACCAAAGCCACGATACCGTCCCCAATTTGAATCTTAACGACCGCCCGTAATTAGGCACGTGTCGATCCGCCATCATTGTCGCCGGGGAGCGGCGCCGTTATTGCTCGGCTCGTGGGGCACGTCGTTCTTGACGTTCGCACACTGCCGCGTTTATGGCCGTGATTGTTTGATTTTATGGTCATCGTCGGATTCGGGAGGCGGGCGTGCGTTTCGTATTGTTTTGAGGTTTTGTTGGGTGATGTGGGTCGGGTTGTTATTTTTATTGTTGGGTTTAGTGATTGTTTCATTTTGTTGTTGATTTTTTTAATATAAATTTATTTTTTTGATGGTTTAAAGGTGTTGGATGCCGTTTTTACGGATCTTTGAGGGTGAAACCATGTTGAGAGTGTGAGCGGTCTCGTGATTAGCGGGCGACGACTCCTAACAATAAAACATGGCGTGCTGTTTGAACAAAAAAAAACAATTTATATATAATGGAAAAACTAACGAAATAGAAAAAAACCAAATTGACAAAAATTTACTATCAAAATTAAGGTTTTGAAAATAAAACTTTTGAGTTATTCCATTTTGAAAAAAATAAAAATATATCTATTTAAAATTATTAATCATTAATTATTTATATGATCATATTAAGCTTAATAAACTCCAAAGTTAATTAAAATCATCTGTTGCGCAAATGACGCTGAAAATATTATACGTGCTAGTTATTTTTTAAAAACAATGTGAGTGTATAATAAATGAAGCTAGTTTAATCTGATTGTCGAAAATTGCTGAATCAAACTTTTCAATATTCTAGAAGCAATTATTATGATTAATTTTAAAGTTTGATTCACGCGCTAATTGAAATCTTGCATATGGCGAAATCTGAGAATGGCAAGATTTCGATTTGACGCCAAACTATAACATACATATGCATATAGCGTTTTAGTATAAATTTTCAAACTTTCTGATAGAGAATAAATTGATACCCATTATTTGTATTCGATTCATATTCAATTGAAATTCCCAGAACTTGTTACAGCTCCATAAAATATTCAAGAATAACCTAAACTATTATTATTCTATTATATTATATATGGATGACGTAAATTTTATGAGTTTTATATAGATTTTCCAATTTTCTTTTCAATTTTTAAGTTCGCATATGCTTATACTTAAAAATATATCGATCAAATTCAATCATTTAGACAACGATTTAGTTTCATCAAACCTACCAGCTTCCACCATTCATCAACGTAAAGTATGTAGTGTGTGATGCGGTTAATATATGGACATAATCACGCACAAATTATAATAGCTTTGAACCATTAGTAAGGAATGGTTTCAACATTAAGCTTTATGACAATTATTATATTTAGGTCTTATTATCACAAGAAAATTTCCAAAATTTTCAATGGTGTCGAAACGTCTGACTTATAAAATATAAAATATTTTATAAGATACATAAAATTTATAACTATCCTTACTTGTTAATTATTGATATTTTTGTAAGGAAAATAATTATTGAATAAAACACACATATTTGTATAAGTATAATAATAATAGTGTGTGAATAAGTTGTACTAAATTTTGATTTCGTTTTAATTGAATTTCAAAATTTTTGTTTCCATATTGATGAAAAATTATATTCACAAAGAAAACAACCCTGATTCATGTTTATACTCTCTTCAAATTTATATCATACGTCAAGGACTTCCATTTCACAATACGTTTATGAACGTGTAGAAATTTCAATGACCCACCACACAAGCTGCCCACAGCCACAATAAGAACCAAAATTATAAAGCAATTACGGCCCGAAGCTAAAAGGAAGCCTCCTCGAAAAGGCTTCCGCGGAGGATCATTAAGTTGAAACTCTTCGAATCGTCCAAATTCGAAAGGGACCAACAACGATATTGTCCATTTTACATTTCGGGGCCCCGGCCGGGTTAATTTCCGTCGGAAGCGCCCGACGACGCCGAACTCGATTCCATCTTTGGCCTTATTTAATAAACGAAACAGATATTCCGATTCGCAGATGGGTTTCGGTATTTGCATACAAATATAATAACGGAGTCCGCGTCTGCGCCTCGTTAGGCCACGGTCACTTTTGCGAATTCGCAGCGGTGAAAAACCTTTTCTAATTTTCAGGCACGTGCTGGTGTCGGGTCACAAGTGTGATAAGGGGTGGTTCTTTGGTAGTGTGGAGGCGAGGTTGTTCGATCCGCTCGTGCTCGAAGCGGATTGTGTTCTTTAGTTTGTTTCAAATTTAAGGCAATAGTTGTTATTGTGGGGGAATCGTATGATTTGTGCAATGCGAATACGGAATTTTTATTTGGAAAAGTATTTTTTGAAAGATCGTATGCATCGCTCAAAAATTTTTTTGGAATTACGCGATTTCGGTCAACATTTTGTTTTGTAAATAATTGTATAAAATATACTGAAAGCAAAGAGGGTTCCGGTTATTGCAATATTTTCAATTCAATGATAAATTTGATAGAACGAATATAGTCAAATAAAAATATTTATATAATTTTAAATATTATATAATTTTTTTCAAAATAACCTTACCTTTATATAACATTTAGGGCCGATCTTTCAATTGTCGGTTAAGAGTTATTCTCGGAATAAGCCTTTTAGTTTTTATGGTTATTCGCGGCCGGTCACGGATAAAGTCACGTATAAAGTCACGGACAACTATAAGCTAGTTGTCCGTGACTTTATCCGTGACTTTATACGTGACTTTATCCGTGACCGGCCGCGAATAACCATAAAAAACTAAAAAGGCTTACCTCGAGAATAACTCTTAACCGACGATTGAAAGATCGGCCCCAAAGTTTAAATACTTTTATCATTAACACATATTTACAGCTTATATAATATTCACGGCAGAACAAAGCATTTTCGAAATATCATCGAAAGCATGGGCTAATATTATTATATCTCATTTTATAATTAGTGATTTAAAAAAAGGCAAATTTCACCGAATATTAAGTAGTTTACTTAAAAACATTGATAAAATCGATACTGTCCACAAAAATGAACCAATAATTGACAAATCTAATAAGTCTTTTTTTTCTACTTTAACAGAAATAAAAACGTTCGACTTACATACATTTCATAAAATTTAACAAACGGTAAACTTCTATATTTTTTCCCATATTTTTAGGCAATCGTGCACGTAATGAGGGGTCAATTCGAGGCGATTTAGCTTTTGTAATCCTCGACCTGATGATCCTGCAGGATAACGACCGAAGGTGAAGGTGAAAGTGGCTTCTTCAAATTTACAAACTATATAATATATTATGCATACAAGCGGCCTAATCCTAACCCATTAGGTACACGATCGTCTTACATTTCGGGTTAATCTGTGTAAATTTATATACATACGTATACCTCATAGCACATTATTTTCGACTCCGTATGTGTTATTAATCTATCAAAAATTGATCGCATTGTATTTCAGTGCATTCTACCTTTACGCATTCCGTGATTATTGCATATTGTTATAAAATTATTCGAATTTGCAAATGCGGCCATAATTTTCATTTTTCATCACGCTTCTATAGGTGATTAATATTTTATTTTTCAGAAAATTGTATTCGCATAATAAATATTCGTGATTGCTTTATTTGTATTTGGCAGAATATAATTTTCATCAATGTAAATTGATTTAAATTGATAAACAAAGTTAAGAAACATTGAGCGTGAATAGTATCTGATGATTTCAGAATAAATTTTGCTATTTAGTGGAATCTTTTTATTTTATATCGGTTTTTATAGGTATAATATCATATCATGTCATGTGAAAAAGCAATTTTCAAAATTTTTTAAATATGGCCAAACAATAAATTTTGTAATTACGTTTTCACACAAACCCAAATTAATACCCACAACAAGGCGAAATCAAACGCGCATTGACTTTCAAATAACGTATTTGCGTATTTTCGAATAAATCCACAACACGCTAAACAGACGACCGGATCATATTCAATCTGCTGTAAAAGACCATATCTATCACATCGCTCATTTTGCTGAAAGTGCAATCGAGACGTATAACGCTCCAGTACGATATCGAACAATAAATACGCAGCTGAGTCATAAAACCCAAAGAGCCCGACAATATTGAAGTTTAACCTTTCTTTATTGTGATCCCGAGATAAAAGTCGGGACGCGTATTTATACTTTTCATAGAAAAGGGTCGCCCGATATGATGTTGTGTTATCGGTGCGGTAAGCAGTGGGCGAGGGGATACGTGTCGTAAAAAATAAATAAATAAACAAAATCCGACTGTGGCCACATTTGGGTACGCTGCGGGTCTCGTGTTGTAAATGTGTGCCTGAAGAATGTGTATTCGAAAAAACATTTTATATTAAAACTCGCAAAAATATGTTGCTTCTCTTCATATAATATAATATTATATTTATAAAAGTCGTCAGATGAAGCTTGCTGAACCCACTGGTTTTTTGCGATCGACGAATTTCAGTGATCAGATTAATTTAATTTACAAACATTTTTCATGAAATTATTTGAATGCCTATATAATCCTTTATGAACTATTTGCAATTTAAAAATGGTACCGAAAAGATCTTGTAAATATCACGATGAATTTTATAAACTTAAATTTTTCAAAAAATAAATCATCACATAACGTCCATTTCATTGGTTACCATTAAGCAAAACTATTCTAAAAATATCGATTGCAGAATCATTATTCATCAAAAATCGCTAAGCTTTGGCGTTTTATAAAAACCGTTGCATTGAACAAGCAATTAATTGATAATCTAAATATCTAGAAAGATTTCCTTCACATGTAGATTTCATTCGTATTATTTTTCTAATGAAATCCATCACAAAACGGTACTTGAGCGACTAAAACAAATTTTTATTGACGAAAACGCACTTTATTTATATATGTACATTTAGCGAATGTTCGTTGCAAAAGCGAAAACTTAATGATGCTTTTTACAGCCCCGTTTCATGGCCTGGTAACGTCGCAACCAGCTCTCTATATGATTTAATGTTCGCTGAAGAAAATTGACATTGTTCTATAACTACACTAACGACTGTTCGTTTCACAACGGGAATTAACACGGGGCAATTTATTGATTATTTAATTTCACATATTAACTGCTACAGTTTTTATACTTCAAATTCGTCGTTTTACAAATCAAATTCGTCATTTTACAAATCAAATTCGTCGTTTTATAAATCAAATTCGTCATTTTACAATTCAAATTCGTCGTTTTATAAATCAAATTCGTCATTTTACAAATCAAAATCGTCACGTTGCTAATCTAATGAAACAATTTGATGTATTTTTTTAATATTCATTTTTTTACAATCAGTCAGGATAAAAAAACATTTTGATAAAATGCTACGAGGTCGAAAAAACAATAAGTGAATCTGCAGAAATCGCAGGCATAAAAAAAGTACTGCAAGAGCAATAATTAAAAGGTTTAGCGAAAATGGTGGTGAGTATATACAAAAAAATCGTGGAGGAAAAAGAAATGTTAAAATAACTGCGGGGATACAATTAGATGAAATTGAAAAAATAGTAGAAGAAAATCCTTCAATTACTTTAAAAAATATTTCTAAGAAAATTTTAGAATGTAAAAATGTCAATTTGAGTATTGCTTCTGTCCAGAACGGACTCGAAAAATTACGAATTACATTAAAATGCGCATCAATGCAACCCGAGCTTCGCAATTCGGTAAAAACAATCGAGGCACGCAAAAAGTATGCATTGCAATTTTCACGTAATGCCCCAGAAGATCGCCAATCAATAATTTTCATCGACGAATCGGGGTTTAATTACCATCTTACCATCAAATTGTTTCATTAGATTAGTAACGTGACGATTTTGATTTGTAAAATGACGAATTTGATTTATAAAACGACGAATTTGATTTGTAAAACGACGAATTTGATTTATAAAACGACGAATTTGATTTGTAAAACGACGAATTTGAAGTATAAAAACTGTATCTTCAATTTAATGTTGGAAAGTGCATGTTTTCATTTATTTTTTTGTATAAATAAAGATCGTTTCAGCAATTTATTATTTTTTTAAATATATAGTTTTGAAGTTTATTCAATTGACCTACGTAAATTCAAAAATGTTTTCATTCTTCGGAAAAATAGATCGGAAAATAATCTTGATTGCACATGTTGAAATTCGAACAAAGAACTGTTTGCGCCACTAGTACAGTTTAAATCCAATTTTCAAATAAATTGGCTATTACTTTTATTACACTTCAGATATTTTTCTTGATCTTATCGATATAACCGTTAAATTTTGAAAAACATTTCAACTACCATCAGATAGATTTCAAAACTGCTCCCGCTAACAAAAGCCCCGTCCTACATCTTCGAAGACACTTCAAACATCGAGCACACCTCGGACAAATACGAAACGCGACACATTTCAAATTTTAAATAAACGAATATGTATAAACAACAAAACATCCCGATTCGTCGTTAAAATCCCGAAATTTATGACCCGACGTGCGAGATTTGCGTTTTTCGCCCCACTTTACGTATTCCCGATACGATTCGCCGGTTTAGCCTTTGCAAAACGTGCTGTGCCACCGCGGAGGGATGTCCTTCTTTTGCATACAAATTCATCAATAAAAATATATAGTCTGGCTTCGGTTATTGGACGTGTAAAAAGCGACCAGGCTCCCGCTCAAATCAATATTGTCCGCCTTTTAATGCTGCGCCGATTCCGGATCCGGATTGCGGTCGCGGTCTGGTGTTATGGACTGGATAAAATGTCGGTTTTGGATGTTTGATGTGTTTTTTGATGGGTTTAAAGATCGATAAATCGAATCAAGTGAATGAAAATCGGTTGGGCTCGGGAATTTTATGGCGTTTTCATAAAAATAATAAGTGGTGTACGATTGAGTGGGTGCTCTCATTATATACATAATAGCTATTGACTATTGAGTATATGTACGTCTCAAAATACTTGTCAATGCAAAGAGTCGAAAATATAATCAATTTTCGTATAAAATATTTAAAAAGAAATTAATTAAATTTAAATTTAAAGAAACCGCAATATTGATTTTTTACCTTTGATACCTGAAAATATGAAAGTATGAATTTTTGGTAATAAAATAAAAGATAAAAAATTGAATGTTCCAATAACGGATAAACGAGATAATAACCATATAAAAATACCGATATAAATGTATGCGAAAAGTGTCTTCCACGCTTGAAAAACTATGAAGCGAAAAAGGCTCATCGAAACTCCAACATAAACCCAAAACACCTAAAAAGGAAAGTTGCGTACGTTACCTAAAAAAATATATATCGGATTTATTTTGCTACACTAAAAACTAAGTTTCCCAACTATAACAATCAGTAGCATGCCAAAGATTTTACTAAGGTAAATATTTTCAGAAAACACACGAAAAACGTATTTTGGGTCGAATTTCATATTTTAAAAATAACTAATATGAAACTTTATTTTTTAGAAATATACATAAGTGCTTTTTTTATTATAAATTCTTGTTTATTTTACTAAAAGCTAAATGTTGAACTCATGTTCGTTTGTAATTATTGAATTGTCAAAACATTACGAGCAAATAAAAAACGATTGTCTTACCATTCAACAAATCAAAATTTTATTTATATTATAGCAAAAAAATCAAAGTACCGACCTTTCCGGAAGCGTATTGAACCGATAAAATTCCATAAATTATTTTGGGAACCTTTCTTTTGCGGATCCTTTGAACAAATATTATATTTATATGTATCGTTTACTGAAATTAAAACTGTTGGTATGGTAAATGCTGTTATTTCTTTTGGCCCGATTCAAGTTATTATTTTTATATTTTAATTTTTTTTTGTTTTGATTTATTAATCCTTTCCTGATATCATTGTATTCCAGAATTTTTTAGTTTTTCAGGAAACGTTCAAAATAAAGCAGAAAATTTTTAAATAACTTTTTTGAAAAGTAAATATTTAAAAACTTTCGTATTGTTGAAAATTCTTATATTCATAACATGGCAGTTAAAAAGGATTGCACAACCCTTTTCAACCTTTTTCTCTGCGACATTTTTGAAATATTGATAACGATTTGAATTTTGAAATTTGCATGTGGTTTTTCTTTCGTAGTAACATTTTAAGTACAAGAATTCTCAATCGAGTATAAATATTTTTAGATATAAATAAACACATCAAAACTTTTCATATGTTGGTCCCAATTTTGCGATATTATCAACTGTATTGAGATATAAAATAAAATATTTAATTTCCCAGTATGCTCCATGAAATCCCTTACTAGAGTTAAGAAACTTGTAGCCTCATAAACCATTGAAACGACCCTTTAAATAAATCTAAATTTCGCAAAACTTTTACATTTCAGGTTATGAGAAACTGGGGAGTATATCTTTTAAGATTCTTGTCATATCCATTTTTGAAATGCATCTAATTGATTTTTTTATGATATGGCTTTTGGACATACAAAAATCATACTTAGTTTACAAACCAAATTTTAGTATAAAAGTTCTAAAACTCACATCTAATCGTATCGATCATCAAAGTTAAGCAGTATTAAATTTGATCGATACTTGAGATATATAACTTTTCATAGACTTTCTCAACAATTGTTGAAAATTGTGACCGAATTTAAAAGCTTTCAGCCGGACCTAAACTAAGCAACTTCAAGCTCAATACTTGAATATCCATCCTTTTGAAACCCATAATGACAAACATATGATAAAGAAAAACGCTGTTATATAATATGATGACGATAATGATCCGAAGACAACCGACAAAATTGAAAATAAATTATCAATTTGAGAACCCTCGCCATATCAAGACACACCAACCCCTCAACGACGACGCTGTTATCGACTAACACTACGCCTCACCTAGACCACGAATGTACATTATTTATACTTGTGTGCACTGGAGCGAGCGTCCCGACGACCAGCTCACGACCCATTAACAATAATAGATGTCCGGCCATTTATTTCAATATATCGGTTCCTGCCCCTCGCCTGGCCACACGCACGCCTCTGTGCTCCCGCTAATGAGACGCGGACGTCATTAGCGAAAGGTTCGTTCGCATAGCAGAATGTGCTCGACTATTTAAGTTGGTGGAGGTGTTTTCGGTTTCGGATGGTGTTCGGAGGCTTTGACGATCGATGGTTAAATATGGTGTTTGTTTATTGTGTTTGACTCGATTTACGGTTGACGGCTCGAGCGTACTTTGGTGGATAAAAGTCTATTGTGCTGTATCGAAATTGAATTTTGATTTGTTGATTAGGTCATATTTGTAATTTGAATTATTTTTTGTATAATGTTTTAATTGTTAATTATAATAACTGGAAGATTCTTTTATGCGAATTATCAAATGTTTTAATCAAAAATTTTATATCAAATAATACTTTATATAAAATTTTTGTGATGATGCAAAATATTTAATATACCTAGTATTTTTATAAATTAAATAACTAAATATTTTATAAACATAGCTGTGGTATAAAAATAAATTGTTGATGTAATAATTTTCGGAGTTGCGCTTTGTATCCATAGAATTTGTGAGTCTTTCCTATTTTATTGTCGCTCCACATAGCGTAAGAAGTATTAAACGAAGCGTTCACTCATATCAAGTTATTCTTTTGATTTTACGAAAGTCACGTTTGAACCATTTTCTCTCAAGGAAAAAAATAAAATGAAATGAAAACAATTTGCCGATAAAGCTTAAAGACTGGCTTTATTTATTTTATACCTCGGAAACATTTTATACGCACGTGCGGAATTTTTGTACCCGAATTCGTTAAATCAAATAACTTTCGCATACGAAATAAAGGACAGCTCTCACGCTCTTTTATAATTCAATTTAAGCTTTATTCGATATTGAATAAAAATCTCAATTTACTCTATCAAGATTTGAACGACTAACCGTTTTAAAAATAATAGTGTTTTCCCGTTTTTGTTCCGAAACAATTTTCTTTTACTACCGCTTTCTCTAGACAAGTTTTTCTTGACTTTACACAAAATCTTTATTTCCGCTTTTACGAGTATATCGCAAAACGAACGGATATTTGATAACTTTCACAAGTACCCGGGAATACCTCGATTGCTTCAAAACAACGAAATTTAAAATATTATAAATTTCAACTTAGCGAATAACAAGCCTACAACCATTCGAATTTGTAAAGAATATTTCCGATTTCGTTCGAAATTACTTTCACATCGCGACAAACCGAATTCGCTTTAAAAGTGATTAATTCGCAAGTGATAATTATAGTGTTTGTGTCTTAAATTAATCGCTTAGTTTACGTGCGACGGTTTCTCTATTTTATCACGCAGCACTAGTACAGGCAAACACAAATATACGCTGTCCTTAAATGTATCGGGGAATTACAGTTTCGGAATCAAGTTCTTGGTTTCGGTAGATCCTTTGTTGGGTTTTAACTAATTGAACTCGCCGTATTTATATTCTTGGCACAATTTGAAAACAAACTGTGGGATACGTTAATTAACGATTCGATCTAACGTTATATGGGGTGAGAGTTACGTACTACGCACAAACTTAGAAACCGCACAATGCCTATTTGATGAATTATCCATTCAATTTTTAATTGGATCGAAATTTACTCGTATTATGTCTCAAAATGTTTTGTTTTAATGGTATTTTATTTTTATTTGTATTTAAATATAGCGTATAATAAAAATATTGTTATGAACTTATACAGAACACTTGAAGAAATCCACAAATAAAATTCTCTCGTGTATACGTTTCTTTATATTTCCATAATTATTGGACAAAAATGTTACTTAAAAAAACCCTCTTTGACATTTCGTAAATATTTCAAGATTCGAGGGAATAATATTTCAAAATCCATTCTTCATGTATATGTATACAAAATACAGATCCATCAAAATGTTTTCCTTTTTGTAACCCGAAATAATTAACAAAAATTTAACGGCGAACTTCCATGAAATCGGCCATCGTCAACTTTTCGAATCAAACTTTCTCGTTGGTGATTTGTAATGATAATCGAAAGTGACGTTGAATGCACATAGAGATATCGTTGACGTTTCATTCTGAACTTCGAAAACCAACTCGATTTCCGTTTCGATCCTTTGGCGACAGCTTGAGCGATCATTCGCCGGCCACGTTCGAAAAAAACCACTCAAAATAAAGCTTATTTTTCTCGAAAATAATACAAAACACTCTGAACTCGAGCTATGTAAAATATTCGGTGTAGTTTTTCAAGTCGCCTTCTCGGGTCAAACGAATTCTCTTGCGTCTTACATAGAGTGCGTGCTGGCTGCGGGCTAAGAACGCCGTTTACATAGGCTTTGGTGTTGTCGCACAAAATGATAACACCGGTCACGAACACACATACCCGTGTACGAGGAGAATATTCGAGTGTAAGTATGTGCCCGGGTTCAAAAATGTTTCGCCAAAAACGAATTTCGCGTGGGAACAGTTGGCGGCTCCGCGGTTGCTGTCACTATCAGCTGAAACCACTCGCTTCATACGTCAACAGTTTCAATCGTTTCCGTGACGGTTCTTGTGTTTTATTTTATGTCGCTTCGATGTGTTTTTTTTTTTTTTTTAATATAAATTTTTGAGTTATACTTTCATGGAGAAAGTATAACACATAAAAATTCTTTCTTATTTAGCAGTCATTCCCAACTATTTCAAATGTAAAGTTTCTTGATAAATGTTTATATTGTGCTAGTAGCTTTATCTCATTTTTCTAGATCTGAAATAGGTCGCCTCAATTACGCTGACTTAGAGATGCGTATTAAATGTAGCATGCAGGATAATAGATGCTCTCTATAGTAATGAAAATTCTTCTTTTTCTAAAAGATGCCCACTCAATAAACATTTTCAATCAATTAAACAATCGAGGCCCAACAATAGTAGCTTAGAGTGGTTATATTTAAGCTCTTTCATAATCCCTCGAGTATTTCAACCAAGATTTTCATATGAAATATCTTTTGAGTAAGGATCTGGTACTTTCTTACTTTTTTAAGATATGATTTAAATAACATAGCATACAGATATTTAATAATTTGAATTTTTTTCAACTTTTTAAGATAATTTATCATACTAACATTTGTAACCATGTCAATACAGTTAATATTAAAATTCTTTCACAAATCTACATCTCGAATACTTTGTATGACTTACGATAATATAAAATTTTAATTCAAATACTTATTTTCTTAATATTAATAAATTAAAAAAAATAATTTTAGTGTTATCAAATCGTACAACCAGGGCTGTTGAGAGGAGGGTGGCAGGGGTAAATTCTCAGGGCCCGTGACTGATTTTGAAAAATTTCGGGCCTCGAGCCTTTATCTTAAGTTTTGAATAATTTCGAAAAGTTGTTGACTTTTGTGTTAAGGAAAAACATTTTATGGTTTGAATAATTTTGGAAATCGTCAACCTTTTTTAAGGGAAAAAATTTTTGGATTCGAATAATTTTGAAAGGCGTTATGAATTTTATTTTTGAAAATTTAAAATTATGGAATAAATAAAAATTTGAAGTGGGCAGGACCCCGAAATATTTTTAATTGTTTTTTTCCAAGACCCGAAATTTCTCTCTACGGCCCTGTGTACCTACAACACGCATACCTATAATTGGAACGATTCATCCTACATACATAACACAACGTTTTTCCTACAAGTAATTTGCGTATATTCTTTTATTTTCCGAGGTCAACCCTAAGCCGGTACCTCACTTCCATAATTTTGCGTACCTTTTCCTCCCCATGAGGATCCATTTACGCGGTGGTGGCTCGCTGACTTGGCCAAGAGTTACGGCACCGAGGAGCTTTTTCTCCCGGGACATTGCAGGATTTTTCCAGTTTTCCTCGAGGCAAAGATTACCACTGGTCCATGGTGGGGAGCGAGGCCACACCACAATCGTGGATTATGCTCACACATAAAAATGGGCCACGTTTATGTGTCTTTGCGTGTGTGTATATGTATGGGACTTCCATAACTACCTGCTATTCATCACGGACGAACAAATTTTCTATCAACGGGAAATTACGTGATGGTAATTTTTTTCAGACGTATTTTCCACGGAGTGTGAAATGTGAGAAAGAATTGTTTCTCCTGTTTTTATCGTATATATTGTCGGCGTTAAATTATGCGTATTCGTTGAATTTGTTACGTTAATTGAATTAATGGTGCGCTGTACTGAAACTATTTTATATTAATTCTGTATAATTAAAAAAAGATGTTATTTGAATCGAGAAATTTATGCTTCATTTACTTGAACTAATTTATATACAGGCACCAAATTTGAGATAGTAATATAACCTTTTATTTATAAATCGTTTTAATTTACTTGATGAATTATTATATTATATGTATATGTATGTGAATTAATAATTCATATAATTTTATTAAAAATTAGTAATTATCAAATGAGCCTTTGTTTTTTTTTAAGTGATATTTGAGATATTTCAAGTTTTGCGTTTGCATAAGTACATACATATAATATAAAAATATTGGCACACGTCAATTCAAATATTGTTTATTCGATTTTTTGTTCTATACATAATCAAAAGATTATAAACTCTGATACTAATTAAAAGAATATCACAACTTAACAGAAGTAATGCAGACTAAAAACTACATTGAATCAATAAAGAATTGAATTTTCGCTAAAAGAACGTTTGATTTTTGCCATTTATTTTCCAATGAAAACCCTTTTAATCAAAAGTGTGTTTGCGTATCTGCCAATTTGACCGGCTGTTAAGTTTTTCAATATTTAACTTCGTTAATCGATTTTAATCGTTTCAGCATTCTTAAGCGTCTAAAAGTTTTTATATAAGTTCTCATGAAAGTCAAAAGTTCTTAAGTTCGTGAGAAAGCATAAGATCGAACAAAATTTTCGAGCACTTGTTAAAATTGTATTTTTCCTCAATCTCGGATTCAAATTCACCATGCGGTAAAACTTAATGCGGAATGAACGACTCAAAAATGTTTTTCGAGGAAACTTTCACTGATATTTTGATGAATTGTACGTGAATAAAATTTTATCGTTTCGTAATTTCATCAAAAACTTGATACGAAATTAGATTATGTAATTTTGAATATAATTAAAATTTTAGCCAGTTCTTTTAAATTATTCAATTAAAATAACCTTTAGACTGAATATTTCAACCTCGAAAACTATTATTTCTGTTAAAAAATCATTCTTCAAATTCATATGTAATTCAAATAAATGGATATTAGATATAAATCGAATTAAAAACAGTTTTAAAACGTATAAAATTAAATATCATAACAATACATGATATAATATTAAACCATATAAAAGTTCATTTGTATCAAATTTAACTATATCACTGAACCAGCTTATAGGAATTCTAATAAAAGGCAGAATACATAAACACCGCACATAAACCAGCAAGCACAAATTCCAAGAATCACCTAAAATCAAAATAAAACCATCAAAACGAAAAAAAAATGAAAATCGAATCGAAAGCCGCTCAGCCTCGACGCGAACGTATCTCGATCCGTCCATAATTCGAAACGGCGCAACTTTTCCATTCCGCCAGAGTTAACGCCGCGAATTTCGTATGCCGACGATGGCTACGTATAACCGTATAAAACGCGGGCATTTTATTTTTACTATAAAACCGAGGAGTATCTTTTATTTCGCGCCATAAAATATACTCGTCCGCGGGGAGATCTTCGCCGCGCATTAAATAATTTCATTCGCCGAAAAAGCAAACGGCCGGCCGTTTCCTCCGCCTACGTCAAAGGATGGCCAGTGTTATAATGAAATTTGAATACATAATTGTTTAATAAGTCATAAAGTTAAACAGTCGGCGCTGCTTCGCTCTTTATTAGTTTTATGTAACGGCGGCGCCCTGTAATTAGAGCGCGCCTTCGAAAACGCAATCGCGCCTCGCCTTTGATAAATAATCTGCCAATTTGCACGGAAACGAGGCGCTATTTATAAATATTGTAATCGGCTCGATAATCCGTGTCGCTTATGTTTCGTTTCTTTGGAGAGGCTGATGCTTTCTTGTGAGCGTTTCAGTTTTCGCAAATAAGCGAGTTTGGTGGATGCGGAGTTGGATCTCCTTTAATATTTTCCGCTCTTGGGAAAGTCTTATGTGTAAAGTTCTTTGATATGATTTATACTATGGGGACGTTTCGTATTTTTTAGAACTATTAAATAGGTTAGTCTTAATGTTAGGTAGAATAAAATTTGACGCATCAAATGATGGTCGATTTTTAGAATTTTGGAAATCTTGATTTTTAGAATTCTAACGTAAATCTTCAATTTTCGGATGAGAAGGGTTCGAAAGACTCGTTTGTTGTGATTTACTATATTAATCATCATTAGTTCAATATTTATGGGTCGTTACTTAATTAATTAAATTTTTTTGTTTTATAATGAGTCGGTAAACCGTTAAATGTCATAATGTTGGAGGTGTCAAAAGTGTAATATATTATACTAATCTCAACGGACGAATTTCATAATTATGATATTCATTAAATTAACAAGGAAAAATTGTTTTTTCAGAATTTATTATTTTATTTTATCGAGCTTTCAATACAATGAGTATGTCCTTTGCTGCCATAAAATTCTCAAATTTATTCCATCGCATTCACTTTTAATTTATTTTTTCCGTTATCAATGTACATATATACATACATATGTATAAATATTTTGAATACTTTTTTCAAATATAATTTTACAGTTTTAAGTAACCTTCGTTTAAATTTAATATTCATCTTATTTACATATAATTATTTCAAACAATCAGTTACACAATTTTATGTAAAATTTCTTTTATAATTTACTTCGAAAAACGCTATTTCCAGAAGTCTTTCTCATTGGTAAATAATGAACTGTAATACTTGGAAAAATACACTGAATAGTTCAATACGTAGTTTATGAAAAATCAAATAATTTCCTTATAAAACCAATTTTGAATGTATTCTATTCAATACACTCAATCGAATGCACTTTTTGGTTTACTTCGATCTTCTCTATAAAAGAATTCAATTTATAACGGAAGATACAAAGAAACTAACATATTATTGCGATTGGATAAAATTTATATATTTCGAAAGGCACTTTATATAATAAAATAACTATTTGAAAAATAATTATTTATCGCGTTCTTTGAATACGTGAAACATTTCCATCAGAGATTATTATTTTTTTCGTATATTTTTTATTTGTGATACATATTTTATTACAACATTTTAATCACTGCAGTCCATTTTTATTCACAAAACATGTAAATGGATATTGGATTTCAATCAAGCTGAAAATCCAAAACGTATTGAAACAAAATCAAAATATATGTAAAATCCATTAACATCATCGTTTCCGAATACCAACTATTGGGTAATTTAATACATTGAATGTTTACACATAGTATCAAATTAATAATTATAATATGATCTATTTATCGACTCTCATCAAATATATACTGATTCGAATAAAATACAATCAACGTATCATGTACCACAACAATCGTAACTTGTGCGCATTTTCCAGCATATCCCCGTCAGAGCATATGAACAAACGGAATCATCGTGGCACAAAAACGAAAAAAAACTGGCACAAAGGTTCAGCGATGATTGCACTCATCAGTGTGGAGACATCCTCGCCAAGCAAACAAATAGGAAACGCACGAACCGATCCATCTAACCGTCCAGGCCACCGCACTTCCTGAAAACGGAAGAAAAACGGCTGAAGGGATGTGCCTTTCGCGGAAAATAGTTTTTTGAGTTCGTCCCCTTTCGTCTTTGTCTCGGCGCGGATTATATCGGAAAATCAATAAACAATTTGTATTCCCGGGACGGCGCTCTCTGTACGCGCGCGCTCGATACAAGGACTTGAATTATAGCCTTTTTTCGTGATCCTTGAATATATGAACGTAAACAAAAGGGTTATGTTCTGGCCGTTCCGCCGAACCGAGCCTACGACAAAAGCCTACGAAATTCGACCGTATATTTTGATAAACCTTAAAATTTAGTACTAATTTTACGAGCTTACGCTCCCCCCGAGCTTAGTCTGCGTATAAAACTTGATGTGTGTGTGTTTATACAATTTTACATGAGTTACGTTTTGTATGTTAGTTTTACGTTCATTTTTCGACTATTTGCTTCGATAAAATAAATTTTGCCGAACAAATTGGCTATACTTTCTTGATTTATTGAATATTTATTATTCAAATGCGAATTACATTATGAAATTTCAAGAAAATATTTCATTTGAATAATAATTATGATTTGAATAATATATTATTTTCCATATTCATAAATTGTTTTTAATTGTGAATGTTATTACGTTCACTTAGTACACTTTGTAATTTTTCACAAATTTTATTTATTGCATAAAAACTCGTTAATTCGAAAAAGATATTCTTTAAAATTTTTACGCGTCAACGACGTCCGCTTTAACCGCAAAAGAGCATCTAACTTTTTCTCTTATTGAATTTTTTTTGCGCAATATTTCTCTTATATTAGAAAAAATAAGTTATGAGGTGAGCTGAGGATGTTTGGGAGATGGTTTGCTGATTCTGCGGAAATTTCTGAAATTTTTCACAGAAAAACGCCGCCAACTTTTAGATTTTTTTCCGTGCCTTCTTCCGCTTTCACAAGCTCACATATATTAACAATATAAATTTATAAACGCGGCCAGGGGAAAAATGGCTCGCGTTATTTACACATATTTTAAAAAAATATGCGGATTTTGCGAAATGAAACTTTATCGATCCACTTTTCTTTATATATGTATGTATATATTTCGTCGGGGGCATATTAGCATTTTTCATGCCCGCGCCGAAAGTTTACCGCCCGGAAACTTTTTTTATATTCACTTTGGCGCGCGAATAAATTTCCCGCCCATAGTTTCTCCCCATATGATACTAATTTTCCACCATGGGAAAGTCGCGCTTTTCGTTCTCCGAATCGAACTTTAGGCACGATTGTGTAATCGTAGGCGGGGCGTTTAAAACAATCTCCTTTAAATCTCCAGGAAACTTTTACTCTGTCGTCAAAAAGTTCCACCGTAAAAGCTACAATGGCTCAACGTTTTATTTCAAAATTAAATAAACTGTCATTGCGAAATTTCATGGATATTTGCATAAGTTTTATTGCTTTCTCACTTAAAAATGGGCACGATTGCTTTTTTATTATTAGAACTTAATGACTTTTGTTCCGCTTGGCGCGTTCAGCATTCATTGAACGTAAATCGCAATTATTACCCATTCAATTTTAATTAATTTAATCATTATTGATTTTGCACTTGAAACGTTTTTAGAGTACTTTTTATATCCCTTACAGTGTTTTTTTTAATTTCATTAAATGTAGAGAGAAATAATATTTGAAATCAATTTCAATTACGTCGATAAGTTATACACAAAATTTAATTTTCCAATCTATTTACATTCAATTCATTTCGTATTCCTTAAACTATACACTTTTTTTATTTTATAACTTGTAATCACAAATATTAAAGAGTTATAGAAAATTTAGATTAAATTAAATCAACTTCATGAACAAAAAACTTCAATAGAAAATTTCGAATATATTGTGAATAAAAAACATACGCGAATGCAGTATGTTTAAAATAAAATACTCCTACTACATAAAATCCAAAACTGCATCCATTTCTTTGCATAACCCGCATTTCTTAAATTCAAGAGATGTCGCACTTAATTCAACGTTAAACACAAAAGCTCCACCGTCTTACGGATGAGACACAAATATTTGCACAACAAACGAGTCGAATTCATCTCCCTCCGTCCTTTTGAACATACACATACTCCATATTATAGAATGTATTTTAATTTTTTTTCCGCCAACGAAAACCACAGAGATGAGAGCGAATGGCGTGTGCAAAATTCGTTAAGTGATTCATTGCTAGGCGCAGGTTGAACTAACAAATTAATCTCGGAAAAGCTCGTTCGCGCGAAAGCTCGTTCACGGCGAGAGACTCGAGAACTTTCGTCGGCAATGGATAATAATAAATCGGTGAACGTCGAATTCGAGGACGTAAAACAGAAACGAACTGTACGCTTTTATCAAAATATATAAACAATAATAATGTAAATAATGGAACAACGAGAATGAACGATAATCTACCCCGGCTGACGAAAAGAATACTCGGCGATAATTGACCCGTGGCATTCACGGTCTTGAATATTTGTTTTTAAACGTGTTCCGCTCTGTTTGTCGTATTTAATTTAAAATTTTCTTTGTTTTTGACTATGTTTTTGACCGTTATTCAAAATTAGCTTCTGTCTTCTTTTGCGTATCCGTCTTTCACTTTTTTATATTTCGTAATTATACACGTCACCCGTTTGATATAATAATTGTTTCAGTTGAAATTTTCGAAACAATATATATTATATATTTTTTGATAGACTATACTAAAATTCATTTGTTTATTGCTAATTTATATATTGTAGACAAGAATCTTGTAATGTGTTGACAGCTACAAAACAGATATTATTTCCTCGAAGCGTTAAAGCTCGCGTCAATAATTACAGAACATATTTAAAGCTAACTCTATCATGAAACGACTACAATCATCAATTTATTGAAACGTTGCATGACATAAACAATCTTCACAGTATTGTTTTTTGAAGTTGCATAACATCGTGATAAAATCTTTGTATTTCATATTTCATCATATTATATATAATACATATGTTAATATTTAGTATTTTGAATATTTTTTTATTCTAATTATCGAAATAGCGAGTTTTTCACAATAAATATTCAGTTATTTCAAAAATAAATTTTAACAACAAAGAATATTTTCACTTATCAATGAATCTGTGTCAAATTTCAGAAAAACTCAAAAATTTAATATTTCAAAAATAACTCTTTTATTATATTAAAGTTTTTAAATGAATAAATCCCTCATCAATCAAAAATTCAATTTAAATTTTCCAATATCGATCAACAACGTGTAAAAACCCACTAATACAAATCCCTTCAAATCATCATCCATCAACCAAAACAGATTCCATCCACTTTAACAACCAATCGGCGACAGACAATAATCCAAATAACATCGACAATAATCCCACGAAAGCACGTTCAGCCCGCATCCGAACAGATTTCACCATCCGAGGGTATTCCTTCCCAGAAACGAGATTAATTCTATTTATTTATGCATCCGACCAAGGAACAACATCACTGATGAAATTCGAGCAATTATAACGGTCACGCCACGAGCGCCAATTTCGAGCCGGTCCCGTCTCGGGCTTACGCCGTTCCCGAAATGATGGAACTTTGCGTTATGATAGTCCCGTGTACGTGCGAATATCTCGCATGGAGGCTTTGCGAACAAGTGGCAGAAATGTTGGGTTATCTCTGAGTATTCGTTTTGGGCGTTAATCAACTCGGCGGCTAATTCGCGCGTGTCTGGTTCAGCTGTTTGTTGAGAATCCACTAGCTGGGTTTAGGGATTTTGGGATTTGGTTGCGAATGTTTTGAATCGATACTGGAAAGAATAGTCTTTGTTTTCAAAATATTTTATATGATCAAAATAATATTAATTATTTATATTAATATTAGGTATATAATGTTTTCCATAATAATGAGAGTGAGTGATAACGTAACGACGTGAACAAATTTATTAGTTTATTATAATTCTCTTTGATAAATATACTAATGATGTTATGTTAACATGCACTAATGACTAAATGCATGCATGTATGCACTTAATAGAGGCTCTATATTGAGCGCAAGTGTAGGCGCTTCATGTGCAACACACTCAATTTTATATTGAAAATAATTGCTGTTACCTACACACACAACAACATGAGGTACCATCCTTATTTACAAGTCCAATTTTCAAGCTTTTTATTTAATTAAATCATTTATCGATTTGTAGAGTTTCTAGTCAACAGTTTGAAAAAAAAATTATGAAATATTATATGTAGACAAAACGATATTCAAAGTAATTTTAAAATCCGCCTACACGTCTATTTCAGAAAAATTGAAGACCTTTTAAGAGTAATATTAATTGAATGAAAAAAATTCTATTGATATGGCTTATTCGAATAAAAATTATGAAAGAAAATCTAATCTCAATGGAAAAAGCTCACTAATTCTTGTGAAAAATATGTATATGAAATTTCAATTAAACTAAAAAGCTTTGTTATTTAACATCTTTTATGGACAATTTAAAAATAGTCTTTTATTTACATTTGTTTAGTTAGTTTTAATTTGCATAGGGACTAGTGAAATCTATTTACCATTCAAATCAAAAAGCTATTTACCCTATAAAACTCATAAAATGTTAATATTTCAACAAAATTCATTCAAATGCAATAAAATCCAATAACCAATCAAAAAAATCGAACATACATACCAAAGGTCAACACGAAAAATGCGAAACTAGCATTTCTGCAAAAACTCCATACAAATAAACACACACCCGTAATAAAATAATCAAAGCGGAACTATCCGGCAGCCGACAGCGTGCAAATTGAATGAAAATCCTCGCTTTTTCGAAGCCTACGGGATCGTAAGTATAACTGCGAATATCCCGAAAACGGGGTGTGTACCTGGCGATCCTGGAGCCGTGAAAGGAAGGGCCAGGACCCGTCCAAGGGGAATCGGCCCAAAGGCGTAACGCGACCCCCGGGACACGAAGATTTACGCGGCTAGGCCGAAACGGAATTACGAATTTTCCATTCGAAAAATCGAGGAAAATCCAGGGAAAACTGTGATGGTCTAGCGCCCGACGCGTAAGACTGCACGCCCTTGGAAAATAGCGATTTTTCTCGTGGCGTATTTTGATAATCGCTTTGGAAAAATTGAGGTTTTTCCTATACCATTCTGAGGAAAATCTCGAATGTAATGTATTATATTGTGGTTTTTTTTTCTTCATACCTATTTGTTTGTTATTAGACTCATGAGTTATTTTTAAATTCTCGTATTTTTCGCTCAGATAGGTTCTCAGGAGGGATAATGAGATTATTGAGACGAATGAATGTTTGCTTATTTCGAAATTATTAACTTCATCTACATATTATGTATTGTAAAAAAGGTAGCAAGAAAATTTATTTTAATTTATAATATTTGATTTTACTACATAATATATATCAAAATAAATTTCATAAAAAATTAATTCATAGAATTTTTCTGCATTTTCTTTATTGTTTTAAATTTAAATTTTACTGTTTAATTTATGTTGATGTTTCGTGGCTCGTTTTAATGTTGCTTTCCAGCCGTCACACGGTTATTAAAATGTGATTTTCCGGTGCAAATGTGCGTGAGAATTCGTATGGACGATGCGCGGAAAATTCGTGCTGGAATTCGCGCCAGTGATTTTTCAAAAATGTAGATTTTATGCTCTACTTACTCTATTTCAGGTATGTGTTTTGAGGAAATTCAACAAAAACTCTTGAAATTTTCGGATATCTCTTGAAATTTACATGTGAATATTCACTGCGGTTTCCTGATTAAATAATCAAATTAATGTCAATTTACTAAAAAAAAGTTAACGACTTTCTATCGACTTTGTTACTTTCGTATAAAACTCGTGTTAAAATTAAAGTTTCATTATATTTCTGAAAAATACTGAATTTTCATTTGAATAAAATAATAATGCTATATCCTTGATTGAACAAAATCTGAATAAATTAAAGTTATAGAACGCTAATAATAAGATTAAAAAATCTTCCATACTTTATAGCTGAAAGATCAGATTTTATTATATTAATAAAACAATAATTTCCTTACGCTCAATGATAAAACTTTTTCCGTCTACGTTCCAACTGCGTAAAAAAGATTTATTTTTTCCCTGTCTTAATTTCATTGGATGCTTTTAGTCTGATGAAAAAGTTATTTAATTAAAAATATATTGAACAAAATTTTCTTTTAAAAAACCTAATATTTGTACTACAAAATTTACACAGGCGCATGTTTTTCATGGGTGGAAAAAAAATAACAAAAATTATATTTTTAAATCAAGATGATTGTCGTGTATAAATCGTTCAAGAAAACTACAACTTTTCATCATGGGATTAATTTAACTTTACGCGTGGCTTGATTATTTCTCTTTTTTTTAATTTTGATGTTTTTCATTCTCTTTTTTTCGAAAGTGAACGCCGATACTTATCAATAAATACCGAAAACGTTTGCACTAAAACCGGGCTGCATTAATTGGCGGAATTAGCATATAAATCGATTTTCCCTTTCCCACATTTTCCTACGCACTTATTTATACGCAGGTTATCCTAAAAGTATTGTGTAGCAAGAATCTATTTTTGGGTAAACTTCTTATAAATAATGTGATTAATTTCTGAAAAAAAGTTCTTATTTTTATTTTTTCAATGTATTCTCGCTATCCTATAAATATAATAGAAGACAAAATCCGAATAAAATAAAACTATTCCTATTCCGACAAATACCAGCCCGTGGTGTAGTGGTATGTTCCACGAACTATCAATATATTGATGATGGTTCAAATCCCGGGTTGGCCAGAGCAGGACCCCGTTTTTAACACCTACTCGATCGCCTCAGATGGGAATTTAACCATTTGTCCCAAAAAAATGAGAGTCTAATCTTTCGTTTGATGAGGCGATTCCAAAAATGGTTCCGATGTCATTCTCTGTCGTCCGCCATACAAATTATATGTACCGGCGCTGCGATTGCTTGTAACAATTACATATTATGGGCGGTCGTTGGCGATCGGTGCACCAGTATGTGCGGTATGCGCGTTTGGGTCGGTCCTCCTTCCTATCCCAATGATCTAAAAAAATGATTTGGCCGCAATGGCAATTTGGAGGTTACATCTCTAATGCCATCTTATCATATTGATAAGATGATTAATGATTTAGCCACCATGACGACTTTGGGGTAAAACCTGCAATGTCATGGTGGTATGATTGTATTTGTGTGTGTACACATATAAATGAGAAAAAAAAAAAAATAAAACAATTCATATTTCGATTATGTAAACAAACGATATCTTTGATAAAATAAATTTTCTGATTTGTTTTGAAATAAAAACCTATCTGTAGTAACACAGACTTGAAAATTTAATCACCTTATTCCAGGGCATGAATAATAAAATCGATTGCATTGAAGTCTTGCGAAAGGTGGTTTACCACGAAACTTGTATAACATATAATGAAGCTCAAAAATACTAATTTTCCACAAATATTTAAACTTCAGCTTTATATTTTTATTAAATTTAAATTTTCGATAATTTTTTTATTAGATTGACGTTTTCACATTTTTGGATAAAATTATTGAAAAATCCCAATAACAAAATAAACTCAACCTCCCGCCTATTAGAACAACCCGCTCGCACGCACTACGCAAAAACGGTGCGAAAAGACGGCATTCAAATGGCAATACGCCGAAGAAACTAAATATACGCACACTTCCTGACAAAAAAAATACACACTCACGTGAAAAAAGTAACGTTTTCCTCATTCAAAATCAAAAATAAAACCGTTTACGCGTAACGATCCGAGTTGGACCCTCGTCCGTCGGTCGCATTGACACCTATCACATGCGCGACCCGGATTCCTTTGTGTTCTCCTAATAGGTTTCGCAAGAGCTCCTTTTTCACATAAAAATTACCTTCGTTGCCTTCTAGATTTCGATCTGATCATCTCGTCTGAGTTAGTCGAAACGTTGAAGGGATTTTTTTTTATTTTGCGTAAGCATTTTGATTTGTATGATATAATATATGGGTTCACGATTTTTTTTAAATATAATAAAAAAAATTTCATTAGGGAAAATCACTTTGGGAATTATTTACTATTTATTACTAGATTAAAATCTTTTTAATATTTTTTCAGTTCTGTTATATTTTAACAGCCCACATCTATTTTTAATCGATCGATTTTCTATATTTTCTCATATAAATAGAATCTTTTGATTTATTCTTTAACTACCAATTAAGTGTTTGTATATTTCATGCTTTGATGTTTTATTTGTTATTAGTCATAATATTTATGTATAATAACAAATTGTTTTATTAAATGTGAATTTTAATATATTTGTATTAAAGCAAAACACAATTATTATTCACCGTTATACTTACAATTGGTGTAATATTTGTAAACAACTTTTGTATAATAAAAATTATTAATATTTCACTCAATTCTTAATTTTTCTCATTGATCAAACACACATATAAAAGTCCATTAATAAAATACAATTTTTTTTTTCTTGAAAATACCCGATGCTGAAATAGTTCAACTTGATGACATACTTCTTTTTAAAATAATGGAATAATCCACATTCAATTTATTATTTATTTTTTTTATTATTATTATATGTAACTGCTTTGAATTATCTTAGTACTTGGTAGCCAAATTTTATCTTTTTATTATCGAAATTGTTTTATTCATCCACAGTGATTTTTTCGAATAAATTTCTATGTTGTCCAATATGCATGTATAAATATAATAATATTTGAGAAACCGAATATTATATACAGTTATACGATCAAACACATTTTTGAATGATAAGCGAACTATAATAAGATCGAAATTTTCTACATCGTTATTAATACGAAATCTTATTAAAAATCAAATTTACTCATACAAAATCAGAAAATTCTTGAAAAATCATTCAACACAAAACCAGTACGATCGATAACCCTCCATCATCCAACGCAATTCATTAAGCGCAAAAACGCATAAACAGCGAAACTTCTCTCCTAACGACGCGAACAAAATCCGAAATCATCACTCCGCTCTTAATTCAATCACTATACGTCTTTATTATGGATAAGACATATTAATTCTCGCAAAATGTTAAACAGCCGGGCCCAATATAACAAGTGGCCGTATGCTGGGTAGAGGCGTGCGAAACTTTTATCAAGTTATTGCCTACCCTACTCGACGTAATCTAATTTGTAAACGTGCGTATGAATTATTATCAAGGCGAAAACACTATTTACCATCTCGCGAGTGCGAATCCGTTCGAAAAATGAGAAAGAATACAATAAATCACCTGACAATGTTCAATATCGGCGCACGTCCGAGAATCTCAATTACGGCGACGGCTAATGGATTAATTGAGGTCCTCAAAGACGAACCGTTTCACTAAAAATGCTTTTGATCGTTTTCTCTATATCGTGTTTTGCGAGGGATACAGAATCGAAAGACGTCGTTTTTTGTTGTTTTTTTTTTTTTGAACGCTTTAGAAATATGTATGTTCGAATGGTGGGGATTCTGTTCGTTAGAATGAGACAACTATGTGTCCGATAAAGAGAAATGTACAGTGCAGAATTGCGAAAATTTTAATTAAACGATTCGGCAAATAAGCGAAATTCTAATTATGAAATAAAAAAAAAAAAATTCTGAAAATCATCTTCGCGGCATTAGATGTTTGCTATGGGATAAAAACTTTTAAAGGGAAAAAAACTTTTATTATTTTTCTTGTCCAATTCATTTGACAATCGAGGTTAAGGCATCCGTTGTCCATTTGACGATAACTATTATATGTCCACCTTTTAGTTCTTTAGATTAACAGACGAGGGGTTTTATCTCATTCTGTTGTACTCACTTAATTGAATAAGTTCTACAAAGCAAACCAATAACAAAATTCAATACGTAAACATAATATAAGTAAATATACATAATCTACTAAATATTTTAAAATAATATTATTATTGTTTTTAACCAATTACAAAAGCAAAACAAACTATTTCCAATATTCAATCCTTGAAGCTTTCTTTCCCTTATCAAAACTGTCCGAATTTCAAATAAAATCAAAAAACCTTTACCCTTATATTATATGAGCTGCATATGTCGATGACGATTTCAAATGAAAATAAAGTCGCACATTTTCGTACGAACAGCTTTTTCTCAGGACAGCCACAAACTCGCTTAGATTGCAGATTGTGACTTTTGATTCTATGCCCCACATATATTTTATATACGATATGATGTACGGTGTGATGAGTTACGTATCTTTGTACGCTTTGACCCGAATACGACTAGGACACATCCAATTCCGAATATGGCTTTTTTTCGCGTCGCTATATTATCCTTTATTGAGCCTGGAAGGAAATGTCGCGACGGACGTACAAAGTGTACTTTCACTCTTTCGCCGTAATCGATTTCGCTGATTCGTATCTTTCATGTGTATATATGAGATGTATCTTTGTTTTTATTCTTTTATTGAATCATATTAGTGGGCAGAATGTATTGATTCGATGCCTATATTTTTGCTTCCGAGTTAAATTACAAGTCGTATTAAATTCGTTTTATAAATTAGTAATATTGTTCTTTCTTTATTGAAACATATAATATGAATGTACTATACATATGTATGTGTTTTTATGTATGCGAAAACTTAATCAGATTGTGAATTTTTCAAAGTTTGACATGTTGAAAATGATTTTACTTTATATTACTTAAATCCTAATATTATATATAGGTGTCCCAAAATTCACGCAAGATGTAATTTTGATAGAAAACACAGATTTCTAATTTAAAATTGTAATTTTTTTATTGATTCATACAGTATATAGTATAGGGATATGTGTGCAATAACATATTGGGTAAATGGTTTTACTGGCATATACGCATTTTTTTGTTGAAATTTTCCATCAATTTTTTCCATACATGTTGCTGAATTTTGTTGATATAGTGCTAAATTTCCTCCTTCAAGGTGTGGGTGATCATGGGCTTGTTGGCATAAACCTTAAACTTCAAAAACCACCAAAGGCGTTAAATCGCATGATCCGGCCAATTCTAATCACCAAAACGGAAATTACACGACTAGGAAATGAATCATAGAATGATTGAATTGCTTTTTAGGGAGTTTATTTTCTTTTCTTTATGGAGTTTCTTAAATTTCTCTAGGGAGTTTTTGAAGTCTAAGGTTTATGCCAACAAGCTCACGACCCTCCACACCTTGAATGAGGAAATTGAGCGCTATATCAATGAAATTCAGCTACATTTACGCGAGAAAGTCGTGGAAAATTTCGACGAAAAAATGCGTATATGCCAGTAAAGCCATTTACATGATATGCTTTTCCACACGTAACTCTATACTGTAACATATACTGTGTGGATCTATAAAAAAATTACAATGTTAAATGTTTTCTATCAAAATTACAAATTAAAATGTTTTCTATCAAAATTACTTCTGTCGTCTATTTTGAGACTCCTTATATATTGACATTTTGACATTCAATTGATTACAATCTGCAGAAATGAATATCAATTATAATAATTCCAATAATTACTTGCGTTTTGAAATAAAATTTCAACCGTTTTACAAACAAGTATGCTTAAAAGAAAATGGTTATATTATTTATTTAATTAATGTTGTTACATTTTCACAATTTCATATATAATATAATACAGCAGCCCCAATAAAATGTATATGTTATAAGTAGGCTGACCATACATCCCGTTTTCGCCGGGACAGTCCCGTTTTCGTCGTGTCTTGCGTTCGTCCCGTCGTTTTCGTAAAATTGATTGATTTGTCCCGTTTTGCCGGTTTACATATTTTGATGGACATAAGATGACTGAATTTTTTTTAATATTTATCAAAATAAAATTTTATAATACATTTTCTTTTGATATTTTTTGCTAAATAATTTAATCGAATTCAGCACCCCAAAATTATCTAATATACATAGATACCTTTCAAACAAAAAAAAAATACATACCTGTGTTATTTAAAATTTATTTTGGTGATAAATTCGTTAATAAATGTATAATATTGGAAAAAATATGGGTGGACAAATATATTTTGTCGGTAGTGTATTTCCTTAACGATATTAATCGAGGGAAAATTTTTGAACGTGCAACAATTTTTTTTATATAGGGGGAGGGACATTTATTTTTTTGTCCCGTTTTGGGTCCTAGGAAATATGGTCACCCTAGTTATAAGCGGTTACTAATCAGGACATCGCAAACGTTAGAATCTGCATACAAACAAATATGCTATATTATGCTTTATGACAAAGGATTCAACGTACATATTTAAATCCGTGAATAAACGTTTATATCACGTTGTGGATATGAGCAACATTTAAAACGCAGCATTATAATGTACCTCTAATCAAAGTAAATAAAGTAAATATTTGTTTGCCAGAATATTTTAACGTTACGCAGCATTATAATCAGCCTTAAATCATAGTACATAAAGCTCAATGAAAATGAATAACGTTTGAGCTTTCCTGGGTTTGAAACCGCCTAAAACAAATACACATATGAAACTTATTGTTATTAAAATGTGAGAGAATTTTAAAACAAATAATTTATTTTGAGGTAGTCTGTAAACAACAAATCAAAAGACTAAATTTTTACAATCAAGAAAAAGAAGCAATGCTCCATGAACACATATTGGAAGCACACATATTGGACTGTAAAATATAATATAAAACGTTCGTAACTTATACGTAATTATACATTTTAATATCACCTATCAAAAAATTTAAAACGAAATTAAAATGCATCGATTCGATTCAATACTTTACGATCCCAGTGAAAACGGAAAAACTTTTCCAAACAAAACTGCGCGTTTACACCCAACCAAAATGCATAAAAAGGCGCTCCACTTTACGCTCATAACGACCGAATCCCAAAAACATACAAAACATCCATCTTTCCTCGAAACAAAACTCATCGAGCAATCAATCAAACACAACCCACTAAATCTCACATTCGAAAAGCGTTCGATGCGGACCGACGCCTTGACAAACTCGACCCGACAATGTGACAAAAATTGACGAGCGTCGGTTTTACGGTAAAGCGTTAATTTATCGGCCTATGGCGAAACTTTCCTATAACGGATTAGCGGCAACGGCAACGGCAGCCGTGGGCGAGGACAGTTTGACAAACATATTTGTTAAGTTCGCAACTAAACGGGTCGACAACAACCCGTGTCGGCCTCCGCTGACCCGTGTCAAACGGACTCACCTCCGTGGCTAATGCCTTGAGTTCGAATTTTGACTTTGGACTCGACGAATTTTAGACAATTAATTATTCAAAATTTAAGGTTTTTCCATGAGCGTTGTGATCGGGGTCGGTTATGGACTTGTGGTTGATTTTTATAGAATGCTAGTATTTTCGGATAGATGTAGAAGTGACCCTCAATCCTCTTTTTACACGGGGAATACGTTCCAAAGGCTGCCGTATACAAAAAACCTTGTAAAAAATGTATAGTTACCATATACAAATTGTATGTAGAGGTTTCAAGAGTATATTTGGATAGAACTTCCATCCAAATGTACTTTATAAAAAAATGTGTGATGTGAAAGAACTTCGACATGTAAAATCATCAAAATACATCGAAATTTTTTATTTAATAACTATAATTACATACATATAATTATAACAGTGTATTTATTGGCCTGCACCGAGTCTTACCATTGTGGTATAATTTTTTTTTATACTGTGTTGAAGTGAATAAATAAACCGTATAAAAAAATAATCGTTTCTTCTTCCCCGAACCATGTTATTTCGGAACCGTATAAAAAGAGGATTATATTATATTATTATATTAGATTATATTAGATTATATTAGATTATATTAGATTATATTAGATTATATTAGATTATATTAGATTATATTAGATTATATTAGATTATATTAGATTATATTATATTAATTATATTATATAATTATATTTTGTATTTTAATTTTTATTGGCTCAGTTTTAAAACATGATTTTAATTACGGTTTTTTTTTATTGAGATTGTTTTTTATGTCTGGCATTTTGTTTATTAAAAAAATTTGTATTCTATCTTTTTTGTAACCTTTCATCTTTAATTTTTGTTTTTCTGTGAATTTGATAATTATTTATCTTATTTTTCTAATACATTTTTTCTCCTTGTTTTGTACAGTAAAATATTTTTTCATTCATTAATTCATTCGTGTGCTGTCATTGGTTGGTTATGTCTGGACCAATGAATCTAATTACCACATAATATAATACATACGCATATATAGAGAGCATGATGAGTCAACGAATGCATGAAATATTTAGATTAATAAATCTGAAAGAGCACTTGCTGTGCTGGGTGTCATAAATACATAGGGTGTAGGACGAGATCTGAAAAGATTTACAAGAGAATAACAGAAAACGAATAGAAAAATATTTGGCCTAATTTTAAATTTCACAAACATATATAAATTCTCAAAAAATACGTTTACTTCAATTCAAGGTAAAATGCCCTATTTAATTTTTAAAAGATAAGTTCTATTAACAAAACTTTCATAAAACGGTGATTGTTTGATTAAATTTTTTTTATTAAAATTTAATATGATTAAATAATTAAAATCTAAACATTTGATTTACCTGCGTTTACTCAATCGATTTAAAGATTTGCGAAAATATTTACTTTCAGTAGTTAAATATGTATGTACTCGAGTTTATTTGTTCGAATGAATAGGAAACGTTTTAAAAAATCAAATGCAAAATATAATTAGTTTATAATATTATATTTACCTAAAAAATAATACTTTTTCGTTAGTTTTATATACATAGGTAGATATTTTAACATATAGATCGATTTATTTCATTTTTTTCACTCTCAATGACACCCTCTATCTCTCGCACTCAGTTGAAACAATGAAGTCGTAATAAAAAATACAAATGGTCTCCATCAATTAACGGCCTCCCGTTTCTCGCAAACGTTATTCGGTACTATTTTCGACAAAATTGAATTCATTTTTCTCTTGTCATTCGTAGATTCAAGACGAGTCTATCATATATACGCGCTGTGCTTTTTTATATAAAATAATCTATTAATTTCTATTTTTCTCCTCGGAAACTAAGCGGAAAGGAAGAAAAATTCAATTTATTCGAACTCCATTTATATTATAATACGATATAACTCTTTTCCAATAATTTTTCTGACTTTTTCATTGAAAATGTATATATACCATATGTGAAAGATAAATACTTTTACTATGCTGAAAAAAAATTCAATTCAATCATTTTCAAAATGTAATACATAATATATCATCATACGATGACATATTTCTATTTCGTATTATCTACAATACTGAATATGGTTAATATAATAATTCCCATGCGAATTTTATGTTTTCTTCTAAAAGTGGAAAGTTTTGCTGATCCACTGCAATATACGGTTGCTTAAATAATAATAATATTACTATTTTATATTATTTTAGTTTTACAAAGGGTTTTCAAAAACATATATTTAAAAACTACAGACATATGTACATATAGTATGTATTATATATATTTTGAATTATTATCTTCCCACCTTAAGAACTCGTCTGAATGATCATACAATTTCAATCAGATATGCGTTAAGGTTAAACGAGATTCGCAAAAGGTGGAGCGATAGAATCGCTTATTCAACCACGAAATTTTACACCTCGAGAAAAAATGGAAGAGAATACACACAGAAAACTTTACAATCTCACCTCGACCCTAATCCCAACGCAGAAAAACTTACTTTGAAACTTATCCAATTCTAAAGTTTTCACTTTTTTATTAAAAAAACGTGAACAAAAAAGCGCGCGCCTTATTACCAAAGAGCCTCTAATGAAAAAATGCCGTTTCTTACCTTTTTTTAGATGCAAGAATAAAAAAGTCCAAGATAAAAAAAATGAACTTATTTTCGACGATTGAACGTGACCGAAGTTCTCGTTTTGTCTTTTGCCGAATACGTGTAAAATTATTCATTAAAACTTTTGCCACCACGAAAAGTACGCGACCTTTTCACCGTTAATAAAATGTTTATGTCACTTCGGTGATTTGGCCCTTTCGTATTCTTTATTATTTCATATAATTTTTGGTGCCGTATTTAGAAATTCAGATCTAATTATTCGATTCTTATTACAATAATACTCCTTAGATGAAATAATAATCGATTTGTTCGCTCACCGTTTTCATTATATCATAATTTAGAGAGAAAGTCAGCTTGTTTAATCAAATTAACAAATGGTTTATTGAAATTTTCTCCAAAACGAAATGCTATTTTATAAATTAAATCGAATTATTTAACAATAAATTCAATATTTTTTCAGTGAAATATTAAATCCAGAACGGTATTGTTATTTTCAGCATGACTGTTTTTTTATAATTATTTAATTTTTTTCCAATCATTCTCAATTAACGAAATACATATAAGAAAATATTTCACAAATTCTGAATAATAATTTTCACTGCAATTTTTATTTATATTCTAAAAAATATAACCAATTTAAAAATTGTCGAGAATACTTTTTAAGAGCAAAAATAATTTCCAGAAGTTTATGAATTTGTATTTAATAATTTTAAAAAATACATAAAAATGTAACATTTAACATTCTTAAAAATCCATATATTATTTATTTATTTATTTTTTCCATCCTTCAAATTTTCAATAATTTATTTTGAAAAAACTCAAATCTAATAAACACCCCAATTATAATATAATAAAACCAATAAACTTTTTGAATTATCCTAAAAAAGAAAGCTCTTAGATTATGAGCTATTATGAGATACCAATCGCAATTAAGCTGAAATATTCCACAAATCTAAAATATATTTTACATCCGAATATTAGCAAGCAAAAGCGTTCATACAAACGGTTCTCGCTAACAACTTTCATGTCAGTATTCATCAACATGTTGTAAACGTTTCATTCGTTGTTTCTTCTCCGTTCTTCGGTCGCAGTGTTCGAATGCGAAAAAATTGACATTTTGTTGCGAATAAAGGCTTTCGAAAGATATGAAATGATGTTTTCAGTTCAGTGAACGCGATCCGGAGACGAAGCCTTGTGCGAATCGATGCCTTGCTTCTGTAAAAAGCGAATACTGAAATAATAAAAAGATTCGTTTTGTTTGATTTGAACGCACTGAATTTTCGTTGTGTATGTACAATATAGTATAGAGGCTTTCATTGGTTTAGTAGACGGTGCTGTGCTTGATTTGTTTTATGTCAAATAAATATTCTAGAGAATTTGTGTTATTTTATGGATCACAGTAATAACAATTTTTATTTTTTTATTTAAAAACATATTTTATAAAAATGTAAAAATAGTAAAATACTGGCACAATAAAACAAATAGTACATATCAAATGTTAAAATAATGTTTTGAGCGACTATAAAAGAAAGCATAAATCCAAGTTTACAATATACATATATAGTAATTTAAATAGACTTATTTTTTCGATTAACTCAATAAATAAAAACTACGAGTGTTTTGCAATTAATCAAAAAACCATTTATAATATTATAAATGTTCTAAAAATATCTCATTACAAGAAAAATCAAAACAATTCAAACTCTCAACTTATTATACTAACAAAAATTCATCATCGACATTATTTAAAACAGAATTTGTTATTTTTATTGGGGAAACTTTTCAAAAACCTACCAACAACCATTTCCCTAACCGATCCGACATACAAATCCACCAATAAAGCCACAAATTAAACAAAGCACCGAACGCACTTCAATCGCCGACCGTTAGTGGAGTCCGGGTGGATTTTTTTTTCATCCCTCCGTTCACGCTCCATCGCGCGAAAAGCGAACGGAAAATTTTCATTTTATATTTATTTCATTGTCGCAAACTTTGGCTCGTGTCTGCTCGTATTTATTTTCCGCGTCGGCAGAACAAATTAAACGTCGCCGTTTTGGCAAAAAGCGGAAGAAAGGAGACGTCGAAAGTGCGGTTTCGTCTTGGGTCTGTGTGTGAGCGCGTTTGCGATTTTTGTTCTTGTTTTTGTTTTAGTACCTTGTCTGGGATGGAATTTGTGTTTGAATAAGTGCGTTCTTGGGGTAAATATATATTTTGGGAACTCGGTTTGTGCAATATATGATCGGCCTTATCAGTGGCGTAGCTAGGGTATTGTGCGCGCGGGGACAAATTACATCATTGGCGACCCCCCCTCCCCCCAATTTTCAAGTATACATTTTTTTTTTAATGAAAAAAAGTGTTTAAAATAAAATATTGATCACATATCATTGTAAGTAATCGAAAAAATTAGAGTCTTAGGCGAAATTTTAATTTCGTTTTTCATTTAACATAATATATACAGGTTTTTAACTTCAAATTAGAATATCCTCAAACGAACATAATCATTTATCGAATCCGAAAATAAATCAATAACGTAATACACTATTTTGTGATTTAGAAGTCCGTAGAATACTCGAAATTGAAACCAAAGCAATAATTGGCATGTGCGTAAATTCAATGTATTGTTTAATGTACATCCATCGAGTTTACACTCCGGTCACAAATTTCTATCGAAACTGAGCCAAAAGGTACGACTGGTGACACGATTTATCAAACCTTGACATTATTAATTAACAAGGATTGTGCGTGTTTGTTTGATACTAAATTTCTACAAGGAAATACCTGATGATGCGGTTGACTGGATAAATTTCACGAACTAATTCCTTCAACGACAAACACTGTTGCCAGAGAACTCATTATAAATTTCCAATTTCATTAATTATAAATGGGTGCGATTTAACTGTGCATTAAAAAAATATAGATTACGTCTTAAAACGAATTACTTGTGCATTAGAAAAAATATACGATGTGCATTATTTCTGGTGCATTAAAGAATCTCATATTTTGCGACATTGTATCTTTGGCGTTTTGGTCCTATGTCGCGCTCGTGGCAACAAAGTTTTAATCTCTTATATTACCTTGAATTATGTTCAATTTATTATTTTTTTCATTTATTACATAACATAAATCCTATACATTATTAACTCATTAAATCTCTTTGATTCTGTATGAAACTATTTTATTTTTAAGTAAATATTTCAATTTGATGAAAATCGTAAAAAAAATATGACATCTTCTGGCATCAATTATTCCTATTTAATGATAATCATTTCAAAATATCCTACACTAAAATATAATATCGATAGTAATATTTTAACTAATAAAACTTTTAAATAATTCTCTAATAACTTTTGTAGGGGATTATAAAATAGTAAGTTTTAATGAATATAGGTACATACGAGTATGTAGTCAAATTTAAATTAAAGATTATCATTATTTTTACAATTTAAATGATTATATATTTTTTAAATTGTGATTATGAAATCTGAACAACGCCTGAAATCGATGTCGACCGGAAGCGATACCAACTAAAAAATAAATACAATCGCTAAGGGTTAATTCATAACCATTAATTGTAAATCCCATACAAACACAATTCTCGTACGAATCAAGCGATCATAAATTATTAAACATATAAAAAAAATGCTCAAAATAGGCCTCACGCAATATTTCTATATATAGAGAACCGAATCGATTCGTACAGCCGAATAGCAAAGTGGTCCGAAATTAAATTCGATAATTCAGTTAACTGTTTTAATAAAATTAGCACAGCAAGATATTCAATGGGTAGCTACTCACAAAGCAATTCCAGCCTTGCGGGACTCGCTGAATTGTTCGGATAAGTCGACGTGGATCGCTAAGTCCAGCTTCGGTTATGTAGCTATATACAAATTCCTAGAAATCCAATATATTATCGATATTCAAGCGCTGGAGTTCGAATAGGACGTGTGTGAAAACTCACTATCAAAGTCTCCTTCAAAGTGTGAAAATTGTGTGATGAAAGTTTGTATCATGCATGAAAATCGAGTCAAGGTTGTTTATTATATGGAACATTTTGCGATTAAGGTAGTTATTTTTCAATAATTGTATACTTGTACATTTGCTCTTTTAAAATTGAATTAATTAATTTTCCTTTTCAGTGGAAGTATGTACTCCAATTTTTTTTTGAGCATCTTTGAAGTATTATCAATATTTAATAGATCTTTCACTCTTTTTAAATTCGCATTTTCACTATCTGGTTTTAATTAGCTAGTAAAAATAAGAAGTCCAAATAACATTATATTATATCCAAAGATAAATTGCTAATTTACTGTATTGTATTTTTTTTTTCAAATCTGAACAATCTGAAATCTTAAAATATTAAAAAATATTATAAATCTTTTCGAACCGTAAAATAATTTTAATTTTCGCAAAAATATTTTTATCAACTCACTAATAATACAAAATTTCGAAAAATAATATAATATTTAGCATCCTGTTTCCTTCGGTTTATTTCTTATTTAACAAAAAAATGAATCATATAAAAAAACATACACACACACACAATACAAATATTATTCATCATGATATCGATTCAATTTCTCAAATTCCTAAACAATCCATTCCGTATCAACGAATCGTTATCGGATAAAAGCCAATAGGTCCTCAGAAACGGTAATATCAATAACCACACTTTGAGATCCTTGAAGACCGTCACTGTAACAAAATTGTCCTTTTACCAACTCGACTAAACGTAGCAGCTCGATACGAAAGTTAAGCCGAGATGAATCTCGGATAGTTTGCGAGTGTGATACCAACATTGGGACCACTTCCTTATCGGGTCACTTTGTGCCCGGAATGAGGTGTAGTTGTACCTTTGTATGCCCCAAGATATTGCTTTCAAACCTTTTTGTATAAAAGCACTTTTCAATGTTTGTTTTAGCTGTGTCGCACTTATAAAACGCTTTAGTAAAACTGTAGTTTGTGCAAAATTACCATATAATATAAGATTAAATTTTCAATTGATCTTAGGCTTAGGTTAGAGGCACAGAAGCTTAGGTAAGTAATTGGTCCAGTCACGTAAATATTGAAATAATTATATTATAGTTAGATAGATGGTCTCTCTGTACCTACGACAGAGGGGTAGCTAGGGGGGGGGACAAAGGGGTATTAAGACAGCCCCCACGGGCGTCAAACTGAGAGGGGCGAAAAACGAGGTTCGACATATGTATTTATTTTAAAGATAAACTTTCTTATGAACCAGCCCGTGGTGTAGTGGTATGTTCCACGAACTATCAATATATTGATGATGGTTCAAATCCCGGGTTGGCCAGAGCAGGACCCCGTTTTTAACACCTACTCGATCGTCTCAGATGGGAATTTAACCATTTGTCCCAAAAAAATGAGAGTCTAATCTTTCGTTTGATGAGGCGATTCCAAAAATGGTTCCGATGTCATTCTCTGTCGTCCGCCATACAAATTATATGTACCGGCGCTGCGATTGCTTGTAACAATTACATATTATGGGCGGTCGTTGGCGATCGGTGCACCAGTATGTGCGGTATGCGCGTTTGGGTCGGTCCTCCTTCCTATCCCAATGATCTAAAAAAAAAATGATTTGGCCGCAATGGCAATTTGGAGGTTACATCTCTAATGCCATCTTATCATATTGATTAGATGATTAATGATTTAGCCACCATGACGACTTTGGGGTAAAACCTGTAATGTCATGGTGGTGTGATTGTATTTGTGTGTGTACACATATAAATGAAAAAAAAAAAAAAAAAAAAAAAAAGAATGGTAAATACAATATTGGTAAATAATGCATTTATGGAAGTTTCGTTCAAAGCATACAATTCGATTTGAAAAAAAGCTTGGACGAGTATTCACGCATTCACGTATTCACAACTTTCTGAAATCAAAGGATCCGAAATTCAAAAAAAGTATGAAAGCAAAATCTACCTATTTTATGACGGTTGTGAAATGCCTTTTAAAATAATGCTTTACTTGTAACTTTTTCCAATTAATTCCATTCGGTAAGTCACAATGGCGCAGATGCAGATGCAAGATTTTACAATATTGGCTATTAAGAGCCCCATTTGGTTTTGGAAACGAAATAACGAAACGAAACAAAACGAAACAAATGAAATATTATATTATTTGAAAATTATATCAAAAACATATTAGAACCATTAATTACCATTAACCATTGATAGATTACATTTATGTTGTTATTAAGAACAAATATATGAAAAATGGCATTAGACATTCATATAATCTTGGCAATATTTTTGATTTACAATTAGATTATTCCATAATGTATCAATGAAAAACGAAAAAAAAATTTAACTGCAGCGCCAATTTTTTTCAATTACTTACAATGATAAAGATTTTGTTTTAAGCACTTTTACATTCAAAAATTTTCAAACTTTTTTTATATATTTGAAAATGGGGGAGGTGCCGATAATAATTTGTCCCCAGGCTCACAATACCCTAGCTACGCCACTACTGTACGATAACAGGGACGTTTGTTGGACATACAGTGTGTGTAGGTATGTACAAATATCATAGCGTTCAAATCAAGTACAAGTTCAATTATATATACTAGCGCATTCGTCTGACCTCGCTTTGTAGGCCCTGTGGGCCTACCTAACCCACACCTCCGCCTTCCCACGCACACCCACTAATATTAAGTTCTAGTAGTTAATTTAATTTAATTTAAAAAACAATATTTTGAAACTATTAATATAATTTATTGAAACGAAATTTAAAAAATATACAGGTATACCTGTACTACATTCAGTCATAAAAATGTATGATGGTCGCAGGGCCGGCTCAAATAGGGAGCACAAGAGGCCCAGGCCTAAAGCGCCAAAATTGAAGAGGCGCCTCGAGCCGCTTTCATTTTTTATTTTTTGGTTAAAAAATTGAAAAATTATATTTTACGAGGAGCGCTGGAAGTCGATTCTGAAATGTCAATGACTCACTGCCGAACATTGTATTTGGTATAAATGGTTTCTCGGAATATGAAATGTGATTTCAGTGATTCGTAAAACGACAAATTACACTCCAAGACGCGTACGGGCTATTTTTTTAGTATCAGAAATGATCCATAAAATGCACAATAATATGAATCTGCGTAAACAAAAGCTTGGTTTCTTTACAAAACTTCAGTTTGTCATTTGACTTCAAAGGAGAAAGTTCTTGTTTCCTTTTGGCTCCAACCTTTTTTAATTGTGAATTCAACAAAAATATTATATTACGTTATTTACAAACTCATAAAAACAATTTCTGTGGTATAGTGAAGTGGATATAAATATAAGTAAGTGTAAGTTAAAAATTTATTATTTATAAATTATGATGTTTTTAAAAATATCTAGATTTAATTTTCTTAACATAAAAATTTGTTTTAAAAGGCGCCCCTTAGAGGATTATTAAACGGGATGTACCTTATTTATTTATGGATATTTTATTAAGTCAATTAATGTTAGAAAAATTAAATTTAAATATTGAAAATTATTATATAAAACAGTTTTCGAAAAATAAATTTAACTATATTTTAGAAAAAAAAACGATAATGTCGAAAAGAAAACTTTCTTGGGCAGAAAATAAGAAGAAAAGAGCGAAAAAAAAAGAATCATTAGATAAATATAAAGGAAGTATCAATAAATTTGTCAAAAAATATAATAACACTGAACAATCTACAAGTCAAGAAGGATATGATAAGGACGTATTACTTGGCGAAATTCTAAATTTTAAATTTATTTGTTCCTTAATTATTTGGCATGATATTTTGAGCAACATAAATATAACTAGTAAAGCTTTACAACAGGAAGACTTGAACATAGAAAAAGCCAAATTGCTTATTGATAGTTCATTAAAATATATCCAGGATTATAGATGTGACGGAAAATTCAAAAATATTTTGAAGGAGGCAGAAAATATTGCGATGAAATTAAATATTGAAAAATTTTTTTTGAAAACACAAAAACGAACACGAACACAAAATATAATATTTCCCTATGAAAGCAAAGATAGTGAAATTCAGAATGAAGAATACTATTTTAAAATAACTTTCTTTTTTAACATTTTAGACAAAGCTATCACAGCTATAAAAGATCGTTTTGATTTGTTGACACAACATATAAAAAATTTTCAGATTCTTTTAAATTTGAATAAATGTAAGGATATGAGTGATACGGATATTTTAAAAAGGTGTATGGATTTGGAAATGCTTTTGACAGCAGAACAAGGACAAGATATATCAGGTTCGAATTTATTTTGTGAAATCAAATATATTGGCCAAGCATATTCAAATAAAGACATATCAGCCGATGAAGTTCTTCAATTCATTATTGAATATAAATTGATGTGTTCTTTGCCGAATTTATTTATAGCTATCCGTATTTTATTAACGTTACCCGTTTCTGCGGCGAGCGCGGAAAGAAGCTTTTCTAAACTTAAGTTAATAAAAAATAATTTAAGATCATCTATAACTCAAGAGCGATTACACGGTTTATCCATGATTTCCATTGAAAAAGGCATTTTAAAACAAATCGAAATAGAAGAAATGATAAACAATTTCTCATTAGCAAAGGCACGAACAAATTTTATTTGAAGTTTTAATTTTGATATGAAATTTCATTGTACAATACAATAAAATATTTTGTTAAGTTGAAAATTTTTTGGAAATTTAAAATAAAATAAAACAAAAGAAAGTTTCTAAATTTAATTTAATGCATGTTTTGAAAAATTCCTTTTGAAAAAATTTTTTTTTTAATTTTTATAAATATTATATTATATTAATGTGTACATATAGTACACATTAAAAATAAAGCTTGTCTATTTTTAATAAAAAATTGTAATATGAATTAAAAGTCTTTTTCTCAATATATTTTTCTTCAACTTCCTTTAATAAAATTTTTTGAGAAAAAAAATTAAGGAGGGGGGGAGGCGCCAAAAACCAATGTGCCTAAAGGCGCCATATACCCTCGAGCCGGCCCTGGATGGTCGCGATCGGTCGTGTTATGACGTACGGATTGCGCCTGTTTTTACATTTCATACATTTGATTTCGTATTAAGGTAAAATCATTAACGACAGCAATCTTCTCAAAAATATTACAATAAATAAATGCAAGGATCATATAATAAGACAAACCATAATAAGATCATTAATTAATTGATTTTATTTTATTTTTAGATGGCTGGAAATTGCACATATTTTACGACCGCACACCGTATACGAAAACTATCATAAACGAATTACATAAGTATATAATATAATGTTGAAACATAATTAAATCATACAATACATACATACATTTGTTTTCATTTACTTCTCATTTTTGGTTTCAATAGAGTACCATTCGACCATTCCGTACAAATATTTCTAAAATAAAATGTGTATGTATAATATATTCTTGGTAACAATTGCAATTTGAGATTTTTTTAAATAAAATAAATTTGGAACATCAACTAATTCGAATTAATTACTAAAAATTATAGATATACATATGTATGTATGTATATAGTTATTTTTAAAATAATTTCATCCGCTATTTTAATATGATTTTACTTTTAAGAAATAACAAAGACATTACTGTTAACGACTTTGAGAAAAATAAACGTGAGTTATGTTGCTTAACTATCATCTAATTTTATTTACCTGATAAAATTACTTCATTACACACATTTAAGATATGACTTTCAGAGGATTATAAGAGTCTGAATCAAAAATTTCAATCCTAATACAACATACTATAATAAAATCTCGAAACATATTTCTTATCTCATCGAAATAATTTAGTAAAAACTTTTCAAGTATTATTCAGATATAACTAAATGATGAATATATTAATTGAAATTTAATTTTATAAAACTTTAAATAGATATCATTTTATTACGCCAATTAATTTCCCCCAAAAATAAAAAATGGCCCCGAATGACTTCAATTTTAAAATTCAACTTTTAGTTTTACCTATTAAAACTGAAACGATCTGAAACGATCCTGAATGGATTATAGTCCAGTGTTTCCCAAACTATGTTCCGCGGAACACCAGTGTTCCGCGGAGCCAAATTAGGCGTTCCGCGGAGCCTAAACGGACCAAAACGGAAATACGATGAAAGTTATTTAAATTTCGGATTTACGGATATTGGCCATTCAGATGCTTCTGATGCAATGTGTGTTTTGTGTCAAAAAAATACTCGCAAACAGTTCTTTGGCTCCAGATAAACTTTGCAAGCACTTCAAAACGACACTCTGATTACAAAGTAAAAGACATGCAATTTTTCAAAACACGTGAATGCAACGTGATTCGTGATTGAAAACGCGACGGAAGCGTCTTATTGCGTGAGTTATTGTATTGCACTCAATGGTGAAGCTCATGCAATTGGAGAGACACTTATCAAATAATACTGTTTCACGATGCATTTAAGATGTTTCTACTACCATAGTGAAAGAATTTATTCGTCAACTTGAACTTTGCGGTGAATATACAATGCAAATGGATGAATCTACAGATGTCGCAGGACTAGCTGTAATATTAGCATTTGTTCATTACACATATGATAAAAGTATTGCAGAAGATTTACTCTCGTGTAGTTTTTCCATGTAGATATCTACATGGAAAAACTATGGGAGAAGACATTAAATTATATTACTAAAAAAGAGATAAACTGGGAAATGAGTATAGATATTTTTATAGATGGTGCTCGAGTAATGGTAGGAAAAATGAAAGGTGTTGTATCACGTATCCTGAAAGTAGCTACAAGAGCTACGAGCAGTCATTGTATTTCGCATAGGCATGCACTGTTGATTAAAAAAAATTCCATAAACTTAAAAAATGTAGTAGATGAAGCCGTGAATATGATAAATTATGTGAAATCCAGATTATTTAAAATTTAGTGCAATGAAATGGGTAGTGGAAAATGCACTTTTATTACATACTGAAGTGAGATGGCTGTCCAGAGAAAAAGTACTCTTCAGACTTTATGAGCTTCGAAATGAATTATTAGTCTTTTTGAAGGCACAAAATTACGTGAAAAAAGTTTTATTGGATTTTATTAGTTAATACATTTTGCATATTTGGCGGATATTTTCACAAAATGCAATAATGTCAATTTATCATTGGAAGGAAAAAGCATTACCATTTTTAATACGAGAGATAAAATTGCATCCTTTGAAAAAAAACAATCGAGTTTTGAATTTCGTCAGTTGAGTCTAAAAATTTTGATTGTTTTTGTGTCTGTGTTAGATGAATGTTTCAATTAATTTAATTTTAAAATTGATAAAGAAGTTACACTAGTATTTTTAGAACACGTACATAACTTGAAAACAAATCTTTTAGAATATTTTCTGAAATACTAGTAAGGACGATTCCTGGGTTCGGAATCCATTTTCTGTAAAAATAAAACCAGTAGTTCAAACAATTATGAGAGTTTCATAGATTTGAATGAATGACTTTGATTTGAAACAAAAATATAAAGATCAGCCGTTAAATTATTTCTGGGCGCGTTTGACTGAAGAGTACCCCAATTTATCAAAAAAGCTGTAATTTTTTTACTTCCGTTTTGAACGACGTATTTATGCGAAGTAGGATTCTCTAATTGTGTTAAAACGAAAAAAAACAGAAATAGACTTGACGCCACGGCAGATATGAGAACTCAACTGACAAATATTATACCTGATATAAAAAAAAATTGCAATTCAAGAACTCAAAATCATCAGAGTCATTGAGAGTTTTGTTAATTTGTATTTTTATGTTTATTAAATAAATGTTTTTTTAATAACATTTTTCATTTTTCATTATTCTTACTGTTATGGGTAACAACCAAACCTAAAAAAATAAGCTAAGTGTTCCGTCAAAATTTTCGGATTTTCCAAGTGTTCCGTCGCTGAAAAAGTTTTGGAAACGCTAGATTATACTATTGAATCCTGAAATTCAAAGCATTAAAACTTGACATTTAAACATCTCATCCCTTGAGCGTGCATATGTTCATTGCACGTGTCTAAATGCAATCATTTGACCTTATGAAAATTTTGCAAGCATAAAAATTCAAATCATCCCCTTTTATTTTCGCACAAAGGTTACGAAATCATCTTTTTTAACATTTCGCTGCATCCGACATTCACCTTTGAATAACACAAACGCATGCAAATTACATACGTTTTGCTTTTACTATGTGGTGTTCTGCTCACTACCCGCTTTTTTTTTTCATTCAGCCATTACAAAAATAGCGTTCTTTTACGTATACATATTTAAGCATAATACATTTGCGTAATATCTAGGTATATTTCATATATAATATAATGTTGTATATGAATGTATGTATTTTTTGTTTTAATATTCAACAGCGACGGGATAAAAAGGTTTGCTCCCACAATGCCCATATGCGTCCCTAAATTTGAATCAATATTGGTACCTATTATACTGTATACAAAAATGCCGAGTAAATTCTGGAAACATGTTAGGACGAGTCCTAACATGTTTCATGTAGGATTCAAGAATCCTACAGATTCCATTGTTTAAATATTATTATTAGAAATAATATTTATAAAATTAGGTATATGAATTATAATATGTATATTCAGTTAAAAAATATAGAAAAGTAATTTATATGCGAAAATTATGAAATTTTCAATTAGCCAAATATAACTTTATTATTTGTCTTATTATAAAGTATATGAATATTTTACTATGAACTTAATTCCAGACATTTCGATTAATAATTGAATCCTAATTTTTCTATGCAGATCACATTCAAATTTTAAAATATTTAAATCTTAAAATTGAAAAAAATCCTGGTATTGTAATCGCTACATATACAACTCCACTTTACCCTTTATATAATTTGCACAAATTGGTACATTCCACCCTTTTTTGACAGATATGATATTGCCCTGTTTTTAGGGACATTTCAACGTCAAAATATTTCAATGGTGAAATTTAATTCCGATCGACATTCGTGTTGAAGGGGTACATATTTTATTTACATTTTTTCCAAACATATTGACAATACGTGGCACGCATCGGATTTTTAATTCTATTAGGGTGTACATAAATTTAAATTGAATATTAAAAATTATTAACAGACGTGTACGTCTCAGAAATTTTCAATGAAATGAATTTAAAAGATTTGTCCTACATTTTCTTTTCATTATTTAATGCATGAAATTTTGATAAAATTCATTTTTTATGAAAAGTCAATATCAATAAAAAAAAATTGTTATTTGAATGTTGAAATACTCAATTGACTTTCAGTCTAACTGATATATTTACGTTTTTTAGTTTGAATTTCAAAACCTTGACAATTCCTAAAGTAAAAAGACATCAAATTGATATGAAAATTTTATGTTACATTCAATTCAATATATAATATTTTTAGGTATTAATTTGATAATCAATAGCTTTTTTATAGTTCCTGAAAATTTAGAGGCCATTACCTTAAACAAGTTTATCGTTTAAGTTTATCCGAATAATAATCTTGGTAATTTACCAGTTAATTAAAAAAATATATGTATATCACACTTCTGAACAAATTTGCATTTCAACATGAATTTATATCAGGTGATCCTGACGTAGGTGATCACTTTTTCAGTGATTATCCTGGGAAATGAAAACTTAAGTGGTTTCCCGTTGCCTTCTTCAGTGATAGGATGCATATAACACATCACACGATAAATCTCCGGCCTAACACATATATATGGCAATACTGTTGACAAACTCATATTATTTTTGGATGGTATGAATCTTCAAACGATTAGTGTCAAAATTTCATGAAATTCTGACAATTAGTTTACACGTTACAGTGGTTTTAGTGATCCCAGTTTTGTAATTTTCAAAACCCTGGATAAAAAAGAATTTTGTGAGTTGATTAAACTTTTTTTTTGATAAGAAAAAATACCGCGAAAGCCAAATTGTGGATTGATAAGTGTTATGGAGACTCTGCACAAGGGAAATGAACTATTATTGACTGGTATGCTGAATTTCAATAATTTAAATAAATTAAATAAACTAAATAAATAATAAATGCCCAAATCAGCAGTTTTTCCGGAAAACATAAAAAAAGTCCACAAAATAGTTTTGAAAGATCGTAAAGTGAAGTTGCGTGAAATAGCAGATATCTTAAAGATATTAGAAGGTACCGTGTTTACAATTTTACACGAAAATTTGAGCAGGTGTAAGTTGCTTTCGAAATGGGTGCCGCATTTGCTCACACCGGACCAAAAACAATAGCGCGTCTACGATTCAGACCTCTGTTTGGAGCTGTCCAAGCAAGATAAAAAGGATTTCTTGATCCATGGATCCACATGGATCCACTACTACACACCTGAATCAAAAATATCGTCAGCTGAGTGACAGCAGTCGTTGAAAGTCATTCAAAGCGACCAAAAACTTAAAAGTCAGCTGACAAGGTAATGGCATCCGTATTTTGGACACGCAAGGCATTTTTTTCATCAACTATCTGAAGAAAGGTAAAACTATCAATAACGAATATTACATGGAATTATTGGATCGATAGAGTGTAAAAATCTAAAAAAAACAACCTCAAATGTAAAAGAAAAAAGTGTTGTTTCACCAAGACAATGCCCCGTTTCATAAGCCGATGAAAACGATGAATTACGCTTCAAATTGCTTCCCCACGGACCGTGCTCTTCAGATCTAGTCCTCAGTGACTACTGGCTTTTTTCAAACATCAAAAAGATGCACTAAGGAAAGAAATTTGGCTCAAATGAAGAAGTAATTGCCGAACCAGAGGCCAATTTTGAGAGCAAAGATAAACCATTCTACAAAAAAAGTATCAAAAAGTTAGAGAAGCATTGGAATGCATATATCACTCTTGAAGGAGAGTATGTTGATGAATAAAATCGAATATCTAAAAAAAAAAATTTTTCTTAGTTAGGCCGGAGACTTATCGTGTGATGTGTTATATCGTATATTTAGGAAGAAGAGATGGGAAGAAGGACCGATTCAAACATGTTTTCTGCCCATACTAGTTTACTGATCGCCGACGACTGACTGTAATTGAGTAGCCTATTTACAAAGACGGCTTAAGCCACCCTGGATCGGTTTTCATTTTTTGATGGATTCTTGTTCTACACGAGAAGCCTGATCTGGTGATGTATCGCTTGCTTAACAAAGTTGATGAAAACCGTATGAAAACGATGATCAACTCAAAAAAGAAAAATTGCAATCACTTAAAAACTTCAGGAGATACAAAAAATCAGCTGTCGTGAAAAATTTCGTAAAGTGGCTTAAGCCGTTTTTGTAAACAGGCTACTCAATTATTCTCACAATCAATCGCGATGCCGATACCTTATATAATATTATTACAATTTGTATAGCGATCCGTAGATAAGGCTTGTAATTGAAACCATTTTTTGGAATCATCTCATTAACGAGAGATTTAACTCTTATTTTCTAGTCAAATGGTTAAATACCAAATTTGAGACGATCTAGTAGATATTAAAAACGGAATCTTACTCCAGCCAAACCCGCAGCTTAAACCATGACCATTACGATCGATAGTCTCTGCAATATACCGCTGCACCACGGGCTGGCATGTATTATAAGTGCGTAAATTAAATTTCTTAACGAATTTCGAGCATAGTTTAAAGGTTATACTTGTCAGTTTTTAACCATACCTAACAGCACCTAGTACTTAGTAGCACGTATTACAATCCAAACTGTTAGTATGATTATACCTATATATGTATATGACATATATAATTTTTGAAAATAATTTGCAAAAACTGACAAACACAACCGCTTTCCTCTCAAGTGGAAACCTCACGTACGCCACTTTCCATCGAACGAAAAAAAAAAAACGAGATACACTACCGATGAAATATATTTTCCCACCGGGACAAATCAAACAATTTTACGAAAACGACGGGACGAACGCAAGACACGACGAAAACGGGACTGTCCCGGCAAAAACAGGATGTATAGTCAGCCAATATAGGTTGACCATATTTTCCAGAACTCAAAACGGGACGCTCAGAAAAAAAATTCCCCTCGAACTGCATCTTTTAGGTTGGGTTAGGATGGATTAGGTTGGGTTAGGTTAGGTTAGGTTAGGTTAGAATAATTATTTAACACCTAAAGCACCTATTGGTTAGGTTTGTTTGGGTTAGATTAGATTAGATTAGGTTGGGTTAGGAAAACAAAATTCAGCTCAGCTGAAAACATACTGGCACCAAAAAAAAACAACTAAAAAAATCTAAAAAAACCCGGGCAACGCCAGGTACTACCGCTAGTATATTATAAATAGTCTTGAGACATAATAATAATTTTTGTTTTCTGTGTATTCCGGTTTTTTTCCAAAATTTAATTTACCGGTAATTAAAAAAAATACCGGATTACCGGTAAATTAAAATTACAATAAATTTGGCCTCCCTACCTGAAAGTACTTAAAACTTTATTGTTACTTTATTTGTATTCAGTCGTTACGATTACATGATTATTTAATTACTTAAATAAATCGATTACAACCTAGATGTCTTTTTTCAATATCCTGCAACCAATAGAACGCCACGTCAAATGCTCCAAAACAAACCCGCATAGAAAAATCCGCCAGAAATTCGCTGAAAATAAACATTTCACTTAGTATACGGCCTCATATTGGCAAACAATAACCTTTAAATAATGCAGAACGATCCGAATGGAAAATAGGCCTGGCCTTATACGTCTGAAGTGTTTTTTCCAAAAACGCCTTTCCTCTTCGATTGGGTTTTCGATGATTCCGAACACACATATATATTTTCATGCTTTTTTTCGCTACGGCAGCCTTTTTGTTTACATTTTTATTTTTATTATTTTCGACTATCCCCCAACGGAGCGAAAATAAAAATTTAAGAAAGTTCCGTAAGCGAGACGAGACGAGGACGCTGCCAGATTACCGGAAAATTCAATAACAATGGAAATTTCAATTACAATGGAATGCCTTCTTTGTCGAAACCTTCGTTCGCGTGAATCAAATTTTCGATAGAGTGAAACCGAATCAACTGAGGAGGCTCTTTTATTTTCGTTCAACCGTTTTTTTCGTTCAAGGAAAGCCTTCGCCTTTTATTTATGGTTTTTACCGGCCAGCTCGATGTCTCGGCCGCTGATTATGTATCGGAAAATCGTGTGGAAATTCTACTGAAAAAAAAAAAGTTTTTTTTCGACGATGGTAGAGTTCAGTAGCACGTCCGGCTTTAATCAAAATTCAATCTAACTTTCGGGACGCTCGGTGTGTTTGCTATGCGGCTACATCGTTTCAGTTTTGAATTTCCCCAAAACCAAACAATAACTTTTTTCATACGTAAGATTTTTGAGTGAATTACAAACATGAATAAATAAATAAAAAACTTTATTTAATTTTATCGAAATTGTTTCACATGAATAATCCTTGAATCTTGCGAGGATTAAATAAAAGTATCGTATTACATAAGTATAAAAAGCTTATTTTTTTCTAACGTATCAAAAAATAAAATGTCATACCGTTCTTATGAAAAATGAGTAGAGAATAAAAATTTATAGTACATTTGACATTTGAAAGGGACATTTCATTTTTGATATTATGCGAAAGAAATAACAATAAATTTCATTTTATTAGCAGAACTCTCATTAGTTCCAATAAAACAGAACGTATACAAACTTATTATTAATGAAACATCTCAGTACGTACCCTTAGCCAAAAAATTTAGATGATACTTTCATTTCAGCAATATTCAGCATATTCGGTTAACAAAAATTCAGCACTGTACGGCCTAGCTTAATTATCCGATAAGCGATGTCTCATTAAAATTTCTCGCCAAATTACATGACACCATCGAACCGGACTTGTATCTTGTTAATTATACGTTTAGGAACATCTATATTAATCAAATTCGAAACACGAAATTACGATCAAAACTTGCTTATGTGCGACCCAATTTCGCTGCAATAACAGTACGTGCCTTGTGGAACATTTTGATTAAAACGTAGGATATCTAAAGGGCTGAAAAATTATAGTGAGTTTTAATTTTTGATCGATATTATATAACATTTAACGTAGAATGAAGCTAATATGAGTTTTAGAAATTAAATAAAATATGTTTAACACGAATGGAAATTTTTTATCAAAGGGAAGCCCACCATCCTGCCTGTTACATGCACCCCACTCTGTGCCAGCTTCCTAAGCCGGCTTACAATTAGTTGGGTACCAGTAACGCTAGGCGAAACTACAGGCGCCACATTTACATTCATTGGGAACTCTGCATATAATTTTAACTAAGCAATCTCGAAGGTCCTACTTTCCGGAGGGCATACGGAATCCCGAGGCGGGAAAAATCTAACGAAATATATCTTTTCGCGAGCCGACCTTCTTAGCGAAGGTACAGAACGCACGAAAGGCAAATTTCGTGGAAACGAGGTTTATATTAGAAGTTGGCAAACGATCGGGAAACCCGGAAAACACGTCCTTTTTTTTCATTTTCTACCAGAGAACAAGACCACAGGCCACAGGATATGATCCGGATTCTGAATCTCTCCACAGGCATAGTGAGGGTCATTTCGCAAACCAAGCTGCGTGAGCTTGGCAGCGACGCGTCGTGACCCGTCAAATATTGCGAGTCAAAGTAATACAAATGGAAATTATGATGTTATAATGTTATATAAGGGGAAGTTAATTACTAAAATTATCCCTTAACCAACTGCTTAAGTTTACTCATCTATTGACCATAATAAATCTTACCTAACTTAAGAACTTAACTTTTGCATTAAAATTAAAATAATAAAATTTAATTATGGAAATCTCCTGAGTATCCTCCCGAATAAATATCAACGTGTAATTTACAAAGCTCGAAGATCATACCGCATTACCATATCAAGATTATGATTTTAACTCCATCATCTAAATATTTATAAACTCGGATTCTAAAATGAAAAATTATCCCATTTGAACAAGCCCTATCATGAAACAACACAAAACTATTTCAATTAACACCACATAGTTTTGCATCGACGCTTAGCGACACTGTTCATGTAAATCGATTTTGTAATTATGCGGAATAGTTGCATGTGCAAAATTTTAAACGTAGAGTAAAATTCGACAAATTTCCATTGTATCCTTAATGACCCACCACCATCGTTAACTGCTTAGTATATTTATAATCAAACGCCTTTTAACCAAACAATGAAGACTTTGATCACTAAGCATGTAAGGTAAAATTATAAAGTTACCGATAAAACTGCAATAAAAATCTATTATCAATTTTCGATTGTTTCAAATCTAATTGATAACTATGCTTATATATATCTAGCTTCAAATATGATGTTTCACTCGTAAGATACGCGAAAATTGGATAATTTATGCGCAAAACGAAAGGGTATTCCAGCTATCCCATTCGCCACGAATGATTATTTGGTTAGGCCCTACGTTGAATAAAGGTCCAAGAGATATATACATAAAGTGGTCCCGAAGTATCTGATGACCCGTGTCGAGTTGATAATAACGTTCTACCCCCCTTACGGACGAATGTTTAAAATTTGACCCGGATTTCGCAGCGAATATTTAATTTTTCCCAGATTACCCGAGAAACTCGTTACCCGGTGTTATTAGCGAATCGTGTAATATTATATTTCGAACGCACCGATGGATTATCCGAGATTGGAATTTCAATAAAACTATAACGGAAAAGTCTGGTCAAAGTGAAAGTTTGTCGAAAACATCATATTGCATGTATATTTTGTATCGTTATTTGTATAATTCTTAAAATTTTCTATGATATCTGTATAATATTTCTTATTCATTTTCATGGTTTTGACATTAAAACTATCCCAAATTTTTATCGTTTTTATTTCGAAACATTTTTTTATTATAATATCATTACGAAATAAATTCTATTGATATACAATAATAATACTATACTGAAAACTTACTCACAAATCGATCAAAATACAAATACATTCTGACCTAAAATAACACGGAAAACCGAATATTTTCGAATCAATTATTATATAAATAGCTCCATCAACACTAAAAATAAACATTCCTGGAACTATAAATCGAAACGAAACGAAGAACAACATCCACCCGACGTCTATTCGGAAACGTGGGTAGTTGATGGCGGCTTCGCGCGAACAAGGGTCGTCCGTCAGCCGAAAGCAAACAGAAACGCGCGCTTAATTTCAAATTAACCCCAAAACGATCCCTACCTAGGGAAACGGTAATTAAAAACTGGGGAATAAAAGGTGGGGAAGCGGCTGGCGAATGTGAGCGAATTCAAATTTTCATTATTTACGCGAACCCCGTAGCAAAGGGCGAGAATTGCGCGCGTTAATTTGGCCTGAAAGGGAGAGTTAATTTTTTTCCGCCGGTCCGAGTTCAGAAATTGTTTTTTTGACGTTTAAATTCGGCAAATATTTGAAAGGGGTTGGTTGTATACATTTATTTTTATTTTCCTTATAATACGCAAAGGTGTAGAATCCGAGCACGCAATCTGACGTCGAACGAATCATAATTTGTATTTCGTTTAATCGATAACGACCGTTTGTAATATGAGTTATTTATTATTTATCAATTGCTAGATTTTATTATATGTATCTGTATACATTTGTGCTTCCGGAACGAATCGTGGTTGGGACATTTCAAGAGTTGTCGTCGTTATTAGCCGAGAAAAGAAAACTTGTCGATCTATTTGATGAAATAAGTTTTATTTGTTTCCTTCTAGTGTCTCGTTCGATTTTACCGTCTGTTGTTGCATATTTCTAGTTATTCTTAAGTGTTTTGCGCCGTTGAGGGAATTTTTTTCATGGTTCGATGTCATAGTTTATTAGCGAACGAGTGGATTAAACAGATATTTTACGTAAAAAAAAAAACTAATATTTTCTAATATTTTCAACAAAATAAAAAATTGACTGAGAACGCATTTTAATCGAAAACATGAATCGAATAAAATATTCTAGGTTATTAACGATTTTCTTTTTTATATTAAAACCCCTTTACTATTAGTTTCAATCAAAATTCGTTAATTGAAAAATTACTTACTTTAAAAAAGAACATTAATTTTTCACATCAGCAGACCTACATACATGAAAAATTATTATTATATCAATATAAACAGCCTATACATACAACGCTTAATTTAATTTTTTTAATTTTAATAGTCTATTTCTTGCTTCGAAACAAAAGCATAACAATAAATTTTAAGTCCAAGTAATTTTTGACCCCTCTCAGTATACAGCTTTAAGCGCACTGCAATACTTCGAAATTCGCATTAGCTTTAATAATGTAGCAAATTGTCGAGTCTCGAATTAATGTGCTCCCTTGATCTAAGGGATTAGACGCGTTTCTACGTCTTTGTATAATGCGCGGATTTAAAGCTTTTGAATTTGGGACTTTATTAATTTAATCATATGAAACGCTAGAAACCATTATGTAGGAATGAAGCCTTTCGGAACGTGAGCGTGTTCACTTTCCGATCATTTTGTTTCGCCTGAGTAATAATTATTTTATACCAACACATTCTAACTCAGATGGATTCTAAAAATAAATTTTTTTTTTTTATTTGTGTATAATACATTTTAAGCATTTATATTAGATATTCGTTATTCATAAAATTGAAAATTTTAATTTTGATATTATATAAATTTATTCCCAGGGCACATTTTCAGCTGAAAATTTAATATGCTTATGGTCAAACTTTTTTAATTATATTACGGATAGTTGTATAAAGTTCTCATCCAATATTCAAATATTTTTTGTATAAACAGTAAGTTGCACATTACGTACCAATAATGTTCATAATATTCGACACACGTCTATCAATTGTGACACTCGATTTTTTAACTCAATACACTTTTATTTTTATTTAACATGGTCAAATGGAAATCTAAAGGAAGCCCACCTACATAAATATGGAGATACTTATTGTATACATTTTTTTTCTAAGAGTAGGGTGAATATAGCATTTTGAATAGAACGAAGTATTGAAAATTGATTGAATTTATTTCAAATATATTCCGATTTTCTTACAAATTATGTATAATATATGTATGTATTATGATAAAAAAATATTTTTAAAAGTAATCAAACATATCTCTAATATCTTTTGATCAAACATATTTCTAAAAGTGTCGTAGTTAAAAATTGTATATTTAGTCTTTCAAATATTGTGGAAATGTGTATCTAAAGAAAGATATTAAATATAAAAAATACAAATTAAGAATATCCTCACATCGCTTGCCTTTAAAGCTTACGGCGTGTCTTTAATGCTTATTCAAAAGCTTTTGAATATATGAACTTGGTAATCACTTTTGTAACGCCATTTTTAACACTTTATAACTTTTAACACTTTATAACTTTAAATGACTATAATTATCATTTGATAACATTTCAAGTTATAAACATATATATTTTTGAATAATTAATCCTTTTACACATATTTTATTTATAACATAACATCTCAATTTTTTTTCTTTTAGGAAACACTATAAGTTTTAATATTAAATTGCTGAATTATCAAAAAGCGATGATACACAATTACGTCAATCTAATAACCGCATTACTTATCACTCAACTTTAATTATTCAAAATTGGTGCAATTGACATGATTAAATCATTAAACACATTACTTAAATATATTACAAAATTCGAACCGTATGAAAACCTTTTGAAAACCAATACCCAAAGTCTATTTTCCCAACAGTCCACGTAAGCTTCATGTACATGTCCCCTACATGCAATCAAAACCACGACAACAATCAAGGCCTAGCACGTAAAACGTGGCAATTAAACGCAACCTACCCTTCTAAAATTCACAGGTTGCTTTTCACGAGTACAAAGGCCATGTGCTGCATAATCGGGCAAATATTTGTCCTGCCAGGATCGCTTTGAGCGACATTATATACCCATGGACAGATACAAGGTACAAAGGTACCCGCAGGGAAAAGTGCGCAGATCTGCTCAGGTAAATGCGAGTAAAATTTACCAAACGAGGTGAGAGCTAGATGGAAATTGGGCTTGTTTTGTGATCGATCGATCATCTGGTTTAACGATTCTTGTTTCCTGTTGCGAATTATGAAGTTGGCGATTTTTTAATGGTGGCAAATGGTTTTGGAATGATGGTTTGAAGGGTTTCTTAATCGGGGGTATAAATTTGTGTTTATGTTGTGGTCTTTGAAATTTAGATTATTGCAAATCTATAGGTGTATAATTTTATTTTATTTTGCATAATCTGTTTTTATTTAATTGCTATCCACTTCGTCATAGTTGTGTTATCACCTCCAATATCAATTCCCATTAAATTAATATCTTTTATTTTCTTTGTTACGTATTCAAGTACTTGAATACACATCGTATGTATAATTATTTCATATTTAGTTACTGATCTATATATCAAGTGACTTGAATACACATCGTATGTATAATTATTTCATATTTAGTTACTGATCTATATATCAAGTGACTTGAATACACATCGTATGTATAATTATTTCATATTTAGTTACTGATCTATATTAATTTTTCTTTGTGACGTAGACTCATTATAATCAATTACTTCTAAACATTTGTTAACAAATATAATTTAATCACTTTTCTAACTAAAATTCGACACGTCTATGTACACATGAAATGTAACCAATATTTAATCTTGTATAATTAATAACATTTAACCAATGATAAAATGTAATGTAAAAGAGCATGTAATAACTTAATCAAAAAAAAGATAAATCATAGACAGACGTTCTCCACGAGAGACTCGTTCAAGTCATTTTCAAATTAATAATCATCGAGCGTTGTTATTATCAACCCCTGGACAACACCCTGAAACATCTCCTTAATAGTTATGACAAATTGGTAGCAGCAGTGGGATATCACTACTTCTATCACCATTGATAACAGTTGTATGAGAATTTTTTTTAGTGCTGAAAATTTATTTATTATACTTATCCATTTTTTATTTTCAGTCATTTGAATGGAACTATTATTGTCAAATTTATTGGGCTGACAGTTCAAATTCGATAGATGTAAGCTCAAATAACTACAGTGAAACACCATTTTTAAATTTTTAAAAGGATCAACAAAAAAATGTTATGAGAGAAAATGTAGATTAGAGACTTTAAATTCAATTTTTGGGTTTTCAGGACTCCAAAAATTGAATGCAGATTACAGGAGGAAAACGGGAATTCCGAGAACATAAAATCGGGGTTTTATTGTTTGTATAATATTTTTGCTAAAATAAGATTTGTATATATATGTTACAGCCAATGCATCAATCCAGTTAATACGTACATTCTCTCGCAAATGAATACATTGTCTAAAACGAACAGAGAAAACATACACGGGAGTAAAAATGAACACGTTAACTAGAGAATGTATGCGTCATCTGTTGCGACGAAGATAACGTGTTAACAAAATAAATAAATCGCAATTAGGGAATTATAGTAGGGTTGTTTTATTTTAGGAAACACGAGAAACCCAAATTATCCAATTTACGTTAATTTATTTTTGATTTACGTGCTAGAAATTTTGACAGATAAGTATCGTTGCGGGAACGGAAAACGGTTGGCAACACATAGAGACCCATACACGCTTTGTATTATAGAATGCAGTTCTCATGTTACGAAATAAAAAAATGTGATTTTTTTTGTTGGTAAGATATTTAGACACAGATAATTGAGCATAATCTATACTATTGTAAAGATGAATAAATAATAAGTAAACATCTTTACTTTAACCTGAATTAATTGATCGTATTACAGTTCAAGAAATAAATCCGGTTTGTATTAAAGTATTATATGATGTTTTTTTCATTTATTATGTACAATTCGTACGATGACAGCTAATGAAAGCTATATGCGAAAAAAATATCGAACGTGTACTGGCCTCATATGTGTTGCTAACTGTTAGTAACAAAACAAACTCATCTGTCAAATCGCTCGATTTTGTTCAATTTACGGTTTGTCTGATCGATGTCAGAGGTTCTATTCATTATCTCGTTAATATATGCTATGTCTAGAGATTGTGTATACTGAATCGAGTATCGTACGCTTTCTCTAAAACGTGAAGTCCGCGTATACATTCTCTAGACAATGTATGTATTAACGACGATGAACGCTTTAACTGTAACATATATATATATTGAAATTTTGAAGAACGGTTTCTATAAATATGTTAAGTATTGTACTAAGTTGAAATAGGAAACTTAAACTTTTCCATAGAAAAAACTAAGAATATTACATTTCCTATACAAAATATTTGAAGACTTATAAACGTAACGTTTAACGATTCAAACGGTTCAGAGCTCAATTATATGTATTTTTTTCGGAAACATTATTTTATATCATAACGCAAGTTTCATAGAAAATAACCAACAATCTGTTTTCCCAGGTAAAACCAACAATTTATTTTGTGCTTCAATATACATATGTATAATACAAATATATATGTAGATTAATAAAAATTAACGTAGGTATGCTACAAAACTATCTTTGTTATTCTCGTATTTCTTTCCAAGAAATAAAGAAGATACGTTAAGCACATTCCATTGATTCGTTTCAAAACGTTGAAAATTTAATAAAAAGTCGTAAATTAAGTTCGCTAGACATGAATTAAAGAAATTCAGTCGAAACTGAACTTAATTCATGCTCCTGCTCCTGCTCCATATCCGCTCGAAACAATATTCGAGCGGATATGGAGCATCGTATAAACCTGTCAGTATTATTCCCTACTACACTAAAGCCTTTTCCTGAAACAAACTTTACAAATTCTAAAATAATGTCTTTATATAATTAACGATAAGAACCCACCATCCCACCTGTTACATGCACCCCACTCTATGCCAGCTTCCTGAGCCGGCTTAGCTGGGTACCAGCAACACTAGGCGAAACTACGGGCGCTACATTTACATTTATTGGGAACTCTACATTTAATTTAACTAAGCAATCGCGAAGGACTGCTTCCCGGGAGGCATACGAAATGCCAGGCGAGGAAAAATTAACGAAATATGTCTTTCCGCGAACTGACCCTCTTGGCGAAGGTGCAGAATGCACGAAAGGCGAATTTCGAGGAAACGAGATCTATATTGGAAGTTGGCAAACGGTCGGAAACCCGGAAAACAAGTCCTTTCTTTAATTTTCTACCAGAGAACAAGACCACAGGCCACAGGATATGATCCAGATTCTGAATCTCTCCACAGGCATAGTGAGGGTCATTTCGCAAACCAAGCTGCGTGAACTTGGCAGCGACGCGCCGTGACCCGTCAAATATTGCGAAACAAAGTGATCGGGCACGACCCATGTGTAACTCAGACGCCGCCTGATATCCGGAAAGAAAGAGTAAGTGTGCCGACCAGTCACAGCCACATCCCATCTCTCCTGCCAGACGTCTAGGGCTTTCTCAAACGCGCGTTTTTTAAATTCTTCGAGGGTTTCGTCTTCTCCTCTTCAGATAGGGACGTTACCCACTATTAATTCAATATTTTTTCGGAAACAGTAACCAGCAGCCCTCATCTGAACCTGAAGATCCAGAGGAAGGACGCCGGCCACCACCGGTAACCCCGGGTTAGACGCGGTTCGATAGGATCTTGTTAACAAAATCAACGGAGCGCGTTGGCCTCGGAGAAGCGCAAGGCGAACGGCTCCGGTGAACTTACAGTTCCAGACAGACACAGCATAGGAAACGATAGATACAAAAATGGCCACATATATACACTTAAGGCGGCCGAATTTAAGGCCCCACTGTCTGCCCGCCAAGCGACTGATTCTATAAAAAGACTTTCATGCTCTGTCTAGGATATATACAACATGATCATTAAATTTAAATTTACCATCCAAGAGGACGCCCAGATGGAGGACTCTAGAACTGTAAGGAAGTAAAAAATCATTAAATCGTAGGCGTGGAGAACGTTTCAATTTTCTTTTGAGGAAAATTGCCTCGGTTTTTTGGGGAGAGAAGGATAAGCGGGACGATAGACTCCAATCATAAATGCAACGGAGCGCAGAGTTTACTCTCTGCAGCAACTCACTCTGAGTGTCGCCCTCTACTATTAAGGTGGCGTCGTCCGCATAAGCAAGCAAACGACACCCCTTCGGCAGATTCAGGCGTAGTAATGTATCCATCACCACGTTCCACAAAAGTGGACCTAAAACAAATCCCTGGGGACAACCTATGGAAGCTGGTCTAGACAGAAGCGTGGAACCGCAGTCAAAATAGATTTCTCTATTTTCGAAATAATTGCGAATGATATCAAATAGATTTTTGGGAAAATTACGTTCACGAAGGCACTGAAGAATCAGCGGCCACCACGCATTATCAAAAGCTCCCGTTATGTCCAGGAAGACTGCAACAACGTATTTATGAACGGAATTATTTGTTGCACTCACAATAAAGTGGATATTGTCTTCCGTAGACCGACCCGGGAGAAAACCAAATTGGTTGGGAGAAAACTCCAAAATTTTCTGATGACGAGAAGCGATGATTCTCTCTAAGCATTTGCCCAATACTGGGAGAAGGGTTATAGGACGGTAAGCATTGGGATGCGTTAGAGGTTTATTTTAACCCGATTTAGGAATGACGATTAATAAACCTACCTTCCAACAGCTCGGAAAAATCCCTCCCTCCAAGCACGCTTTAAAAAGTTAAAAATTTCGTGCTTGGCCACCTCCCAAGAATGGCGAGCCAGAATTGACGTGATTCGATCTAGACCAGGCGCTTTCCATAGACACAGGTGTTTGAAAATATCCTCTAGCTCTTGCAGAGCCAGAGGGCTTGAATTGCAATTACTGTCATACACTGAATGCAACTCTCGACGAATAAATTGGGTAAGATTAAATGCTTCATTAAGAAGCATTTAATTTAAGAAGCATTAATAAAATTAATTTGAAATATTGGGACTTTTGAATTAATTATTAAATTTTCCTGAGATTTATAAAAACTGTTTTTTTTATTAACCATTAAATTATAATACCATACCATTTTTTTCATTCTGTCCGAAAATTTTCGAAAATGGACAAATTTTATTTACATACATACATATTATGTAACATTGCGATCTATTTTATAGACTGGCGTATCACATCCTTGAAATAAGTATATTTCATTTTTATAAAATCGTCATTTCGTGGAAAAAAATGAAATGTCTGAAAAAACATCTTATTTAAATCGAGCACTTTTTTGTGAATTTCTAGACAGCCTGCTAGCTTTCGTAAACAAATTCGTCTCTCACTGCCGATGCTCTGACAAAAAATAAATGATTGAAGGTTCCTTTGTATAATAAAAACACATAACAGACAAACAGACGGATGGATGGATGTCAACCTTTCTCCTAGGCCTTTGTTGTTTTGGGAAAAACAATCCGCAGAAAATAAAAGCTCTACTTCCATCCCATAATCAATGCTTTTCACTTGGAAAACTGTTTGCATTCGATGGAAAAGTTTTAGATGGACTCAGTTCTGTAATTGGTGGCAACGAAACTTTTAAAATTCGCATACCAAAATTTTCCAATATGAAATTATTTACGATGTGTCAAACATGTCAAAGAATTTTTGACGAAGAAAAAAAGCTCAAATTTTTATGAAAAAGTTTTGCGAAAATAAAATTTTAATTAATACACACAATTGAATACATTTGGTTTTACTGGAAATTTTTCGATCAAATCAAGCATCACTATAATTATTTCATTGCCTTGCAAATTTAAATTCATTTCATTTAAATACAGACAAAACTCGATGGAAAAAATATTTATTTTGAAAGCTTTTCGACGCTTTTTATTATAATTGACCATATTTTTCAATGACAGTTTCATTCTTACAGAAAAATCTAATTTATTTAATACAATCAACAAATTTTCGAAGAACTTTTTTACAACTTAGCCATCTTGCATTGTTGTACATAAATAAATTATTGCACGCAAAATTTACTTCATTCAGTAATTCTAAAAATTTCCATATCCATTCTATGTTACGATAAAACATTGACCTTTAATATATTATACATCTTTGCCAAGAAAATTACTTCTCGAAAAGACATTTTTACGAAACAATACTTTACGATTTCTTAGATAAAAGTTAAATATAGAGTTCCCAGTTAATGTAAATGTGGCTCCCGTAGTTTTACCTAATGTTGCTGATACCCAGCTAATTGTAAGCTGGCATAGAACGGGGTACATGCAATAAACAGAATTATGGGCTTCTCTTCGATAACATTAACTACCTTTATTATAAGACTCATAATATTATATAATATCTTTCAGTGAATTGAAACCATACTTTGCACGTTAAACTTGTTGTATCATGTAATTATCATCCAGAAACAAGTATCCAACACGATATGTAAATAAACTGACAAAACCATTCTCTTTTCGAGTCATAGCACTATACCTTGTAATTAATTGAATTAAAATTCGAAAAAAGTTGCATGCCATTTAAATCTGGCACGTGTACCCTTAGTTCGCCATTCTTGCTGTAATCGATCTTTTATCGTTGTGTATTGTATTATGTAAATTACTTAATTTTACATTGTGCGAATAACGTAAATATTCTCATGTACTGTATAAATTCGTCTTTCTTTATATATTATTCAGAGAAAAATATAATTTTTTTATTATTATCTATATAAAAATGGTAAATAAATAAAAATGAATGTATGCGGGTATGTTACTTATGCATGCCTTTACTGCTTATCCAGTCACAATGAAATTTTGTAAATACGTTGATTGTGTATTCAGAAAAGTTTCTAAATCATTAAAACTATTTTATAACTCGATCTAACCCTATTTTAAGATGAAAAAAATCCAGTACTAAGACGGTGGGGCCGGCGCGCGATTGATTGTGATAATATGTAATTACCATCGGTACACCAGTGTAAGTAGAACGCGCATTTGAATCGGTCTTTCTTCTCCTCTCCTGATTAGCGATGCATACAATTTTCATTATAAAGCGTGCAATTCGATGAATTATTTTCCTTCTTATCGTTCACTAGCGGTAGTACTCGACATTCACCCGGGTTTTTTGGGGTTTTCTAGTTGTTTTTTTTTTCTAAAAAGTCACGACGAAAGATAAATGTAAACTGAAAAAGCGAAACCAATCGATTGTTTTATGAAAAATATTTTGGTAGGCCCTTCGGGTCCACCCCCCCCTGCCCCTGTCTACACAACCAAATCCACTAATATTGAGTTATAGAAATAAATATCTATTTAAAATTAAAAAATATATATTTATCGAAAAAAACGTGTTTTGAAAATATTTATTGCTTAAATATGATTTATTGAAATGAAATCTGAATATTTGAATTCGTATTTCGAAAATATAGATATAAAAAAAAATCATTAAAACTTTATAAAAAAGTTTGAGAACCATACGTTTTTTTACTATATCGCATTTTTTTATTATAAAACGCATTTTGAAAATATTTATTTTAATATAATTTATTGAAATAATCGTTATTTGAATTCCTTTTTTTTACTATTGAAAATGGTATTCATGCGCGAACGCAATAATGCGACGATATCTATTTCGAAAACTACCAATTACGTACTGGATATTATTTAAACACAATGCAGCACTTCAAACAAACGAACAACACAGAAGAAAATCGACATTAGTATGGCGGCTGTATTAATTCAAAAAATGAAAATTGCCGATTTCGTGAATATTTTTTTTTCTTCAATCGGCATTTTCGAGAGTTAAGAATGTCGTCTGTCGCTGTAGGAATATTTTTTACGATGTTTAGTTGGAATTTTTGGAGTCCTAGTTACTTTTTGTATAAACAACTAGGGCCGATCTTTCAATCGTCGGTTAAGAGTTATTCTCGGAATAAGCCTTTTAGTTTTTATGGTTATTCGCGGCCGGTCACGGATAAAGTCACGTATAAAGTCACGGATAAAGTCACGGACAACTAGCTTATAGTTTTCCGTGACTTTATACGTGACTTTATCCGTGACCGGCCGTGAATAACCATAAAAACTAAAAGGCTTATTCCGAGAATAACTCTTAACCGACAATTGAAAGATCGGCCCTTAGTTTAACTAAATTAGAATCGACTCCGACAAACTTTCATACTTATAATAATCCTTCATAAACGTATCGTTATTTTAATTATTTCAATAAAACAAACTTGTAAGAAATTTTCGTGAAGCGGTTCTGTATTATTATATATTTCTATTTATTTTATAAATGATTTTCACTGCACCATAACAAAGCAAAACAAAAAAGCAAAAAGGAAAAAAAAAACGTTTTTGCAAGCTGACAAATTGAAACGTTCAAAAAGAAATCAATTTTCGATAGTATCGTAAAATAAATTTTCAAACTCAATTAAAAACTGAAACTTTACTTTAAATTTTAATTCCGTGAGAGTACTGATGCGCTTTTTTTGACAATATTGAAAAAAATCATTATCGAAAAAATATATTTCCCTACATTTCTTTTTTTAGTTTTTGCAGAACTTGATGTTGACCTGAAAACGTGACCGATTCTTTTCGATATACATACATATCAAACCTCATTACTGTGGATTGTTGTATTTTATTCATTTTCTGAGCAAAGGAAGGGTCGAATTCCTTCGGTACATAAAAAGAATCATTAAGGGAATTTATGAATAATAGGAAATGCGAGAGTTTATCCATAATATTATATATATTTCGATGACGTAAACGAAAAAGCAATCATGTGAGGAATTATGAAGGTACATAAAATTACAATAAATTCCTATTCATTCTTTCGCGTATTGTTTGCCCAACGTAATCCAGAATATGATGAGCTTATTCGCAATAAAGAAACTTTTATAGCTAAACTGTTATAAGTCCTTTTAGTCTGTATATTTTTTTTTAATTTAAATTGTTGAAATAAGCCCCATTATTTTCTTTTGTACAATATAAAATATATTTTTTATCACAATAAAATTTCCCGTCATACTTCATCAGTATAAAGATAATGATCATATAATATTAACTCGTTTTAAAAAATGATTTTATTTATAAAATGACATCAAATCGAATAGAAATAGCGCTCGATAAAATAAACTTAATCGAACGAACCATGTAAAATTGACCGCATAGTTGCACTATTGCGAACTCCAGAGCAGAGTAACTTTTCAATTTTCATGCATGAACAGTGAACGATGAAAATCCACGTTATTTGAACCATTTTACCATGGATGCAGTGAAGTGACGCTTTTGCATTTATCCAAATTATTCTGTTTGTATGGAGTTGACCATAGACGATATACAAATCCTTTAACTAGGGAATAAAGTTAGGCGCGATAAAGGACCGATTCGTCGGAAACGGAAGCTGTATAAATAAACGTTGTTATACGAAACTTTAGCACGGAAAGTTCTCAAATGTTATATTATATATAATATGAATGTTTATAAGTACTATAAATAAATCTAATATGGTTATTACTGGGTGTGAATTCATTTTGTAAGCCGATTACAGTTGAATATGTTGTGTTGTATACAGTTGCGTATTTGTAATAAAATCTGATTCAGAGAAAAAGTGGACGACTATCTCTTGAAATTAAAATTGAAATCTAAAGCCAATTATAAAAAAGTATATGTATTCATATATATATAACAATAAATAATAATATATTATATTCAAATAATTGCTTTTAAAATATTTTTTAAATGTACAGAAAATGCGCTAACGGGAAATTATAATATATGTCATATACGTATAGGACCGATTTATAATTGTAAGTTTAACATAAAACTTTACTACGAACAAAATATTTTGTTATGCGTTGTGAATAATAACCATTTCAATATTTTATGTAGATATTATTTCCGAGAATTCATTTTCATTAATATTTACTGCTGAATCCAGAAATTTCCAGTCTAAAATTTAATATTGTGGAACGCACATCACTTATGTTAAGCAACGTGTAGCGCAGTCAGTAAATAGACACAACCGTGCTTTATAAACCTAATATTATATCATTCAATTTCAGATTTCAGTATTAATTCCTCAAGAAACAAATAAAAAATTAACAAACAATTTTTTAATTTTACTTACTCATTAACAATCCATCATAATCCTAGCTCGCAGATCATCTGCGAACATTCCAAAGGCAAATCACCAAACCGCTCAAGGCTCCAGCGCCAAAAACACCTCCACCGCGCCCCACAATTCGGAAACCCTGCCGTTTCCGGAATCCGCCCGGTCTGATAGCAGACCGCATTTAACGGTCCGTTGTTATTCGAGCCGGCAATAATCTGAGGCCAATGCGCGAAACGAATCTAGCAGGTCGCACGACGAAATCTGATAAGCCTACCCGGACGACCCCGAAGATTTACTATGGAAGTTTCGGAATCCTAACCTAACCTAGCCTCGTGCCCGCGCCGCGGATCGAGCCTTGAATTAATTATCGGCGCCATAATATGTTTTGTTATCTTCGAAAACTTCGGATGGCCGAGAAGGTGAGAGGCAGATAACGGGCGATGTGGCGCCGCACAGAACGAGCGTTTCAACTTTCGCATATACATACATACATATACGTTTACATAATGGGATAATTTTGCCGGACGCTGATGGAATGGCGTGTATGTGATAGAGGGAATTTGATATTTGGAAATGTCTGAAATGTTGTTTGTTTTGATGGCTGTATATTGTATAACAATGGTGTATTTCGATGGTTCTTGTTTAATTTTGTATTACAAATTTTCTTTAAAAAGTTAACATAAATGTATCTCTATAGTCTATACAGGGTGTTCTGCAACGGAGTGCAAAGCTTTTAAAGGGAGATAGGTCATATCATTTGGAATATTTTAAAGTAAATATACCTTAATCCAAAATATTATAGTTTTCGAGTTATTGATATTTTTTCGATTTCTAAGAAAAAATCAAAATCTCGCACTTGCGCACTGATAATTTCCAAATGAACGGTAATATGGTAGACAAATCTTATTTTTTAGTTTGTTTTCAGTGTATTTCATCCATAAATATGAATACAAACATCTATATCTACAAAAAACTATTGAAAATACACAAATAGTTATCAAAAACTTGTTGAAGTAAAGGAAAACCAGCGTTTTTTGATATTTCTTGTTTAAAAAAAAAACAAAGCTAAAAGATTTAAAATATTTGAAAAAACATCTCTGTTTAAAGCTCTTTCGATTGACGTATTAAATATGTAGATATTTAACCAAATTCAAAAATTAGGGTACGAAAACGAAACTGAAATACGCACTTAACAATTGTTGCGTTAGGCCATGGAATAAAGATATTTGCTTCCTTAAAACCACTGCAAAGCTGAATTTTGGTATGAAGCTTAATATTATGGTTTTTAAATAGAATACTAAAAGTTGATAACGATTTGAGGTCAGCATAAAATTTTACAAGGGGTCTAAGGTTGCCGAAAACGGTTTTTTGTAAATATCTCGTTAACTATCACTTTTACAGAAAAATATTGTAGATTAAATTTGTAGCTTAAAAATATTCCTACAAAAAAGATAAATTAACTTTTAGAATTACGAGTATTTTATTCCCGAAAAGAGTTATACAATTTTAACGGATTATGTGTATTATTAAATTTAATAATTGAAGAAAATTAGTCGAACATATTTTCTAAAACAATCAAGCTAATAAAAATATTAGTCGCAATTTCCATGACCCTAGCAAAACCTGAAAGATGTTTTTTAACATTAAAAAGAATAAACACATTTTTAAGGAAAAATATGAAACAAGAGCGGTTAAAAGCTTTCTCGATGATTTCTATTGAATCAAACTTAATTTCAGAAATTAATAATTTTTATGAAAAAATAATTGAAATATTTTTTCAAGCCAAAAATTGAAGAATGGGCTTCATATTTAAATGAAAATCTGTAATACCTTTTAATATTTTTTTATACAATAATTCATATTATTTTTAATTTTTTTTGACACTACTTAGTCGTATGCAGCACCCCCACAATTTTAAGTCACGAGCCGCCACTGGTTCTATTTATTAAATTAACTAAAAGAACTCATGATTTATTTTAAATAATTTTTCAAACCACTCGTCCGCTGATATTCATTAGACTATTTTTAATTTTACACATTGGATTAATTTAATAGCACGCTGATTGGATGGTTTGTTTTTGACAGAATTCAATAATTCGATAGTGCTGGTTGTGCTGGTTGTATTACATAATATATTATAATATATGAAAATGTCATGTTTGCAATAAAATTCTACGTATTATTTAATTCCGTTAATATTTTGGTGAATGATGTAAAAATAGAGTATGTATTCGATTTGGTATACTGCTCGACTTCCCCTTCCAATTATCCCTCACTTCTTGAACTCTCCAATTCATCATCCGGCTATAGAAAAGTCGTATCGAAGCTTTCGGGCTTTAGTGAAAGGTTTATAGACTATAGTGCAAACAAAAAAAAGTTCCGCTTAACGTTTGTCAAATGTACTGAAACTGGATTATATCGAATGAGTGCAACTTTTTCATCATACATTACATGAAAATATTACATAATATAATATACTAGCGGCTTGTACCCGGCGTGCTCGGGGCTCTGAAAATAAATTGAGTACCGATTGTCGACGACCGATTATAATTATTGTCATAATTAATCACGACGCCGGCATATTATATTATAATTTGTATGACGATCGATATAAAAAAAAACTGAGTACGAAACGATATTAAAAACTGAATGTTTACATAGTTTGTCCGGATTTCAAAGCATATATATATATACATATATATGGAGTTCGATTCGAGACATCGTCGCGTACGCATCGAAAGAAACGTGTTTCAGACGACCGGACGACAAATAATCCAACTCTGATTTTCCCCCTGATCTCCCACCCCCAATCTAACCGCCCAATAACAAATAATAGTGCATCGAATTATAACCAATAGTGCATCGAATAATTACTAATAGTGCATCGTCTAATTACCATTAACACGCGCGACCTAATAATATACAAACTTAATATCAATACCCGCTAACCGAAACCCCCAAAAAAAAAAAATCATCAACAGCAAGTCGGCAACGAATCATACGCGATCCATATCCCAATAATAATAAATTAGTGCATAAAAGCCAAACGCATATGTGTCGGTAACTCGGAAGGCGTAAATCTCTCGTAGACGACCGCCAAACCTTTGTGCCTCTTCTACACAAAAGCGAAACACTTTTTTTGTTTCCGACCCCGAAAAATTTCTAATTTTTTCGCGGTGCGCCTTTGTCTATCGGGAAACTCTTAATCTCAGAACAGGGCACGCACTACGAATCTAGCGCATACAAATTAAATTTAATCAAAAATAACTGATCGATTCGCGACAAATATCTGTTAAGTGTTTTACATCTATCGAGTGTGGTGCACGGCATCCCCAACGGAAAGAAAACACACACATACAAACGCACTTGCCCTCATCGGAAGCGAACACTTGCGCACAACCGAGCCCCGACCCCCGACCTCGTACGGCCGCGAGCGACCCCCTCCCCCCGAACGTGAACGCTAAGCGCGACGCGAACACGAAATACCGCGAATACAAACAATTCAAAACCCGGACTTTCTGACTAACACCCATCTTGCTTCAATTATAAAAATAATAAGTAAATAAATAAATAAATAATAATAACAATAATAATAATAATAAGGATTCGTCATCCGGAGCCCGCACGGGACGCCCCAGCTCGCGTTTCGAATCACCATTCGTTCCCCGCGACTATTCTGCCATCCATAACCTCCGTTCTTTCCTCTTTTCATATTCGTAACACCAAGTTAAAGCGTAACGCCCGATCTAGCTTCTTCTCCAAACTTATAAATTCACGTTCTACCCATCCACGTGCGTGCGTGATTTTAAGTTAACATAATGACGACGAATAACGGCACCAATTTCCGTAAGCTAATGAACATTCGTACATACAATGTTAGAACATTATCTTCGGAAGCTAGCGTGCTAGGCAATGCGAAAATTGTTGTATAAACATTGCTGCTAAGACAAAACTCCTGATCAACTTCTATTAATTTAATATATCATCTATGTTCTTGCTGGCGACACAATGCCACGATAGTCTCCTCATTGAATACAGTTGACACTATCTAACAACAAACGCTCTTCTGCGAACTTTGCATAGTAATTACCTTGTAGTAGTACTTGGGATATGAGTATTTGGCCGCTCAACTAAACTACCGGTGATTGATTCCCCTCTTCATTAAAAACCTAATATCTGGATTTATTTATAACCCTTTTGAACATATTCAACTTCCATATTAGGAAAACATATATTGTATACTGAATCTCAAACCCTGTCTTAACCGTAGTCGATCCTGAACCTATCCATAAATAATAACAAACAACAGACTCCGAATAGCATGCATAACACTTACAATTAGAGGAAGGATTGCCTGGGTTAAATATCTAATAGTTAAAAGCATGACCAGATAGTAATGCTAAAAAAAAAAAAAATTATCTTTGGTAACGGTGAGGACCGATGAGGTTTGCTGTACTGAGGTCTGGACCATGTAGGACCATCGGACTAGCCTCGGATGCCAGCTGGAGACCACGCGATCAAAAGCGGGCAGAGAGGACGCAATCTGATCAGCATCTGCCTCGCCTGTCTCACTGGCTATCATTGCGATATGCTTACTGAGCAGCGACCGGATTCAGACACATAGATACGCGTTCCGATGGTCCGAGAGCCTTCTCTGCTGACATGGGGAGGAGTTGGCTCTTATGTTCCCTGCCCCTTATCGAAGCGTGGTGGGCACACGTGATAAGGTACCGCCCAAACTGTCAACGTCAGTTGATAAGACTTCATCCTGCATTGGATGTCTATGTTGATAATGATGATGATGATGATGATATATATATAATGTATAATATATAAATATCTTTTAACCCTCGATTACTCGCGTGGCGTTTTGTGACACCGTTACTCGCATGGCGTCTACTGGACACCAGTACACATAATTTCAGTGATAAATTCGTAAAAAAAAAAGTATATTATTAAATAATTTCGATTCGGCCACAGTCGGCCGTCGGGAGTGGACGCTTTTCGATGAGCTCTCGAGATTTTTGGCTCTTTCAACCCCTAATCACCTCATTTACATCTAACTTTTCGGGAGCGTTAAAACGATTGCTTTCCTATAACATAGTATCCCAAAACCCTATTCTAGCCAGTGAATCGATCAATAATCGCGTTTTCAAATTTAAAATATCTGCGATCTTCGAGAATATCGCATATTGTCTCGTGCGACGAAGCGACAACCGACATTATACCTGAAGTTTTTATACCCTCACCGGACCAAGTAGCACGGGAGAGAGAGAGAGAGACGCCAGTTCCGACGCACACAAACCCAGATAATAAATGACTTGATAATTTATTGTATATTAGAATTAGAATTAAACTAGAGTAGATGACTAACTATTAATCCAATATTCGTAATAGCATTTAACACCCGTATTTTCTCAATACGGTTCAGTCTTTGTTGTGTGAACACGTGGTACGATGAGCTCCTCGAGATTCTGAACTTTTTTCAACCCTTAATCACTTAACTTCATCCAACTTCTTGGTAGTGGTAACATGATTGTTTACCTATAACATAGCGTTCCAAAGTTCCACTCAAATCAGTGCATCGATTAAAAATCGCGTTTCCGTGTATCAAAATTATGTAAATTCAAAACCGCAGCGATGACGTTTTTCTACCTGATTTTTTTTTTTTTTTCTATAGGCCCAACTATTTCAACATCTGGTACCGATCGCGTTCAATCGTTGACAACGCCCTTCGTACCTATTTTCCAGGGCTTCCAAACCTTTCATCCTTTTAATATTCATAATATTTTATTTTATTTAATATCTCAACTCATTTAATATTTAATACTCACACGTGACCTACCGCCCGCAGAAAATAAAACTAATACAATTATGACTATCGCGCGACCATTTACTTGAACGAAACTGAAAATAACCATTACAGAATCAATAACTGATTAATAACAACTATCTCATGGCCGAACGGCACACAGATATATTTTTGTAGAACGGTTGCATGGTTATATAAAATTGAGAACGTGTTGCATGTGTATTTAGTTAACTTAAAAACTTCTCTTTGGTAATGGTGAAGACCAATGACGTGTGCTTTACCGAGGTCTAAGCCACGTAGGGTCAACGGTCTTGCCTCGTCTATCAAACTGGTGATCATTACGATCGCAAAGTGGGTAGCGAGGGCGCAGTCTGCTCAGTCTTTAACTCGTCTGTCCCGCTGGTGGTCATTACGATCCGCTTAGAAGACAGCGACCATAGAGTCTAGCACATAGACACGCGTATCGTTGGTCTGAGAACCTCCTTCGCTGGCATGGGCGGACTGGTTCTTATGGTACATGTCCCTCACCGAAATACGACTTGGGCTAGCGCGGTGAGGTATAGCCTAGACTGCCGCATTTGTCTGGTAAGGCCTTGTCCTGCAGTGGATAACTTATAGGCTGCTAATGATGATGATGATATATATATATATATATATGTGTGTGTGTGTGTGTGTGTGTGTGTGTGTGTGTGTGTAGCATAATGTATAACATAAAATAGATTTAGTTTTCAAAATAATGGAAAGAAATAAATATTCACTTTTTTTTAAACATTTATTTTGTAAATCTCAAGAGTATTTACAAAAGAGTGTATAATTTTTCAACGTTAAATCTTACGCACAACCACTGACATCAACTTTCAAGCTTGTTGGCCATCACGTAGACGAGATTTAATGCTGTGATTTTTCCTCATGAGGAAATATTCATTAACGATGCCATTTTTCCCACTTCTTCATTGCGGATTTATATGGTCTATTATGAAAAGATTACTAAGAATATTTTGACAATATTTTCAAAAAAAAATTACTAATAGCTATTGTTAGTTATTTGTCATATAAAAATTAAGTGAGTATTTAAATTGCACTAAAAAAATTCTCATATTATATAAAAATATCTTCGATAAATTTTTCAATAGATACATTTCATTTGCAGTAACTTTAGACACTAGCAAATAATATGACAATATCGCAATCATCTTCATCTCTCCCAAGGCCCGCACTAGCTTCCAGTTAACAACTGAGCTCCTCCAACTAAGCCTAGCGCCAACTCCATTCTTTCGAACATAACATTTTCCACAACAAACTTTTCTATCAGAACAATATCCTAGGAATTAACGCAGGGAAGTTAAGTCTCGTCCCCGAGCGCTTACATTGTCACCGTGGCGCATTTTTCGCACTTTGGGGCCCAAGGACGAAAAGTTGCCCCCACAGTTTGTCGTGAGCACGGTACAAAAGCGACATTTGTTTCGGGGCGTTTGTTGGCGAAAAGCCTACAAACACACACACACACACACACACACACACACACACACACACACACACACACACACACATACATTCTCGAGCACACTCAGGACAAGTCGAGGGCGAGAATGGGGCACTGAACAACAGTGGGTCGCAGGCCTCCGTGCGCGCAAAAACAACACTGTAAATCATGCGGTCCGTACGCGACAAAATGTCCCCAAGCCTGAACTTTCTAACTACAATTTATGTGCCGTAGAAGCCTTCGGGCCAAATCTACTCACCACGATACAAATGAGTGTCGTCTTCGGCGGAATGACGTTTTTATATGTCGACGGAAGCGAAGCAATCGTGGACTGATGACGAGAGTCTCGTGAGAAATATGCGTGATGTTTTTCGCTCTGTTTTTAGTATGTTTATGTTTAGATGGATACGTGTTTTGAAAATTCGTTTGAAATAAAACGAAAAATTTATTATATTGTAACGCAATTCGGTTTGACATATTACAATATTATATATCAATGTTTACTTTGATTGTACTGAGAATTACCATAACAACGGAGTTTGCTCAATTAATAAGTTTAACTATAGATGAAAATCGGTTACCATTAATACAGTATATATTATAGATACGAAAAAATTACTTCCTTACATATGTTATATGTATATTATAATATAATTATAATACTTTGGTATATTAGGTTACCTTAAGGGACTATGGTAACCATTACAAAAATTTGTATACCTATACTATAATAAAATATATGGTTATGACTTACCAAATAATCAGAAAAATTTTATACATATACTTTTCATAAATTATTACATAACTTTTCATCTTTCAAATTTATTTTTCTATCAATTTTTCATTCTCAAATATTTTTTTAAACGATTGCCAAAACAATTTCGTAGAACTCATTAATCTACAAACAAATTTATCAACAACGGGTACAAGAATCCCAAAATAAATAATATTTTATTTCCTCTCGATATAAGAAAAATAATTCTAATACCAATATCAAGCATCTATCATGACATAAATACAGTAAATAAACGAGACTTGAAAACCTTTCACTATACTCACCCACAATACACGTCTGTCGCATAAAGCGACTGCGGAATACCCCAGTCAGCACACACACACAACAGCCCGAAAGTTCGTCTCTACAGAACGCTCTTCATACATAATACTGATTTCGTATACGAAGCACTATTCGTGTGCGAAGCCTCCTTTTCCACCTTAGTTTCACCTGTCCGAAACAACCCAGCCGAAAGGCTCCGTTTGCCACAATTATTCGCGAAGAAAATGAGGCCCAAAACGTCCTTTTAATTTCTCATTTGCATACTGTGTGTATGTGAGCATCGCAATACCTCCGCCAAGAATTAGCGACGAAAAGCGAAAATCTCCCCTGTTCGGTAAGTGCCGTTTAATGCGCATCCCGCATTAATAAAAATCCCATTTCTTCCCCGAGGCAAATGTTTTGTATGTTTACGAATATATTGTGCTCATTCGTTTTTCGCCCCTTTTTAAGCATGGGGTAAAGAAAGGAACGCCTTTTTTACGGAATTACCGCCTATTCGTTTCAATGTAAGGGCGGCACCAGGTAGCCTCATCCCAAGCGTGTCCCAGCATTTCCAAAACAGTTTTCTACGTGTTGTACGTGTACTGGACCCTTTGATAAAAATTTAAAACGGGTCGCTGAGATTTAGTGTTCAATCACTTCAGATCTGCTCGTGATAGATTTTTTAATAAATTTATCGCTTTAGTGAATCTATTCAGTGAAATCTATTAATGGCTTCTGGTCTTAAGATTGATTTAACTGTTTGTATTGCTACAATTTTATTATAAAATATATAATTATCGATATAATTATGAGTGCCATAAATGCTACAGGTGCTGCTTGTTTTTAATTCCAAATAGAATTTACTATATACGCGCGCCATTCGTCTTCGCAATCGCAGAGGTTAAAAATGTGCATCATCAAATCGGTTATATAATATCTCAAAAACAAATACACTCTACAGTGTAGAGTGTGTAGAGTCTACACAAAGCAATCTAATCTAATTGTAAATCATGAGGATTAACTCAACAGAAAACTGAAGACAATAATCTGCAATACCTATCATGTCGGAATGCCTCTGCAATGCATATTATGTTCTCAATTACTCTTTCCCATAAAAAAATCCAACCGCAGTCTTATATTAATTTGACTTTTAAATTTCAGCACAATATCACTGCTATCTACTTATCACTGAAGTGAAGCAACATGTAGCAAAATGTCAATACATTTATGATAAGTAACTAAGCTGTTCGGCAAAAAAATCTGTTTATCACACAAAATAGTGAAAAAATTATATCTTTAAATACATATTCTCAAGTAGATCTATTAAGATGAATTTTTTTCTAAAAATAAAACAATATGACAATATATTCGCTTTTTCGTCAGTGTTTGCAATCAGAGTGTTTCACTTATCTTTTTACTTTCATTGATACTTTTCTTGTAATATTTTATTACAAAAACAATATCGTTTCTCATAATATCATGAATATAATATTTTTCGAATAATGTTTGTATATTCGTAAGAAATTGCAAAAAAAAATCCGATTCAAAATCACTGAACCTTGTGTATTATTGCTGAGACGTGACCGAATCGTAGGTATGGGATTTTGAGAGTTGGTGTGAAATTACAATTTTTCACGTTGAATGTCATAAAGTAACGTTATCTGATCGCATGAAAAGAATGTACACGTGAGGAAGTTATATTTATGTATGAAATACATTATGTATGAGCGGATTCTTTATGACGATTAAAAAATTCTTTTATCAGTACGGAACTCGGAAAGCTGACATTTTTCTTTAATAAAAAAAATATATACATATTTTTACATCTTTTTAATTAAATTTTGAGCATCATACAGATTATTAAGTCATTCTTATCGTATGGTAACGTTACAAGATTGTTTTTCTCATTTCGAGATAAGTAATCAAAATTTTCTCTTTTTAGAAAAACATGTAAATTGTTTTACATATTATGCACAAATCCTTTTGAAAATATAAATGCTAATATATTGGGAATATTAAAAATGAATGTCGTTTTTTAAATGAAAGATTTGAATCCTCATTTTTTTTATTTTTAATAATACTTCACAAAATATAGTTTCCATCATTGGAAATAACTTTCCTCCACCTATCTGGCAACATTTTTATGCCCTTCTCATAAAATTTTGCCTGTTTTGAGGCAAAACACTCGTCCAGTCCGTTTTTGACTTCGTCGTAAGTTTTAAATTTTTTCACTTTCAAAAAGAGCTGCATTGAGCAAAAAAAATGATATTCGGATAGAGCAATATCCGGAAAATAAGGAGGGTGTCGAATTACATTCCTTCTGAGGTCGCTTAATTTTTTTTTCGTTCTTTTTGCTGTATGCGGGCGAGCGTTGTCATGCTGAAAATACACTTGTCTTTGATGCACTAGCGACGATACTTTTTATTTTAGTTCTACTGCTAAACAGTCCAGTTTTTTACAATTCAGCTTTGCATTTACCGTTTGTCCAGATTTGAACATCTCATAATGAATAGTACCCTTGCAGTCCTACCAAACACACAAAATAATTTTTTTTTTCGTGAGGTCGGGTTTAGAGGTCGGTACAGCTATCTGATTCTTTGATAACCATTGATTTTTGCATCCTCGATTGGAGTAAAGCACCCATTTCTCGTCTCCAATAATCAGATCTTCTAAAAATTTTGATTCTACTTTAAACCCTATACTTAGGGTGACCATACGTCCCGTTTTCGCCGGGACAGTCCCATTTTCGTCGCATCTTGCGTTTGTCCCGTCGTTTTCGTAAAATAGTTTGATTTGTCCCGTTTTGGCGGTTCACATATTTTTATGGACATAAGATGGCTGAATTTTTTTTATATTTATCAAAATTATATTTTTTAATGTGTTTTCCTTGAATCTTTTTTGGTCAATAATTTAATTGAAGTCTTATTTTTATATTTTAATTTATATTATTGCTAGATTTTTTCGATTTTTTAAACAATCGCTCAAAGAGGGGGGGAGAGGTAAAATTTGAGGGGGGGGGAAATGAAAAATAAATTGTAGCCGATTTCATTCGGAATGGTATCACTCTCACTTCTCTATCATGACTCTAAGTCACTTTAAATCCGATTATAAGTTATAAAAGTCCCGAGGAAGACCATGTATTTTTAGTTGATCGGTAAATGTAAAAGATTTTTTTCTAAACACAAACTGATACTTTGACCACAAATAAATAAATGCTTTTGCAGTAGATTTCTTTTAAATTATTTTAGGTATCACACGTGCTGCATATTTTATAAATTACACACATGCCCAAAATTATCATGAAGTAAATCATTCAAGTTTTTTTTTCATTTAATAATGTGAAAGCACGACTTGATAATTCAGATTTCGATAAAATTAATTTTGATAATAGATTACTTTTATTTTTTTAAATGGCAAGGTATTAAAATCCACTGTTTAGCTTGTTCTAAATATAATATTATAAAATGGATGCGAAGTTTAGATATTTCGATATACCGCTTTTTATTTACATTTTTTCAAAAAAATTACGATTTATCTTATTTTCATATGAAATATTAGTTGATTAATATAAATCGCAAATATGATTTTTATTTTAAAAAAATGCTTTTTTTTTCAACATGTCTTTTTGCTATAATTGTTATGTGTGTCGCAAATCAAATATTTTTTACTTTCAATATGAAAAAATTTGGTTGATACCAGAAATCAAGAGATTCTATGTTCTATTGTAATTAATCGAACGCTATCTTATGCATGCCTAATGGCAGGAAGGATTAGAGAATACATAAATAGGAGATTTTGTTGGATTTTTACTATTTTAACTTAAAAAATGTTCTTTGTCGTATATACGGACCCGCCGTCGACTTTCTACCTGCTTGTATTGTATAATACAAACAGGGAATGGGTTATTTTTGCTATACAGATTTTATTTAAAAGAAAGTACAAAATATTTTATAAAATTTAAATTTTAAAGTTAGAGCCCCGGGTAAATATTTTGTAAATTCCCGGGACTCAAGACAGTGAAAAGTCTTCGATTTCCCGGGAAAAATTCCCAGGTCGAATTATTCTTACAATTTTGACCTAGTAACGCAAACTGTAGAATCTCATTAAAACAATTTATCAACGTATACAGGTTTATAACTTCAAATTGGGACCTTTTAATTTCAAATTAGTTATTTTAAATTTCAAATTAGCACTTTTTAATTTCAAATTAGTAATTTTTAATTTCAAATTAGCACTTTTTAATTTCAAATTAGTAATTTTTTATATCAAATTAGCACTTTTTTATTTCAAATTAGCACTTTTTCATATCAAATTAGCACTAATACCAATAATATAGCACTAATACCAATAATATAGTATAATACCAATTAATTGGATAACAAACGAAAAGCATAATATTACATAATATGAATATTTAATTACATTCAGTGCTGTTATGCGCGATATTTATTATTTCAATAATAATCTAATCGATGTATGATTTACATAATACTAATTACGAATTTATATCGATTAATTCGATTGAAATACACAACTGACCTTATAAGTAGGGTGACCATACGTCCCGTTTTCGTCGGGACAGTCCCGTTTTCGTCGCGTCTTGCGTTTGTCCCGTCGTTTTCGTAAAATAGTTTCATTTGTCCCGTTTTGGCGGTTCACATATTTTGAAGGACATAAGATGACTGAATTTTTTTTATATTTATCGAAATTATATTTTTTAATTGGTTTTCCATGGATCTTTTTTTCTCAAAAATTTAATTTAAGTCTTATTTTTATGTTTTAATTTGTATTATTACTAGATTTTTTCGATTTTTTAAAGAATCACTCAAAAATTCAACCGAAATAACTAATATTTTCAAAAATTTCATTTGAAGATATCCTACATATTTTTAAAACCGAAAACGCATCATTTTTTTCACTACTAAATCGTGTAATTAAAAAAATTCACTGTTTTTCGCTGAAAACTTTTCCAAAAATAAAAATTATAGATAAAGACATAATGCAAAAAGTGCAAAACTCGAACGCTGTTTTTTAAGAAAACTAAAAGTAAAATAAATATTCAATGCGTTTTTGAATTAAGCATTATTCCGTCAATAGAAAATAATGAAAGAATTCGATTAAATGAATAAAAAAATATGGCATGAAAATAAAAGATAGATTTTTCTATAGTTCTATTTTTATTAGAAAAAAATTGTTAAAATATTTTGTTACTTCTGATTATGGTTATTTCTCTCAATATATATTAAAATTATATTATCCATTGTTTAAAAGTTATTTTGAGTAATAAATTCGTTAATTAATGTATGATATTGGAAAAAATATGGGTGGGAAAATAAATTTCATCGGTAGCGTACTTCCTTAACGATATTAATTGAGGCAAAATTTTTAAACGTGCTACACATTTTTTTTTATATAGGGGGGGGTGGCATTTTTTGGGGAACGTCCCGTTTTGGGTCCTGGGAAATATGGTCACCTTACTTATAAGCCTTAAAAAATCTTCATAAATAATTATTCCGTCTCGCAAAATCAAATCATCATTCATTACTATCAAATAACGTACATATACATTTTCAAAAGCTCTGATAATTTACGAAATACATTTTGCGACAAAAATTAATCGAATAAAATCACTTTTTTTTTGAAATTCTACAAAACAAAATTCGAACGAGAAACCCGCACGTGTGAATCTCGTTTTCCATTCAAATCGATATGGGTGTTTAAAGCTCTCGCGAAATTTTGACACTTCAATATTTATGCCTTATCCGCTTGATTCGTACACCATAAGTCATCGGCTGAACTTTGAAAAGAACCTATATAAGACGATGTATATTTTTTATGTAAAGTCGATTCGGAGGAATTTTTTTTGTTCTTCTTTTCACGTAGTTCTGAAGGGCGCCGTTAGATTTATAACGTCGATTTTCCAGCGAGGAACATCCATACGGGTGACATTATAATATATTCTAATGTAATATGCGAAAATTATTTTTCACCGAGTTCGGCTTTGTAGAAAAATCGGATTGATAATAAGAGCGGTTCGATTTCCTTGCGAAAATTTGCCAACCGAAAAGTGAACCGTAAATCAGTCGAACGTTCAGAAGTTGATGCTTTTACTGGATGTGGGTTAATTCGAATTTATATGCGCGAAAACAAGACATATCTCACGTCGAAAAATAAAGTTCGTTATATTATTTCGTATTCATTCATGCATTGGTTAAATTTTACTTATATACTTTCAAATTGATTTTTATAACAATTTTCATACAAATACAATATAATATAAATTAGCTCAATCGATTTTAATTGTTTTAGTGATAATAGGTGGATTTGCAAATCATTTGTTTACACTCATTCAATTATCAAAATCATTAACCACACAATATTAGTGTCAAAATATATTTCTGGTTCGATACAATGGAAGGTTTGACATTATCATATTTATAAGTATACGAGCGGTAGGCCCGATGTTATAACATCGCACGCGTGATTTGAGGAAAAATTTTGAAAATACAATATAATGACAGTATATTTACCCGTTGAATACAGTTGAAAATGTGAAATGTTTATTTAATTTATTATATAAAATATTATAGAATATTTTGTAGATATTACAATATTTATTTTAATTTAATATTAATTTATCTAATAAAGCATAGATTTCCACATCACCCAGGAGGTACTATGCTAGATGCTTTACATTTTTTTTAATGTGGGAAAATTGCCGAATTAAATTTCGAAGTTCAAAATCATCTTCCTTGTTTACCAGATCTCGCGCCATCAGATTTTTATTTGTTTATGTTCTTGGAGCATTCACTAAGGGAAAAAAAGTCAACAGGGTGAAAAATTTAGAAAACCATTTAAATTCATATTTTGCATCAAAGCCTTCCATATTTTACAAAAAAGGGATCGAAAAGCTGCCCAATAGATGGCAGACAGTCCTAAATAATGATGGCGATTATATTGTATAATTACTATATGCCCGTAAATATATATGAATAAATTTTTATTATGTTTAAAAAAATGGAATTTTTTTCCGATACCCCTAATATAAATTTTTATTATGTTTAAAAAAAATGGGTTTTTTCCGGTACACCTAATATAATAATCAAAATAAAAATTACTTAAATTCAAATGTAAAAAAAATATTTATAATTCAAATTCAAATATTATAATTCAAATTCAAATAAAAAACAAAAATTTCCAATTTCGAATAGTGCATAATTTTTAGCGTGAAAATGTGAACGCTGAAATAGTCCTTAACGCACATTGGCAAAGGATCTAATTCAGTGCATAATTTCTAGCGTGACCCCACACACACACACAGACAGACAGACAGACAGAATAGCGCTATTATTATATGGAGGATAATGCAATCATTAATTTAAAAGGGTGGCAATTAACTGCACATAAGTTTTGATCATATTCACATTTGTAAAAATAATATGCACCTATAACAATTATATTGCATGAAAAATAAATTATTCCACAAAAGTTTAATGTGTTCAACAAAAAATATTATATTTCAACACTGAACAAATCTAATGCACATAAGAAAAAATATTATCCACACGTATTAAATTAGTTTCCACGATAAAAAATCATACTTTGCACGAAAGATGTGGGCAACATTGCATAGGTGCATCCGCAATCTGTCAAATTTTTTGATCGCGCTGTTACTATTTTTTTCTATTACAACCTATAAAATTATATTCTCAAATGTACTTGCTAGCTGCGATGTTGCGATTTGCAAAATTTCAGGTCGATGTAACGATTGAAAATAGGTTAATTTAAAGCTTTAGTATTTGACAGAGGTGCATAGTGATTCACTGATCGTATACGAATCGCAAGTTAACTGTCGCCCATTTGAAGCGAAATTATAAAGCGCAATTACACTATGTTTAAATTTTATAATGTTTCAAATGACACTAGCATACGCGTAATAACTAGCGCACGCGTAAATAACAATAATGATAGTATGGTGGAATCGCTTAACTTAAAAAATCGGTTAACAAGAAATAGTATTTAGGTACTGAAAATATACTGTGTACGTATACTATAATGTCTAACGTGAAATTATTTTAACACAAAAATATATTTTGGTCCTTTCAGTTTCGTGTTAAACGTTTTCTACTTTGGTTTGAAAATTTTGAAAATTTCGAAAACATGTGTGCTTTAGTGCACTTGCATCGTGTGCGCTTGCATCCGTTTACGTCTGGGAACCGATTATCTGATACAAGTAGTGACCTGGTGAATGAATTTGTATGAACTATAGGCAGTGCCGGCTCTAGCCCCGCTCGCGCCCTGGGGCAAAGTTTTTCATGGCGCCCCCTATCTTTTTGGAGACCATTTTTTACCCCCCCCCCCTCCAATTTTATAAAAATGAACTTTTGGTAACTTTTTCGAAACGATACAAATGATAGTTTTTTTTCCGAGAGGAGGAAAAATCTTTTATAGACACCGCCAGGCACGAGCCCGACGGTAGTGTGGAAATCCTTACTGGATAGAGAACCCAGTAATATACCCACTAAAAAACCTCCTCTATCAATCAAATCATACAAAATAAAGGACAATTTTAAAATATTTATATTTCTGAAAAAAAAACTCTCCTCTTAAATAAAAATATATACACCGGGGGCCAGAAGCATTTGCCTGCCCTTACTTTTTTGAAAATCCCATGTTTTTCAATAAAATTTATATCCGAAACTACTTATAAAATATAATTTTCGATATACGAGTATCTAGGTAATTTAAATTTCTCGGTAGCGGCAAAAAATTTAATTACAAATTTTCCTAATAAGAACAGCGTTATGGGAAAAAACTATTTTTTGTTTCCATGTTATTTTTCGGTAGTGACTGAATTATTTTTTTTTTCAATTATTGTCACAGTACATATACTGTTTTATCTAAAAATGTATTTGATATTCAATTTGCACTTACATTTTGTAGGAAAAATAGCTTTTAAATTTTGCATTTTTATTTTCCACCACTTTGAAATACAAAAATAAAAATAATTTTCTAATTAAATAAGATCATTAATTGTTATGTATTATAAAATTAATAAAACTAATTGCCAAATTTTGCATGAGTTGGATATAATAAGAAGAATAGATGACCACAGTGTAAAATGTGCCCTTAATTTTGAAAGTGGTCTAACAATAAGCCCACGTCCGATCATTTAGAGATACTTAAAGGTTTGCGTTTGAAGTGATTAAAAAATATTTTTCTATTACACGATGCTATGTTTTACAATTTATTTAGTCTACTGGATTTATTTTTTTTTGACATATAAATTTAGCATGTAGCTTATAAGGAGATACAAAATTTTAACCTATTTCCCGCTCATTGTCAGTCTACTCTTTCGAGTATTATTTTAGATATTATAGGGGACGCAGACAAATGGCTGAAGGTGAGTTCGTCAAAGACGGCCTCATCCCTTCATAGCGAACTTACCGGAAAGGCTATCAGGGCCTTAGAACTGTCAGCAATTAATGAGGGTAAATTGAGTGTTTTAGAGAGCAAATGGGAGGGATCGATGGAGAAGATCCTGCAGGAGGTCCAGAAATCGCAAGGCCCTGCTTCCTCCGCTCCGTCATATGCTTCAATAATGAAGCCACCTATAGAAATTGCCCGTGAAACTGCGGAAAAAGCACTGCCTCCTCGACCGGCCATTCGGATTTATCCAATTGAGCCATCCACTAATAAATCCTCTGCAGAGACCATGGAAGCTGTCCGCCAAATGGTCAAAGCAGATTCCACAAAAATCCGAATTACCGCCACCGCACCAATCGCCAACTGTGGTGCCTTAATCCGTCCTAGGACAAAGGAAGGGGCTGTAGCATTCTCCAAAAGTCCCACTTTGGCCCAAAAGGGTCTCCGCGCGGTTGTAGAAAGCGAGAAGCTCCCGCGAGTTTCTCTTCGTTACGTCCCTGGGGAATTACTCCGAACAGGAGATAATTTCCCTCACGTACAAGAACAACGTTGAAGGGAATCTCCAAATGACCTTTGGAGAATTCCAAAATAAATTCAAGCTTTCTCATGTGCATTCGCTTGCGGACGGCCGCAAGCACTTTATTTTTTGCGCCACTGCCGAAGTACGCAAAGTGCTCGCCGACGAAGGTAGAGTTTATCTCGACCTTACGTCGGTCAAGGTAGTGGACTACTTTAACGTCACCAAGTGCGGTCGATGCCATCAGTTTGGTCATCCGTCCAAGTATTGCCACCGCAAAGACGATGCAATTTGTGGTTTTTGTGGAGACACTGACCACCCAGCTGACAAGTGCACTAAACGCACAAATTTGTTCTGTGCTTCTTGTAATAAATACAAGAAAGCCGGCGGTCAACCCCACCGTACAGGGGATCTGAACTGTCCCGCAAGAATGGCAGCTATAAATCGTGAGCTCGCTTCCATTAACTATGCATTATAAAAGCATAAAAGTCGGTCAGCTGAACTGCAGACGCTCAAAAGCCGTAACGCTCGAACTTGGTGCAATTAGAGAACGTTTAAAGTTAAATATACTGCTCATTCAGGAGCCTTACTCTCAAAATTGTATAGTTTCTGGGTTTGGCGGTGATTGCTCGGTTTTCTTCTTCCATAATCCTAATCCTTCACAAAATAATCCTCATCTAATTCCTCCCATGACTGCGATAGTGGTCTTCCCAAAGTCAATTAAATGTACCCTCCTGGCGAATGTTTCATCCGCTCACATCATATGCGTTGCTCTGGACCTCCCTGTTACAATTTCTAAATTTCAGCACATCACGTTTGTTTCGCAGTATTATCAATTTTCTGATAATATTAGTATACACTTGGATTATTTACAGCACGCTCTAGATTTTATTCCTGATGGTCCGCTTATAATCGGTGCCGACATCAACGCTCGCTCAACATATTGGGGGCCAGGTCCCTCTAACGCTCGAGGTCGGGCGGCCGAAATATTCATAGAGTCGAACCAACTTTTTGTCCTTAATGAACCTGATTCCCCGGCATCCTTCAATGGTCCTATGGGTTCGTCGCATATCGATATTACTTTGGCTAGTGACAGTGTCGTCGACGCTTGCTCCAGATGGGCTGTGCGAGAAAGTTTCTCGTGCAGCGATCACAGGTTGATCACTATGGAAATCAACTGCGAGAACAAAACTCCGGTAGTCCTCTCAGCTCTTGATCGACCATTTCGTAAATTCGTCAAGTCCTATGACAAGTTTGAAAAAGATCTTCTGTCTAATTTAGACTATATTGCCGGTACATTTGATCCACAGGCGGATCCTAACAGTTCCGCTTGTCTTCTACAGGAGGCTATTGTTGGTGCAGCGGAAACGAGTATCGGTCGTGTATCTGCTTCTCCCAGTGACAGTCGTCGACCTGTCACCTGGTGGAACTCCAACCTCAACAGATTAAAAAGACTTTCGAGGGCGGCCCGTGCCGCCCTCCGGATCGCCAGAAGGAGGGATTGCGATGAAAATCGTAAAGCCATTCTTCTGGGTAGATTCCATACGGCCGATCAAGAGTATACACGCGCAATTGTTAAGGCGAAACGAGATAGCTGGCGACAGTTTATCTCATCACAATCGTCATGTGGTCCCTGGGGTCCTGCGTATAAAGCCATTACTCTAGGCGCAAGGGGTTCAAAGGTCGTTTGCGGAATTAAAAACCCGGAAACGGCTAGGTTCGCCTCGTCATTGAAAGAAAACGGAAAATTCTACATGGATCATTTAATTAGGAGGGATCAGCCCGAACTAGATACACCAAGGCAGGGAATTATTCGTCGAGAGTTGCATTCAGTGTATGACAGTGATTGCAATTCAAGTCCTCTGGCTCTGCAAGAGCTAGAGGATATTTTCAAACACCTGTGTCTATGGAAAGCGCCTGGTCTAGATCGAATCACGTCAATTCTAGCTCGCCATTCTTGGGTGGTGGCCAAGCACGAAATTTTTCAACTTTTTAAAGCGTGCTTGGAGGGAGGGATTTTTCCGAGCTGTTGGAAGGTAGGTTTATTGATCGTCATTCCCAAATCGGGTTCAAATAAGCCTCTAACGCATCCCAATGCTTACCGTCCTATAACCCTTCTCCCAGTATTGGGCAAATGCTTAGAGAGTCATCGCTTCTCGTCTTCGGAAAATTTTGGAGTTTTCTCCCAACCAATTTGGTTTTCTCCGGGTCGGTCTACGGAAGACAATATCCACTATATTGTGAGTGCAACAAAGAACTCCGTTCATAAATACGTTGTTGCAGTCTTCCTGGACATAACGGGAGCTTTGATAATGCGTGGTGGCCGCTGATTCTCCAGTGCCTTCGTGATCGTAATATTCCTAAAAAAAAAATTATTTAATATTATTCGCAGTTATTTCGAAAATAGAAATCTATTTTGATTGCGGTTCCACGCTTCTGTCTAGACCAGCTTCCATAGGTTGTCCCCAGGGATCTGTTTTAGGTCCACTTTTGTGGAACGTGGTGATGGATACATTACTACGTCTGAATCTGCCGGAGGGATGTCGTCTGCTTGCCTATGCAGACGACGCCACTTTAATAGTGGAGGGCGACTCTCAGAGTGAGTTGCTGCAGAGAGCAAACTCTGCGCTCCGTCGCATTTATGATTGGGGTTTATCCTCTCGTTTATCCTTTTCTCCCCAAAAAACCGAGGCAATTTTCCTCAAGGGGAAATTGAAACGTCCTCCGCGCCTTCGATTCAATGATTTTTTACTTCCTTACCGTTCTGGAGTCCTCCATCTGGGCGTCCTCTTGGACGGTAAATTTAAATTTAAGGATCATGTTGTGTATATCTTAGACAAAGCACGAAAGTCTTTTTATAGAATCAGTCGCTTGGCGGGCAGACAGTGGGGCCTTAAATTCGGCCACCTTAAGTGTATGTATGTGGCCATTTTTGTATCAATTGTCTCTTATGCTGTGTCTGTGTGGAATTGTAAGTTCACCGGAGCCGTTCACCTTGCGCTTCTCCGAGGCCAACGTGCTCCGTTGATATTGTTAACGAGATCCTATCGAACCGCGTCTAACTCGGCGTTACCAGTGGTGGCCGGCGTCCTTCCTCTGGACCTTCAGGTTCAGGTGAGGGCTGCCGGTTACTGTTTTCGGAAAAATATTGAATTAATAGTGGGTAACGTCCCTATCCGAAGAGGAGAAGACGAAACCTTCGAAGAATTTAAAAAACGCGCGTTTGAGAAAGCCCTGGACGTCTGGCAGGAGAGATGGGATGTGGCTGTGACTGGTCGGCACACTTACTCTTTCTTTCCGGATATCAGGCGGCGTCTGAGTTACACGTGGGTCGTGCCCGATCACTTTGTTTCGCAATATTTGACGGGTCACGGCGCGTTCGCTGCCAAGCTCACGTATCTTGGTTTGCGAAATGATCCTCACTGTGCCTGCGGGAGATCCAGGACCCGGATCATATCCTGTGGTCTTGCTCTCTGGCAGAAAAAAAATGAAAGAAAGGACTTGTTTTCTGGGTTCCCCGACCGCTTGCCTACTTCCAATATAGACCTCGTTTCCTCGAAATTCGCCTTTCGTGCATTCTGCACCTTCGCTAAGAGGGTCAGTTCGCGGAAAGACATATTTCGTTAAATTTTCCTCGCCTGGCATTCCGTATGCCCCCCGGAAAGCAGTCCTTCGCGATTGCTTAGTTAAAATTAAATGTAAAGTTCCCAATAAATGTAAATGTGGCGCCCGTAGTTTCGCCTAGTGTTGCTGGTACCCAGCTAAGCCGGCTCAGGAAGCTGGCATAGAGTGGGGTGCATGTAACAGGCGGGATGGTGGGCTCTTATCGATGCCACAATTCTCAATTAGCAAAATTGACTATTTTGCTCTACAATTGGTTGTATTTGGTTAAATTTAAAAAATGATAACATATTTAGATTTAGAAAACGCTAAAGTCTATTTTTAAAATAAAAAAAATCAGGTTTATTTTGTAAATTTGAAAAACTAAGCGAAAAAAGTAAAAATTTTTAGAAAAATCATAAAATGGAAAAATGCAGTTTTTAAAAACTATCTTTATTATATTGTTTCTTCAAATTATACGTTGATATTTAATACATAGCTATTTTATAAGCTATAGTAACTGCTAGTAATCGGTTACTAGAAAAAAAAAATTACCAAAGATATTGACGTTTTTGTTAGTTCTCATTTGGGAATCGTGGCAGTAATGCCATATGAAAAAAGCTCATTATGTAAAAATTTATTATAAATTAATTAATTCAGTTGAGTGTCTTAAAAATGACAGTTTAATAGTTATTATGACAAAAAATCTTTTTTAGAAAATAAATTATAGACCAATAAAAAAATAAATGCAAGCGGCATTCCGTTGAACAACGTACCTTTCACTGAATGTAACTTTTCCAATTTTTAAAAATTTTAATTTTTAATAATAATGTCGATTTATAATAGGTATTTCAAAAATAAATATTTCATAATGTCGGTTGTGAAAATTCAAAATCTTGGTTGTGAAAATTCACCGCGTTACAAAGAAAGTGCGCAACGCAATTAATATAATTTTATTTGCATAAACATACAATAATATGGAAGGGAGATGCAAAATAATCTGGGTGCCTTCGGTGCTCAAAAAATTAGAGCTTCTTCTTCAAAAAAAAAATTAATAATTAAGTCACTTTCAACGTGCCCAACAGTTAGAGCGTCTATGGCAATAAAAGATTTGGGGCGCCGGATAAAACGAAGCATCATTTTGTTGAAAAAAATTTCAACGTCTTTGTGCTGAAAAATTAAGGCGCCCTCAGCGCGTTAAACTAAATGGGGCGTCTTTGGCGATGGAATAGTTGGGGCTCCTTTGAAAAAATAAAAATAAGGTATCTTCGACGCTAAAACAACTGAAGCATTTTTGCGACTGAAAAAATAAAAGCGTCTTCAACGATAAGAGTTGGGGCGCCTTCGGCGCCCCTACCGGCCTGGCGCCCTGGGGCGCCGCCCCACTTCGCCCCCCCCTTGAGCCGGGCCTGCTATAGGTAAATAGTTTTTTTTTTTTAGTACAGCGTGCAAAGAATTAATTTTTACATGCAAAGTATTATTTTTCATCGTGCAAAGTGTTACTTTTCTTCGTGCAAACTATTAATATTAATCGTGCAAACCATTGAAACTTTCGTGCATTTATATATTCCCCAGGTAAAATAAAAAATTTGCGTATTATTTTAGATATAATTTGTTACTTTTCGCAATAGAGTTGCGATCACGTATATTTTAACTTATTCAAGTTTTTTTTAATTTACTCTTTCTTACTGTTATTAATATCGATATAATAAGTATCGATAAGTAAATTGTATTACATATTGAACCTATACAACTGCATATGAAGCCGAATATTCTAATTAGTTTTCACTTATAAAATATATTCAAATGATCTTACAGAATCTTCAGAACTTTATAAACAAAGCTTATAGCTTTCAAATGTTTTTGATAGTATTTTTTATAGAGCCACAGAAATTTTTTGATCCAAATGATTTATATTTTAAATCGAATGTTTATATTCCACATACAGTTTTAACACTTCGAATTCAACGTTTTAAACATTAAGTTCAACGTTTTACATGTCAAATTCAACGTTTTACACTTCAAATTCCACAAAATAACTAGTATTAATAGTAATTTATTGCATTAATTACTATAACAGCGGGCAGAGACTTTTGGTCGTACGATTATTTGAATCAACATGGAGATGCATGCTAGTGTGTAAATTATAACGATTCGGTAAACGAGTTTAAAGACAATCGTGAAGGCGATTAATTAGATAATCGGTAAACTATCGTCTGACTGCTAAATCAATAGGCGAAACTACGCGCGCGCACCGGTTGATCGTTTTATTCGGTCGAATCGACAATTTTATATTGACTACCTACAAATTAGTATACGAAAATTCTATCGTTCGAGACAGATCGTTGACTCGTTTGCGCATTCGCCATCGATTCGACTGCTTAATTAGCCCTACGCGTGCAAGCAACCCGATCCGATCCAAATAATCGTACGACCAAAAGTCTCTAGTCTACCCTGAGCCCAAAGTAACCACCCTCAAATCCTCGAAAGTAGACCCTTCCACTTCAACCGTCCCACCGAATTCCAACCGGTACCACTTCCATTGACAACCCAACACCCAAAAAAAACTGATTTAACACACACACACCCTCGTCGAGCCGCTCTTCGTCCGCGGCACTAAAACGCTAGGAGCGCTATCAATCCGGCGCTAATGCGTCATGCCACATTAACCACGGCTCGCCACGGGAATGAATGGCAATTTTTTTGCATTCTTGCGCGCACACACACACACACACACACACACACACACACACACACACACACACACACACACACACACACACACACACACACACACACACACAATATTTGGGTCAAGCCGGGTTCTTATCGGTGGTTTCAGATGAAAGATTCCGGCTCCATTGTCCGCATTAGCGTCGTCGGGGAAACAATCGGTAATTAACCGACGTTGCGGGATGCGACCACTTTTGAAAATTTCAGTTTTTATTTTCGTTTGCTTCTAAATAATGTAGTGTGTGTATGACGCGAGTGCGTTTTATTTTTAGTGATTGTTGGATAATTTTAATTTTGAGTAGTGGTTATGTGCATGAAATTAAATTCATCGGTTGATTATATTGAAAGCTTTGATGTCAAATGTTTGTTTCGGATTATTGAATAATACTTTGATTACCGGTATTGATTTTACTTCCATTTGATAAAATGAACATGTATCAAAATATCATAGTTTTTGAGTTATTATTTATTTATTTTTTGTTTTTACGTGAAAACCTAAAATCTCACACTTGCACACTAATAATTTCCAAATCAAAAATAATATGGCCGACAATCCTTATTTTTTTGTTTGTTTACTATATATAGAAATTCTTAAATACATGCAAAAATGCATGTATTCTTAAATAGAAATACAAAAATCTATATCAGCAAAAAACTATCGAAAATACATGATTAGTTATCAAAAAATTACTGAAGTAAAGGAAAAAAAGAGTTTTTTTGATATTTCTTGTTTTAAAAAAAAAACAAAGTTCAAAGTTTTCAAGTATATTTAAAAACATCTCCGCTTAAAGCCCTTTTGATTGACTTATCAAACTTGCAAATATCTATCCGATTCTTAAAACTAGGAACAAAAACAAAACCGAGGGACGAATTTTTTGAGCTCTTCGCGTACTTATTGTTGAGGGCTGAAAAATAATGAAACTTAAAAAATATAACTATAAATTTATTCGTTAGAGTAACCGTTTTATATAGAATTTTATAGAATTGCTACCATTTTGTATGCAGCCTGTATTTTTGATAGTTTTTTTGCTGATATAGATTTTTATATTCCTATTTAAGAATTAAATATATGTTATAGTAAACAAACAAAAAAATAAGGATTGTCTGCCATATTATCTTTGATTTGGAAATTATTAGTGTGCAAGTGTGAGATTTTAGATTTTTACTTAAAAACAAAATAAAAATAACTCAAAAACTATGATATTTTGGATAAAGGTATGTATGGTTTTAAATGTTCCAAATAATTTGACCTATCACCTCTTCAAGGTTTTACGGCGACCTTTAGACCAACCTGTATGTTCCGAATTTTTTAAAAGCAACGAGAGCGAAATTTTTTTTTAATCACTTCAAAATAAATGAAGAATCATCACTCAAATAATACATTTAAAACATTTTATTTTCATTGAAAACATCTTGATCCAAGTATTAAAAATAAATTGAGTGGGTGGCCACGTCGCCTGCTGAAAGTTTTAACCTTTATAAAACTCATCTCCATACACAAACTCAAGTACTCAAATAATCGCACCGAAATCGTTACGTACATACATTCTCGGTGCGTTCTACGCTCCCCTCCATTTATGTATTTTAGAAGTATAAATTCAAAAAATAAAACAAATTCCAGTAGCAATTTGAACTGGAATGAGCGCAACATTTGCATAATTACACATGCGAAAAAGTTCGGCAACAAAACCGGCTTTGCACATGTGCACCCCTGATTTCCTCATCGGAGCGAAGATTTCAATTATCTCGAACAAACAAACAATATTTAACGATTATTTAACGGCATTTTGTTGTTGCGCGGGTCGATCCGTGCCGCGGCTTAGCCAAAAGGCATTATACGTAATAGGATGTTAATTTGGCCAGCGAATCGCCGTTTTAATCTCGCTAAGTATTATTAAAGAATTCTTTCATACACAATTTCGCGCGTGCAAAATTAAAAATTACACCCAATTACCGCGTTTGCGCTTGCTTGCTTTCGTGCTAGACGAGGGGTGAGGGGTGAAAAATCGGCGTTTCGTTTTTTATTTGAGGAATTTTTTTCAGTAATTGTACCTTTTTAATTTTTTGTTTGCTTGTGTGCATCTTTATTGTTTTTTTTTATTTCAAAGAAAAACATTCTATTTTATCTTGAGTTCTTCTATTACAAAAAAAAAAACTTTTTAAATATTATAATAACTTAAAATTTATAATTCATTTTATAAGAATTCGCAACAAATATAATTATTTCATAATTCAGTTAACTACTGTAATTTAAACACTGCATACATTAAAAAATGCCTTCGTAAATTCTATGTACATATTTTTTAAATATAAAAAAATGAAGCACTTAAAAATTCAGAGCCTCGAGCATTACGTGTATAACGTTTTAATATTTATAATATCTTCCAGACAAGTATATAGATTTATTCAAATGTAATTAGAATAGCTAATATGTAGTCGTGTAAAATTTTTGAGAAAAATGTGTTTTGAAATTATCTTTTTCAGTATATATAATATGAAAGGTTTTCACACCATTTTGTTGCAATTAGAATTCGGTTTCTATGAAAATATTTTTTTTCATCCAATCGAAAACAAAATATAATACATATGAATTTTTTCTTTTTTTTATTTCTGCTATATATTTTGACAACTGAAAATTTTCCCAAAAGCTTAATATCTTGGAAATTCTTAAAATGAACTAGTTTACTCTGAAATTTATAAATATTTTTTGAAAATTATCAATTTTTTCATTTCTCAAATATAATATAAAATTATTATATATAATTTATAATATACATATAATACATATTATACATAAATATATCAAGCACAAATTTGATAGTTTAACCAAATTTAAAATATATAAAAATCCTCTATAATTATATTTTTAACAGTCTTAAATTCACGTTCAAGAAATTCATCATTAAATCAATTTCAAAACGAATTCAAACATTCAGGAACAACATTACAACGAAACCTCATACTGAAACACAATCAAAATCCAATTCCAATAAAAAAAATAACACAAAAGCACAACAGCGACAAAACGACACGATAATTTATCGACTCGCTTTTCATAATGCTTACGCGTTTCAGCGAATAACTACACGCGCTTTGATATATTTTTAATTGAGTCGCGTTCCTTTGCACAGCGAAACAAATTACCGAAACGGTCGTTTGCGACGAATTTTCAAAATTTATATTCGCAAAACGCTTTCCTTCTTCCCCATTCCTTGCAAAAGGTTCATTAATTGTATTTACTAGCCGGGGCGATTAATTTCGAGCGCCCTTTTTACCATCTGGCGAGTCAATAATGATTAAGATTATGATGTTTTCAGCTTACGCAAATAAAACGTTGATTTGTTTATTTTTTTACTGTATACATATATTATATAATATTTATTTCTTCGGTAAAATATTCTCCATTTTGGTTTTCATCATGAGATGGTTTTGTGGTTGATGGTTTTTGTCATAGTTTTCATCAGATTCATTGTTTTCCGATTGGTTTTTCATTGGGAAATATGGAATTTTTTCTTACGCATTGTAAATTTTTTTATGATTTTTTTATTATATGCTTTCCCGCGTTCCATTCCAAAATATAGTGGGTGCTTAAAAGAAACTTTTTTCATATTTAAATTATGAAAGTTTCTGAATGTAATAGTTCTTTATGATCTCCAATTTCATAAATTTTTAAATAGTTATTTTTAAGTATAAATTAAAAATTGAGTTATCAAAACTTTATGAATTTCTATTGATTCTGTAATGAATTTCATTAGACTATATCAATGTTTGTCCCATATTAAACTTGTGAAATTTGCGAAAATCATGTTATAATGCGTATAATTTAAATATATAAAGTTAGCTATATTCACATAATCCATCAATTTTTCAATTTTAGCTTATGTTCTCCTCATTTCCTCTTTTGAATTAACATTTTTTTCATAAAAGCAATTTTCATAAATGTTCCATTCAACGTCAAAAGACAAAATCAATACGGATTTCAATAACTTATATTTTTCAACATGACCTAAAATACACCATGCGTAATGTGACTTTATAATATCAATGAATTTTAAGCGACGCGATCCCGTTAACGTTAAAGTCGCATGAACTGTAAAGCCGCGAAAACATAAATACACACAAACCGAATAAGGCTCTCTTTATAAACGAGAAATTTCCCGCACAAATTTTTAAATAATATATTCAGACTTAAATTTTTGAACGACATAATCCCGCGTCGTCGTCTCAATGATAATAATGAGATTCGATCCCACTATTGGCGAATACGAGTTTTAACCCCTTTTTGAATATTTATGATCACAATTTAATACGTCTGAACAAAAAGTTATCGAATATAATATATAACGAGTAATGCGGTTCGGCGATTACGTGATACGGAATAAATTGGTCTCGGAACAAATGTTTGAGCATTCCTAAACAAATTAAAACGCCTAAGGCGTATCTTATGTATTATATTATGTCGTGCAGGAGGAATTGTTCATACGTGATAATACGTTGGGCGTGCGAATTCCTCGTCGCGCCAACTATTAATTGAAAGACATTCCGACGGTCTCCATTTGCAGATTTGTTGTCGGAAAGCGGAGGTGGTCTGCAGAGTGTCTTTTCGAAAATCGATGAGTGGAAACTAAGGTTTCGATTGAGGATGGTTTGAGAAAAGTGGTTGGAGGTAAGTGGAGTTTTTTGTGTATTTTGCGCGGCACTCGATTGGCGTCGTAAACAGTGTTAAGATCGATAAAGTGGGTTTGTTTTTAAAATTATGTTTTTACTAGTATTATGAAAGAAATTTTGAGTGAAAATAATACTTGGAATGATCGTTTTCTCGGAATTAATTATACGTTTTATATACGGCGTTAAGCGCTGCAACGGTGGCAGGCATAAAACAAAATATTAGCAAAGTATAAAATTGTACAAGGAATTTTTAAAATGAAATTATATGCAATGAAATATTTCCTATATTTTCAAAATGAATTTTTGTTATGTACTTCGAATGCAATCTAGTGAATGTACTAATTTGTAAATGCAATCGAATGGATAATTCGATAAATTTTATGCAATATGAAATATTAATATATTATGTACACGTATGTTATATTCTTGCACTAAATTTTTCTAGACTGACAAAATTATTTTTGATATAAAACTGCTGACTCCGTCTCGTCCTAGTTAGTATTATACTACATAGTATCTAAAAACGTATAACGTTTTTAGGTCACAATCTTTCTACAAAATATAATATTTCCAAACACATTGTGCTCATATCCCATGCTTGTATAATACATAAACAGTTTTTTTTTTAGTATTAAAATATACATTTTTATCTTTAGTGTTATTATCAGTAGAAAACGTAAACTTTTACGTTCACACATTATGCACGAGACAGTGCGAATAATATAATTCAATTTTCGTATCATATACCTATACATTTGATTTTCAATCGATTTACAGCTATACCTAAAAATTTTATACCAATCAATATTGTATTACACTATATACATATATTTAAAAAAACTAAATAAGTTTTCATATTTATATAATAATTTTTTTTTACATTCACATTCCCGTAAATAACCCATGATATCCCATCACATAATCCAATAATATCGAATAGGTATCTTCTATTCGATATAAATGATATCTAAATCACAAAAAAATACTTTTCTATAAATATACATATTATATTATATATAGAATCATAGCGAAGAATATTACAATCGACAACGGCGGCCACTAACTGATTAAATAAATCGCAAAAGTTTACGGGTCGAGTTTGTTACGGTTAACCTGACCCCGAAAGCAAGAAAATGCTGAAAAAGACGCCGTAATTCCTCTCGCTTATCCTTCAGCCTTACTCGATAATAATCCAACTTTCATTTGAAATGAAATCGATTTTGTTCTTTCACGTCATAATAGCTGAGGGGGCGAACCGGCGCCTAAATTCGTAATGAGCGCCATTTTCATTCATTAAGTCGACCTTGTTAAGGCAGATTTATTGATTAATGTTATATCTCAAAAGTTGGGTGGTCTTTGAGCATAAAAATAACAAAGAAAGGAATTAAAATAGATTCTCGTGAAAATTTCGATGAATTAATTAATGAAAATTTGCGTTGTATTATTATAATATGACAACAATTCAATAAATGTTTTGTATAGAATTGGTGTACAATGTAAAGAATTAAAAAATATATGTACATATTTTAAATTTTTATTTTATTAATATTCGTATATGTAGAATTTATAATTTATATATATTGAAGAAAACTCCGAATGAGTCTTGCATGAAGTTTCTATAATAACATGAGGAAATGAGTTATTATACAATTTACCACATACAAAAACTTTTCTTCTGTAAATGTATAATAATATTCCTTTATTGGATTAATTTTTTATAAAATCAAAACTTTTTACTATGTACTTGAAAAATTAATTAAATATTCAAATTATTCCCTAGCATAAAATATAATATATAGTAAATATATTTTAAGCCATCAATTGTAAAATCTACTTAATCTACTTTATTACCCAAAATTTCCAAACTCTTAAATTTAACAGTTAAAATCCAAAGTTTAATACGAAAAAAAATTGTGATCGAAGATGCACACAATATTTTTTTTATGTCAGTGACTAAATTACAAACAGAAGCATCATCAAATGTAACAAACTAGTCCCTCATCTCCTGATCCATCAATAATCAAACCCAATACCTGCTTAATTATCCAAATCCATTTAATCTTAACGAATCGAACAACAAAAAACCGAAAATCCCGAAAAACCCTGCACCCGCCCAAGCGTTATTTCCCGAGGGAGCCGGCCGGGACTTAAAGTCTAAGACAAACACAGCCTCACCGAAATTCGGCCGGAAAAGTTTCCGCTGACATGTTGAATCCTTAATCAGCTTTTCGCTGTGGGTAAACAAAGGTGTTCGGACTCGGAGAGCGCAAAACCGACACTATTTCCCACGGCGACACGGATTGCGCCAAAGTCGGCGGGAAAACGCAAAAATAAAGGTGGCAAAAATGCCCAAAAAAATAAAGGGAGGGTATGAAGTGGAGGGGGGGGGGCGATGTGGAAGTGAAAAAAAGAACGGAGTCGCCGTCGAAAAAGTGCCACGCTTGAATTATTTAAACGCGGCCTTTTTCCGCGCGGAAAATCCGCCATTCGGGAAATTCGGGCGCTAACGTCTCGAGTTTTTGTATATTGTTAGTTTTATTAAAAATTTTCAATAGTTTATGCGATGCTGTGGCGTTTTTGGTGGAATTTATCGAAGCTGTATTTAATTAATGAACAAAACGTCGACGTATTTTGAAATAATTGTATTAAATGTTTCGTAGCGTGCGAAAAGAACTCATTGCGAAGATAAGTTTTGCTTCCCGGAATCTCTTTGGAGTTAGCTTTATTCCATCTGATTACGAATCGCTCGTGTTGAAAATAAAGGATGAAGTCGTCGCGTTTTAGATTAAAGCTTTGCATTTTCTTTGACGTCTTTTGCATCCGTCGCTCTCAAATTACTGACGCGAAATCGATTTATAATATAACAAAACAACACTCGTTGTATATTTTAAATCGCTCAAACCTCAAAAAAAAAATAATTATATAATATGTATTCCATCAAAAATACTAAAAAATCATTGCTATGAAATGTCTCTTAATCAGCGGGCATTATTATAGGCTATTGATTTTCAGCTACTTTATCAAATGTGGAAGATCTCTATATATAATATACATATTTGTTTGCCTAGCCAATCAATAGAATAAAATTCTATTATGATTTTAATTTATTTTTCAAGCATTGTATACTAATCGCATCTCCAGAAACCCGAACAAATGAACTTATCATGTAACAAAATCAATTTAGCAACAGATCATCTACACAACGGAAAACCGCCGCAACTCCACCTCTCAACACAAAACCGCGGATTCTAATTACAGCAGAATATTATTCAGGAGCCAAACAACCACTCAATCATAACACACAACACACAAGGAACCGATACCCTGGCAATCGCGCACGTAACATTATACGCATATTTTGCGCGGCCATGTTTACGTATGCGAAAAATCACCGTTTCCACTTTACACACTTAGCTCGGGGGCTGGAATGTTAAAAGGTTAGTGTTCATGGTTTCGCCGTCATTTTTTATCGCATATCACTTTTCATGGGGCGAGAGTTGAATACAAATGCGAACACCGCCCGCTCCATTATGTTATATCGACTCGGCGTGGGCTCCGAAGGGGACTCGACTTTATGTGTACTTTTTGTAAGACGCATAACGGCCTGGATAGGTATTTGGAGGGTTATTCAAAATGGGTGTGCTTTTAAACTAACATAAAAATCAACGTACGTGCGCGCCCTGATGATGGAACGCTGGTAAAATATGCCGATGTGTGTTCATTGCCTAAGTACGGGGGAATGTTGGATGAAATATCGCGGGAATGCCAAGTTTTATTCGAATGGGTTTTGTTCGGAAAAATTGATTTTTTCGTTATATTATAAATTCATTTCCGAATGTAAAAAATTCATATACAGTAATCTGTTCGAGTTAATTTCATTTCCTCTTTTTTGTAAACTCGGCACGACTCGCTTTTTAGTACAATGCGTATTTTCAGTTACGTAATATTGATTTTCTATACATAAACGAAAGTATTCAATTGTGTCGGCAATAAATGGATAATTCGATCAATCTTTCTGCGAGACGCTGTCTTAATTTAGAATTTGCATTGACACTTTGGATATTGAGAGCAAAAATATTCATCAACAAGACGTATTGTCTTTCAACTTTACACAAGTATTAGTTTGATCTTTGGCTTTATCATACTATTTATACAGCTATTCCAAAAGTATTTTTTTAATTTAAATTAATTTTTAATTAAACGTTTATTTATACAAATTCTTTGAACATTTCACAATAGCAAATGGTCATAAAATATCAAATTACTTATCAAAATATAATTATCACATTTCTTATTAATCTTAGTGACTATTAGATTTCAGTAATGAAAATCTATCTTAATATTTATCGCCCGCGGTAATTTTTTTATTTTTTGAAATCTGATAATATTTTCAACATTTCCTGGATACAAGTTATAAACGAAAATACACAATTTAAACAAAAAAAAAATTGTCTGAAAAACTATGACGTAAAGTCCGTTTGACAGATGAAACAATTACTGCTAAACCTACCTATAGATATAAGTCCACCCGATTCTTTTATACAATACATACGGCTTATACTTTGAATAATATAAGCACTTTGTGTACTCTACGAACACTAGCATTCGTTTTCGCGTACAGATTGTAGAGAAATGCTCACAGCATTGTTCCTCGGCCTAACAATAGGAACGAACGAAAAATCTGAGATCGCATAATCACTTCCTATGAAGATTCCAGGAAGCTTTTTCGCAACGAAAATTAATTTTATAGAAATATTCTCTTTTATCATAATTTTGGTGATTCTTTCCTTTCTGTTGTTCAAAGGTAGGCGAAATTAACTCGAAACCGGCTCGTTCTCAATTGCGCAAATGAGATGTTATGTGTGGTTAGGGTTTTCAAGTCAAAACTTATAATCTTGGAAAGTTCATACCTAACATGTTTACTTTGAGAATTCAGCAGTTAAACTTTTGCAAGACTCTATCGCAAATTTTGTGATACTAAATAGATTACCGTCAACACTACGCTGTATTGTTATTCTCAGTATAATATCAGAATAGTTAATAATGCACTTCATGCAAATATAATATTTCACTAAAATTTGTTTTCCGTAATATTATTTTATATTTGGATTAAATTATACTATAACTTAATTTTGATCAATTTCACTTTTTCAAAATAACACAATCTTTAGTTAAATTTAATCAAACTATAATACTTTGTTATATAAAAGTAAAATAATTAAAAGCAAATAATTGATCATTTTATTATTATTATTATTATTATTATTATTGTTGTTGTTGTTGTTGTTGTTGTTGTTGTTGTTGTTGTTGTTGTTGTTGTTGTTGTTGTTGTTGTTGTTGTTGTTGTTGTTGTTGTTGTTGTTGTTGTTGTTGTTGTTGTTGTTGTTGTTGTTGTTGTTGTTGTTGTTGTTGTTGTTGTTGTTGTTGTTGTTGTTGTTGTTGTTGTTGTTGTTGTTATTATTATTATTATAAGTATGAAAGTTTGTCTGAGTCACTCCCGAAACAGTTAAACTTTGTCCTTTATAGAAAACATGACGAAATCGCACAGGGCTCGCATACTCTCTCAGAAATCTTAAAAAATATTCGCATATGCGTTTAGGGTCATTCGAGCCCTTAAAAATTCAGATTAAAGAATAAAATAACTCACTAATACACCCAATTTCCAAATTTTGAATTCGTATGAAGATCCATTTTGTTCGTGGTCATTCGTAGTTATAATAGCTTTATCAAACTTTTTAATTTGCTTTTCAAATAAAAACATTTGACTGTGTACAAACATCGTGTTAAATTCTGACAAAGGATTTTTAAAGAAATCAGTTATCACTTTCGGAGCATTTTCTTCTTTTAAGAAAAAGACTTTCAACGCCTCCCACATATAATACTTAGTATCCTTGTAATTGCTGGAAGAAGTGATAACCATCTGCTTCTTGAATGGGATAGCACATTGTTATATAATATGTAACATCAATAGACTCATAGAAAGATTTAAGTCTTTCAGTTCTTATTGTGTAAATTGAAAAATATTTATATGTTTTTAAAACTATAGATTCAATATCGATTAATAATACCTCAGTGACAATGGAAGCTGTGTTGTGAATATTATAGCCCCCCGCCGTGTGTTACCATTGTGCAAACCCACTCAATTGTATATTATCAGAAAGATATTTTTTTAAATAATATCTATGGAAAACTGGGACAAATATCCTTCTGAAGGGGACACTGGGACGCAAGCCTCAAAACAGGGACATATATTCTTCATAAAACAATCGATTGGTTTCGCTTTTTCAAGCTTTTTATTAGCTTGCTCTGACGCACACCGTTGTTTATTTGTGATCCTAAAATAAAAGATCGATCTCGATCTTAGATACTACACCTCCGATCGATTTGAAACCTTCGTAAACTGACAATAATACGCAATTATACTATATCAAATCATCCTTGCCACAAGGCTGGAGGAATTTAATCGTTTAATTTCGAGTTTAATGAAGTTAATGGCATTTCATATATTTCGACAAACGCCATTTGAAATGCATGTTCAGCACATAGCAATGTCGCAATTTGAAAAACCGAAGTCGACACATAAGTATTAAGTTATCTTCAAAATGCTCAATATTTAATTATAAATGGTTTATGAATCACCGAAGGCCTACTATTTCTAACAATTTATATAAATGTTTAAACATCATGGTCGACATATATACTGTACTGTGACTGACAGGGCCGCTGTCATCAAGTGGCCGCCATTTTGCCACTGGTTCGATTCACTCATAACGTGTATGTGTGGTGCGCAACGTTATCGAGCATCTATTAATGAAGTCATAAGGACGGCCGAATAGAGTGCTGTTTTGTTTTCTCTCTGTGGCCGCCTGAGTGCCATTTTCCATACTGTGGCTGTGCCGCTGTCATCTGGACGTTTCGTTTCGCTGCCTAAATAACCTTCAGTGATATTATATAACAGACAATAATCTAAATTACAATGCACATCAATTGAAATGTATACATAATATATTAAATGCTTTCAGTTATATAAGGCATCCATTTCAGCGTTCAATAATTGCCAATAATTGAGATTGTTAATTATGGGTTAGAAAATTTAAAACTACGGTCATCGAAAGTAACTGACGCTTTGGAGGATATAAAAATGAGAGAAACAATGAATAATCACACAATGAGGTAATTATAAACAGTATGTGTATTACTGAAGTTTAAATTTTAATAAGCGATTTATATAAATGTTTAAATTTAACACACTCGGTCAAGCAATCGGCTATTGCGATAACATGTTCGAGAGATATCAAAAACGTCCAATAGAGCATACAAATTATGATTTCAACAATATGTGCTTGCTTGAGTTGCCATGTTATTAACTAATGCAGAGAATTACTACTACAGTCTAATTTTGCAATACATGCCGTATCGCTCAGAGTGAATTACTAAACGAATTAAATTCGTCAAAAGCAGTATTTATGGCAAGGGAATCTTAAATTCGACAATTAAATACACACATGGAACTTCATTTACGGCGTAAGAAGAAGCAGCTCGTTAATGCGTTTGATCAAATCCATGCATTTTATATTCTCTATGAAATGCTGTGTATGATTGATTCACGATTAAAACAGCTGAAAGACAATGAAAAATTTGTGGGGGCATTAATTTTTACATATATCACAAGAATGGATACAAAATGTATAGATAGTCCTTTGAAATGCATCTATATTTGATTTATATGTTCGACTGGATTTATTCAATTCATTATAAGGAAGAAAACTATATATCATCATCATCACTATCGATCCGTTGTTTGTCTACTGCATCACAATCAAATATTGGGGATTAATTGTTCAAATAATACAAATTTTCAAGTAAGTAAGTTACTTGTGTGGTAATTTTATAATAGACAATAATCTAAATTAAGTATTCTTTAGGTACTTACATAATGAACTCAATAATAATATTCATACTTTGTAATAATGGGAAAGACTAATTACAATACTGGCACTTTGGAAGAAATTAAAAGAATAAGCAATGAATAATCATACAATGAGGTAAATATTAAATGACCTTCAGTGATATTATATAACAGACAATAATCCAAATCCAATATTCTTTAGATATTTACATAATGAATTCAATAATAATATTCATACAAGATCGATGGGTTAAAAATTATACTAATTCAAACATGATAAGCAGTGCAATGAAACGTCTTCACTGTCCACTCTGAGACTGATTAACTATATCATCATTCAAGCTTTATCAAATTATACAAAATCAAGTGAGTTCTTTGATTGACAATTTCCATTATCTTTATATTATATTAATGGTGAATGGGTATTTCAAGCTTCAAATGTATCCTCCTTCCTCCATATGGTAATATACTGTCATTATATTGTATTTTAAAATTTTACTTCAAATCACACGTGCAATGTTATTAACATCGGGCCTATGCTAGTTATATTAATAATTAAGGAATACAACTATTAAAAAACCTTGAAAAAACATTTGTTTCATTAACATTTAATTACTAATCTTCGTGCGATTCTAACACGCTTACGTCCGCATTCGCGAACGTCGACCGCGTCTGCGAACGATGACCACGTTTGTGAGCGTCAAGCAGTCTGTTCACGAATCACTCCAACCTATTACACGATTTTGCACTTAATGGAGTTATTAACATCGGGCCTATGCTAGTCATATTAATAATAAATTAAGGAATACAACTATTAATAAAATAAAATAAAATATAATATAAAAAAATTAAAAATCTGAAAAACATAAAATAAAATTTAAATAAAAAAAATGTATATAAAATAGAAAAAAGTTTTTAAAACAAGCTTTTTTGTGTGCTATTTAATTTAAAAAAAATTCATAAAATAAAATGTAATATAAAAAAAATATATATATAATAAAAAATTAAAAAAATATAATATAAAAAAATAAATATATAATAAAAAAAGTTTTTAAAACAAGCTTTTTCGGTGTGCTACTAAATAAAAAAACACAAAATAAAATATAATATAAAAAAAAATAAACATAAAAAAAAATATACAGTGTAAAAGATAAAAGAAATATATATAAAATAGAAAAAAAGTTTTTAAAACAAGCTTTTTCGGTGTTATTTAATTTGGAAATAAATTATATGAATAAAATTAATTAAAAAAACAAAACATATAAAAAACATAAAATAAAAAAATTTATATAAATAAAATTAATTAAAAAAAAATAAAAATCTAAAAAACATAAAATAAAATATATAAATAAATAAATATATATATACATATAATGTATTGAAAAACATAAAATAAATAATATTAAAATGTGTAAAAGAAAATATTAATAATGCTGTAAGGAATAAATTTAATATCGGCGTGAATGGCGTGAATGATGAAAATTCTGTTCGTAGTGCTGTTACTTTGTTTCATAAGAATTTCTTTATTCAGTTTATATTTATCTGTCATCTTGACTTTTCAGAAAAAAAAACAACTAAAGATATCCAAAAAACCCAGGCGAATGCCGGGTACTACCATTAGTATTATATATTATATTACGAGCGGTAGGCCCGATGTTATAACATCGCACGTGTGATTTGAGGAAAAATTTTGAAAATACAATATAATGACAGTATATTTACCCGTTGAATATAGTTGAAAATGTGAAATGTTTATTTAATTTATTATATAAATTATTATAGAATATTTTGTAGATATTTTAATATTTATTTTAATTTAATATTAATTTATCTAATAAAGCATAGATTTCCACATCACCCAGGAGGTACTATCACTGGTCAAAAACGGAAAAATAATTAAAACTAAAAGAAGATTAAAGTATTTTAATATTGAAATAAAAAAAAGTTCAATATAATAGAGTAGTGTTAGTAATAACTATAATAATAATTAGTAATAATAATGACATGCAAATAAATTATAAAGTTTAAACAGTAATCTTCCCGCCAATTTGAATCGTTAAACTGTGGCGGAGGGCCACAGATCAGACGCCAGGAAATGTCCGGGCGCGGAGTGCGGGGCAATAATAGCCGACTCGATTTTAAACCAGACCAACGATGATCTTAAATCAGTGGTCAAATACGGAAAAATAATTGAAACTAAAAGAAGATAAAGTATTTTTTAATATTGAAAACAAAAAAAAAGTTCAATGTAATAGTGTAGTGTTAGTAATAATAATGACATGCAAATAAATGTGAATGAGGTTATGTAAAGAATGCAGGATTTTTTTAAATTAAGAATTAAGATAAAGTGTTTTAATTCAAAAGAAAATATCGTGCAATCAATAAATTGGAAGTGTTTGTAATAATGAAACCATGCAAATCACATCAGATGCTCAAATATGTCGCTCTACGAAATAGAATGCTTCTTAAGTGCGTATTTGAACAGTGAATCCGACCGTTGACAGATCGATCTGCGCGCATGCGCAATAAACGAATAATTTCAGTTTGATCTGTGCGCATGCGCAACGAATAATTTCTTAATAATAAATTAATAATATAATATATATATATTTTTTTTATTTATACTAACTTTTATTTGATCGCAATGTTTGCTTCTCGATAGTGCGACATATAATTTTCCGTGTCCAAAAACAGGATTCTCTAAGTAATAACCCGACGTGATCGAAAATTTGTCCCTGTTATTTATTAAATTGTCATAGCGACCGCGCAACGTGTTGCTAAGAGCAAAATCAATTCGCGGTAAAAATACTATTTTAGTCCTTATTGCACATTGGCAAAGGATGTAATTCAGTGCATAATTTCTAGCGTGACCCCACACAGACAGACAGACAGACAGACAGACAGACAGACAGACAGACAGACAGACAGACAGACAGACAGACAGACAGACAGACAGACAGAATAGCGCTATTATTATATGGAGGATTATATATTAAATAATATTGCGTTATGAGCAGATCAAATATTGATCGATAGATTATGAGAAAATAGTTTTATGATGTAACTAAAAAACTTTTCATTTATTTTCCTTTTCAATAATTCTTCATATCAATTGAGAGTTTGTAAAGGAACAATTCATCTTCCGGGTATTTTTTTCTGTAAAAAGTTGAAAAGTTGAATCTCATTAATATGTCCAATTTTTAAATACAAAACGAGACAAAATATTCTCAAAAATATTTTAATCATAAAGAAAATTACACATGAATCAAAACGTATATTCTGCGATACATTTTCATATCACAAATACAATTAAATTTCACAGAAACCAACACAAAATTTGATAACCTACAAGATAACCATCCATCACAACTGGAATTAATTTCAAAAATGACCGTCTGCTATCTTAAATGATCATCGCACGAGATACTGGCGAGCGGGAAATATTATTAATTTAAGGCAGTCTGAATATGACTATTTTCGTGCAAGAGCCATATTTATGTTTTATAGAACTAATATTTGCTAAGGGATCTCACCTTTACGTCGGTCACTCCAGCTGCTACTTCTCTACATTAGCTCGTTTTGCCCAAAATTTCGTGCAACGACCTCATTTTCAAATTCTGCCTTTAGGTTCAAAACACATTGACTATATATTTTAAAATATTTAGCTGATATTTTGATGGAATTAGTACACGACTCGATTTTATTTGCAGAATATAGTTTATTCTTGAATAAATTCATTTTTATAGTAAATCCCCACGTACTAAAAGTTGATTTAACGCGAATTAAATTATGAGAATGGTATCATTTTTAATCTTTATGAATACCCAATTTTTCGCAACATTATAATAGAAGAAGTTATTTAATATAATTTTTCATTCTCATTAGTTTTAAAAAATTATCATTCTGTCTACTTCGTTTTTTTTTTTATTAGTATTAACCTTTTCTCTCTTTATTGTTGCCTTTCAATTACTATTCTAGGTTTTTTAAGTTTTTCAATTTCTCAAATGGTCAATTTATTGTCATCTTAATCATCCTTCTCGTCTCACTTATTTTTCGATTATCTTTATACCTATCGTTGATCTTTCCTCACATGTACTTTTTTCTCGGCGTTTCCACAACCAAACATCATTTGGTCAAAACAAAAACTGCAGCCCATGTATTCCATACCCGATATCCTCTAATCAACCTCTGCAATTTGACACAAATTTGGTTCGGACCACCTACTGACCACCCCATCATCCCCTTAGACTTCCCCGACACCCTTTTGCAATAACACGACGACGTTTTGTCGCCGTTGCTCGAACCATGAACTCTAGAACACGCCCACCCTGCTCCTCGGTGCAACTTCTACGGCTAATTACGATGTCTGGTCTTTTAAGGGTTAGGTGCTGAAAGTGTTTTAGCTGGAGAGGGGCGAAATTGGTTTTTTCATATTATCCTCACTTGTGTTGGTCGAAATCTTATCTAATAATTTTATATGTACATATATAGTTTAAAATAACAGAATTGCTATATGTGATTTTGTTTCGATATTTTTTAAGAGTTTTACGACAAAATTGTTTCTATGTATAATATTTGCAATTTCATATGATCAGTTTATATGAAATGATTATTTTTGGTGATGAAAAATATAAAAGTGTGTACAGTCTTCAATCTTATTTTAAAATATTATATTTCATCTTATATTAAATTAAGGTGTATGTTTTATTAATATTAACAAAGAAATAATGCTTGTGATTGAAATCTAAATAGATTATCGACGCTTGTTAATGAATCCATTCAAACAAAAACTTTCTTCGTCCGATCTATGAATATTGAGCACGTAATACATACAACAAAGTATAAAAACATATCGGTTTCATGGATACAAGTATCTTTCCAAAGAATGGACTCTAATTAAGCCTCCGATAATCTGACTTTCGACATGAAGCTTCCCCCGGGAACCCAACAATCTCGTTGATTCCATATTCTAACAGTATTAACAGCAGACAATCCATTTTGTCGGCATCCCCGAAAACGAACAGGATAACGGCAACTTCGATAACGAAAGAACGAAAAAAAAATTATCACAGATGGGGGGAAAAGTGTGCAAGAAAAACGAAAATCGTTCGGGGCGCAACTTTTGCAATTAAGGGTGGAACTTTTTATTTTGCGTTAGATACAAAAAAATATTCTGTCTAATTAAAGTACTCAAATATTTCTGTTTATTTTCACTGCACGCTTTCTCAGTTAAAGTTTCGACAAGGCTCTGGACACGCAAAGTAAATCCCTCTTATTATTGATTTTGCTCTAATTGTAAATAGATCTTTAAGTGGATGTGAAAATTTTATCAGTTATATTTTGTTATAAAATATGTACAAGAAATTATTATTTTCTTTTCAATCTCAAAGTTTTATTTAAATATACCTATATTAAAGTACAAGTGAAAACTATGTATATTTATTTTACAAAAAATTTTCTTGTGTACTCGATAAAGAAAACTTCAATCTTTCAAACTAAATTCATCATTGATTTCCATGTGATAAAACGCTGGAAAAATTCAGCAATAACTCGATATCGTTTTTGATATTTTGAACGTAATAAAGATTAATCATGGATGAAAATTTCCCTGCAATTAGAATCAACGAAAATCAAAATTTGAGAATATTATATTTTATATATACCAGGCTTATCCAAAGGGCCACCTCGGGGTTAAAGTAGCTCCGACTTTTCACACAAAAACAAACATAACAAACAGCATTTATTCCGAAACGTTCTCATCGAAATAGTTTTAGAATAGAATAGTTTAGAAACTTTACCAATATTTTAATACTTATTACGTTTTGAATTTACAACAATTGAAATTTTAAAATTTGAAATTTGAAATTTGTAGTGACCCCTCGATGTTTGTACATTTCGGCCAAAGTGGCCCCCGCATACCGAAATGTTGGACAAGCCTGATATATACCGTATTATAATAAACGCGTTTAAATCGTTTAAGAATTAGCTCAAGAAGACTTTTGAAATACAGCACCGCTCAATTTTAAGTGCTTAATTCGCGAAAATAACTTTTTTCGTTACAAGTTCAACGTACAAAACACATTTCTCGCAGCTTTTGTGCGAATTTCCACTTTGACTTGGACGAAAGTTCGACGTCCACCCAATCCGTAAAACGCGCGTTATTTCGAGTTTCGACGAATCCTACACATTGTAACATGTGTACATACTTTGTTACAAAAAATATAAGACATTTCGCCATGTGATATTTGTAACACAGAGTGTTTTTAGGATTTAAAAGAAAATATTCAAGAAAAGCTTATTTTAAAAGCATCCAATACCGTTCAAAAAATACACCCTTTTTTAAATATATATAAGCCAATAGATTGAAGATAGAAAAGTTTGACCAGTACCTCCGATTTAACACCGTTAGATTTATTTGTCTCGGGCTTAATTAAGCCAAATGTTTACAAAAAGAGTATTAAATACTTCGAAATTCCATTACCGAGCCAATTTCAAAATAACTTCTAAAATACTTGTGAATTTATTTTTTAATCTAAATAACCTTTTGAAGGTTAATTTTTGATAATATTTGTTCGAATTGCAAACTTGTATGATTATGTTCATTTCATATATTAAAATAATGTTATTATACCACTAAATTTATGATGAATTTGGGAACATTTTATGTAACACAAATGTTGCGTTTCGTGAATTATGCAAATGGAGTACACAAACGTTGAATTTTTCCACGTACGTTAAATTTTGCGCTGACGTCAATAAATTATTATTATGTATTACGATGTTTATTGCATCGTACAATGTTTACAGTTTATTTTGTTGTATCATCATATATTTTAGCTTACGATCGGTTTTCAGTTGAGATACATGCGGAAAAATACAGTCAATTACTGGATAAAGTGTTTACAAATGTCGTTGAAATGAAAAATCGAATTTACTCATGGTATTTACCACACACAAATATTATATATGAAAAACAAGTTTACACATCTGCAAAAAATATATATGTATGAATTTTTTTAGTCTTCTTAAACATACTTTTTTCTATCAATGCGTAGTTAATTTAAAAAAAATAATAAAGCAAAATAGTTTTTAGCTATGTTTCTTAACTATTTTTACAGATTTATCATTTTAATGCTGCAATACTAAAAGAAATTTTTTTCTATAGTGTATTAATACCTATTAATATTTTTTTTTACATAATGAACAGATTTTTCAAGCTTTTTATTCTGTTATCATTTGAAATATGAGTATGTATAATACTTTTCTTTATCATTAATGTCCATTAATTTATAAAATAAAATATAATAAATTTAAAACTGAATTCTTTAATTTATCGTTTAACTTCAATAATAGTCGAAAACCAACCTATTCGACAAAACTAACAATAAACCAAACACAATACTCCAATCATATGAAAAATATAATTTGACTCATCAAAACGTCATCATCCCATTGAAAATCGATTTTTCCGAACGCTGCGTAACAATATTCAAATCAGTGCAAAACAAAAAACGATTCATCGAGTACAAAAGCACAAAAACGAATCAAACTTTATACCTTCCATATCGCGCTCTCGATCCAATTAATTGTCACTGCTTTCGTTTTACATAAAAATCGGCCAACCATCGATTTGAAATTCAAATTTTATTTTTGGCGCCCGATGTTTTCGCCGCTAAGCTGTTAATATTCCGGCTCGGCGGAATGTTTCCAACCAAACCCCACACCGTGTCGCAGCACCCTGGTTATCTCTAGCCTGGGATAAAATGCCTTTTGTGAAAGATCCGACCAAGTCACAAGAAACGTGCCTTATATACTTTCAGCATAAATATATTCGGGAGTGCGCTTTTGGGAGCGGGACTCAGCTTCGCAGAACTGGGAAGTGTCGTTCGATCTATTGGATTGTCGCATTCTATGGTTGATTTTGGTTTCGGTTTTATCTGTTTGTTTTTGGTCTATTTTGGTATTAAAGGATAATTGAGGTGGGTGTTTGGATAGATTAGAGTCTGTTAATATGAGTAAATGTAAATATTCTATTGAAAATTATTGATGAAGGTATTTTTGGTTTATAATTTTTAATGAAGTTTTAAATTAATATACGGTATGGATTCATTTAATTTCCGGATTTTTATTTATCGTAAAAATTTCACGATAGATCTGGTCATTGATTAGATATGAATTAATATAATTTATTTTTAATCATTTAATTTTATGAAATTTTTAATAATTAACTTCCTTTTATGTATATGTTACAGTCAGAGCGTTCATTGTCGTTAATACATACATTATCTAGATATTGTGTATGCAGTATGCACGCTTCAAGTTTTAGAGAAAGCGCACGATACGAGATTCCGCATACGCAATCTCTAGAGATAGCATATATTTAAGAGAGAATGCATCGAATCGCTGACATTGATTAGACAAACCGTATAATGAGTGATTTGACTGATGAGTTAATTTTGTTATTGACAGTTGGCAACACATAAGACGCCAACTGGTGTCTACAAGACTTTCGGTATTTTATAATATAGCTGTCATCTGTACGAAGAAATAATTATTGTGTTAATATTATTATAATGTTTATTATTTATTATGCTCAATTCTCTGTATCTAAATATTTAAAAAATAAAAATCACTTTCCTTATTTCGTTACATATTGTAAAAGTAATATATGAGAACTGCATTCTATAATACAAAGCGTGTATGGGTCTCTATGTGTTACCAATTGTTTTCCATTCCCGCAGCGATACTTATCTGTCACAATTTCTAATACGTAAACCAAAAAAAAATTAACATAAATTGGATATTTTGGATTTCTCGTATTTCCCTAAAATAAAATATTCCCTGCTTGCGATTTATTTATTTCGTTAGCACGTTATCTATGTCGGAATAGATGACTCATACATTCTCTAGTTAACATGTTCATTCATACTCCCGTGTATGTTTTCTCTAAGCGATTTAGACAAAGTATTCCATTTGCGAGAAAATGTACGTATTAACGGGCTTGATGCTTTGCCTATAACATGTACATGAAATACAAATCAGTATTCGAATAGATTAAGAATTTTAATTATCATCTCTTACTTAAAAAATTTAGAAACTAAGAAAAACTATTTAATATTATAAAGTATAATATAATAATCATAGCTGATATAAATATAAATTTACTATTTTATTATATATGAATCTCATGTATTCACTTCACAAAACCTATTAGTATATAATATTATATTATATATAAAAACCCAAGAAAACTCTACCGCGGAGAATTGAAAAAAAACCGATCAACATCATCCTAAAAAAACTTTGAATAATTCAATTATTTTTTCACATCTTCCGTTCAGAATTTTCACAAACACCCATAACCTAAATACGCTACTTTATTCATGTATACCGTGTCTCAGTATTTATATAACACTATATATATATAATAGTACACAAAAATCTTAGGCAAAAGCCTGCAAAATCCTTACCATTTCGCGCGCAGGCACAGACCCACAAAGGCCGAATTTAAATCTTACGCTTTTTCGGCTCGTTTTTTGTTCGCGTCTGTTATTTTTTCCGAAATAAAAATCTGCCTTGCTGATATTTCATCCGATGAATTAATTCGAATCTCCCGCCTCAGTCGTGCAAAATTTTTACATATCGACCCAAATTTCGTGTTTACGTTATAGCGCATACTTGTGAGTCATTTCGGCACGACCTTGTGTGCAAATTAATATTCGTGAAATTTCTATTTGATTACGGAGTAGAAATTGTGTTTGATTAACAAATTTTTTTGTAGTATAGTCGAAGTATGCACGTAATGCAGTATTTTGAATTTTTATAATAGTTTTCTTAGTAGAAAACCTTAATAATGTCTTTACAAATCATTTTTATTTTTATTTTATAAAAATCCATGAAATTAAATTTTCATGTTTGCTTAGTTCTATTTTTTTCCATTTTTCAAATTTATCAAATAATCTTACTAAATCGTGTTATGCTCGCATAGTTTTTTTTTTTGCTTATCAGTTTTTGTATGAAATCAAATGAAACCTTATGACAATTAAAGAACTCAAACAAAATCTTATTATCGACTTAGTACATCCCGAATTCGGAAAAATTCTTAAGCTAAATTAAATTTTACGACATCCAATCTATGTTAAAAACCGGTATCGAAATTAATATTATACATATATAAATCTTATCAAAAATAAACTTTTTTTATCAGACATCAAACAATAGAATCAAATTTTCCATTCCGATCTTCCACGCCCAGTTTTCAATCGAAATAGCCCCAATCGAAAAAAAATCAAACGAACGAATTATCATTTTATGAAACTTCCAATTTAAACGCCTCCGACTGAAATTTTGACAGCACCCGCACCTTTTCAGACACCCTTTCCGAACAATCATCCATGCATGAACGCCATACGTAGTTTTTTCCAAGAAAATGCGTCCGCTTCGGAATCCTTCCTCTCGAATTCCCGAAATCGAATCGACCCCGAAAAACGGACGTATTCCATAAAATCGTGGGAGTTTAATAAATTAATCAATCGACGACGTCAACGTCAATCGTTTATCATCGACGAACAATTTTATGCGTCGTAACAGTCGGACGGAAAACGGGTGGAAAATTCATGCTCTATTGATTGAAATTGATTTTGGAATATAGTCGTTTATTTTTTTTTTCTGGTCGTTTTTTCATGGATCGTGAACTTCAAATTCTGTCGTCTTCAGAAAGTAACTTGTAGTTGTTCTTGAATTTTCTTAACGCACAAAAACTCCCATAGTCAATATCACTATGAATTAGGGATTCTGTATCGGGTCGACCAGGATTTTTTTTCCGGGAGATCGACGATTTTTTGCTGTCTTGAGTCCCGGGAATTTTAAAAATATTTACCCGCGACTCAAGACATTAAAATTTCAACTTTATAAAATATTTCGGACTTTTTTTTGGAAAAATAGTCTTCGTAGCGAAAATAACCCATTCCCAGTTTGTATATATGTTACAGTCAAAGTGTATCTTTAGTTAAAATATATTTTGTCTGACGTTTTAGATAATTTGTATTTGAATACACATTGTTTAGTTCAAATATATTTCAACAGACGAAAATACAATTTAACTGATGCTCGCTAGTTAAAGTGTATTTTAACTTGACAGATGAGTTTTGACAGTTCAGATTTTTCAAATGAATATTTGTATTAAATAACGTGTATATTTTACTTCTATACCTGAATATTGAAAAGATTTTAGTAATACAATAATCTCAACAATGCATTCATCACAAAAACGTTAGTTATGAGCCTATACAAGTGACGTTTAGTGATCCATATTAGTGGACAAACGAAATTTCTGTGCCTTTCCCTTTAACCATGCTAATTAGTTTCTTGAAGAGAGGGTGATATAAATGATAGAAACCGAAGTAAACATGTGCGGCTGTCATTCGAAACAGTTTGCAAGTGGCGTTGGCAACACTGGCTTCGTTAGCTATAATACACTTTGTCTGATCCTGACCAGTTAAATTATATTTCCAATGTGTCAGATGAAATAACTACGTAGGTTAGATAAAATATATTTGAACTAGTCAAAATATATTTTAACTGGCAAATATACTTTAACTGGCAAATATACAAATATACAAACATATACATATGTAAATACAATACAAGCAGGTAGAAAGCGGGCGGCGAGTCCGTACGTACTAACAACAAAGAACATTTTTCAAGCTTTTTTTAAGTTCAAATTGTGAAAACCCAACAAAATCGTCTTTTTATGCATTTCTCCTGTCATTCGGTGTGCAGAAGATAGCATTCGATTATTATAATAGAATGTAGAATCTCCCAATGTCTGGCATTAACCATAAATTTTCGCTTTTCGTTTTTCGTTTCATCTACGAAAAAAATCTTGAATTATTTACTCCATGATAATTTTCGGCATGTAATTTATAAAATATAATATGATGCACGTGTTACTTCTAAAATAATTTTAAAGAAATTTACTCCAAAAGGGTTGTTTTTTTTTTGATAGTATCAGTTTATGTTTTAAAAAAAAACTTTTCTATTTACCGATCAACAAAAAATATGAAAGAAATGAATAACAATTTGTTGCAACGAGAGATTATTTTGTATTTGCAATAAAATCTTTCGTCGTTATCTCAAAATATCGCTAAACGAAAAAAAAATCCGAGAAAATTTGTTCGAAATATCAGTTAATACTTTAACTTCGTCTTTATCCCAAAAATTAGAAATAGGCTATCTGATTCGTTTTTAAATGCTTTAGTATTTTTAAAAACTTATCTTGCCAGACAAAAATCCTGATGTTATTTTTAATTCATACAATTATTTTGTTTAAAATCGCACAATGCATCATATTTCCTATTGATTTTTTCCTATAATTAAAAAAAATCAAAGTCTCGAGACCCGGGAATTCCCGAGAATTTGAAAATTTGTGTCTCGAGTCCCGAGTATTTGAAAACCTCGAGACTTCAGAATCCCTACAGTATGAATTCAGTTATATAATATTATATAATAGTTCTGATCTGGTTAGTTTGTCTTATTGGATACTTTTCTTTTTTCTCTTCCTTATCAGTATTCTATTTTAAATTTTTTTTAGATTAAATTCTGTTAAATTACTGGGTTATCTTTTCCGCATATCAAATACAACTAGATTAAAAACTTTTCAGTTTTAAAAATACTTAATGAAATTATTAATATTAAAATATGAAATTTTACTTTTATTTAACAGTTATTTACAATATAGTTTTTATCAACAGTATTATATTAATATGGTTACAGATAATACTTAACTATTATAAAGTTTTAATATAATATCTTTTTAATGAAAATGTCACGCTAACGCCGAAATAGTTTACCAAAAATTGCACGTTTATATAACATAATATTAAGCTAATGAACTGTAAAATTCTTATTGAAAATACAATAACTATATTCGAATCTAGAAAAAACTTTTCATGTTTCTATTGTACAACATGGCTAGCATAACAATCACTGGTAAATTTTACCAGTTACATAAATTAGTTAGTTTTTATTACATAAATTTATGTATTCCCATCAAACATTTAATCCGTGTAAAATATGTCAAAATACACAAAAAAGTTTTTTGTATTTCCCAACCACCTAACATGATTTTCATAACGCAAATATTCAACTCCACTTCATCGATATGATTTGAAAACGGTTATCTGTTCGGCAATTTCATTTAAATACAAAATTTTATATAATAGTATTATATCATATAATATAATGTGGAACGTGAAATTCTATTGAGAAATGCATCGAGTTCAACGTTGATTGTTTGCTCTGATGCGCTTTTCCGACAACCGCCAAATGGTAAACTTCTTGTTTAAATTTATAGCCCTCATAGCTTACGAAACCGCAGTTTTGCGAATTGTGGACGATTTAATTATAACTTTGTTAATACCTGTTACACCTCAATTTGTTTGTAACTATTGGAAATTTCGCAACTGTTATTTTCAATACACCGCAAGACTTATCCCACGCAAAATTTATCGATACTTTTATTCATTGATATAAGATCAATTTCCATTTTAATGGTTTTTTTTTTATTCAAGTTCAAATTTCAGCTATAGAATATACTGAATATTAGTCGAAAAATATATAATATAACATTATATAATATAATAGATCAAATAAAAAACATCAAAATTACTTCGTTTCAGTTTTATCATTCATCCGAACATCAATTAGAACAAGCTTAATCAAATTGATAAAAATACCTTTCTTAAGAAATTTTCATTGAAGCATTTCACCATTCTCTTTCTCAAAAGTTTGATATTCCTTTCAACAAATTAAACCTCAATATAAAAAAATCAACAAACCATTTAGAAAATCGCAATTGAAAAATACGTTAAAGTTTTACTTGTTCCAAAACTGGAACATTTTAGTTTTGCCCAATAATAAATGTTACTACACAAAATTATCTTTATCAAAAACTGCGTTAAAATTCAATTTATTCAAAACCAATTTCGTCCAATTACGCTATAAGAGTACCGAATTGATTTTGCAGTACCCGACAAATATACGAAAAAAACTCTTTTTATACAATAATCTAGTACGTAGTCTCATAATAATAATTCCGTAATAGCCATCGTTTTTTTTTTCCTCATACTTCTTCGACGGGTTTTATTATCGCGCAATAAATTATAGGCGCGTTCGCGTAGGTATGTGTTCTGAGTTCGCGGCTGCTTTTAAAGTCGTAATTTTATTTTATGACGTGTAATGTTTTCATACCGGAGCCAAAGAGGACAGATTCAACGGCAATTGTGAATAGAGATGAAAAAAGGAGGAAAAGTACCTATCGAAACGTTTCCTGTCTAGAATTGCTCTAATGTGTGTGAAAAGCTTACAGTCTTGATGCTTCGTTTGTTAATGAGAAATTTAATGTTCAATCGAAGCTCTATTTGAGTCTATTGAATGAACTCGATTAAAGAATATTCTCGATTTTTATTTTTTGAAAACTTTTTTCTCCTCGTGAACCTAAATATGAATCAGTCGGTGAAAAAGATCGGAAAATTGCCTTTCCGAATAATTTCAGTCTCGAATTATGAACACGGTTGTATTTTTAAAGTGCTTTTATGTAACATTTCTTTTGAATTCAGATCATTACTATTGTATTCGTCAATTTTTTTTTACTCAATTTATTGAAACCAAAATTTGTGCCTAAATAAGTATTTTTCATTAATATTATGAATTGATTCAAATTCTGAAATTATTATACAATAAAATATTCCATTTATAAAGTTTATTTGTTACAAGTACAATCCAAAACTGTTTGATACTAAAAAATAACACTGTGTAATATTTCCATCTGAATATTTCACTAAATAAATATCACAACGGAGATGCTTTTGTTATATTATAAATGTTTTAACAACATTCATTATAATATTTTTGTAAAACTTCGTTTTAAAATATCATCGAAAATAATAAAAAAAAGCCTATTTTAGATAAAAATCATGAACTCTGATTTTCGCGATAGACCCTGCATATTTACAATATATTTTCATCAATATATTTTATTTATAATATTTTATGTAAAATTTTTACGTTCAAAAACTCAAAAATTCCAACGTATTTTTTTTGCATTTAATATCCCATCTTATTCGCAATACATAATTATATAATATATAATAATACATTTGATGCGAAACAAATTGAAATATATTTCACGTCAAATTTTCATTTATCCGCTCAGTTAAATTTTTCTCAAGTTATAATATAAACGATATTTATCCATGTTTTTCTTTGAACCCTTCGTTTCACAACTCACAAATAAATTCCACCTTTCGAGTATAAAAAAAATCAAAAAATTAATATCTCTAAAAGGAAAGTCGCCGTATCCGTTCGTCACGCCCATATAAATTTTCCAAAAAACGATCACCTCCTACCTGCCGAATTTCAAAGAAATAATCCGCAACAATTTGCATTACTGAAATTCGCAGAACATATTGCAAAACAGTATCGTAAAAAGTTGTTCATGCGAAGAATGTTATATGAAACGGGAAATCCGCAATTCGAATCCTTTATATAGGAAACGACGGTAACGAAACCAGGGCCGGCTCCCCCACAATGGGCACTTTTATTTCAGTGTTCAGCTCGCTCTCAGAAGTGCTTTTCTGAAGATTTTTCCGGCTAAGCAATTAATCCAGCTCTCGAAAGTTCAAATATCTGACGCACATGTATGGACGAAAGGCTATTCCTTCGTGTGTAATGTTCCATTCGCATAATTGCGAAACATTCTTGAATTTGTATGGTTTTCAGTGGTTTTTCAGTTGTTTCCGAAGAATATATTATTTATTTTGATGTTTGTTGTAAACGGATGCGAAGTTTTTCACTGTGGGACAACGTAAGTTTTGTTTTATTTTGAATAAATCTGAATTTTTATTTAAATTGAATTGAATACAATTATTCTAATTAGGTTTCAAAAGGATTTTTTTATTTTTCGCCATGAATATGTTAATGGTTATAACACATAATGATTGTTTTAAAATATGTATTTCCTGAAAAAAAATCTTCAGGAAACCCATCTATAGATCCATTAATATTTGAACTCATCTATCAAAAAAATATAAAATAATAATTGAAAACAACTGGCCCAAATTCGTACGATCTCAGGATTTTATTATATTTTTCAAACAAAAACAACTTGACTTAACGATGGAACAATGCGAGCGTGTATCCTTTGCAATTGTGTAACTTGATTTCCCTCTGAAAGTTTTCGAGTTAAATCACACATATACACACTAACACAGACATACACACACACACACACATATATTTGTATGTATATATATATATATATATATATATATATATTTATTTATACACACACATACCCATAAACATACATACACACACACATAAACATACATACACACGCGCACGCACACACACATACACACACACACACACACACACCATCTGATGATTTATGGAAACATGACATGGGTGGTGACATTCGAGACGACCCAAAGGATTCTACTTAAATGTATCTCGACGACCTGAAAAAACGCCATGAATAACGTTTGATGTCTGGAAAAAATCAGCGCCGAAACCCGTTCGAAGAATTCGTGGCTTGTTTTAAATGCGTGCAAAAACGGATCTGAAAACTGGCTCTAATTGGGTACGAAATTGTATTCGCGCTAATTAATAGCGTTTTTTGATCGAGACGCGATGTTGTTTGGGTGTTTCGATCTTTTTAAGATGGTTTCATTAAATTTCGCTTTCATATATTTTTAGATATGTATTATAGATATAGAAGATTGGATTGAAATGAAATTTTCAGGTTAATTTCGAATGTATTTATTCCAAAAAATATTTTTGCCTTGTTCATAAATTAAGGCAGACAGATAAACTTAACTTTTAAACATTTTAAATTAAAACATTTCACATATATTATATTTATATTTATTTTGTTAAATTCACCGCCTTCAAACGCCTACTACAACTTGAAAATGCGATCATTGATATCGTATCGTATCGTTTTGATCGCCTTTTTTAAATATTTATTTACTAATTTTTTAAATATACATAATATGCATTAAATTATTTTCGTAAACATTTTTTTTATACGTAATATGTACATTAGACAAAATTCATGTAAAAATTCCTGTTTTCCTTTACATATCAATTATTCTAAAAAATTACACAATTCCGATTCCGAAACAAATCATTTATAATATTTTAATTATTCAATCAAATTTCATCGTAACTTTTGGCACAATCCAATTTTTCAAGTATAAATTACATCTAATTCCAAATCTCCCGATTAAAATTTTTGTCTCGTCTCCTTTTCTAGTTTGCTTTGTTTTTAATTTTGAATTTGAGCTTTTCCAAAGGAAAGATTGTTTTCGATGGTGTCGTCCAAATATTAAAAATTTTGTTATAAACTAGATCATGAATCATAGAAATATAACACTAACAAAGCCTTTTTTTATATTCCAATTTAAAAATATCCGAAGTGGCCTTTAACTGTCAACTCATTCTTGCTTTTTATTATATTAATAGTTACTTCATGTCTTACGGCTCTCAGACATCTGAAGTTTATTAAATAATGCTCTTATGTAAACAAAGTTTGACCCCTGGAATAGTCTATCTTGACTTCTTGAGGTTTTGAATAATTTCAAAATGTCCAAAGTAATTTGAGAATTTTGAGTGCGAACATAAGTGTTTCATGAATCCGACCCACATATAATACATGGGGAAAAATATTAAATATTCCCAGTTTTTATATATAATACAACACACATAGATACATTTAATATACTGTAATATTTTGATTAATCTTCATGCAGTATAAACTAAAAAAAAAGTATTTCAATTATTTGAAAAATTCAATTTAATAAGTTATTAATTTAAAAGAAAAAAAATTGTATTTTTTTCATATCACACTAAATAATCTGATAATATTTAAAATTCATAAAAAAAAACGATCTTCAATTAAACACCGCCGAAACAATCGTCAACACATACCCGAAAAAATCATACTGAAACAACACGCATGTGACACGACATCACATCTAAAATACACCACAGACTTATTGAACTTTAACATACAGATTGAGAATCGATAAAACATGTACACAGATACAATTTTCAACATTTAACGACATATTTAATTGGTTTGAACGGGAAGCGGCGGGGGACTGACAACGAATGATTCGGGAGCGGACAACCAACGAGCACAGCAACTCCTCAACGATCCGTCGAGGTCGATCAGCAGACGCCTGGCGATCAACTCTCCGACGACAGATCGGTGGTGGCCAGGACCTTGTATGCCAGGGCGACCAAGGAGAACAGCAGAAGGTGGACCAGGTTGACGGCGTGCCTCGAAGAGCCTGTCTGCATCGCCTCGGGTCTCTCTCCTGGGAACAGTTACAAGGCAAATGCCACAATTTAGTTTCAGCGCTTCAGCAAAACCTGCCAGGGGATGCATTAGGCGGATATGGCGGTCGTAAAGGACGGTTTGTGGGTAAGGGCTGCGCGTCTTGTCGCAGCGATTAGTGTTTATTATGCGGGGGCGGATTTCACCGTTTGTTTCGCGCAGATTGTAATAATTGATTTTGAGATGTTTTAAATAGTTTTGCGTGGATATCTGATGGGAAGAGATGAATCGTGAGTCGGGTCAAACATTTTCTTGGGTTATTTTGTATAATTTTAATTAAATATGTGTACATTTATCATAATTATATTTGTAATTCCCTTCATTTTTCATGAAAAACTCCATGTTGAGCGTATGTGTATGCTATGAGTCAAGGAAGTGAGTGAGAAAGCAAAAATTTGCGTCTTGAAATACGTTTACGCTTGCGTTCGACATGGATTCACCCTTATGATGACATACACAATTTTTATAAAATTTTGCATTAGTAATTTTATTTCTACAATTCATATTATATTAAAAATTTATATAATATAATGATATTGTGTTTTATTGAAAGAAAACTATGACGTATTTTAATGAAATATTATAATTAAATGTGTTTGGCGAATTAAAAATTCGCTCGATTATTTCAAATGTTTTATTCCAAGTCAGTTATGAAATAAAATTTCAATTCAATTTTGTAAAGCAAGTCGACTTAAAATATTATATTTATGTATTTTCTGTTGAGTTCCAGAATGAAAACGTAATTTAACTTTAAAAAAAATATTTATCTTTCATATCAACCGACTTATTTTCTAAAGCTAAGTCATTTAAGTAATATATATGTATGTTATATTATTTAAAAACATCATTGTTCCATTTATGCACATAAACCGTCAAATGGGCTTATGTCACGTAAATTTTTAAATATCAAACCCAGAAAAAAACCATTATATGTATAGTAGGAATTCTCATAAAAATGCTAAATAATAAAAAATAATCGAAATAATTTTTTCTGCAAAAAAGTCGTTAGTCCCCGAAAAAACGGTTCCAAAGCGGCACCGAAGCGAAATTTTTTCATCATTTTCTGACACAAATGTGAATTAAAAGCAATAAAATTACGACGGAAAAAACACGAAAAAGCTTCCCGTTGCGTTTCGGGTAATACTTCAATTTTTCTTCATTTACATTTTCCTCTTTTTTTAAGCCTGTCTGTCGCGTTTTATAATACATCGCAGACTACATTACCTCTGAGATGGATACGTCTCGTCCCTTTTTATATGCGCGAAATTTCATTTTGTGTTTTTTTTTCAGCACGCGTTTTAATACAAAATGTCGCTCTCGAGAACAATTCCGCCAATTATTGTTTTTAATTAATTGCGAAAATTACACTGCATTGGATTTCAAGCGGGATATTTCATAACTTAATTGGTGTCTTTTTACGGTCGTCGTTAGGCTCGGACATTAATTTTCTTAATTTGCATAAATGAAAATTTTTCCACAAATAGAACTACGTATTAATCACACTGTTGTGACTTGTGAGAGTTTCAATTAAAAATTAACGGCGATCAATTTTTAACTGAGCGAAAAAGGAAAAATTGGGACAAAATGAAATGGTATATTGTTTTTTTAACGAGATTTTCAATATTACGTTTCATGGATACGGATGGGCAAAAAGGTAGATCCGTTTGACGCTTATAAAATTTCAGTATAAGCAAATTTGAAAAGCTTCGCCCGGAGGCGAACAGCATATTTTTTTGGAAAAAACTTTCGCTACAGCAAAAAGTATCCCTTTTAACGATGATGTGATAGAAAAATAAGAAGATTCAATTTACCCTTCCGAGATTGCTCGCAAAACGTGCTCGAAATATTTTTCTTTTCTTTGAAAACTTCATTTTCCTTACGCGAATGATGATGCAACTTCTAGGCGTGAAAAATATCGATTCCACATAATTTTGTTTCGCTAAACGCGTATCCTTTGACAAGTAATAATCTGATCTTTATTTAATTCGGTCCGTTTTATTTTGCAAGTTGATAAATTACTAAAAAAAATTACCGTTCAACACGTGCACTTTGACGCTGGCCACGTCAGCATTTGATGGACTACACGAATATTTTCCAGAATCTGATGATGATGCATCTTGAATAAGAAGATAAGAAGTTGTCGCTTCTCCTTTATCCGTTATAACAGAAACTCCACCACGTGAAGAATCATAACTGATTACCTGAATTGGAGAAAAAAATACATATATTAATAAACTGACAGTTCGTTTCAATATAATCGTTCTTTAAATTGATATAAATTGCACGATAATATTTTCCGAAATTACTCGAATAGAAACCATTAATTTCACGTCATAATAATACCATATGTCATGCCAAATACACCCGTCTACAAAAGCTATATAAGAGTTGGCCTCTTGATGGATTTCGCGTCTTCCTCAGTCGATGATCTCTGGCGAGAGGTTGGATACTTGTCCGGGGACGAGATGCTCTTATTGATATTATTTTTGTCAAAACAAAGTTTTGTTTGCTCGTTACGATTGTGTTTACGCAGCTATTAGTCTGAAAAAACATCGCCAACTTTTATCGATGGCTGTAGTATTTTCTCAAATGAGGCAGAAGATTTTTTTCGGCCAGTTACAAAAATGAAAAGAATCGAAAAATAATGTGTAGCGATTGTGTTTCACGCATTGCGAACGTAGAATAATGGCTTCGATTTGCTTATAATGGTTTTATTCGATATATCCTGGAATGTTTTCGCATTAAGTGTCTTATTTTCAATCGTTGAAAATATTATTTATAATGGAAAATTAAATATCGAATTCGTTTACGATTAATTGAATCGTAAACGTTGATGATACTGCTAATGAAGAAAAAAATAAGTTTGATGAAAAATGTCATTTTAAACATGACTTTTGCCGAGTTATAAAACAAAGAGCGCAAATTAAAAAATATTACTTTCAATAACAATAAAATGTGATCTGAATTAGATTGAATACAAACTCATTTTTATGTGACACACATTTTAAAAAAATACTTCTAGGGTAATTCAACAACATTTCTTCAGGAAATCAATATTTTTGAAATATAAAATCGTGAAAATTTGGCATATTTCAAAAAAACATATTGTGTAATCGAAAAATTACCTGTATTCTACAAATTAAAAACTGTCAATTTGAAAAAAAAAACGGAGGGCAGCGATATTTGCCCCCTGCATTTAATTTAGTGTACTTTCACTTTTACCTCGGAAACACACTTCGCAGTTTTACTAACAAAATTTGTACTGTCGTTCCTTATATAAAATTATCCCTTCCAGTTTTCGGTTGGAATTCTGAATAACTATGAATATTAAATATTTTTTGTAATTCTTTCCCTTCCATTTTAGATTGCGTAAAAAATATTAAACTGATTCGCTACTCGCAATTTTTAAATGGACAAAATCATATCGAGATAGGTCAGGATACTTCCTGTGCTCTATATTTATATTTTCGAGAAATTTATCACCAATGACACTATTAAGAATGCATGATAGAGATAAAATCTGAGTTTACAGTCGTTTAAGGCAACTTGGCGCTTAATAATTTCAAACTTCGTAGGTAATAATAATATGGATTTCGTCACATTTTCTCCCATATAACACACATGATTTATATTTTCGCTTCACTATTTTATTAAATTACTAGCGGTAGTACCTGGCGTTGCCCGGGTTTTTTTGGATTTTTTTAGTTGTTTTTTTTTGTGCCAGTATGTTTTCGGCTGAACTGAATTTTGTTTTCCTAACCCAACCGAACCTAATCTAATCTAACCAAAACAAACCTAACCCATAGTTGCTTTAGGTGTTAAGTAATTATTCTAACCTAACCTAACCTAACCTAACCCTTTTTTTGTCGAGGGGAAAAAATCTTCAAAAGACACCACCGGAAACCTAGCCTAACCCAACCTAATCCATCCTAACCCAACCTAAAAGATGCAGTTCAGCTAAAAACATAGTAGCACCTTTTTTTTCTGAAAAGTCATGATAACAGATAAACGTAAACTGAAAAAGCGAAACCAAACGATCTTTTTTTCTGAGCGTCCCGTTTTGGGTCCTGGAAAATATGGTCACCCTATTCTGAAATCTTCCTGGATGCATAACCAACATATTTACAAAATTTCATCGTGATCGCATAAGCGGTAAAGGCGTGCATAGGTCTCATAAGGACAGGCATACATAAATTCATTTTTATTTACATATATAGATTTTTTTTAATTAATTTATTAGAAAATATATAGTCTACGGTGCAGCACAATGGCCGGCTCCAGGTGCATTGCTCCATGCTCCATGACAACTTGACGCTGTCAAAACCTCATACTCAAAAAAACACCAAAATATCAAACTAAAGCGTTTGACACCTCGATCCTTTAACACATCAACAACTCGAACAATTAACCGCCGATTATTTACGAATTTCGGCTGAAAATTTACAGCCAAAAAGGCTTACACGCGATTTCAGAACACGTTAACTGATTAGTGATCACAGAGCCAAAGCGCGTCTGATAGAGGTGAACATAATAAATGGAGCCATTCGATGGAGAATGCGTGTAATTGGATGCCATTAATTACGGTAATTATGTTCCTGCACACGTAAGGGTGGTATTTACAATAAGGCAAAGCACTCTATTTTCACTTGAAGGTAGAATGGGATGCGTTTAATTTGAAACGAATTTTAATAATGGCGTCGAATCGGCGAAATTGTTGCGAGTTGCGTAAGGATAAATTTCGTCTTCGGTAGGCGGAAGAGCGACGCATTTCTCGTTATCGTATTATTTGCGTGTTGGGTTGCTTGTTTAGCTTATTGTTAGAAATAAATGTTATAGAATTTGTTGTGTTACATGAAATTTTATATTCGTTAATACATTGGTAATCTGAAAAACTGCCTTTTGTAATTACAGTGGAAAAACTTTTAATATACCTATATACTACACTTGGGTCTGTTTTTATGCGATAGATACATTCCACGGGAATCGCATAAAAAAAAACTTAAACTACATAGAAAACTGAGGGTTAGTTTCTATTATTTTTAGAAACTGCATAACTTCAATTCAATGTGATAGAATGTACCAAAAATTGCATTAAAAAGTTTATAAAAAATCATATAAATAAAACCAATACATACTTATCTTAGAATTGCTTTGTTAAAGTCAATTTTACACAATGATCATAAAAATTATCGTTATCAGTCAACATAAATATTTATGAACACATAATTGTATATCAGAAATTTCATCACTAAACGACAATAATCGGCATGTATCCACCTGTAAATGTAAAAGTTGCATAATAAAAGCTACGTCATCGGCTCGAGTAACCCATGGTTTCATTACTGGAACCCCTGAGATCATCTACCTGTCCTCACACCTGACCATCTACGAGTAAGATTTGCAACAACTTCACCGTGAAACCGATAAGCGGGTTACAATTGGTGAACTACGTGAGACAGCCGTTATAATTGGCTCCCAACGTGGGGCCCAAGCAGCTTTTCCTGAGAAACCGTTACAAATTGTAATTAATTTCGTCATCCTTCTGTGCTGAAATCATCTTTTTTTAAATGTAATCGATGAATAAACTATCGTCATTCAAGGGAGTATCTTTAAGTAATGCATCGACATCATTTCGAGAAAAAGTATCAAAGCCTTCTCCACCAAGTTGATTTGCTAAAGTAATGATTTAAAATTAAAAACCATTAAAGATTTGCCAAAAGATTTAAAAGCCAGATTTAAAAACAATTCCATTCGCCCATCGCCCTATACACACTCACACTTTAACGGTTGAAACTTGCACTAGTGTTAATTTTAGATTTTTTTATGCGCATTTCTTTAAAATTAGCTTTGTCCTCTATAGATAAATGATGGATAGGTTCCATTATTTTTGAAAACCGCATAACTTCAAAATCGCATTAAAAAGTCCGCATAAAAACAGACCCATATGTATTGTATTTTTAATCAAAGTAAATGTATTATAGTAATCACACTTTTCTTGAGAGTCTATGGTTTAGGATTGGGCCTGCTTACAATTAGTAAAACTCATATCGACATTACATGTAATTTAAATACATATATAAAGTACATTGCAAAATTAAGGTTTATTTTTATTATTTAACCGTTATCTAATGTTAAGAAAGAAACTCTCGAGGAAAAGATAAGCATGACATAAAGTAAAACCTAATGCTCTAATTCTAATAAATAATTTTCCAAAGTGCAATAAATAAATATAATGTATTCGTAATTTATACCGATTATTTTCTCGTATGATTAGAGTTCTATAGATATGTATTGTAAGTATAATTTTGTATAATATTATTTGTTTTCGATACGACTGGAATTATTGCTTTGTTGATACGGAAGCAAATTTGTTTTGCATTAACATTTTCAGGATATTCTAATAACGTTTCTTACTTGAATACCTACCGTGTTTCTGTTTAAAATTATGACTGTATAATTAATTATGAATTCTCTATAATACGTGTTAATTTATTATCAAGAATAAAATTGAAAAGGGATATAAATTATAAATATGATCAAGTTTATAAATAAATTACAAAATATTATGTATGTAATGAACGAAACTAATTTTAAAAAATCAGCTTTTTCGAAAGTATAAATCTGCTCCCTCTTTTGAAATTTAATTTTAAATCATATATTCTAAAATGAAAATGTATAAATTAAAATATCCTTAAGGATTCATCTATCAAGAATGTTTTTATCGTTCATATTATAAGTTATATAATTGGAAGTAACATATTATATGAATGAGAACTTTATATATGCATTTATGGAGGTTCGCTAGCAGGTAAATGTTTACCCTCGAGATCGGAAAAACTTGTTCAAGGATACGTACACGGAAAGTTATTTTCATAGAACAAATTCACAAACTTTAATATCTTATATTACAATAATACAACCAATTACTTCTCGATATTTACAATAAATAAAAATACGTGAGTTACTTGATGTTTTGCAAATAACTTTTTCCAAACCAAAATATATGTAAATATTATGTTGTTTTATATAATAATGTATTCTAATATAAACAATTTCATTGTCTTTACAAGAAGTTAAAATATATATTTATATCTAAAAAATACAATTTGGGGCCCAAAATAAACATTCAAATTCGTTTACAATTTTTTTTTTTTTCACAAATTACAATATACATATTTTGCCCGAATAAATACTCATTCGTGCATACGGGTGAATAATTCCGTTTCGCTCGAAACTCTTAATCCTGGAAAAAAATTTGCGTGTCCGGAGGCGCAAAAAAAGTATATATTCAATTTTCATCCTCCGACAACGGATACATTCAAGATCATCCGTTCATAAATCATTCGAAATGATACTAACTTTCGTACGTACCATTTATACTTCAGATGTGCGGATTCAAAAGCGCACACTCGCGTATTCATATGAGATAACGCGAACGTATAACAATTATTTTTACCTGTCACCCGTTGTCATGTGTCGTTTTTTTTTTTTTTTCATTTTGTCATATTTTATTTTTCACTTTATTATTTTTGCGAAAAACTCTATTATTCGGTGTTCTTTTATACTGACACGCTGTTTTCGGCGTTCGCGGCAATAAATCCACGCGCGCGCACCTTACTATATTGAATTATTTATCTTTTCTATGCAAAAAAAAAAGAATATTTTCATCCATTGAATTTACCTTTTTTTCATATTTGACATCTAATTTCCGTCTTTCTCATGAATCCATCATGTGCGCACGTAATATAAAGAAGCAATCTTCTATAGGATTTTCTTATATCGCCGAGCTTTTTAATAAATATTTTCGTCATGTACTCGTATGTTAAGTCATACGTGCGTTTGCATCTTGTTCGAAAATTATCAAATATATTATGTTATAATAAGTAGATTTCTAATATGTTCGCGCTATGGCATAATCCATAATTGAAATTTTCAATTTATTAAAATTGTTCATATTATATTTAATTTTGAATATTTGGCCTTTCATATTACAAATTTCTAGGCAATCCTTCGACCACCACTTTCTAAAACATCGACAGAATTAAACCCTGCAGCTAGCTAATCTTCCCGCATGAACAAAACTCCGTGAGATCCGGATAATACTAACTTGCTGACGAAACTTTATATCACACAAACCATTAAGTTGGTATTTAACCTTTTTTCACATTAAACATACTGGAAATGAAAAATCATCCAAAACAAACCGTATCTTATACGCGTACACGCAAAAAATATATAATTATCGATTTAAATTGATACTATGCCAGAGTTTCATTGCTCCTTTTTCACTTCTTAGAAAATTTAAAATTACAAAAAATACTAATATTTATTCCACAAATTTTACTCGAGAATAATTATTTTAATTTTTAATCTGTTGAATTTTATCAAATAAAAATTAATTTTCGATTTCAATAAATACACTATCTAACTAATAATAAGAAGAGAATACTAATAATTGGATATATTATAGTTTTCATAGTTAACTACGACATAATTTAAATAACTATCTAATTTCAACTAACATACATTATAAACGTCATTCAATGACTAAATAACAAGTAGCGTACGATCAAAGTAAAATTTTTAGAATATAATAGTTAAATTATAACTTATTCTATCTTATTACTAACTATTTATTAACCCTACTAACCGTCTAATATCAACTAACTCTTTTACGAACAGAACGCAGTAATGCATTTGGTGGGGTGTTTGCAGGACTAAAACTTTGTCGTACAATTAGAATACACTGCATGTTCACCTAGTTAAAATCTTTCTTTGGTAATGGCGAAGACCGATGACGTGTGTTTTACGGAGGTCGAAGCCAAGTAGGACCAACGGTCTTGCCTCGTTTGACAAACTGGTGGTCATTGCGATCGCAAAAGTGGTCAGCGAGGACGCAGACTGCTCAGTCTTTACCTCGTCTGCCCCGTGGGTGATCATTGCGATTTGCTTAGTGGAGAGTCAGCGACCACAAAGACTAGCACATAGGCTTGCGTACCGTGGGTCTGAGAACCTCTTCCGTTGGCATGGGCGGATTGGATCTTATGGTACATGTCCCTTATCGCTACGAGGTTGGCTCTCGGATAAGGTATATAGCCTAGACCCCCAATATTTGATGGGGAGACCTTGTCCTGCAGTGGGCACTAAACCGGTCGACAATGATGATGATTATAGTTTTATTTTATGTTTTATAACAGGCTTGTCCAAGATTTCAGTATGCGAGGGTCACTTTGGCCGAAACACGGTAATTCACGAGCGTCGTCGATTTGCATATTTTTTTTACGATAAAATACATATATTTTGATTAGAATGTACTTAAAAAAATCGATTCTTCAATAATTCAAAAAAATTGTACTAATTTTCCTCGAATTACAGCAAAATTCCAGATAAAACTCAAAACGCTGTGTGAAAAGTGGGGCCCCTCACGCGAACACTGAGTGCCAGTCTGGCACCGTAGTAGCCCTTTGGACAAGCTTGTTTTAAAACTTATATTGTGAAAATTGACAAATAAAATATTTAATTTAACATCATTATCATCATCATATTCAATTTAAATAACACATCCATCATAATATAAACCTCTTTCGATACCATCAAACTTTTTATCAATTGTAAAACTCTCAATCGACTAAATTCAAAAACCATCCTCACTAAAAAAATATCACACCACCATCCCGATCAAATCCAAATCCACTAACCATACGAAACATCCCCTAACTTTAAACCATTGAAAAACACCACACACTCAAACCCCAGTTTTCCCCCATCATCCACAACACAGCAGTCAAAACCAACTCCCCCCCACCCCCATCACACCAAAAAAACCGCAAACAAACCGTCAAACACGAGCACCCACGGTTCTCCACCAATCGCACGAGAGACAGTCGATCTTCGGATGGAAGAGGATCGCCATCCCTCCAGCATTCATTCAGTGTCTCGCATCATTGTCGAATGATCGATTACTGGGAGAACGCGCGAATCACGTTTTTCCGACCATAAATTACCGAATAATGCGCCTCGGTAAGTTTCGGGGGCAGAGTCGTACGGGAAACGCTGCGTAGTTCTGTGGAACTTTCCAGGCTTTTTCGTTTTGTTGGTTCTATTTCGGTTATTTTATGTTATTTTTTTTAATTATCGTGAATATACAAATCGACGTATAAATATAATTTTTACCGTGCATTGCAATGGTACTCGGTTTTCTTTATAAACTTTCTTTATGCCGCGAGCAAATCTAAAATTAATCCGATACATATACAAATTATTTTTATATTTAGCAGAGAAATTGTTTATCGTAGACGTGGTGCAATTTTGTGCTTGATAGAGTTCAAAATTTCAAAAAGACCTTTCAAAATATATTATATGTAATAAAGCATATCAAGCAGGGCTTTGGAGCGGAGCGCGAGCTGGAGCGCGGAGCAGTCGGAGCAGCGTTTTTTTGCCCGGAGCAAGAGCGGAGCCGGAGAAAAAATTTTTTAGAAAATTTTTAGTGCTCCGTGCTCCGATATATATATATATTTTTAATTTTAATATTTGACATTTTGCATCGTAATGTTTATACATTTAATAAGTATTTACAGATTTTTTTGAAATATTTTGTAATACAAGATCTAAATCAAACTTTGGGACATAACATGTTATGTATGTCTTTTGATTTTCTAGGGTTAAACTATGTTTGCAATTTCTCAGTATTTATTATAGATAAAATAATAATAATTAACGTTGTTTTCGGAAATTTTACGCTGTTTTTAGAATAATTCATGACATATCAACGAAAAAATTTTCGCCTACGGCGCTTGTCTGTATTATAAATTAATTTAAAACTTTCATAAGTTACCGTTGAAATTCATAAAAAATATATTATTTACATTTGTTTAATTTTATAATGAGAATTAGTCTTACAATAAGAAAATTTAATAATTACAATAAGACGGTGGGCTGGAGTAAATCTCGTAGTAGACCCTGAGCTATACACAACTTGTTTAGATCTTAAGAAATGTATGAAAAAATGAAAAAAATTTCGCCTGCGGCGCAATTTATTGTCTTTTTTTTATATTATATTTCTTATAACTTTATATTATTTAAATTAACGCTTCTATTAGATTTTTCTCTATTCGTAAAAATGGGGGGGGGGCTCAAAAGTTGAATAGCCTATGGTCTCTTATGGTCTAAATCCGGCCCTGACTATACCACTTTATAAAATTAATATTTTTTCCCTGTTTTCTCATTCTCACAGTGATATAATTCTATTTTTAGTTTTTGAGATTATATTCTATAAAAAAATTATAAACGTATATAATCTAATATGCTATATGCTGTTTTTCTCCTAATTTTTATATTTTTTATCTTTTTCCCCTATTTTTTCTTACTCTTCGGTGAGTTATTATACTCGTATATTATTAGTGTTTAATGTGGATTTTTAAATTATAAGTTAATTTTTTTAATAAATTAATTGTAAATAAACACGTTATTTTTATTTTTTACATGAATTTATAGGTATATCAAAGAAAATCAATGAATATAGTTTTTATTTAAAAATTTTAACCGGAGCACGGAGCGGAGCGCGGAGTGGAGCGGAGCAAGTACTTGGGTGCCAGAGCGGAGCTGGAGCGGAGCAACTCCAAAAAGTGCCCGCTCCAAAGCCCTGATATCAAGTGTAGTTTTTTTTTTTTTTTCAAAAAACGGTTACCATCCTGACGTTTTCTTCACGTGTTAATTAGTATTGAGTTTTTTTCGGCATTGAACTAGGGAGAATATGATATGATATAATACCTCATTAGTGATCCAAGTTTTTCCGTTAATTAATTCACATAATTTTTTCTCAATATCTTTTAATTACTCCTCTTTAGATCATTTTACGAAACCTAATGAACGTTTTATTTTTTTTTTAGAAAGAGACTTTTATTGTTATGACAACTTTTCCTCAAATTATAATATAATATAGGTATATATGAAACTTGAATTTATTCAAATGCAAAAAATCTTTCCTTTTTAACTATCATTATTGTAATTCATATCTAATTATTCGATAATCAATATAGCAAAATCATTCAAATACCCATTTAGTTATAAATAGAAAATATTTACTATTTGAAAAAACATTTATACCATTCATACATTTATATCCAACAGTATTGAAACAATTTCCAGATAATGCGTACTGAACCAATTGAGAATCGTATATATAAAAGTATATTACATATTTTCGAAAATTAAATTTTTCGTTTTATTAGTTTGATAGTGGTAGAAACGCTATGGTTTAGCAATTTTACAAAATGAATTTGAATCAAAATTTGATACTAAATATAACACGAGCACATCAGAATACTTACTTAACCTCTCGCGTTTCCAACGAAATGAAAAATTCCAAAATGAGAAAAGTTTCGTGAAACAAATATCCTGCTAACAATAGATTTATATAATTTCGTTTCACCATAAATCCTTTATAATCCTCGATGTACATATTATAATATCATGTAAAATGTAAGACTTGTACACGTTCCAATTCTCATATGTAATATATTTATATTGTATATATTAACATACATAATAACAATATATTTATATTGTATATATTATATTGTATATATTAACATACATAATAACAAACCTTTTTTTGTCAATTTTTAGATTTTATCATTTTAATCATATCCAAGGCATCAATTTTTTTTTTTCGATCATATTTGTTTTCCATTTTTTATGTTGCTATTCTTACGAATAATTACTTATTATCTCAAAGTAATATTATTCTAATCACAATTTCTTATACTTATATTTAAATGAAACGAAATGCATGAAAAGCACTGTATCAAAAGCAGATACGAAGAAGAATTGCAATATAAGCCACCTGAACACCTTGTTATCGCGTCGCATGCTTTGAGAACCTAGCAATATAGCCACACAAAAGTTAGGAGAACAAACAAGTTGGATACTCCGGATCGGCACCGAAGAATGGAAACAAGAAGAAGAAGAACAATGAAGTCTCAAACGTGCGTATATCACGTGCCTATCTATAATCAGGGGTGGGTTCGGACAAATTTGTTTTCATTTTCAGAAAATTTTGAATATTTAGAGATATGTAATGAACGATATTTCAATAAGGTTTTAACTTGACGTTTAGGTTGTTTTGAATTATTATACCTATATATCAATAACGACGAAAAATCTATCAACAGGTTTGAATTTCAGCATTTGAACGCTGCCGCAAAGTGTATCGGGCGTACTATGAACGGGAACATAATAGGAGAATTGATAGTGTTGAAACACGTCCTACATTATGTACATATGTATATAACTAATGAAAATAATTAAGGATGAAATTACCTAAACAGCAGCACCATCACTCATTGCTGAATATTCATAATTGCATGCTTTATGTATATTAGGCGCCTAATTAAGACAAATTTTTTCGGAACAATTTTTCATACAAATACATACATATTTACATTTCATGAAACTGTATTAAATAATATACCAATTTGCAAATATTAGAAGATTAATCATTTAAAAAATAACGATACTAACAAGAATCTTAAAAATTGCACTAATCCAAAAAAAGGAGGGTAATTTAAAATCAGATATGTCCCCCTATTAAATACCTTATACCCTATGTGTATTTTTTTTCATTAAACAGGATTGTTTAAATAAATAAAAAACTCCTTATTTTCATAAATACATCTTCCACAAACACAAAACCCATCGAAACAACGACCTGCCGCTCATAAAAATCTTATAATCCCAAAAAACATACAAATCCCAAAAATAAAACGAATTACGTAATGACACCCGAATTTTTCACTCCCTCACGCACCCACCCCTGCCATCAGCCGAAGGGAACACCGATAAATATAACACGAGCTTATATGAAAGGGAACGAAACGGCGGACCCGGACCTCCCCGTGGAATCGTTCATCATCCGACGGATAAGTCCTCGGGGACCTCTTAACGGGGAACGCAAGCGGACCGTACTTTCGGGACGCTGCGATACAAACGCAAACGAAACCGTTATTCCCGGTTTTCCAGTATATTTGTGTGTTTATCTGGCGATGCTTAAATTATCAACTTTGTAAGCCGGCGGCGTTCCGCTCCGTGCGATTTTCAAACTTTTTTTATTGTCTTGTTTTCGCAGCTGTGACGAGTGGATTTGCGTGCGCGCAGAAAACGGAGCTTGTGTGGCTGAAAACGGATATTTTGTGTGGCTGTTTTTGTCTTAGGATTCTGGGTTTTGGAAGTTGTCTTTTATGATAATTTGCACTATTTTGAATGTAAAGTTTCTCGATAAATGTAAATTCTGTGTATAAAGTTGGGTGTAATATTTTTGAGCTTTAACCAGAACAAAACAGTAATACTAAAACATAGTAAAATTTGGGTATCAAATCATGCAATTAATAGATAAATGTAATAGCAATGATCTAAGATAAACTAGTATTTACAAAAATATGTATTTCAACCGTAATTATAGCTTTTATTCGTATTACAATGATTTAATAGGGAAATTTTGAATATTACGTTCAAAATAATCATTATTCTAAATACAAATTTTGACACTGGGTAGCATAAACAGTATTTGCATACATCAAAGTTTATTAAATACTTAGTTTACCACTACACATTCCTCGAAAAACCCGTATTATTTGTTGTAAAGTTTCCGATGAAATTTCATACTTGAAGTTTTATCGAATGTTGCTAGTTATTCAAGTTAATTATAAATTGATTGTTAGTAATTTTGATGTTAAGTGTACTTTAAAACTATAATCATGAGTTTCTCTTTTCAGAATATCCTGAACAGGGTTCACGTATTTAATTATATTAGTTGCAGTATACTACATGATGGGAGAATTTCAAAACTATCTTAAAAGTTTCTGATTTTACTTTTCACATACATAATCAATACAATTAGCTCAATGCTCTATTTTGCAGTAAACGTTAACATTTCTAAATCTAGATAATTAAGGATAACGTTCAATTTAGTACAATTCAAATTATAGTATTAATTTCAAATAATATTATTAATTCACTCATTGAGAATCTTCCTGTATGAACAGAATAACTAATAAGTATATTCTGGATGTAGCGAATGATGGATAGCTTGTTCGCATTAACTGCGGAACCGCACCAATCCCAGACATAATTTCATTTAATATTTTGCTAACCTACTTATAATACCCATAATATGTATAACAAACCTAGATTATTATTAACTATATCTCGCTTTCAATATTACACCAAAATTTATTATCTTCATAATAGGAGCATGATAGATAAAAGAAAAAATATTTAATAGATGGAAAGCACAAAATTCTTATTCAAATTATCATGAATAAAAAAATATGCCGAATAACATGATATAAAAAATAGAAAACCAATTGAAAGATTAAAATTTCTACAAAAACTTTTCTATGTAGATGAATTGTAATAACAATATAATGACAAAAAATTAAATCAATTACAGTCGTAATTATTCCATTCACATTCCCACATTTAACCTTTATTACATGACATAACGTAAAAACTTGCCACAGCTACAAAATATGATTAAATCCGAGCATCAGTGTCGACAACGCATACCGCGACGCTGTAACGCAGACCCGAGCCACATCACTGATAAATACCACACAAATAAAGTTTTAATGAAAAACTATGAAACTCAAGTTTTACGATTATGCATATGGACGCGAGGGGGTGCAAACGAGCATATTTGACGTCTTGCGCCATAAAGTTTGAGGGCCTCTGACATACGTAATATTATGTTAGAGGTTCCGAGTACAAATCCGCGAATCTTTGTTCTCGTTACGCGAAAGACAAACACTCGAAATTTTATTTATTATAATATATGCGGCCGGGAAATTGAATGAAAACACGAGTACAAAGTTTGCGTTCGTTATGTCATAATCTTGAGTAAACGATTCGTTGTCTGCGCAAACGTCGACATCCGAACCAAACATGATGCAAATCCTCATAGATGGGATTTGAATTTTTGCATAATGCTAATAATTTATTGGGAAATATATCAATGTTCTTTGAAAACTAAAATTCAACGCGAAAATAGACTAATTCAGTTTGGATGTCGAAGTTCCGGTGGAATCTAGGGGAAACTGATATTTTATTTAAAACTGTAAATTGGAATTTGTCGACAAAAACATGATTTTTCACTAACGAAAATACGATTGTTGTTTAAAACAAAATGCCAGAATAGTGATTAAATTGGTCCAGTCTTTGTTTGAATGCATGCAAATATTTCGGACAATAAGCCAAATGCGTGACCTGAATACAATTTACCATTACAAAACATTTTTCATGCATTGATTTTAATGTTTGAAGAATATTTACTAACGACATCGAATATTAAATAAAGTATAGTGATACCCCAACTTACGCGAATTCAAAGTTATTTGGTTCTTGATTTTTTTCGTTTGAAACACTGCCTACGTGAAACTACGTACACGATCATGAATCTATGTACGATCGATGTTAAAAATTTTTTTTCATACGTTTTCTAAACCTTTAAAAATTACAATTGCAAGCTTGAGAGAATATCTTTACTCAATTGAAAGGGTCTTATAAATTTTAGAAAGCAAACTCCGACGAAGAATGCGTCATAGCTACAGAGCAAGGAAGAAAGTATAATAATACTTTCTTTCTTTCTTTCTTGCTCTGTAGCTATTAGCTTTGCACGAAAAAATTTTGCGTGACAAAAAGAAAACATTGTGTTATCAGATGGATTTGTTAGATTTTATGCAATCATCGATATCGAAATAACTTTTTTACTTAACTCAATATTAAATTTAATAATTTAATATTTTATATTATAATAATATGTATAAAGTACTGCAATTAAATTAAATATTTTTCTTCTGAAAAATAGTTTAGTTACAAATTTTTGTTGGCATTTAGTCCCAACTAAATAAAATTTACATGTATTTATTATACGATACATATTATGTACTCCGTCTTACGCAAATTCGACTTATGCTACTTTCGTCGGTTCCACCTATCTTGTAACTTCGAGGTATTACTGACAATCCGATAAATCCGATATCCGATTAATCTCACATGTAAATACGTATCAATGAAAACCTATTAAACGAATACTGAATAAAATCCATTATAAAACAAACCAAAGCTTACATAGTATTTTACAAAATTACGCTTACTGAATCACTCGTCCAATAATTCACACAAATTGTTCAAATCGAACATAAAATTGATATATAATACAACCCGTAACACAGACTTGATTCAGTTTCAATACACAAAACACTAAATCAAATACATATATAAAATAAAAGACTCACCTCATCTTTATGATACCAGAAGATGTAAGCTGGAGGCTCTGGACTATATCTCAGCAAGCAGGTCAAATTTATGGTGCTTCCCCTGCCGACGTGCAAATCGGGACCACCCAGGATCGTGGCAGTGGGAACTGCAAATTCAAATAAACACCGTTAAAGTCGAAGTTTGAGCGGAAGTTTATCGGAAAAGTATCATTCGTCTGCTTCACTGTCACGCGCGCGGAATCGAAACAGCGTTTCATCACGTTGTCAAAACTTGCGCTCGTTACTCGGCGGAAAGTTTTCGTTTTCGGGTTTTGTTTCGGTTTTTATTTTAATTCGGCCATTGTGCCTCGCCAATCGGAGATGTTGTTTTTCAAACGCCAATAAATGCCCGGGTCATCAATCATACGTGGGATGTTTCGGCGTTGTGTCGGTTCATTTGAGATTGGTAATATTATATAATACGAAAAGTTTTTATTTTTGTGTGTAACGTTTTGATTCTTGTGTTTGTGTTGAGATTTTCGGGTATTTGTTTCTTTGTTGAAAATTAATATTGAAGATATTGTTCGACAATTCTTAAAGGTCGAACTTCAATAAAGGGCTGAGTAACTATTTCGTTACTGGCAAAAATATTTAGATTTTTTTGTTGAATATTCGTAACGGAAATTTCATTTTCAAAATATCTATGTCATCTTTACGAATAATATCCTTTCATTTAATAAAATAAAATCCTACAATATTAAAATACATCATAAAAAAATATATTTCTTAAAGCGTTTTATATTACAAATATATACATTTTTATGTGTTCTCATTTAACCGAAAAATATTTCAAATTGCAATTCAATTTTATTATTAGATTGTACATATAAACTGAAAAAAAAAGGAATACATTGAAATATTTGAATACCGTATCAAAATATACATATTCAAATATACATATGTATAATATATACTATTTGATCAATTGACGAACGATTTTTTTTCCATAAATCAAGTCAATGAAGAGTCTACTGTACTTCAAAACCTTCAAATAGCATTTTCAATACGACATGAACAGACTTTCAGTGAAAAAACCCAGTCCGTGTCAGCTGCCAAGATCGTCTTCTAACTTTGCGAATCGAAAAACTATTTTGTGCGACGATTGCGAAAAGCACACGTCACGTGGCACGAATGCTTCAAGAGTTTTTCCGAAGAAAGTTTTCCCTAGATGCGATACATGTAGACCGATCTTCGGGTCCAAAGTGAGAATAAATTTGAGAAAAAATTCCACAAATATCTTCAAAAGAATTTGATATACAGCCTTCCGATACTAAAATTGAAATGCAAATCAATTGATTTAAATATCATTATATGAAATATTTCGATGTTTTGAATTTATATCGCTTAAAATGATGTAAATAGAATTATGATGTAATTATGTAGAATTCATGGTTCGTTTCTTTATTTATTATTTTTATTAAATTTAAATAAAGTGCTCATGATAAAAATACATAGAAAATTTTTTTTTGTTTAATTTTTTTTAATTTAATTTATTATACTAAAAGAATATTGCAAACTTTTTCTGATGCAGCAATTAAGCACCATTATTCAAATAAAACTTTTTTTTATTTTTTTTTCAGTGAACTATCAAAAAATTATTTATTTTTAGACTTATAAGAAATCTCAACGGCTGACTGGAAAAATGCTCTCGTTGAAGAGAATCCCGTCAATAGAACGTAATTTTCAAAAATTGTCAATTTAGATTTTTGTCTCTTAAATGGTATGATAAGGTTCAATTTTCATTAATTATTTTTTTGGGGGTTTCTATATTTATACTGGGCGTTTCAAAAGTCCCCGTTTTTCTACGTTACTAATAACTTTTCAGAATTCCTAACACTCATAAAATGAAAAATTGTTAATTATCTGTTTATGTTCATCCAATGTAATTTTTTTCAAACGAAAATCAATATAGCCAACTTAAGTATTACATACATATGTATATACCATCAAAACTATATTATTATATTATATTATATTATGTTTCGCTCGAGCAACACTACGAAAAACTTTAGATTCACAAACCAACTAAGAAAACCAACATCACACCCGAGCTTCAAACGACGAAGAAGCTCAAAAAATTTTCCCGACTTCCCATAAAACGTTTACATTTTTCTATCGCCGTCCATTTGCTATAACACACACGTCACATTTATTACACCTCGACAAAACGGCGACAATACACCTCCGCCTATATCCAGTTTCCCTTAATTGGTCCCTCGGAAGTGGGTCGTTAGCGAGCGGGCCTACCCTCCGACGGCCGATACAAATTGAGGGTATCTCGCACGAGAGCTGAGCTTTTTTTGCTTTGTTTCGCCTTTTTTGCCGTACACGTATTACACGCGAAACAATGGCCGAGTTAACCTTTTCGATGGCGAGCGTCGACCAGGGGACGAAACGAGGCTTTTATTGTGTCGTCGGATAATATTATAGCTTCGTGTAATTCAATTACTTTGGACGTTTCGGAAACGCCGCCGGCAAATTTTGCAAAGTGACGTCGCGTTCGAATTTTCGCAAAAATTGTCCTTTCTCTGTCTCATTTGGAATGGGGGGAGGGATTGTGCGAGGCTGACGGTTTGTTGGTTTCATGGGAGATTTTAATTTTTTTATGTGCGTTTTAAATCAGTTTAATGTTTTTATTTAATTTGTAAGTCTAATGCAGTGGCGGCTCGTCCTAATGGGCTGCGGGGCTACAGCCCTCTCTGAAAAAAGTTTTTTTTTTAATTCTTATATTCGTCTCGTATAAGTGTATAAATGCAATACATATTTTGATTCTTGTATGTGTTGATGATGACGTTTTCGTATTTTTTACATGAAAACATGTGTACTATTTTCAATTTCATTGTTGCAACCCCTCCACCACAAATTTTCACGAGCCGCCACTGGCCTAGTGTGTTCAAATGCTTATAACCTACGATATGTAATTTCATCAAATAATTTAAAAATCGTTGATTTGGTTTATCGTTATATTGCATTATTATGATATTGCATTATACAAATCAAATAAAGATAATAGGTATTATAAAGTGTTCCAAAATTCACGCAGTAAGTAATTTTGATAGAAAACACAGATTTATAGTTAAAAAATTATAACGTGCATGTAAGGGATGGGATGGTGGGCTTCCCTTTGGAAAAAAAAATAAAAGAATTTTGGAAATATCATGTTTATTGCATAAAATTCTAAATAAAGGATATTATGATAATAATGAAAGGATTTCATCTTTGCTTATAATATTATAAAATAAATATAGTATAATGAAACTAATTAATCGTTAATATTTTAAATTTTAAATGGCCTAACCATGACAAATTTATTAATATTTATCAATCAATAGAAATTAAAAAGTATGTGGCTCAATCGATAAAAGGAAATGATAAAAATCTCATTGAGAGATCTTCCAATCATAATTATCTTCCAATTATAACTTGAAAAAAAAATCTGAATTACTAAAATATAGCAAATAAGTTACATATAACAATGGTTTTAAATAAACTTTAATTTTTTTTTTAGATCATAAATACAAAATTTAGAAAATCTAATAAAAACCACGCAATTTCAGCTCTGAATAGAATCGGAAACCTCTCGAACATCAAAAGGACACTATTACAATTCGACACAACAACCAAAAACTAATTGACTAATCAACATACTAACCAACAATGTTCAAATTCACAAAGTAACTCCTGACCGGTTGCGTGGATACTTGGCACTCGTACATTCCGGCATCCCTCTGTTGGGCCCATTTTATCTGAAGTATCCAATCGTCCGTGTCGACCCGATGTGTGGTCTGAAACCTCTGGTCTGAAGTGTATGTGTATGTACCTACTGTCAATATGTGAATATCCCTGTGTCTGATCCATGATACCTGCGAAAATTGCAAAAAATACAATTACATTTATGATTCAGAATGTTTGTATTGCCTGAAAAAAGTTCAACTATTGATTTAGTGCCGCAACATACGGCATGCATTAGAAATAAATTCTACAGTGCAATGACTTCTTTACGATGTTTCGTGTAAATGTTTTATGCATGTGAAACACTAATATTGCAATACATAACATCGCGAGCCCGATTTCAAAAACTCGAAAATCGTTCAAATAAGTTCGAAAATTTATTTGAAAAATTGTACTTATTTCACATAATTTTCTTCCATCTTTCAAAACTTGAAGTAACTTAACCATTCTTCCCCTTATGAGAGTTAATATGTGAGATATTGTATGTCATGAAACGCTATAGCAGTACAAAAAATGCGAATAATAAGTTCTTACATATTATATGTTATATTATAATAGAACTGAAGTTGTGAACAAAAGAGGCACGAGAGTAAAAATGAAAAAAAGTGCACCTTTCTCCGAACATAATACGAACGTATTCCGAAACAGCAAAAGTACCTTTTAGCTCTGTTTCACGACTGTACATATATGAATAAACGACGAAACTTCAGCAAAATGACACTAACGCTTAAAATTATCCCGATGCCGAAACGTTACTGAAAATGGACTTATTTCCAAAGCGCCATATTTAGTTTTTCCGGGTACGTCATTCGATATATCGTATTTGCTGTCTCGTAATGTGATTTCGAATTTTGAATCGGAAGCGTTTTCAGATTACCATATTCGAAAAATTGATAAAATAAATACATATATTCGTGCACTAATTGAAAAATCACATATGTGCATAACGCAGATGCGGACCGTTGCTGAAAAAAATGGCAGATTATGAAATTATCGGAGCGTAATTTAATAATGTCGACGAATCGGTTGAATAGATATTTATTCGATATGATAATTCATAAAACACGTACGTGAAATATATACGGGAGGCTTTGTATGATTTTTTTATTTGAGTGAATCATACACGCCCAGCCGAGTTTTAGTTTATATAATTCACTTGACTGGGTTCAATTCAATAGAATTTTATTTTCACTCAATTTCGTCTTTTATACAAATATTTTCAGATTATAAAATTTTTACGATTCTCATTATTATTGTCATTAGATTTGATTCTTGAGATAAATCATAAAACGGAATTATAGTCAAAAATATTAAAAACATACACTAAGGGCCGATCTTTCAATTGTCGGTTAGTTATTATTCTCGGAATAAGCCTTTTAGTTTTATGGTTATTCACGGCCGGTCACGGATAAAGTCACGTATAAAGTCACGGACAACTATAAGCTAGTTGTCCGTGACTTTATCCGTGACTTTATACGTGACTTTATCCGTGACCGGCCGCGAATAACCATAAAAACTAAAAGACTTATTCCGAGAATAACTCTTAACCGACAATTGAAAGATCGGCCCTAAGAGAATGAAATTTACTTAATGAGAGTTTTTAAAAAATAATTTCAACAATCTGGATTTTTATGATAATAAAATTATTGTAAATACGAATTTTCCAATTACAAAAACTCCACCCACCACATCCTCACTCCGGACGTTTCGGGGTACCCCCTCCTACACGATACAATTTCATATCGAACATTTGTTTTCATACACATTAACTAATAAACAAACATGCTCACACCAGATATTTCCACCTGAAAATAACTTCTAAACACTAAATTTTCAATATCAAATAATAATACACGAAAATTTCCCGTTTTAAAAAACCGAACATCCCTAAAACATCCACACATTTTTCAATCAAAACAACGGAATACTTCGATCGAATAAAAATATTTATAAATTGCGTAACTCCCATAAAACGTGAAATACGACCGCACATCCAACGACCCGTACATTTCGCCATTACGTACATTCCGTTTTTTCCAGCCACTATCGAAATCAATCGACTCGAATGATACGAGGCATTATTTATTGCTCATCACGCCACTGGTGGTATCTTTTGTGATTTGAATGAGGAGAGTGATGATATAGCGTATGCGAGATGCGGATCACGTAAATTGGCGAAGCGGTTTTTGAAGGCTCGATTTTTCGCGGATTCGAGCGACTCTTGTGAAACAAGCGAATTTGCTCGTCGTGTCTTACATGACAATCGAGCACGTTTTTGCGGTTCGAATTATTGGCAATAAGTTCAGCGGGTGCAATTTGACCTAAAAATAAAAGATGGCGTACAGGGTCAACCAAAGAAAGGGAAGATATAAAAAAAATAATAAGTAAACTATTTAAATTTTCAAAATGATAAATATTAATAAGTATATACGAGTATGTTATAATATTTCAAATTATAATCCATTTTCATCAATGAGTAATCATTTTAATTGCTTTCTTTCATTACTTTCAATACAATTTGTTCTCAAAGATAATATTTGCTTTTAAATTGAAATAACTCAAATGAAAATAACGGCATTAATAAAACTCCTTTGCTTCGATACAAATCACCCCCATTTAAATTGATTGGAAATTTCTATTTCACAATTTATATTGATCGACTCCTCACAGTTGACTTATATACACAACTTAAAATATCCATTCGAATCCAAAACAGCCTTTATACCGCCATATAATTCGACTACCATATAGCTGCTATATTATAGCACATACAATAACACATTTTTATACGTGAAGCTCAGCCAGACGCGCTTAGCACAATTGGACCGTCAGCCCGTACCAAGCGGTGCCTATTGACGGCCCCACAATAGCCAAAGGTCATAGAAATATTGTCTTCGAATAAAATACGGTATTGTACAAATATCGGACGATCACAATGCGTCCGGGATCGCGCCCTAGATTCCCGCCGCGGCGGTCGTTAGCGCTCCAGAGTCTCTCCCGATAGAATGGTCACGATTTTCCTGGTTGAATGAAACGTGTGAAATTATAGTTTTATTTTATGATTTAGGAGGCATGGGAAAATTCCGATTTTATGAACTGTTTTCATTGAAAATATTTATTTGGGTTTCGTAAAAAATGATGCCATCTAACGATTATAATTGGAAACTTTAGTTTTATTTAAAAGTAACCAAAATTTTCCTATGACTTTGTTATTCGGAATTCTTGCTTTTGCTTAATGACAATTTATTCGCAACGACCTTTGACATAATATCGAAGTTTTGTTGTTAAAGCCTCCACATATTATTATACAATGAGCGAATTTCGAAAGAGCGCATTGTAATTAATTTAGATGCCCGCAACCCTTAAAAGCGCTTCGATATATAATATTATATATGATGTACTAATGCCGCTATTTGAATAACAAGACTGCTATCAAAAGCTGTAATTTCATCCTTAAGACCTACTTCATGATAGGATTTTGATCTCATGACGCACCAACTGTGTCAACCATTACGTAAATTTAACATATGCTTGTTGTCAATTTTCGTTTCGACTTTAATTGATTTCTTATTTTGTTCACTTACAAATTTGAGAGAAAATCGATACGCAGTGCCCTATATTTATTTTACTTTGTTATCTTTTTCAATTTCGGCTGAAATCGCTTAAGGCCAACGCAGAAAAAGCGAATATTGCTTTCCCTCGCGACCGGTTTCCATCTTCGACTAGATTATTTCTATTTGTATGCTTAGCGTTAGAAAATCTACAAATGTATGCGATGAAAACTTCTGGTGTACGTTTGCAAAGCTACATACGATAATATTACTTTTTTTCTTGGTTTTATTTTTTCCTTTCACTTTTTTGTATTCGAGCGACAAAACGAGACCGCAATTTTATCTTGAACCTTCTTCACTGGAAATATAAGAAGCCACGATGATGTAACCTTCATATTCCGACTGTTCTTTCGTGGAATTGAAAAAAAAAATTTTTTTATATTAAATCAATATTTTTCGTTTTTTTAAGACATCAAATATAAAATAATTGTATTTCCTGAAGATTTTATTTGATCTCAAAAACACGTCCATTATTCACGAAAAAATTCATACGCATCAAAACAAAAAATTCAATAAAAACTTATTCTATTTGATTTACAAAACGCGTAAAAAAACTTTCAAACAAAAAAATGTATTTATATCAGATTAAAACTTTGTCTTGTATTCAAGGAGCATACATATAAATCTATCCGTATGATTTAAATTATATAAATAAATATTTCATAAAACTCTAGAGCAGGCTTGTCCAAAATTTTGGTATGCGAGGGCCACTTTGGCCAAAACACGGTCCAACACGGTCAAACACGGCAAAACACAATTTGCATTTTTTTTTTTAATTTAACGATAAAATACATATATGTATTTTGATTAGAATGTACTTGAAAAAATCGATTCTTTAATAATTCAAAATAATAATACTAATTTTCTTCGAATTATAGCAAAATTCGTAAATTGTTATGTATGAAAAGTGGGGGGCAGTCGCACGAGCACTGGGGGCCAGTTTGGCACCGTAGTGGCCCTTTGGACAAGCCTGCTCTAGAGAGTAACACTTCGTTCAAACTTGTTTTGTTGGTATTCGTTCAGACGGAAGCTTTTCTACTGCAATTTTTGCTTTTTTTCTGCAAAAAGCACCATCGTTAAATTAGAAATGTTAATGGCAAAGCTTTCTCAGAATCGCCGGATATTGTGTCTCTATTTTGTTCCAGAGTCAACACACTTTCATAGCCAAGAGGCATAAAAAAAATGATATACGCCTTGGAAATGTTTTTGTATGACGATAAAATAACACACAAGGGAATGAAAAGATATCGCATCGCTTTGTACAAATTTCAAAGAATTGCGTATGTCAAACAACTGATTTTTATTAAAATTTTAATATAACGTCTGTCCCTGAAGGAAAATTTTGCGCGCACCAATTTTAATTTACCAGAGAGCGTTTTGAAATTCGATATTTTTTGTTCAGAAAACCGATCGAGAAACACTCAGAATACATGTTATGGAAAAACCGTCGCTCACCACTTTCATCGTCTATCTAAATTTTTAAGTTCGTTTCCACACCAGAGAACACTTAAGTGGATAGATCAAACGGTCTGGATAATGAAATCCGCTCCAACGTGACTTTCGAATGAAAAAATTGCGTATATTTCCGGGGATTCTATAGGTATAATAATTTTTCGCAAAAACACTTAACTTTTTCCCAACATTTCATACTCTGCCTTATTATTTATATACTCACGCCGTAGGAAAAAAGTCTGTATGATATTCTGACGCACACACAATGGCATACTGGGATTTTGACATTTTTACTCTGTGTAACGTATTATTTATATCTACTATTTCGACAGCGTATCGCCCTCTAAAGTAATAAAAGTAAAATATTATACGTGTTTTTGCACATTCTCGCCCCCCTCAGTGAGATAACATTTTACGAGTGCAAGACAAGCAGTTAACTATTTTTTTCTCTATGAAGGAAATGCTTATTTACAACTTTATACGCCATATTTCCACAACAAATAAATATACGCGGACATATAAAGAGATAATTTCGATTAACATTTATTCAATTCGTTCAAGCTCCAATTTCCATTGTAATTTTTTCAAAACTGATATTACTAATATATTAAAATATTTTCTATAATATAAAAAAACTCATAAATTACATAGGATACTTAATGATATACTTAATTACCGAAAAACCCCCGCTACGTTTTTTATAAAAAACTTTATCGATAACCTAATTGAATTATTCAATATCGAAAATAGATTACATTTTTGATTAAAGGAAAAATACTTTCACTCGCCGAATACTTCTTATACGAAAAGCAATTTAAAACATATTAGCGCGCAATTTTATTATTATAGAAGCAAAATATAGCAAAACCATTATTATGTAGTTACCATATTATTACTTCATTGTATACCAGGCCGAATTTTAGTTACATACTTGTTAAATTTCTTTCGATAAACATTCGGAAAACAGCACACAGAACGATGGTAAATGTAGTGTGTTATTATTCTGATTTAGAATCTTGTTGACAATCATGTTTTATAATCTTAAATTGTGTAAATCCCTCAAATTTTCCTATGATTAATCACATCTAAATTTATCATTTTTAAGCGATAGCTAAATGCGATTTTATTATTACTACCGAATTTAATTGAATTTTTTTATGTAATTACGATTGAAAGTAGTTTGAATCATGATTTGGAGTTCTTGAAGTTTATTTTTTTTTCTAGGAAAGGTAAAAAAATGTATTATTCGAAAATAATAGTCAGGAATTAAAACATTAATAATATAAATACGAAACGAATTAGCAAAATGTTAGTAAATAACTTCTTCATAAAATCTTATTTTGTTCTTGAAAAAAAATTGGCACCGTATCCTTTATTAAACTTTTAGAAGTAGACCAATTTTCTTTTTAATCCACTTTTGCTAAACGACTCACAATCAGATGATGAAACGAGGAACACTATATTTGAATTCAGAAATAATTGAATAGAAAATTTAATTAAAATTGTACTCTGGACATCTCAAGTACTCTATATTTACCCATCTACGTTTTCATCAAATTCTTTATTCCAAAAATAATTTATTTTTCATGTTTTCACAATTATTACTCCTAATTTCATTGACCTCAAATAATGATTGAAATCATCACAAATTATACTTCACTGAATATAAAATCCTGTATTTGACAGCGTTCTGTTAATATTTTCAGTTTTATCGTATAAAATAAAACATTCATATGTATTTTTTTTTTCTAAAAAAAAAAAAAAATACCCAATTCATCTTCTAACCTTTATTCAAATTCTCGTACGATTGACTGTCGAAAAACCCCAGAAATCACAAATAAATTCAAACTCACGCTCTTATTCCCTAGATTTCTGACCCTGCAGCTGAGATAGGCTGACCTTCCAACCAAGGCTGTGACATTGGGCGTTGTCAAAGACACGAAAAACGGATCAACCCTGTCGGCTCCATACATGGGAAAACTGCCCGACGTGGCCGGAGGCAGCATGTTCATGTTCAGGTCGCTGTTGTTCGTGAAATCTTGGCTCAACTGCATCGAATCTGTGGAAAAATTAGATGTTAGTGGTTGCAGAGGTTGACGTTGGCAAATGTCGGGGGTTAAGGTTGAGGTTGTTAAATGGTCGGTGGGTGTGAATGTGGGTGGGATTCTGAAGTCTCGAGGTTTTCAAATACCCGAGACTAGAGACATGAATTTTCAAATTCCCGCGAATTGCTGGGTCTCGAGACTTTGATTTTTTTAATCATAGAAAAAAATGTATGGGAAATATAATACATTGTGCAATTTTAAACAAAATTATTGTATCAATTTTATAATAACATCAGAATTTTCAGGAAAAAATTCCCGTGTCGACCCGACACAGAATCCCTCGTGGTGTGGTGTCGTTATTATTGAATGTGCCGTGTTGCAATGTTGAAAATTATAGTTTTTCACTGTTATAATAAATTAATTAAATTAATAAAGCTATAAATTTACCTTACAGTAATTTTCTATAAAAGTGATAGTTAACAAGATTTTCACGAAGTATCGTTTTTGGTGACTTTCGACCCCACGTAAAATTTTATATTGACCTCAAATCGATACCAACTTTTGATATTCTGTTTATAACCTTGATATAAAACTTTATACCAAAATTCAGCTTTGCTGTTATCTTAAAAGAGCAAATATCTTTATTTCATGGATTGACACGGCCATTGTTTGGTGCGACTTTCGGTTTCGTTTATGTATCCTAGTTTTTTAATTTGGTTAGATATTGACATGTTTGATATATCAATCGAAAGGGCTTTAAACAGAGATGTTTTTAATATTTTTTTAAATCTTTGAGATTTGTTTTTTTTTAAACAAGAAATTTCAAAAAACACTAGTTTCTCTTTATTTCAATAAGTTTTTTATAACTAATCATGTATTTTTAATTGTTTTGAGTTGATGTAGATATTTGTATTCATATTTATGGATTGAATACACAATAAACAAACGAAAAAATAAGATTTTTCTACCATGTTACCTTTCATTTGAAAATTATTAGTGGGCAAGTGCTAGATTTTTTGTTTTTTCTCAAAAATCGAAAAAATTACAATAACTCGAAAACTATAATACTTTGGACTAAGGTATGTTTACTTTAAAATATTCAAAATTACATTATCTATCTCCCCTTTAAGACTTTGCACAGGTCCACCTAACACCCTGTATATTAATACTTATGAAAACAATTTTCATTAAAAAAAAATCAATATTATACATAATCACATCATTTTATGAATTTTCGAATTGTAATCAAATATGTAAGCTGAATGATTACTATTATAGATTCCAAATAAATGCAAAATGAACTAGTGAATGCCAATTTTAACTAGTGAATGTCAATATTCAAACTAGGGTGCATGATGGAGATTACATATATATTTTTAACAGTTATCGAAAAATTGAACAATCAATTTGAACAACAAAAAAATGAAATATACATAATATGTAATGATAAGAGAATCCGTATCGTATCGAGCTTTACCATAAGAACAAAGCTTTCGAGGAACATTAGAATAGACGAACTTACAAAATCAGGCCATTATTACATTTATAAATATTATATATTTTCTTTTTTATTAACTTGATTACAATTTTTCCAACAAAAGAAGTATCTAGTACACTGAAAAAGTTAATTTAAAAAATATCGTAATTAGATCATATGCATATAAACGAGGACTGCTTCATCAACAGAAACGATAACAAATTGAAAGCACGGGCATAGTCAGGTAGGACGGTAGGAGTAAGTAGCCTATAGTTTTCCTTGGTTAGCCCGCCTGGCTGTCGGGCCCTTCCCCCCCCCCCCTAAATTTTAAATATATTACAGAAATTATAAATAAATCCTTTGAACGTCTTCAATTTACACACATATTTTTACGGAAAACAACCGCATATTTTTATCGTATTTATTTTATTTTTTTAATTCTTAGTATTTGTGTTTTAGTTCCCTCTCCCCCCCCCCCCCAAAAAAACCTATCTCGGAACGTAATTGAAAGTATTTCAAAATACATATCAATAAGTTTTTGCTATATATAATTTTTAATGGTATTAAATTTTTCAAAATAAAAATTCAGTTTTCCTGAACATTCTTCATTTTTAAAAATCGATTTCCGGTTATTTTTTGCTTTCAAAATAATAATATTCATTAACTTTTGTAATGACTGGAACTTTACAGATATGCATGAAAAGTCCCGCAAATTTCAAATCGTGTTTCTTCAAACGAGCTCTTAATGAACTTTCGAGTGAATTTCAAGACAAGCCTCAAGTTTTAATTTAACACAATATTTACAAATTTTACTTTTATTTATTATATACAAAATGTTTAACCACACTTAAACGTCATATTAATGAATTTAATTCGGCACCATTAATCTCCCGTTATTATAATATAATTTATGTATATAAAATCAAATTTCCGTCTGTTTGTTCTAACAAAAGCAAATCGTTGATATTTCTTGCTTTATTTGTCAATAAATTTATATTTCATATTTTATTTTAGACGATTTTCCAAAACGCGCTTCCATCGACACTCAACGAGCTGCTCACTAGTTATAAAATAATATATTATAATAATAGACACATATCAAGAACAAATGTAACTCTTGTTGATGAATCAACACAGAACGTGACCCTCTTTTGTATCGCGCCAGGTCCTCCGAGACCGAAAACGCACCCAGATAATGCGAAAAACTTTATCAACGTTTCGTCCTTTCACCTGACTCGAAAAGAGTCGACAAAAAAAGGAAAAACGGAGGGAAAAACCAAATAAATATGAAGAAAGGGCGCATTTCATCTCGGCCGCGATTAATAAGGAGCATTTCTCACCCGTTGTCCGGGGCTAATAAAATTAAATCTGTCGTGCGGTATTAATTTTTCGCGCGTTTAACGTCCACGAAATTTGACCGTCAGAAGTGAAAAATCGACCCTCGCCGGGGCCGTAAAGTAAAATAACGCGCAAAAAATTTATTTTATTTTTCCCCAGCTCCCTCAAGATCGAAAGTTCGCGGGACTGAAAAAGTCTCGAGGCGTTTTTTTTATGTTTCAGACGTTTTTCGCGCTTTTTTTTTTTCTTCAACAGAACTCTCATCTCTTCGGGCCGTTAAAGGGCCGACACGAGACTTGAACACTCTCGAACGTTCCGTCTCTGATCCAATTACAACTAAACTGAGAGGCAAAGAAGAAGCCGAATGAAAAAAGGAGCTGACACGGAACTTTTTATAATTCGTACATTTCCAGGCCCTGCTCTCCAGGGACGTTATATTATATTATACTAACCGAACCACCCGCGAGGACCTTTCCGGATCCGGTCAAACTTCGTTCCAGGCTCTAATGAAACTTATTGGACTTGATACATATTTAATAAGTGTATGATTTCCGCGGAGTAGTCGAGAAATTTTCAAACTTAATTAGTCCCAGTTCGTTCGTTTTATTTTTGACATTTTTCGCGACGGATGGCCCTAGGGATAAGTAAGAATTTCACTAATTTCATGTTAAAGCGATGTTGAAGTGTCGTTTCAAATTTCAATTTATATAGATATTTTTTTTTTTTACTAATTGAATAGACTCGTTTGATTCGATTGAAAATTATTCTTGATAATATATATTACGATTCAAAGATTATAAAGATTTTCACTAGAAAAAAATCCATTTTCAAATTCTATTCGGTTACGATGAAATAAAATATTCATAATATAAACAAAATCTTTTTTTATATATGTACTATAATATAAAAATTCATCATAAATGAAGTCATTATCCCCGAAAAAAAACTTGCCCGACGTAATAACGCATGTTAAAAGAAAAACTATGCTTTCCGACTTAAATAAAACTATGCATAGTAGTTTCGCTTGGTGATTTTATCAAACGAAGCATTAGTTAACTTAATCGCTCTTTTTATACTTTATATATCTATATGTACGTAAGTTTCACTTTTTGTGTAGGGTGTTCTAATCTCCATATAAATTATTGCCGTCATTACGTCGACCACTTTTCGTTTATTTCGTTCTAAGGGAGTCAGTTTGTTATTGATTCAAATTTTTCCTGAGATTATGGTAAAACTAGTAGGAGCCAACAATAAGATATGCTCAAGTAAAAGAAATATTTATCTGAATTTTGCTATATAAAAAAGTCTGAAAAATATTATTAAAAATGAATGCTAATGAATTCGTGAGAATTTTTTTAATAATGGTTATACGAGTTCAAAGAAAACTACCTTTTCATAGAATTTGTATATTTCAATACCAATTTTATTATTTTTGCATATTTTTAGAACTGAAATGTTGTTTTATTGTTTTTTTTTTTTTTGGAGAATATATAATATTTCAAATCTATGTTTATATTATATACCTATATCTAGCTCGTGGTGTAATATGTATGTATAATAGTATGTTCCACGGACTAGGTATCAATATAATGATGATGGTTCAAACCGCGGGTATGCTAGAGTGGGACTCTGTTTTTAATACCTACTCGATCATCTAAGATGGATATTTAACCATTTGACCCAAAAAATGAAAATTAAATCTTTCAGTTGTTGAGGTGATTCCAAAAATTGTTCCGATTTCATTTTCATTTCGTTCCTCCTTCCTGTTCCGATGATGAAATGGTTTAATATAATAATTTGGCCATCATGGCGACTTTAAAATAAAACCTGATATGTCATGGTAGTATGATTGTATCTGTGTGTACACGAATAAATTTAAAATAAATAATAAATAAATATCGATATTGTTCTGAATTTATCGTTAAATTTATTTTAAAATTTTATTTTAATAATATATATATAACATATGTATATAATCAGTATGATACATTTGTCAAATAATGTCTATACATTCTGTCAAAAAAGTTCCCAGAATTGATAATTTAAAAGGCCCATTTAAAGGTATTGTCAAAATTCTTTTTTTCAATAAGTTGGCACAACTGTCCTCTATACAGATGCGGAGTTTGAGCGCGATCTGTCATTTAGTTTATGCACAGTTGTTGGTTAGGTTTGTCAATGTCAAGTGTGCTCGGCGATTTTTACAATGAATAAAAATATCGAACAAAGAATTTGTCTCAAATTTTGCACTGCAAATGGATCTCGTGTGCCGAATCACTGAAAATGTTACAGAAGACTTACGGTGAATCGACTTTATCAAAACCATGGGCATATGAGTTGTACAGTGCATTCAAAAATTATTAAAATCATTTTTATTAAAAATTGATTATCGCGGTGTTGTGCACTCGGAATTCTTGCCAGAAGGTCAGACGGTGAATAAATAATATTACCTGAGCGTTATGTGGCGTTTGAGAGAGCAAATTCGTCGAAAACGGCTAGATTTGTGGAAAGAAAACTCATGGATTTTGCACCACGATAACGCACCATCTCACAAGGCTATCATTATGAACGAATTTCTGGCCACAAACTCAACAAATACCATCGAACAACCACCGTATTCACCTGATATGGCTCCGGTCGACTTTTTTCTACGTATGTATTTCCAAAATTAAAATTACCACTTCGAGGCACCCGTTTTCATTCGATAGAAGAAATAAAAGAAAATTCGCGGCGAGAACTAAAGTCGATTCCAAAAAATATTTTTGAAAAATGTTTTAATGATTGGATAATTCGTTGGAATAAATGTATTATTTCAGAAGGGGCCTATTTTGAAGGCGATACAATAAATTTGAATAAATAATAAATATTTTGTGTTTTATTGACCAATTCTGGTAACTTTTTTGACAGAGTAGTATATAATAATATCTGAATTTCAATATAACATAAAACGTCTTCTAATTGTGAAACAAATATATAATAACTCTTAAAATCTTATTGCATGTTATAATAAAGTGAATATAATATGATATCTATTCACAAATATTTCGAATTACGAATATAAAAGATCCTCCATATAATAATAGCGCTATTCTGTCTGTCTGTCTGTCTGTCTGTGTGGGGTCACGCTAGAAATTATGCACTGAATTACATCCTTTGCCAATGTGCAATAAGGACTATTTCAGCGTTCTCATTTTCACGCTAAAAATTATGCACTATTCGAAATTGGAAATTTTTGTTTTTTATTTGAATTTGAATTATAATATTTGAATTTGAATTATAAATATTTTTTTTACATTTGAATTTAAGTAATTTTTATTTTTATTATTATATTAGGTGTAACGGAAAAAAATCCATTTTTTTTAAACATAATAAAAATTTATATTAGGGGTATCGGAAAAAAATTCCATTTTTTTTAAACATAATAAAAATTTATTCATATATATTTACGGGCATATAGTAATTATACAATATAATCGCCATCATTATTTAGGACTGTCTGCCATCTATAAGGCAGCTTTTCGATCCCTTTTTTGTAAAATATGGAAGGCTTTGATGCAAAATATGAATTTAAATGGTTTTCTAAATTTTTCACCCTGTTGACTTTTTTTCCCTTAGTGAATGCTCCAAGAACATAAACAAATAAAAATCTGATGGCGCGAGATCTGGTGAACAAGGAAGATGATTTTGAACTTCGAAATTTAATTCGGCAATTTTCCCACATTAAAAAAAATGTAAAGCATCTAGCATAGTACCTCCTGGGTGATGTGGAAATCTATGTTTTATTAGATAAATTAATATTAAATTAAAATAAATATTGTAATATCTACAAAATATTCTATAATATTTTATATAATAAATTAAATAAACATTTCACATTTTCAACTATGTATATTCAACGGGTAAATATACTGTCATTATATTGTATTTTCAAAATTTTTCCTCAAATCACGCGTGCGATGTTATAACATCGGGCCTACCGCTCGTAGTATTATAATAACGAACATTTATTTTGGTTTCGATATAGCCAAAATATCGAGACTGCAAAATATTAACTCCCAAAACAATATACAATATGTAGTTGTTGAATCCAACATGAAAAAATTTCATCCGCCCATTTTCCCAAAACAAACAATCCCATATAATATCATGAGTTTTCTCCTTCATTTTTCATGCTATTGTCATCTCATACATTGAAAAAGAAGGAAACATTACCCTTTAGACGGGCTATATGTCCGAACGTCGTCAATTAATCATCATATACTAATACGACGCATTCATTTCCGTTTCTCTTATTTTCCAACATCCTCTTTTATATAATAAACAACCATAAAGTCTTTATTCATATAAATCGCATTATAATAAAATATTCTGATTGAATTCGCGTATAAAATTTTGCCAAATTGCTACATTTTTTATATTGCAATAAAAAAAAATTCATAGTTTATAAAAAATTTTGTGTCAAATGTGATTAATACTGATTATTTATTTTGTCATTGACTTTTTAATATTAAAATAAAGCGAAATTTTATGAACAATTTATTTTGAAAAATTGTGCGAAACTGTTTTTTTTCATGTTTTTATTAATAAATGCTTAAATAGAATTTAAATATTGATAAATATGGATGTATTAGTTTTTGGATTATGGGTATTATGATTTTCAAAAAAAAAATACTTAACTTTAATAAAATCAAATAAAAGGGTTCAATTTGACATTTTCGAAAAATGAAAATATCAGATGACAACCATCATAATCTAAACACGAATTTAGACATACTAAATAAAAACATATTTAAAAAAAAATGATCAACCGAATCTCACTAATACAAATCAAACTCACCCATCATCGATGTCTGATGCGTGACGATGACATAAAACAAAATACACTTGCACGTGTCGATCCCGTTCTTGGCACACATCATGCTCCCGTTATGAAACAGTCAACAACCACCGAGAACAACAATTCACATCCTCAACCGTCCAACATCCACTTCAGACTAATCACATACCGGCAACACTGAAAAATGGCCCCCTTAAAGCCGGACCGCAACCACAACAACGGCAACCACTACGACCCGACCATATCAAGCCATCGATCAACCGCGAATTTTTTGCACACGAGCCTTCGGCGAGCGCGTGCTCCGGCGGCGACCGCTGCGAACAAACTGTCTGGCAGAGGGCCAGGCTGGGGGGCGCAGGGGGCGCAGGGGCTGGGGCGCAGCACCCCCCGTGTATTCCACGCCGAGGAGAAACAAGATTACGCAAGCGCCACTCTCGCGAGGGCGTCAAAGCCTCGCCCACACCACGGCCAGGATGTCCCCACTTGACGGGGGAGAATCGGGATAAATAATAAAATAGCGAATATTCGCACGGAGTGGTTCACGTGCGTGCGCGTAGTATTTTTGCGCGAAATCGGGAAGCGTTTTTGGTGGGTATTGTTTTCGGCGGGGGTGGCTTTTTTTGGATTGCGGAATCTCTGTGCATGGGCGTGATTGAAAAAAGATTGACTAGTCGAAATTATTTGTTCTAATAATTAAGGTATTAATTGTTTCTTGTGATAAATCGTTAATGAGTATATGTATATCAAAGGTGGGATTATGTTGAAACTTTAACGCACGATTGTTCAGTTGGAATAAAGTGATGGGTATTAGGAACCTTGTGAAAGAATCGAGATGATGTTGGCCAAAAGCATAGTGAGAAATAATTTAAGTCTTTTAAAGGTTAACGGTAATAACCCTGTCTACCACACTGGTAATCATATCCATCGCTAAATGGATAACAAGGACGCAGTCTGGCACAGTATTCAACTTGTCGGTCACCCTGCTGCAGATCATAGCGATCAGCTAACAACGTAAGTGGACAACGAACACAATGTTATGGACATGGATACACAAATCATTTGGCCTAAAAATAAGAGCTCTTCTCCACGTGACGGGATGGAGTTAGTTTTTTTTGTTTTAGTTACCGCAGAGGTTGAAACTACGCATTGACAAAATCAATTGTAAAACATAAATGACAAAGTCAAAACACATTGTCCGGTTATGACTTGATCACCCTTTCTACACCCAAGCATCGCTTTGATTTTATTTATTTTTTCAGTGGGTACACGGTTTAAAAAAATATTTAATTAATAAATACTTACGTAAAAATGTATTACATTGTTAATTTTGAAGTGTTCCATATTTATTAATTTTAATTTTATTAAATAAATACTTTTTTGTTCAAACATTCAGTATAATCAAATTATTGTATTTTTATTCAATCATTTTTCAGAAATTTCATTTTTCTGAAATATTGTAAATTTGTAAACTATAAAAATCGTCAGATTTCAAACACCTCAACGAATATTATACTGAAAGAAAATCTAGAAATTATTATTTCGATAAAATCACTCACATAACATGATTTCCAAAAAATTGTGAAAATATCTATCACCTATAAAATCATATTGTATTCTGCAAATTCAATTCCACTGGTTATATCCGATTGCCTTTTTGAAAACTTAATTTCGTACAGCACTGAAGTTACGAAATTCACTATTTATTAAGCTAAAATTTAACGCTTTCAGATCAAAGGACTTTCAAAGAACCTTTCCCATTGTAATTCATAACTTGAACCATTTTCAATTCTCCGACATGTTTAATGAGCAAAGCAAGTTGACGAAATTTAAATATTTCCGTTGTTTCCGAGGATAAAAATTTATGAGGATTATGCGATATATCATTTTGCTAAAACATTAATTAAGTCCTTCAATAGAATCGCCGAAATAAAATTCAACAATTCATAACATTTTTCGAACTTGATACTTATTTTATATCATAAAATTCATATTTTGATCAAAAGTACCTTCAGAAAAGGTGAAAGTATTCCGCTAAAAACCTTATTTTTGCACACGTTTTTATTTAGAATTTGCGCCAGTCTATTTTCCAAATTTATGTATTTGCATCTACATAGCATAATGCCTTTCAAATATTTTCACATACGAAAACTTTCATTTCTTCTAGTCAATAAATCGAATCTACAATACACATATTGAGGTCTATGTGCGAGACTTAATATACTTTTGTGAAGGGATGTGATTGAACAAATCCGAAAAAAAAGAATCGCACAAAAGGAACCTTTGCGTTTATCAGATTTTCGCACACTTTTGGCAACGATTTCGCGACGTGTGTGTGTTCGTTTTTTACCTGAAATTCTTTCAGAACATTTCTGACATTTTGTTTTTTATATGTATGTATATGTATATATTTTATTCGTTTTTTACCATAACTACGTTTAGCTTTTCCTTTGAACATATTTCCTCAAAATCTACGTTTTTCTAAACAGGTTCGAATTTCCAAATAAAAATATAAATTCCATACGATTTTATTTTCCCTTTTTGAAAATAATAAATTAACCCCTAACAAATTTTTAAATTTTCTGCCAAATTTTGATTCAATAAAAATATGGTACGATTATGATTATACATATCATCATTGTCATTATATTTATTCTTCAGTTAATATAGTCTCTTTCAGTTAATATAATATATGCATTGAAATACACCATAAAAATTCGTGTCCTTAGTAATTTATTTTACACAACATTGACGCATACGACGCTGGAACACACTGACATTAGAGGACACCGACGACAACGCAAATTTTCAACAACTCATTTAAATAACTGTCACTTTCTCCATTTTCATTGTCACATAAAGCATTAACAAATGTAAAAAAAAGGTCTTAATTGTCACTGCTCTCATAATTATCAAAGTCATCAAAATTCGATACACAGCTTTCATTATTTTTTTAATTTTCTATTATAAAATTCACTGGTTACTTATTTTATAATTATTACTAAAGAAGAGTTCAGATTGAAAAAAAACACCGCAGATTGTGCGCTAGCGTCGGTGTGTGCCGATGAAGATGTTCGCTACCGTTGTAGGTAACGTTGGTGTGCGCCAGCGTCGTGTATGCCAGCGTCATGTACACTGTACACTAGTGTCATGGTCGGTATGCGCTAGCGGCGTGTTCGCTAGCATCAGTTGCGCAAACGTCTAATCACCAACGTGTTCGATTATTTTATTCACCGTCGAATTGTATTTTTATAGAAATGTAATAAAAAAATAATAATATAAAATTCTTCTTACACTTATAATAACAAATAAATAATATACTAATATAATTTTTATCATTTACGTAATCTAATTGAACTTTTCCTTATGTTAAACTCGTGCAATTCAGTACAAATGGCAACCCTGGCTGAGCAAATGCACAGGTTGGCAGTATTGAGCGTCTGACGGGCATCTGTCCGGTTATGGGGCTTTAGGTTTTGACAGTTCTAAATGCTAATTTGACACGTTTCATTAGACGTTTTCTGCATATTCCCGTTTAAAAAATCGCTTGATATCAAACACACATGATGGCTGCTCCTGAAGGTGAATATCTCGGTGACAGCAAAAAACTTATACTATATTTATACATTCCACACCCTGAAGTGATCTAAATTCATGTATTTTATCTCATCTTTGATTTAATCCGCTTCTGTGTTTAATCTTACGTGAAACTTAACATCTCCATTTTCTTCCTTGATGTGTACAAGCTTCTATATCCTGTCTATGAAGAATGTTATAAATATTGAGTGGGTGTTCGTTCTTATGTATATGAACTAATAGTATTCGTTTTTATATTGTTTGCAGATGCGTGGATAAAATTTTTCACTGATGCTGGACTGCCGTCAGACATCAGTGCTACATATTCTTTGACTTTTGTTGAAAATCGAATACGCATGAACATGCTGCTTGATTTAAACAAGGAATACCTCAGAGAAATGGGTATCGTTTGCATGGGCGACGTGATCGCCATTTTAAGGTAATTATCCAATTTTATTTAATTATTTTGAGTATTCAACTTCAAGTTTTTCAATCATCTGAATAAATTTTTTATTTCTATTTATAGGCATGCCAAAAAAGTTCACGAAGAAACTGCTAGAGATAGGGTACTTGCATCCTCGAATGCTAAAATACCTATAGCCACTGTTGCGGCTCGTCCAGGTCATCATAATGGTATATGTGTGCTTAATTTATTCATAACAATTATTATTAGAAATGAATAAGAATAATACCTTTGGTTATTTTTCTACAGCAACTCTTCAAACTTCAGACAGTTACACTCATAGATTAGCAGTAACTGGAAGAAACCCTTCCCCAATCGATAGCAGTGTTGCTATCAAAGAAAAACTCGGAAAAATCCGCACAATGGCCACCAAAAGAAAAATAATTCCACCCAACACATCAGAGTAAATAAATTTCAAACTCGAGTTTCTTATCAAAATATTTGAAGTATTTTCATATTTATCATTATAATTTTAGTATGAAAACTGAACTGCATGCTCCAATCGCATTGGCATCTAAAGTCAAAAGAATAAATTTTAATCACAGCAGTGTTCACGATACTAAAAATTTATCGTCGTCGAAAGAAAAAGGTATTTCAAAATATATTTTTTTCTTTCATATAAATTTACTGACATGTGTTTTCAAATGTTTTCAGCTCCATCGACAGCTGTTCCAACTGTGTTTGCGCGTTTAGGCTCTAATGAAGACATACAATTCAATTCATCAGTTTTTCATAAAACTAGTAAATTTGATTTAATGAAACCTGAAGAGAATGTTTCTAAGACCGTGTTTTCTAGATTAGGTGATAAACAGTCAGATTCCTCAGCTAGAAACACATTTGACGATATAGACGCATCACCTAAATTTATTAGCTCTTTAAACAGTTCCCAGCCAAAAAAAATTATTATCAAAACAAATGGTGCTATTAGAACCCTTAGCAAGTGTCCATCCAGTGGAACCATGCAGGCTGATAAAACTCCTGTCAACATTCGTCAGAAACTTCCAATTTTACATCCTCAAAGAAAAACGGTCAAGTTCTCTCCACATGTTGATTGTAAATTGATCGAAAAACCTACTGCAAATTTACCAGTGCAAAAACCAATTATGCCGAAAATAAGCCTCAATATGAGACCAGTTCATGTCAGAGATGTCAAAAAGACTGCCATTACCACAATCAACAAAAATAATATAAAGTTGCGTCTTGGAAATGCCAATCAAATAAATAATAACATTAACAAAGTTGGGGTTTTCAGCCGACTAGGTATTCAAAATAAGTATAAACCTTTAATTAATTATTAACTTACATTTCTAAAAGAGATTAGTTTTGAGAAATAAAATAAATTTTATGTAATTCATGATTATGTGCATATAGTAAATTTTATTTTATTTTAAAATGTAAAATCCAAATCTTTAATATAGGTAAGTTCAATAGTTTTATTTGTAAAAATATATTAATTAATTTGCTTATGTTTGGTTGAAATATTTTACCTGTGTATTTTTTTGTATTGCTCTTTGCAGTCATATTATGACATTGATGTAATTAAGAAATTCGAACATAGTTTATTTACATGTAAATTATAATCTGCCATATGAAATAAAAATTCTAAATACACACTATTTATTGATTTTGATAAACTATACCAGTTATGTTCAACTTCAAAAAGCCCGAGAATCCTTGCAAATTATTCTTTACTGTCAACATTTATAGTTTACACCGAAATAAAACACTACGTAAGTACTGTGTATTTCTATTACAGGTATTTCTCGACTTACGACGGAGACGTTTCTGAATCTCGGTCGTGAATCAAATCTATACAAAAAAAATCAATCAATTTTAGTTATTGTAATAAAATTTCCTTATTCGATTCAGTCCGTATTTATTTTCCAAAATGTCTTACAATTAGTCATAGGTAACGGTAGCTTGTGATTTAGCAAGTTATTTTTGAAAAATAACTAATAATTAAAAAATATATTTACGTTATTTTTCTTCAGTCATGAGTCAAGGATATGTAGGGTTGCTAGGCGTCCCAATTAACCGGGACTGTCACCGGTTTTCAACCTCGTGTCCCAGTGTCCCGAACGAACCTCTCGGGATGCCCAAAAATCCCAATTTTCAAATTTTTCTATTATGAACACTTTTTAAACATTTTCGTCTATCGTACATACAGATACAGTTTGTACATGCAATTGATGTGCGGATGTAAGTACATAAATGTATATAGGCTTGAGTGTATGCGTAAGATCGACGAGCGCAGCAGTGATATGATTTTAAATAACTTGAAAATAGATTTTAAATAAAAAGCTTGAAAAATGCATTGGATTTGGGGGCGATAATGCTAATGTTAATTTTGGCGGGCGAGAGAGAAGAGGAAAGAATGTGTACAGTAAATAGAAAATAGAATTGGAGCAGACATTGAAGGAATTGTATGCCCTGCTCATATTTTACATAATACGTTACAAACTACAGCTGTCCAACTAACATGTTATCATGTGACATTGTTCAAATAATTTTTAAAACATTTAGTTATTTTTCAATATACTTAGACGGTCAGAACTGAAAGACTGAAAGATTTCTGTGATTTTGTAAATATAGAGTATAAAAAATTACTCTTACATACAAAAACGAGTTGATTATCACTATTACCAGCAATAGATCGAACTTTAAAATTATTTTAGGCTCTGAAGTCCTTTTTTTTGTCTGAAGAAAAAGCCCCAAAAACCATATTAGATTTTTTCAATAATCCCCTTAGAAAAGTTAACCTTTGGTTTCTTCATAGTAACAGTAGCATTTTTCATTCGTATATTTTAAGAATAGAAGGGAGAAAAAAGTCAATTATAGAAGTTCTAGATCAGACTTGACCAACATTTCAGTATGCGGGGGGCCACTTACAAATTTCAAATCTCAAAATATCGATTGTTGTAAATTCAAAACGTAATAAGTATTAAAATATTGGTAAAGTTATTTATTTCCATTATAAAACTATTTCGATGAGTACATTTCGGAATAAATGCTGTTTGTTATGTTTGTTTTTGTGTGAAAAGTGGGGGCCACTTTGGCACCGTGGTGGCTCTTTGGACAGACCTGTTCTAGATGTTATCTCTTTGAGAATATATCAATGGAAAAGTCAAAAATTCAATACTTACAAAGTAAAATTAATTTTAAATACATATAAAGAAAGCGGAATAATTTCAATGTGTAAAATTGATGAATTCAATAAAGAGGTAGCCAAGTTTTACGAAACATCGACGGAATATTTAAAACAATGGACAATGCCATTAAAAAAATATTCAGCGCTGGATGAACTTGGAAAAAATACCAGAATGGCCCGAAGTTGAAAAAACAGTAGAATACAGAGAAAAAAATATATTGTATAAAGAAGGTGTCCCGGTTTGACTTGCAAGAAATCTGGCAACCCTAAGGACATGTAATAGATTAATTTTAATAATCGTAATTCAAAAAATACAACTACCAAGTTGGAAAATCTTTCAATCATATTTTAGCATTTACCAAATTAAGAATGAGTATTATTCAATCGATTCCCAATAAATAGATTTCGATTATTCTTTCATAATTCTGATGCAAGCAATAATGCAACCTGAGGCCAACGAACTCCGCTTTTTTACGAGCAGCTGACATTCCGCCCTCGTATTGGCGCCAAAAAAAAAATTGCATTTAACAGATAAACGACCAGAAAATTCGTACACCAATGGTTTTATTCACGATAAACAAACAATATTTTTCATATAACGTTTTGAAATAGAACCAAAGTTCCCGAAATACATCCGACACTAGCTGACAGGCATCGTGATTGGTCGAGCTGTCCAGCGCTGACATTCGTCGATTTCCCGCGAAAATTGAGCGACAGTCAGACGTTCCCGGTCTTTGCACTAGCTAACATCTCTTATCATGGCTCGTCCGCTCACAGACAAAGAGAATGTCCTCAAGGAGCTCAGGAACATACAAATCAAGGTAAAACTATTTCTATTTACAGGTTATCTAGCCGATTTCTCGCTTTTGCGCCGTATTATATCTTCGCGATAAAAATCTTTTATCTTGTAACATGTGATCGATTGTCGCTATGTTGGGTCATTATTTTCAATATTTCTGCTGAACAATATGCATCATGGCACATGTGATTTTTTTTTTTTTTTTGCAACTTACATGTTCGGACATGTTTCGTCACCCGTAGTTTTTTTTTGTAACAAAGAATCTGAATGTTTCACCCCACGTCTGTTTACACAGGCGATACTCCATCCAAATATACATACTTTATAAGAAGTGTGCAATATGAATTCATAATAAATTGTCGTTTAATAACTATTATTGTATACTAGCCTAACATAAGCTGGATATTACCTTTGTAGCATAATAGTTTTTTTTTTTACACGCGTTAAAGTTAATAAAAAAACTATATAAAAATATGCTTTAGTCTCATCAAATACTATATTCAATTTGATAAAATATTAAAAAAAAAAATGGTTGGTTATTAAATATGTAGTTAGTAATAATTTTTTTCGTTCCAGTCGCCGAAAAAACGAAAGGAAACCTCAAGAATTGATGAGGTCGAACCTGAAATTGTGACCGAAGATGGTATTACAAATTCTGAACTTACAACCTTCAATCCTGAATTGGAACCGTTGTTGAAAGATAATCCTAGACGTTTCGTTGTTTTCCCGATTCAATATCCAGACATTTGGCAAATGTACAAAAAAGCTGAAGCCTCCTTCTGGACAGTCGAAGAAGTTGATCTATCGAAGGTGATTAACATAGATTGATTGTCAAACACTTTTTTTAATTTACTTTGACTTGAATTTAAATATTACTGCTATTCACAGGACTTGTCAGATTGGGAAAAGTTGAAAAATTCTGAAAAACATTTTATATCACATGTCTTGGCCTTTTTTGCCGCTTCTGACGGTATAGTTAACGAGAATTTGGTTGAACGATTTTCGCAGGAAGTCCAAGTGACTGAAGCCAGATGTTTTTATGGCTTCCAAATTGCTATGGAAAATGTGCATTCGGAAATGTACTCCCTTCTTATCGAGACCTACATAAGAGATTCAAATGAGAGGTGATTATTGCACAAGAAAGAAAATTCTGTCTTGAAATACGATCAAAAGTCATTTTATACTTTTTATTTTTCAGGGAATATTTATTTAACGCAATCGAGACTCTTCCTTGTGTCAAAAAGAAGGCTGACTGGGCCTTACAGTGGATTGGCAGCAAATCTGCCACTTTCGGTGAAAGAATAATTGCTTTTGCTGCAGTCGAGGGAATATTCTTCTCGGGTAGTTTTGCCTCTATATTTTGGCTTAAAAAGAGAGGACTTATGCCAGGACTGACTTTCAGCAATGAATTGATATCTCGCGATGAGGTTTCTAAACGAACCGTTTAAATATTATCAAAAGCATGAACATCCAAGTAATTAACAAAAATTTTCAGGGTCTTCATTGTGATTTTGCCTGTTTAATGTTCAAACATTTGGTTCAAAAACCTTCCAAAGATCGAGTTTTAAGTATAATCAAAGATGCTGTAGCTATAGAACAAGAATTCCTCACTGACGCCTTGCCTGTTAATCTCCTCGGAATGAACTGTGAATTGATGTCTCAATATATTGAATTTGTTGCAGATAGATTGCTAGTAGACCTCGATTGTCCAAAAGTATTAGACATTGTTTATTTCAATTCAATTAATTTTCTTTACACTTGTAATCTATTTTTTTTTTTTTTTTTCATTATTTCAGCATTATCATTCCACAAATCCATTCAGCTTCATGGAGATGATTTCGTTGGAAGGAAAAACAAACTTTTTCGAAAAGAAAGTTGGTGAATACCAAAAATATGGTGTAATGGCTAGCCGTATGGATAACGTATTTACGTTGGATGCTGACTTTTAGTCTAAAACTTCATGTTTGATTTCCAACAGCATAGAATATGTTAATGACCAAAAGAAATGTAAATTGTAAAATAACTAGTATTATAGGAAGGATACCTTAACTACATAATAATAATAATTAACATAAGAAAAGTTATACAGGGTCTTCCCCGGGACTTTTATAACTTCTAATCGGATTTAAAGTGACTTAGAGTCATGATAAAGAAATGAGAATGATACCATTCCGAATGAAATCGGCTACAATTTATTTTTCATTTTACCCCCCCCCTCAAATTTTACCTCTTCCATCGTCGAATAGCGTACTGGTAGGTAAAAAAAAATTATTTGAACTGTACGAGTTAGTGGACGGAAGTACGACGATGGAAGAGGGGGGAAATGAAAAATAAATTGTAGCCGATTTCATTCGAAATGGTATCACTCACTTCTCTATCATGACTAAGTCACTTTAAATCCGATTAGAAGTTATAAAAGTCCTGGGGAAGACCCTGTATAACCATAAATTCTGTAAGTTATATAACCGATTCTGAGAAATTAACATGTTATGAAACTCATGATTGAATATATGCCTCGTAAAAAGCAGGCAATGTCAGTATTTAATTTTTTTTTAATATATATATATATAAATATAATTTACTTGATTTTTCTAGACTAAAATATAGTGTGGTTGAAAAACCAAAGTGATTTATAAAAATAAATTTTGATACTTTTTGTGCGAATATTATCGAATTTAATAAATACTTTTGTACGATTTATCTGGTTTTTTTTCCCAAAAAAATAAGTAGTAACAAATATGAACCTTCATAACTAACAATACGACATTTATGGTTCATTACAAACATATTTATCAAATAAAAAAAGACTTGACCAAAAATTATTTATTCTTACATTGGGGTCTAAAAAATCTGATAATTGACATTAATTCTACGTAAATTTTGCTTATGAAATTTTTGTTGCAATAGAAAATTTCAACCTGCTGAAATAAACTACATATTCGATATCTTTAGAATTTTTGTAACTACATATGAGACGGTTCCGCGACGGAAGACGCCCGAACATATGGCGCAACCATAAAAGGGGACCGACAAAAGACGCCCTGGACATAACGCGCCCTGAAGAAAACGCGCAATGGATTAAACGCCACCTGGCCTAAACGCTACCGGACATAATACTAACAAATAAAAATTATGTGGTTTTCGAAATAATTAGTAAACATGTAGAATATACAGGGTCTTCCCCGGGACTTTGATAACTCTAATCGGATTTAAAGTGACTTGATAGAGTCATGATAGAGAAGTGAGAGTGATACCATTCCGAATGAAATCGGCTACAATTTATTTTTCATTTTTTACCCCCCCCCTCAAATTTTACCTCTACCCCCCCTCTTCCATCGTCGAATGGGTAAAAAAAAATTATTTGAACTGTACGAGTTAGTGAACGGAAGTACGCTATTCGACGATGGAAGAGGAGGGGGAAAGGTAAAATTTGAGGGGGGGGGGGTAAAAATGAAAAATAAATTGTAGCCGATTTCATTCGGAATGGTATCACTCTCACTTCTCTATCATGGCTCTAAGTCACTTTAAATCCGATTAGAAGTTATCAAAGTCCCGGGGAAGACCCTGTACAATAAAATTAATATGTTAAAATAATTTTTCCAATATAATTGGAATTGTAAACATTAGAGATATTCGATATCTAAAAAGGTGCTTTCAACTGAAATCGAAGCATAGGTATACATTATTTTCCAAATACGAATAACCAGGTGTGGTCAATCTCCATTCCAATATAAATCGAACCGTAAAAATTAGAAGTATGAAAAATACGAATTAAAAACGTTCAATTAAATATTCGATATCTATTCAGATGTTGTCAACTATGATCGAATCACTTTCCGAATACGAAAAATCAGGTGTTACCAACTAAAATCGAAACATATAAATTATTTTCCGAATACGAAAAATTGTGCCGTTTCAACGAATGCTCGTCGGAATGGACATCCATCGAAATGGACTCCGAATCAAGTGTTTTCATTACCGACATTACCGGCCATTCCAATATATATTTTATAGTCCGTGAGTACAGTCCAGCCGTTTGATCATACGAATCGAGCAACAAATAAGCTATGCGGAATTACGCTTTATAATATAGGATTTAACGCTCATATTCCGATCCGTAGTTACACATTTATGTGACGTTCTGGAATAAGCAGCTTTTTAAACGAATTCAAATTCTGATTTTTCATTCTTCTAATTTTTACGGTTCGAATAATACATATATTGGAATGCTGGTAATGTCGGTAATGAAAACACTTGATTCGGAGTCCATTTCGATGGCATGTCCAAAATTTCAGTATGCGGGGGCCACTTACAAATTTCAATTATTGTACATTCAAAACGTAATAAGTATTAAAATATTGGTAAAGTTATTTATTTTCATTTTAAAACTATTTCGATGAGTTCATTTCGGAATAAATACTGTTTGTTATGTATGTTTTTGTGTGAAAAGTGGGGACCACTTTGGCACCATAGTGGCCCTTTGGACAAGCCTGAATTATATACGGTGGCCAGAAGCTAACTCACACGAAGCAAACGCACACGAAGTAAACTCACAGGAAGCAAGCTCACACGAAGCGAGCTCATACGAAGCAAGCTCAAACGAGGCAAGCTCACAGGAAGCAAGCTCACATGCTTTCGAAAATTTTCAAATTTTCAAATTAAAGTGAAAACGTTTAACACGAAACTGAAAGCACCAAAATGCGTTTTTGTGTTAAAAGAATTTCACGTTACACGGGTAATAGGTAGTATACGTCCATAATATTTTGTCAGTACCAAAGTGACATTTCTTGTTAAATGATACGAAAATTTTCGAAAGCATGTGAGCTTGCTTCGTGTGAGCTTGCTTCATGTGAGCTTTCTTCCTGTGAGCTTGCCTCGTTTGAGCTTCCTTCGTGTGAGCTCGCTTCGTGTGAGCTTGCTTCCTGTGAGTTTACTTCGTGTGCGTTTGCTTCGTCTGAGTTAGCTTCTGGGAACCGATATATGAACCAGGCTTGTCCAACATTTCGGTATGTGAGGGCCACTTTGGCCAAAACACGGTCCAACACGGTCAAACACGGCAAAACACAATTTGCATTTTTTTTAAATTTAACGATAAAATACATATATTTTGATTAGAACGTACTTGAAAAAATCGATTCTTCAATAATTCAAAAAAATAATACTAATTTTCCTCGAATTAGAGCAAAATTCGTAAATTGTTATGTATGAAAAGTGGGGGCCAGTCGCGCGAGCACTGGGGGCCAGTTTGGCACCGTAGTGGCCCTTTGGACAAGCTTGATATATACTGTGAATTTGTAATGTAAATACTGTGACCAATATATTGTCCCCTACTAAAAACGTATTTTTTTTGATACACGCAACTATTTGTCGGGCGAAAAGCTATTTGGTTGCGAATTTGACGTTTGATATAATATATACTGTGAATTTGTAGTGTAAATGCTGTGACCAATATATTGTTCCATTAGATCCAACGATCGAGGTTGGCAAAGGTGTCGACGGTTGTTGGCAGGGCGGTCGGTGTTATGCCAAAAAAGGCCGTGCGTTCGTGCGGTGGGGTGGCGGTGTGGCGGCATGACCGTGATGGCGATGACAATGGTGGGCGAGATTTGCGAGAGCACGAGGCTGGCGCGCGAAATGGCGCTCACCGGCAACTACGAGCAGGCCGGAGTCTACTACCAGGGGGTCGTCCACATGCTGCATCGCCTGCTGCTCACCATCTCCGACCACACCAGGCGTTCCAAGTGGCAGTTGGTCAGTGCACACTGCACACTGCATCGTCTCTATTCTCTCCTTCTGTTTTTAGCTAGGTGACCGTTCCCACTGCATTTCCAGGACACTACTGCACTCGTTTGCACCAACTGTACCTTATATTGTCTACCAATAACCGAGTGTAATGTAATGGGCCAGTCTTGTGTGCTATTTTATTATTTATAAACAAATTCAAGAAAGTTAACCATTATTTAAATCGATCGTCTTATGTTTTTAATAATTGCAATATATATATATATATCGCTACGAGGTTGGCTCTCGGATAAGGTATATAGCCTAGACCCCCAATATTTGATGGGGGAGACCTTGTCCTGCAGTGGGCACAAAACCGGTCGACAATGATGATGATGATGATGATATATATATGTATCCATATATCCTTTTTTAATGTGTTTTGAGTTTCGACAAAACGGTCACCTTAATTTAGTAGTGTTGACACTAAATAAACTAAAAACTTCTTTGCGAGATGACCTCTTCAAAATTTGTGCAAGTTCTGTTTCGGATTTCATATAGACCAGGCTTGTCCAAAATTTCGGTATGCGAGGGCCACTTTGGCCAAAACACGGTCAAACACGGCAAAACACAATTTGCATTTTTTTTTTTATTTAACGATAAAATACATATATTTTGATCAGAATGTACTTGAAAAAATCGATCCTTCAATAATTCAAAAAAATTATACTAATTTTCCTCGAATTAGAGCAAAATTCGTAAATTGTTATGTATGAAAAGTGGGGGCCAGTCGCGAGAGCACTGGGGGCCAGTTTGGCCCCATAGTGGCACTTTGGACAAGCCTGATATAGACTATTCTTAGGGTTGCCAACAGGTCTCTTTTAAAGAGAACGTGTTCTCTTTTTTAATATGATTCTTTTTGCAATATATGTACCCAGAATGTCCTCTTTTTCAATTTTGACAATAATTTTTATAATAACCGGCACAATTATAAAGAAAATTGTTAAAAATAAACAATTTTTTGTTAAATGTTCTCTTTCTTTGACCATAACAGTTGACAACCGTAACTATTCTACCTCATCGAATTGTACAAAACTAAGAGTCTAATTATTATTTCACCATTTTTATATTCTTACTATGTACAGTACATTTTCAATATACGCAATAATCCTCTATTTACGACAGTTCACACTTACCACCAAATATAACAATATAAACATTTTTTCAAAAATCACCCATATTACAAACTGCCGGGCCACTTTGCTATCACCCTGCACCGTGTCAATATAGTGACACCTATAAAATATTCTCAATCCGAATACCTGATTGAGTAAGATACGTTCAGGCTTTTGACTGACTGAGACATACGGCATTGAATAAATGCGTAAATTAAATGCGGCCTTTACGCGACCGACCCCCTTGTTCTGTTTTTCTAAACAGAAAGTGGAAGGGAAACGTGTCTAGATTTAATATAATTTAATACAGGGTGACATTAAAGATTACCCCAAACTGCTGTCACTTATATTGTAGCCAATGCGTTTCGGAAAAAAATTTAGACTCATCCAAATTATTGTATTGAAAATGGAAATTTTGATATGAATAAAATTAATTGTATTTTTTTTTATATGGATTCATCTTACAACAGAAGTTTAAGAACGTATCTCCACTGTTAGTTGAAGAATACCTGTATAGCAATTTTATTATAATCTCCAACAACTCCTATTACGGTAATACTGTTGACTCATGGTTGACATATGAAGTTTACTCGAGAGCGTTACGTATTTTGTGTCCACTCAATATACATCAAAACACTTATATCCTAAATTTCAAAAAAAGTGTATTTATAAATATAGTTGCACTGAATGAAATTGATATTTTGATGTGCTTATAGTTTGTTGTTTTAATTTTCATTTTCAGATAAACGTTTCCTATTTGCATTGAAAGTCGAGTGACAATACTCGATTTGAATTTGATTTAACTGTATTCGATCGATTTGCATTTGTTTATGATTCGCGAATGCCATTGTGAACGTTTGCATTATGTCTCCATTCACGATAAGTGAATTTGTTCCAGGTTCAACAACAGATGGTTCGGGAATATGAACAATTCAAAGCGACAGTGTCGGTGCTTCAATTATTCAAACACGACGGTCATTCTAGTATGTATTTCTTTTATCGTATCTTTTATGCGTATCGATTTTCTTGCAACCTTAAATTTTTCAGGAATATCAGGTTATGAAGAAATATTACCCACTAGAGATATTCCTGCTCCGATGTGGCCTCCGGCTCCTCACGAATTGGATCCAGATGTGTGGCCTCCGCCTCCAGACAGAGATCCGGACGTTTGGCCTTCGCCGACGCCAGTGGAGCACAAGTCACTATTTTGAATTTACCATCTTTCGATATCTTCATTTTATATTTATATAGTAAAGTAATATTTTGATTTTGTACAGAAGCGGTCCCCCGATAAAACCGTTGCGCGGCCAAGCTAACACATCTGGAAAGAGAATGATCCAACAAGATTCCCGTAAAAACTCTATAAATCAACGTTCTTCGACTGCTGGCAGGAAACAAACGGATTCAAAAAATACCAGGCAGGGACCCAAAGGGCATAATATTGGCAATAAAAATAATGCTGGTAATACATTAATTTTTTTTTACTGTCGACATACTGTGAACAGTTTTCTTCAAAAATATAATTATCCGCAGTGAAAAATAAAGAACCTGCTCATAAAGAACAAATAAAAGAAAAACGAGAATCTGATAAAGATAATAATAACGGTGAAACAGAAGATAAAGAAGAAACGCAAGAAAAAGAAGAGGATAAGAAATTTGAACCTGGATGTCATGCCGATGGTTATCTTGTAGATATGCTAGGTTTGATATTTAATTACATTTTATACTTTGTATTATTTGAGTTATTTTATATTCACAATCTACCATTTGTTACAGAGAGAGATATTGTTCAAAAGAATCCAAATATTAGATGGGATGATATTGCCGATTTAGTCGAAGCCAAACGTCTTTTGGAAGAAGCCGTGGTCTTGCCTATGTGGATGCCAGATTTTTTCAAAGTACGTAGTGTAAGATTTTATTTTGCAAAAGTTCCATTACAATTTCTTTCAATTATTACCGTTTTTCTTAGGGTATACGTCGTCCATGGAAAGGAGTGTTGATGGTCGGCCCTCCTGGTACAGGAAAAACGATGCTTGCCAAAGCTGTTGCTACTGAGTGTGGTACCACATTTTTTAATGTATCTTCGAGTACTTTGACATCTAAATATCGTGGAGAATCTGAGAAATTAGTGAGATTACTCTTTGAAATGGCAAGATTTTATGCTCCGAGCACAATATTTGTAGATGAAATAGATTCTCTTTGTTCCCGACGTGGTTCTGAAACTGAACACGAAGCATCGCGTAGAATCAAATCAGAACTTCTCGTACAAATGGATGGTATTAGTTCAAATGCAGATGAACCACACAAAGTATGAAACGAATCACAAAAGTTTTATAACATGATTCATATTTTTAATTGTATGTTTTTCGTACAGGTGGTGATGGTTTTAGCTGCTACTAATTTTCCATGGGACATAGACGAAGCTTTAAGAAGACGCTTAGAAAAACGAATTTACATACCCTTGCCGAACCGTGAAGGCCGAGAAGCTTTATTGCGTATTAGTTTACGTGAAGTGAAAATGGAGCCATCCGTCGATCTCAAATCAATAGCAAACATGTTAGACGGTTATTCTGGTGCCGATATCACAAATGTGTGCCGGTTTGTGATTTTCATTGACGTTTTTTTGTAGCAGAAACTTTAGTCAATATTTCAAATACGATTAAATGTGATTTCAGAGATGCATCGATGATGTCTATGCGTAGAAAAATTGCCGGACTGAAACCCGAACAAATAAAACAGCTTGCCCGTGAAGAACTAGATTTGCCTGTCTCTGCTCAGGATTTCAAGGATGCCATCAATAAATGCAACAAGTCAGTTTCTAAAGCCGATTTGGACAAATACGTTAAATGGATGGCTGAATTTGGATCGTCCTGATTGTGATTTTGTACTTAAGACGTTCATATTTAATTAGTATTCTAATGGAAATGTTCACGACATAGGAGAGTCGTGGTTATGAAAAAATCGTGTCGAATTGTATCCAAATGTGAAAATTATCAATTATTTTTATTGAAATGGCTTTAAATGTCATGTATACACATGATTTGAAATAGTGAGGGTAAGCCAAAGTTTAGAATCGTTCAGATGCTGTGATTGTCTTTAGTAGTTTTTAATCGATGATCTTTCCGACACATTTTTACAAAAAAAAAAATGGAGCATTCCATTGTGCAAATCAATCTTATTTTTTTATTATTCATACCGTCTCACTATATTAACTTTCTTGCTATAAGTTTTATTCTAGAATCTATAAAATCTAACACTAATTTTAAAAGAATCTAATATTTTAACGATATTCGGCTATGAGATGTATCCGAACCGATAAATATGACAGTATTCTCGTTTATTAAAACTATTAAGCATAATATAAATACTATGTCATGCACTTTGTACAGTTGTTTGTAAATGGAAACGCATCACAAACATACTAAAATTGTCATCTATGTTTAGTTGCTGGGCAACACTCGATAAATTTATAAAGTAGTCATTGAAAAGAATTTTAACTTTATATATTGACCAAAATTGTTTTCTTTTTTATGACTGTGTGAATAGTTTTAATAAGAAATTTGGTGAAATTTAAAATTTCACATTTTGATTTTGAATATATTTTATTTTAGGATTAAAAAATTAAAAGTTTTACGTGGCACGCTCGACAGAGTCTTAAATTTTAAAATCGATCATTAGGTTTTCACCTGAAATTCTCTCGTCTATGAACATAATTTTTTCACAGTGCAAACCTTCACGATAGCTTTAATTTTTTCGTCAATACAACATACTTTCATAGATTCTCCAATCGAAATAATCTTTACAGGTAGTTTATTATTAATCTTAACATAAATAACGAACTAATCTAATAAGCGTTCGATAAGGCAATTTTACAGATTAGTAACTCAAAGCGACAGGTTAAACTATCACAGCGGAGGATTTGTATAATTTTTGATATCTGCGGGTGAATTATTTTGTAAACCTCGACACGATCGCCGACGAGAGCAGAAATTCTATGCCTTTGCTGAACTTTTTTATTGAGAGACAACGGGAACGAAACTCGTCAATTTAAAGGGTATCATCTAAAGGTGAACGTTGCAAAGAGAAAAACTGAAACATTTCGCATAGTCGACTTCCTTGCCTCAATTCGATCGTGAAATACAAAGAATAACGATAATCCACGACGTCGCTTAATTTTAAAAGACGATAACATATATTTTATTAACAAGGAAAAATTTAACTACTAATATTTCATGTAAAATTGCAGTCGCCGTATCTCGTTCGTTACGACGTTTCGACACGTAAATCGAACGTGCGTCGAAGGACTCAATTTATCGTTGAAAATAGACAAATATTTTTATACGAACGCCTATTTTTCTCCCACATTTTGGCACGGCGATATAATTTGTGTTATTTTGTATATATGCTTTTAATAAATTTATTTTTTCCGACTGAACCTTCGTTTTTTTTAACCCGTCCTTTCCTCGACGAACGAGTCTGCGAAAAAACGTCGAAAACTCGGACGTTTAAAAGAGTCGCCGATTTTCCGCCCGAACTCGAAAGAGCGTCGGCAGGTTTCCCGGCGACGACGGAGCGTGTCTGTTATCCGGGATCTTTCCCAGAGAGCGTCCGCGTTCGGTCCAAATATTTCACGGCGACGAAAAACGATCAAGTCGATCGTCCGAAACCGAAATAATTGCGTATTGTGAGTCAGTTTACAAAGTTTCAAATCGATCGGAGGTGTAGAATTTGAGATCGAGGTCGATTTTTTTCAAGCTATTTTTCAACCTTTTTTAGAACTGCGAACATCCCCAGAATCGCCAAAGAGCAAGTTAATAAAAAGCTTGAAAAACTCGAACGCCCGGGAAACGGGAACGTCGAGAGTTCGCCTGAAAAACTCTCGGAACGTCTCGAAATATATTTTTCGATCAAATTCGGGCGAACGGCTCTCCGGGGGGACGCAGTTAGCCGAGTGCCCGGCCCTTTGTGGTCCGGCCGGAGCGGTCCCGACGGCCCGGGAGACGCGCCCGGCCGATTTCGAAAATTTTCCCGCCCCGGCCGTACACGGAAAAGAGCGAGGACGACGCCGAAAAGCGGAAAATCGAGGAAGGAGCCGGGTTCGGGCCGGCGACGCGTCGCTTTCGGCGCCGCGTTTGGCCATAAGCGCCGCGGTCGGCGGACGTGCGCAACGTCGGCCCGGTTTCGTGAGAGTGCGTGCGCGAGGCCGCCGCTCCGGCTCTCCGGCTCTCCGGCTCTCCGCCGTTCCGCCGTTCCGCCAGGCCGCCACTCCGCCGGGCCGCGGGTCGCGGACACGGGGCCGCGTCTCGATGTAGCGACGAGGGCGGAGCACCTCGCCCGACCGAACGCGCCTCGCGCCCCGACGACAAGGCGGCGCGTCGCGAACCGCCTCTGGACGCGCTCCGAGGCCCGGGGACGCGCCCCGTTACGTAAGGCGTCCGCCGCGCGCCCTGCCGACCGCGAACCCGCGCCCGCCCGCGGCATGAGGCGCGCGCGCCGCCGCCCGCCGCGCTAGACATGGCCGCGGCGCGCGACCCCGCCGACCGCGCTCCCCGCAGCTGCTCAACGGCACCGACAAGCGCGACGAGCCGCCGCCGCCGGCCGCCCTGCACGGCCACCCGCCGCCGCCCGGAGCCCCGCACCGGGGCCTCGGCCCCTCGGCCCGCACGACCCGCACGGTCCGCACGGTCCGGCGTTCGCCGCGGGCCCCAATCCGCACGCGCACCCGGGGCACGCGCCCCGCATCCGCTCCCGCCGCACCCCTTCCCCGGCAAGGTGCCTCGGGCGCCGGCCCCGGCGCCTCCGCCCCCGGGCGCGGCGGGCGGCCACACGAACGCCGGCCAGGGCCCGCCGCCTCCGAGCCGGGCGCCCTCCCCGGCCAACGGCGGGGGCGGAGGCGGAGGCGGCGGCGGCCCGACGGCGCCCCCTGCCGCAGCAGCCTCCCGGGCCGGGCGCCCGCTTCCCGTCCGGCCAGAGCATCTCGCAGCCGTCGGGGCCCACGCCGACGCTCAACTCGCTGCTGGCCGGGGCGCGGCGCCCCGGTACCCGTCCGCCGGCCAGCCGCCCCAGCAGCCCCACCAACAGCCCCACCAACAGCCCCACCAGCAGCCGCACCAACAGCCGCACCAGCACCAGCCGCAGGCTTACGAGCACCAGCAGCCGCCATACCCGTGGCCCCCGAGGGCGCTGCCGCCGTACCCGCCGCAGCCCTACCGGCCGCACCCTCAGGTCAGCTTGTTCACCTCCGTCCCTTGCGTTCTGACGTTTCGCCTCCCCGTTCCCCGCTTCGAGAAGTCGCGTTCGTTTTGACGTTGCCGTATTTTGACGTTCGTGTTTTCACAACACCGTCGGTCCCCCTCGGCCGCGTCGCCGCGCGAAGTTCGTTTTTGTACGAACAGACGTCCGTCCCCCTTTCGCCGGTCGACCCGGAGCGAGACGAATTCTCCTATCGGCCGTGTCAGGATTCGCGCCGAACCCCGCGATCCGGAAACGTCGCCCACGCAAACCACACATGCAAAACCACGTGCTCCGCGACGATACGTGTAAACGTTTCCGCGTCCGAGCCCACGTGTCTGCCGACCCGCCTTCCCTCGCCCCCGGCACCCTCGTTTATCTCGCGGCAGCCACCCCTTTCTACGCGTGTATAAAAAACGTGGGTCCCGTCTGTCGTTTTATTGTTGTGTACGTCAGCCGGCTCCCTCGTCTCCGATTGACGTAGGTTTCTTCGGCGGTCGAACGGTGTAAAGAAGGAAGGACTTTCCTGGCTTGTCGTCTCGTGTGCACCATTGAATCGATAATTCGAGGGAATGTTTTTGTTGTGCAGGAAGGTTCTTTTTTTTAACTATAGTTTATTGCAATAGTAGAAAGTTTTTTATTGCTCGTAATAAAGTGGCATTGTATTCGAATTTGTTGACATATTCGCGCAACAATAGAATAATAAACAGACAATTTTTAATTGCTGTACGAATGCAGTAATCTGTGTACATATATTAACTGTTCAGTTGTTTACAAAGTGTTCAGTTTCGTAATAAATATGAATAGTAAATCAGTATTTAAAATTTAATCGACGTCAACCGTTCACAGTACAATTCATACGAGCGGTACTTTTGTGTCGAGCTAGATTCGGGTATTCGGTCGATCCCGCGAAATTGTCGTTCATCCAACATTTCTCCGCATCCAAAGTCGTCGGTACCCACGAAAGCAAACTCGAGCCCATTCCCGAAGCGAACACCTGACAACCGTACACCTGCCCGTACGTTTAACCGCCGGCTCTCTCTCTCTTGGCCGTGTCTTTTCTAAGCCGTGGGCATAGAAAACAGGATGCGCCCTGGCAATAATGACAGAGAACAGCGGCCGTGCGTTGGCAACCCTGCTGCCGGCGCTGGCAACCCTACCCGCCTTTTTTGCGCGTCGAGCGACGTTTTTGTGTTGGCCAACGTGCGGAAAGTGCGCGTTCGGTTTTGGATTGTTTTCGCCGATGAAGTTTTTTGTACGTCTCGAATCGTTTGGTGAAGGATGATTTGGAATTCAGGATCGGAAAACTTTTTTTGGAAAGCGACAGGTCGTAAAAATTTGAGTCTTGGCGGGCCGGATAACAAATTCGAAAATGTTAACGTGAGTGATTTTTCCTAACGAGCAACAAAAAAGCAGGTTCACAATTTTAAAAAGTGGAAAATAATTGATCTCAAAGTGGTTGTTTGAAAATTCTAATTAAAAATATTTTTATATTCAAGTAATATCACGAAAAATAAACACCGATAAATAGCGCCGCGGGCAATTTTTTTCTTTCGTTTTTTATTTAATTCTTTACTATCGATAACTTCGTAAAATTTTCTAAAATACATAATTTTGGAGAACAATCACTCCAAATTGAGGGTCTGACAGAAACTCCTCAATTGTGCAATTAAATGGATTTTGAAATATAGAATTTTTTTTACTTGAATCAAGATCATGACCCGAAAAATGCTTTTGTAACTATAATTTAGCAATAAATTCAAAAAAAAAAATCTGTTGCATGTTTTAAGGATGAAAATTTCTAAATTAATTCTTAATTTTTCATATAAAAACAATATTCACTCGCGGGCTGGATTGAAAACAGGCGGCGGCCCAGAGTTTGCCGATACCTGGCTTTAGATCAGGGGTGGGCGATTGTTTCAGATGGCGGGCCGGATTGAAAATTTTTGAGCCGTCGTGGGCCAGAGTCCGTATCTAGTAAAAAAATAATAGACTGTTATCAATTTCTTTGCAATCTGCTTGTAGTTCTAAAAGAAGCGAACTATAATTCTGGAAATCTTTCCTAGTGAAATTTTCATAACATTTTTGCATAGTGAGAAAATTATCGACTTTTTTCTCTAATAAGGTTTTTCAAAAAAATTAATAATTTGACCATGAATCCTCTCGTAAAATTGAATGCTTCTAAAATGCGATTATTTCTTTTCTTATTGTTAGTAATTTAAAATTTAACTCATTCAAATTATTCAGAATATTGAACTAAAATCAAAAATCGTTTTGCCAAGAAGTCTGTTTCACAGTTCAGGAAAATCATCCATTTTCTGTTTCATTTCCAAAAATATGATGATATTCTCTTTTAATTCTCATTCTACCTTTTTAGTATGATTTAAAATTATTATTTTGATTAAATATTTTTTTACTATTTAGTAAATATCGCTGTGGGCCGGATAAAATCAGCCCGCGGGCCGCCTCTTGTCCATGCCTAGTTTAAATATTCAGAAAGTGCTGAAACTTTATTGAAGATATTGTGTAGTGAATGTTATCTAAAGTGCAAACGATGACGATTTTAATATCGTGTCGTTAATTATGTACCGGAAAAAACTACCGTTTTTGTTTTTCGCGTGATTTCTCGTGGTGAATAATTACGTTCTTTAAATGTCTCATTCCGTAGTAGATGTATAGATTGCTTGGGGTGATGATTTCAAATTATTATTTGATCATTTTTATGCTCTGGCGAAACTACCGTCTTTTTGTAGACGATATCTCGTATTTTGGGTGGTAGATTTGTATCACTATTGAATTATTCAACTCAAAACATTATATTCTCTGCATCTCCAGTTGTACGAAAATGCCCAAATTTTTTTCATTGATTGTGTTAAATGTTATTTTATGATTTTCATATGGTGAAAAATACTTTTTGCGAATAAATAATTATTGTCAAATTTATGAAAATGTTGATTAATTCTTAGTTTCGTGTTTTTATGATGTGTATTCGTGTTTATTTTGAAACGTGTTCTCAATAATATAAATTGTGTTTTTACGTTGGATAATTGTTATTTTCATATGATTATCTTCTGATAATTCACGTGCTGTTAAACATATTTCTTCTATAAGTAATTTTTATTTCTGCGTACGTCTTGAAAATCGTAGAATATGCCGATTCAATCTTTTTAATATAACCGTTAATACTCGTCAAAACTGAAGATGTAAGATTAAAAAAACATATTCGGTCATCGCGAAACGTTCACGTCTGAATTAACGACGTGAAAAAAAAACTGTTGAGATTCGAGCAGAGTTCAAGATCAGCGTAAGATTCGAATAAATAAACAAAGATATATTTTGGTAACTGTTTTGATGTGGAAATTTGTTTTTCGATTCGGTCCGTGTGTTTGGCTACTTATCAAATTCGCGTAGCCGATCAGTTGCGTCAGCGTTTCGCGACGTGCTGCACGTTATTTTCGCGAACGCAGCATTTTCTTTTTCAAGCTTTTTATTAGCTTGTTTTGTCATGCAATTAATTAAACTCAGTTATTATATTTTGACCAATATTTCCGTTCTGTATTTCTTTTTCCACTTATTTCTGTGGAAAAATCGTTCGAGCGTTTGTCCACGTCACACACATACCAATCTATATTCAATTTGAGATTCACGTCACAAACTGGTGAGAGCATTATTGTTTCAATAATCAGTATCGAATTGCAGAGGGATTGGCATTAATGATATGCATTATGTTCGTAAATTATTACCGTACACGTATTGCGCATCTCTGGAATTGATCCGTTTGCACTATGCGTCATGCGCCATGCGTTAACTCAGCCGATAATTTACGTCGACGCACAATATAATTTGTTTATGTTCTCGTTTCGATCTAAAAATATTCATATTGGTTGTACACATTTATTTATATCTCGATACGTGTTGATTTTGTACGTTCGCGACAGAACGTACGCCAAAAGCGCATATTTAATTTTAGCAATAAAACGTACATCTATTACGTGGGCGTCCAAACAAACGATACGATTCAACAGCAGACGGCATGTTTATTTATCGAAATTATTAGTCTTGCGCGTACCGAACCAGTATAAATATGACATATAAAATATCAGTCGTCGCCCCAGCGATCGTTCGGCCTCGAGTCTAAACATATGCCATTACGTAAGAGCCAGAGTGCGCGAGAGCTGCACCTCGAGTGAAGGTCAGCTCTCGACTACGACGGCTGCAGCGCGACTGTTGGCCATCATCATCATCATCATCGTTTTGACTATGGCCGCGGTCGGCGGTGACGATGTCGCCGCCACTGATGATGATGATGATGATGATCGTAATCGCCGGTGGTAAAAAGTCGTTCTAACGAGGCGGACGATCACGCGCCGGCCGGCTGTTGCTGAAAAACATTCGTCATGTTCGACACGCGGTCAACCAAAGTATCCCGATGCTTTCAAAGACCGACGATAGAGTTCGGGTCCCTAATTGAATGATAGGCCACGAACACACACACAAATAAATGCGGTCGTTATGCAACTCGATGGCACCGACCTAGACCTTGCCCCGGCAGACCGCACGTCTGCATTTATAAACGGAACCGACCCGCCTATAATTAGATCACCCACGTGTCACTGACACACACAAACGGAGAACGGCACAGGCACGCGTGCCCGCCGGAATGGCGATGATGATGTTGCGTGTGCCGCCGTGTCGGGATGAACAGAGTCGCGCTGTGATTTCGGACTCGAACGTGTGTATGTGTGGTTTGTTTGTTTGTCGAATGGTTAATTGCGGTTGTTGTGTCAATCTTGATTTTATTGTTCGATTTGGCGTTTTAGGGTTGTGTTGAATGCGTGAGGTTAATTCTGATTGCAGTTCGTAGTTCGTCTCTGGGAACTGTAGAACTCCGGATGAAAATAGATTTCGACTGTCGTCGGTTGGTTTATTTGTATTTATTTATAAATCTCATCAATGTTTAGTTAAATCCTGAATTTACTTTTCTTCGATAACTCTCAAGTTTCTTTACTAAAAAATTCCATTTGATTTTTTGTCGTCACATGCAACCTCCACTGTAAGTATATTCATGCTGAAAACGCACAAACGTGTACAAAATCGTTTTATACTGAACAGCGGAACAAAAATCGACATTTTTACTACGTATTTTTACTGTCGTACAGTATTTACATTTTCAGAGTTCAGTGTCGCTTCGAATCGATTTATTTGTCGTGACACGCGAACCCTTGGAGCGCGAGGCTGCGCCCACCTGTATCCCTGTTTTGCACCCACACCCCACGCGGAACCCCCCACCGCCCCGACCATCCTGTGTACCGAAACAAGGACACACGAACTCGTCCCCGTCGACATACATATATATTTCGGTCACATCTGTTCAACGAAGCGAAAGACGTTAACTCGCTGACCTATCCTAAGTTTGCGGGGTTCATCCACCCACGGCCCGCTCCCTGCGGTCTCTCTTCTTAACCTATTTAACAGGCGTCTGCCTACCCCCTGACCCAGCCTTCCCTCCCGTTCGGGTCTCCCACGTACACACCCGGTGAGGCACCCTGTCCCGGAGGGGCGAGGGGGTGAGACTACTAATTGTACCGAGATTTGTGCGGTTGAAATGTGTACGCTCTCTTTTGTGCGGCGTTCGTGTCGGTTCGGGTAATGTTTGTTTGGGTGCATTTGTTGATCCTCGTGTTTCGTACGTATTACGCTATCTGCTGATGAATGGATGCAGCGTGCTCGGTTTTCGTATCACTAACGAACGTGGGAAAATTGAAGATCGGCAATTTGTATGTATTAACGTGATTGATTTTCGTATCTTGTTTGCATTATCGTTTCGTCTATTGCGGTAGCTTTCGTGTTGTATGGTTGTTATGAAAATTAATTACCTTTTCTCACATCGTAGCCATTTCATTGATTCTTTTGTTTTATTATGGTTTTGAATATTGATTTTAAATAAAGTTTGCGTACGTATCTTTTCACATCGTCTAATCTGCAATAGTTATAGATGGCACTTGTCGAAAACTGCGACGTTTCCGAGCACTCTTTCACATAGCAAACACGATTAATTCACAGTACAAACCCAAACAAAAATCTTGCGATTTTGTAGAATTTCGAGCGACCTTCACGTCTCGGACATCGACGCGCGTTATATCGAGAACGAGAAAAAAAATTAACATGTTAATCACCTCGAGTGTTCGCCTGATGAATGAGTTCGTAAATAATAATATGTATTCGCTTATACACACACCAACACACGTATATATGTTTATAATAACAGAAGACGGATCACAATGATTCCGTTTCCTCGCAAGGTTACACCTGTTACCGTTAAACGCGTGTCCATACGGACCAATAAAAATAAACAAAACGATTTATACACAAGCATGTATAAATACGAGAGAGACGTGTGTATGCCGAGGGACATGTGAATCTGTGTGCACACAAGAAAGACTGGATATATGTGTGTTTGACCGCGTGTCGTGCGACAAAAAAGGAAACACAATGCGAGGCGCGTTACGTATCCTCGCGGACAAACAATGTCTTTTTGTGGCATCCTCCAGGAATTGCATTAAGACGGTGGAATGTTGTCGCCCTAGATCCGTTTTTCCTTACGAGGACCGCTCGATCCATTGATGAGAGTCTCTGACGGGAGTCGGGATGCGTATTGTTCGGTGGTAGTTTCGGTTTGGTCGTCGCTTTTGTGTTTGAATCGTTTGTTTTTCGCAAATTTGAATTTTGTATCGATTTGTAATATTATATTTGGTAGTCGAATTTTGGTTACATGTACATATTAATTTAATATTTAATTATTTCAATTGTCATTGTATTGATTGGTATTTATAATTTTGTATATATGTAAATATGGTCTGATACATTTCTTTTCATTCGTTTATGTTCATGGCCTTGAATATTGGTGATTTGGGCAACATACTCGTACATAGGGATTCTGATTTCTCGATGATTTTCATTTGTCGAGAAATTTTGATGTATGGAAAAAAACGCATATAATGTATGTAATATTGTTATTACAGTACATATACTAGTATTGCAGACACACCTTTACTGTTTTTTTTTTTGCATTTTTTTTTACCAATATTTAAACATGTAGGTACATAAATATTATTATTATTCATATTCATTGTATATTATTGTATAATATATAAGTAGAAGAATGGTAAATCATTTAATTTTAATAATTACATTATCACATATTATTGTTTCAGCAACTCTTTAAAATGGATAATCCTTGTTCTTTTTAATTTGTTAAAAAAAATTCCTTTCGTTAGGTGTTGGTTTAATCACTTTAATCAATCGTCAATGAAACAGACGATAGCTCGGTGTGAAAATGATTTGGTTTAGAAAGTCAAATAATGAACGAAATTTGGGCTCTCGTATATACATGTGTATACCTGGCTCATGAAAACAACTTTTAATAATAGTTTTACAAAAAAAAAAAAAAACAACGTAATTTAGTCTAGATTCGTTAATCCGAAGGTTTTTATTAATGAAACTAAACTAAGCAATGTTGGGGTTTGCCAATTTCTGAGCTTCGCTCAAATACGATATTGCGCTTTATGGAAGACGAATTAAAACCTATATTTAAATACTTTTCGAAAACGGAGAGCGGTCCTCGCGTGGTTCAGTGGGCGACGACCATTAGGCATATACTAATTCTAGAGAAATTCAAACAAAATTTCCCATCAAATTCTAGCCCCCTTTAAACTTTTTGTAACCCACACACAGGACCAAAGCAGGTATAAGCTTGTTCGCTGATTCTCACTCACAAATAAATCCTAACAAAATATGAAATTGAAGGAAACCCTTTCAAGATCGCAAATAAATAAACATTTTAACATTCAAAATGACCATTGAGCTAGAATAATTAATTTAAAAAAAAAATTTAAATTTTCGAGAAGAAACACTACCCGTACATCATTGCAACTGTATTTTCACGAATTTCTCACTCAATTCTTCAGTATCGAAGCCACACAAAAACAGTACAATTTTTTCATAAAAACTATTCAAAGTTTTCCGTATATAATTTTTTTGATATTGTGAAAACTTGATGATTTATTTACTTATATTATTTTCGTATCGACATAAAAATGAAACACTTGACCTCATAATGTGAAACGAACAAAAGTAATTATTGATATAATAAAATGCGTGCCCACAAAAACGTCATAAATTCACTCTCATGATCCGATTATTTAATAATGCTTTGACATATCTTTGTACGTGGTCAATGTATTTCGCATCGTAATCTTGACGTTTTCATAAGAAGTTCATTTGTTTTTAGTTTATCACAACTGGTGAAGCGATAGTTGTTTTTCGTTGCTTTGAGGTCGCAAATGTTATCGAATATGTGGACGCATACGTTCGCGATTCATTTCATATTCAAACACATTCACGGTTTGCTTATTTTACATTCGATTTTTTAATATATAATACATATTTAAACACCGAAAGAACTAGTTGTTTTCGCAATACACCGGGATTCCTCTTTTTTTTTTTTTTTTAGAAATATTATTTTATAATTTATACCGCATACAAGTATCATTTAGTTAATTAAAAATACAAAAACCCTTTGGTAATGGTAAAGACCAATGACGTGTGTTCTATCGAGGTCTGAGCCATGTAGGACCAACGGTCTCGCCTCGTCTGTCAAACTGGTGATCATTACGATCGCAAAGTGGGCAGTGAGGGCGCAGTCTGCTTAGTCTTTAACTCGTCTGTCCCGCTGGTGGTCATTGCGATCCGCTTAGAAGACAGCGACCACAGAGTCTAGCACAAAGACACGCGTATCGTTGGTCTGAGAACCTCCTTCGCTGGCATGGGCGGACTGGTTCTTATGGTACATGTCCCTCACCGAAATACGACTTGGGCTAGCGCGGTGAGGTATAGCCTAGACTGCCGCATTTGTCTGGTAAGGCCTTGTCCTGCAGTGGATAACTAATAGGCTGCTAATGATGATGATGACAAGTATTATATGTATGCGATCATCGTTTCCGTATTACGTTAAATTTTATAAAATTCCACTTTATATATATTTCCATTAATTTTAACTTGTCATCGACTCAAAACACATTATTAAATAATGAATTATAATACCATCATCAGATTTAAAAGAAATTACCCAATAAGAACCATTCCAATATTTGTTTTAGGTATAAAAGCACAATTTTTCAATACCGAACGTAGCCGGAGAACGCACCTGGTCCCAGTTTCGGCGATGGTGCACTCGGCTCGTGGGTTCAACAAACTCGCCTCTTTGTCTCGCATTGCCTTCACCGCTTCGGCTCTGGCTCTATTTGCTTCTTACTGCTTGCTGCTTTTGCCGGCGATTCTTTGCTCGGTTTTCGTTTTTGTTTCGAATTTGAATTTCGCCTCGTTTTCGTCGGAGATGTCCATTCATGCGTCGCTTCCTTGAATGGACACGTCGATGGGCAAAAAGACGCCACTTTATTAGTATGCAGTCGGCGTTTTGTCTGTGATGTGTGTCGTGCGTGTATCCGTCCTCGTCGTGGATAAAATATACCGTTTTCGAAACGAGATTGGTGATTGAAGGGGGTCGGTCGAGTGTTTTATCAATTCGGCGGTCGAGTGTGGGTGTGTTGTTTATTTTGTTAATGAGCGGATAGTTTTTGGTTCGATTAAAATATTAGTGTTGGGAATCGTATTGATTTATGGAGAAATGTGCGTTTTGAAGTTCAATAATAAGGAAAAATCGTGAGTTATTCGGAATTTGTTCGATATGACGCCAATTTATAAGAATATGTTGAAATTGAATTCTTTGCGATTTTCGGTGTCAATAGCTATTTGGTAATGGTTCATTGTTCCCTTGGAAAATTTGATGCAATAACTTGTTTTCGTAAATTAGAATATAAAATATGAATTGTAATTTAATTTCGATCGAATCAATTTATAATTATACTATTGTGGGAAACTTCTCCAGCTAACATAAATTTGCATTAGAAACGTTTTGCACCACGATTTGAAATCCTCGTTTATTTTTTGTTATTTCTGAACAAAAAGATATCACCTTCGTACTCAAAATACTTTCATACTTAGAAATGGATATCGAGACTTCCAAGCATATATAAATTCCACTAATATATGTATGTAAGTCACCCCAGAGACTAGATACACGTGCACGGGAACCGTGCAAGCGCGCACCTCTTCGGTATGTGGGCCTTGCGCCAAATTACACAGCTCGTTCAACGACACCCGGTTCAAGTTCAAGTGCAGCTCTGTTGCATTATTACGTTATTATCGGTCGGGTACGCCTCTCGTTGCGAAATCGACACGATTGCACAATGACATAATCGACTAGCGGCAATTCTCCGAGAGTTCTCCTTCTGTCGGATGTGGCGAAAGCGTCATGTCCACGCTGACCTTTATTTGCCGGTTGCAGATAAATCGTTGATAGCGAAGCGCTCGTACGTGAGTTTCAGCATTGTATTGTTAGGCGTTTCAATTTTTTTTTTCATTTTCGTCGATAAATAAAGACAACTTTTTAAGGTGCACGTTCGTAGATTTGTGCATGTCGTGCAAATTTAAATTGAGAGAGATGTATGTATGTGTAGTTTGGTTTTCAAAGGTTGGCAATTTTTTTCTTGTGCACTGCGATTCGGTGGGTCTAGGAATGCAACCGGTTCTCGTGTTTGTCCAGACTGTGTAGAGAGGCCATGCTATTTGCGGGCCTATTGCCGATTTTAAATTGACCGTTGCAATATTTCGACGTTCGGAATTTTATTTTGTAGTTTGAATATAGCGTTAACGTTTCTATCCAGCATTAAGTTTTCGCTCAAACAAAACTCGTATACAATTACGAGCAATTTTATCGCATTTTACTCATTATTACTAAAAAGTATATTGTATAATTTTGTAAATTATCCTTTGTTTTGAAATGTACATACAATTTAATTATGGTTATTTTTTCAATTTGGTGGAAATCAAATTGCATTACAAATGCTTATATTACATTACCATATTATCAACGTCGTCTTGAGGATTCAAACCTCAACAAACGCGGCAATACTCCCTGATCACCGAAGCCAAGCGATACATATCGTGGTTAGTAGATACGAATAGATGTAATCGCTTTTTTTTATCTTTCGAACCTTCCAATATTACCCGAAAATTCTTCAGTATCACATACAAAATTGGTTTATACATTCACCCGTTTCGTCTCACGACACAAACACCTCAACTCACCTATACCCGAAAAAAAAAACCGTCAACGCACCATTAAACATTTTGCACAACGAAGACCCATTACCATTTTTTTTCCATTACGCGTACAACACAAACTCCATTGAGATGCCCCCGAGCGGAATGCGACTCGACCATTATATATACAGCGCGGAACACAACGGTCCGAACTAATCCCGTCGGGCAATTATCGCCCCTCGGCCTACACCCCTTCATCCCCCTGTCCCCCGCGGGGCCGCACCTGTACCGTCTTTCGGGGAAACCCCTTCGGGGGCCACCAGACACGGATCCAGACGAAAACATTCATACATTCGTGTGGGTGTGTGTACGAGGCACGCACACAATCGCCGCGTTGAAAAGTGCGGCAAACAGCCCCAATCAGGTATGCAAGGATATTGCCGGGATTCCCCCGTCCCGAGTAGGTCGCGATTTCCGCAGTGTGTCGGGTTTTTTTTTATTTTGGGACGGGAACGTTGCATAATTTATCGTTTGTGTAAGGTTGGTTCGACGCCTACGTCAATATGATCGGATGCAATGCAGATGCATTTCCCTTTTCGCGTACCGCATTGACCTACTTATGCGCTCACGTCTATTTTGATCGTTCGCGTTCGGAGAGTTCACATGGCATTGTTTACATTTATTTCCATACGAATGGATTCTATTTAGCCGACGATTCAGCTCGTGTTGCTTCCGATATGAGTGAACGACCTCCATTTGCCACTGATGAATGGATGGAATACTTCGTATCACGTGTCGATAATGAATTCGCATTGCCGCCTCTTGTTTACGCAACAAATTATGCAAAATGTCACATGGTGTTCATTGTAAAATAAGATATATTTCTCGGATAACCAGTTTGGATTGTGAGCGAACTTGGTGCTTAATATTCGAATGCCAGATGTAATCCAACAAGATTTTCACACAATATATTTCTAGAGATTTACGTAAAAGCATTTCTATTAAAATTATTTACCAATACGAAAATTAGATACGTCGATAGTTTATTTCGGTCTCATTCAACAGAACTCCCACGCGAAATGTATCGAATATTGTATTTTTATGGTGTACATGATGAAATATCGAAATTAATAACGATTATTGTTTCGAAGTTCAGTATTTTAATTACACTATCTTGTTGATTTTCAATTTACAAATAGTGTTCAATTTTGGACAAATGATCCGAACCTAACCAAAAAACGTTCGTTTTTATTCCATGTAATTTATTTATCAAAAAAATCATGCGGTTTCTCCACTCATTGTTCGCATGGGCATATGCATGCTTTCGAGATAAAGTGAAATTGCGGTTCGCTTTCTTCGCTCGAGATAAACGATTAAAATTTCACCAAACACGTAAGCACATTCGGCACAAAACATACACACACGCATGAGCGGACTAGCGCGATTCAGATTCGGATCGTTTTATCAGTTTATTCACTGTATCGGTTGTTTGTTTATATTGTACGTGTCGTCGACCTCTCGTCGGTATCCAATGTCAAAGGAATTATTAATAAACTTCAACATTGAAAAAATGTATGCGCATCTGGCCGACTACGTAACATACGGCCGATACGTAATTGCTACTCGTTGCGTGAATCAATTGCATACAAATATGCGAATGTTAATAGCTCTGACCGATATGTTTGTGTGTGAACTTGTGTATAAACGAATAAATATAGAGCGCTCGCGAAAAAATCGAGGCATGCGATTTTAGCGGGGTTTTCGCCATTCATCAAATGTTGCCGTTGACGTTTGCGTGATGTGTCTTTTCTGGAAAACGCGCGTGGTCGAGTTGTTCTAATCAATATTATTGTCGTTTTTTGTGATCTTCGAAAGAAATTTTACAAATATTATATACATTTACAAAATACCATTCGCATCCATTTCTATACTACTATTATGTAATCATAAATACACATATACGTTTAGCAATTTCATTCATATTTCCTTATTTCATCAATATCGATCCCTATTTTTATTGTTTTATATCAACAAATACCGAACCCCCGCATTCTATAATATATTTCATTACGCGACTCCAAAACAATAAACACACGATCGATTTGTTTTCGACACCGTTCTCCGGCTTGTTTTTCCCAAAACGTCTCGTCGGCCATTTGACAGGTCGCGAACGAGAAACACCGTCCGGCCGAGAACTTGACGTCATAATTTCCTCGAGGGTGGCGGCGGGCGGGCGGGTGGGTGGGTGGGTGGTTGGGGGAGTGGCGGCTTCGGACCTAGCAGGGCGGGGCGGGGAGGGGAGGGACGCGCGAGGGTTGCTCGACGCTGCTATCGATCCCCGGGAAATTCGGCGATCTCCACCCACTGCGCCCCCAACCCCCCCACCCACAGCATGCTCGGTACAGAGTGATCGAAATGTAGCCGACTTTGTATTGTTGCGAAATTTTATCTATATTTTTTAGGAATTATATACTAGAACAAAAGCTAGAGCAGTAAACCTCTCTAGAGTTCCATACTGTGAGAGTTATGTTTCTCTTACCGCGATAATGGAAGTACTTCGAATGGTATTGAAACGGTGTCATTCTTCACTACATATATCTATTATATATATTTATGACTTTATTTGGAAACTTGGGACCATGGATCAAATGTTGATCATTACATTATCATCATTATATGCAGCCTAAGCATTTACTGTATGACTAGAGCTTTTCGATTAATTTCCATTGATTGATGACCGTTTCTTTCCAAATATGTTATATGCATCTATGTACTGACCACGACACGTTCCCTATAACCTCGATTATCTATAAAAACTGGCGTATTCGGCATCGACTCTTCGATTGTAACGTTTCAATGTTGCACGAAAATAAAAATATATATAAAATCTCTCGACCACCCTGTACAGATGGAGCAGCAGGCAAGCAAGCAGCTAGCGTCGGCAAATGTTCCACCCGCTACCCTTCCTCCGCATGGTCGACCCGTCCGTAGCTTTTGTTCTTCGGCTGCGATTGATGGCCCTTTAAACGACGGATTATGAACGGATCGTTTGCAAGGACAAAGGGAATGCAACAGTCGACCGAAACGTGAACCTTCAGCCTCATTTTCGGCATTAGTTACGAGTCGAGGTGATAATTGCGGTACAGGCCTTTCGAGATTACCCGCGATTATATTTATGGAATTAATAATCACTGATATTTGATCGGTTGGATTAATATAGACTCGGGAAAAAAATTTGCATATGATAGATAAAATGTTTCAATGTCATGTATGTAATTGTATTACTATCGTCTTTCGTAATTTTCTTTCTGCATAAACGCGATCAAATTATTCCAGTGAGAAAGAGATCAAAATGTCAGAAAGTTACAATGGTTTTGCGTATTTCTATTTTTCCTTAATATATAATACAACATCGAAAGTGAACCGTTCGTGCGAACAAACTTCTCTTTGCTCTCCACAACCCTCCCTCTCTTATTTCTCTCTCCTTACAATTTTATATAATGTGCGTGTTTATTTTGTACTCTGCATGCTCGTTTTGTAATTTCTTTTATCGTTAAATTGCTTGTAAATTTAATCACACTGTATCTGATACAGAATATGTGTACGCAAATGTTAATACTTTATTTGATAATTGTACCTTGTAAATCATGATTCATTCATATAAATTATCAGTTTTTAGTGTGTATTTATAAATTTCAATGTCATTTGCACGATTCGATTGTATTATTTAGTTATTTTGGTAAAATTTCTTATCGCCGTATCTATGTATTTTTTTATTGGGAATTGATAACAATAGTTATTTTTATAATTATTTAAATTGATGTATAATATCATCATTGGTTGTTGATACAATAAATATTCGTATATATAATAGAAAAAGCATGCTTTACTGCAAGTACTTTTGACTTTGTATTTTGACTATATTTAGAAATATATTCAAAATCATTCTCAAAATTATATATGTATTTTAAAATAATCATCGTTTTTAAACACATCTCGTAATCATATAATCGACCTTAAATATTTGTCGTATTCTTTCTCTTCGTATCATCATTTCTCACTATTTGTACCCTATTTCTTGGATTACATATTTACAAAAAAATAACATGAAAACTGTTGTTTTTTGTATTATGAAAGCGGATGCGAAATACGTTTTGCTAAAACTAATATAATTGTATGATTTTTGTAAAGTTTATCTATCGATGCACCCTTCTCTTCCATCACCCTTTTCACCCCTTTTGTTGTACAGACACATGTTACTTTTACGTGTACCGAGCTCGTAGTATTTATTATACACACGTGTTCTATATTTAGTATATTCGTTGTTCTGTTTTACATTTTCATTCATAAATATTGAACAGGAGAGGGAATGGAATGTCTTGTAGCGATCATTATTGTTTTTACGTTCTGTCTGTGCTCTAATGACATAAATTTTATGAGCCCGTTCGTCATCGTGGTTTCATTTCGCATTAACTTCACCGAACGGCCTTTTCGGTTTCCCCATTTTCCCTTTAGTTTCGTTACAACATATTTTATTTATTCTTCGCAACTGGCTCGAGACTTGTTGAACTTTCCGATCCCGTCGATTTGTATACGGCTTCCGTATATTTTCAATAGCATAGTAAAATATTTACGGTTCAACCTCTCCGTTACAAATTTTGACCTCGACTGTCGTACAAGTTCAACTGAATATAAAATTTGCTCGATACCTTTTGAAATACAAACCGATCACGTAGCCATTTTAATTGAATTTTCTTGTCGTTAATTTTACAAACGCATTGTTTCGTTGACAAACATAACTGTCACACAACAGAAAAAGGCGGGAAGCGCATTTTGAAAGCGCACTGATTTATTTGCGCAGGTGACGGCCTCGTTACGTCACCACCGACACGATCATCGGGCCCGTCATTTACATAATTTTATGTCGCCGGCGCTGAACTTGCACCGGTGAATTTTCAATGTCATCAAAAATAGAAACATCAACACACACACACAAAATACGCAACAAACTCGAACACGCCGACGGTTAGGAGAGCGCGTGGCTTCGTGTCAACAATGAGTTCATTTACACCGGACGATAATTATTCGCATGCGTCATCACTCTCGGAGCATGCGTCCGTGAGTGTATGTATGTATGTATGTACGTACGTACGTATGTATGTATGTACGGCTCGTAATAAATAATACTCGTATGATGTAAGGTCGCGAGTGCAAGGTGTGTTTGGTTTGTGTGTGACCCGAATTCTCATCTATGTTGTGTTGTTGGAGCTGCAGAGTGGGTGTGTGTCGGTTCGGGTCCTTACAATTAGAGAAATCTATCGAGTTTTGGAATGGACCCGAATCGTGATCGTAGTGGATGATTTCCGATTTGATAGTTGTTAAATATCTTTGTCTATCAGAAAATTGTTCGATGCTCCACACACAAAATATCGCTTTTCATTATGTTAATTTTTTGTTGAATCTAAAATATTTGAATTTATTTAAAACCGATATATGTAAATATAATAATATTTTCTTGTATGCGTATTATATCAATTTGACTAAAACTTTACAAGGGGCTTTATGAATAATACGAGTTGTCGTGTCGCTCAGCTGATCGGGCACACGTCACGCCAAAACCCTCTCGAACACCACCCAATATAATGGGGTGAGTTCCCTCCTCCGGAACCCGCCTTCCTTCATTTTCCATGGCCCTCTTGCTGCGAACATATTCTGATAGTCAAATGCGACCGCGACCAATAATAACGATCAGCTGATCGGCTCTCAGGGTCGGGTCGCTCCTGCTTCTCTTTTTTTTTTTGCGTTTATTTATTTGGTTTTTATAGCCTTTGGTCTTTGTGTGTACGCATAAGTAGGCTTCGTAGGATCTGTGGCTTTCCATAAGATATTAATATGTTTTTTTTGTTTGTTAGTTCATCGTTTAACGACTGATAAATGTCATCTTTTCTTTTATAATTGTAAACAATTTTCCGATATTATTTGAATGTCTATGTGATTTATTTCAATTTATGAAGCTTTCAGTGATAACTTCATTATATTGTACTCAATATAATGAATTGTTTATTTTTCCCCTTTTCACTGTCAAGCAATAGAAACCTTCAAATGAAAAAAAAACTAGAACTCATTTCATCTTTATAAACATACCTTCCATATATGTATATTCTCAAATTCTATTTGTAGATTCGACATAGAAAGTCTTGACAGTGCCATTGTTTATATACATATTTATATATCACATAAAGTTTTGCATGTCATCTTATCGCGACGGCGCGAACGGGAAAAAGAAAACATCTCTTCTTCACATACGAGTGAATGTAACTCTACTGTAATTTAATTCTTCTCGGATACTGCCGTTCTATAGCAAGAAATTGTTAGTTTCGTATTTATGGGATACTTCGCCCGTCGGCTTCGAGTTCGCCATTCCACCCCCTTTACTTCCCAAACAACTCGACCGTTGTTTCCCTGTAACGGGAGTCGTTTTTACGGTTTCATTTTTATTACTCGAGGTATAACTTCGTGTTTTCGTGTGTACTTGCTCGCTTGCCCGCTTCTTTTTCGTTCTTTATTATTTTTCTTAGCATGCCTTTTGATTCTTACATAAACTGCTCGCCGAGACGCGAGACAATCACGTCTCAAACTTTCTTTTGGTGTGTGCGTTGAAAGAAATATGTATGGCTTTTATAAATTAATTGTTTTGATTAAAAAATTTCACGTCAAATGTGTACGACATTGCACTGAGGAAACAATAACAGAAAGGTTTTTAGCCACCTGAAAAAAATCCTTTAGTGTCATATTTTCAGTAAGAAATTCATTTAATTTCACAAATTCATTTAATTCAGTGCTCCATAACCTTTTTCTTCCACAGCACACCATGAAAATATTCCGCGATACAATAGTTGCGGAGTATTGAACGATAAAAACGTGTATTTTTAATTTTAACTGCCACAATTGAAATTTATTTCCGAAATCCATCTCGAACGACATATTATTATTCGACCCTCGAGGTTGACGGATTTATCGACGGAGCGTCTAACGATAGGGGTGAGAATTATCTATATACACAATATGATTTGGCGACAACGCGTGTATGAGCGTCTTCGAAATTACATCAATAACACAAACCACTTCGTTTTACTTACATAAAAACGGATATATTTATATAAGATTTATTTTTAACAACATATTTTAATTATATAATAACGATCTTTTCTGCCAAATTCTATATATAAATTATTTAATTTTCCGAAGTAGGGTTGTGTGGGGGGGGGAGTTACGCCGTGCCCCACCGTAGCACAATAATATCGTCATTAGCGCGAGGGGTGGTGCAGAGAGAGCTCGCGGGGCGAGAGGGTGGCCAGAGGGCGGTGCGGATCGATGCGGCGGCGGCCAATGGCGGGCGAGGAGGGCGGGGCTGCAGCCGCCCCCGCCCTGATTGATGACGCCGCCCCTGAGCACCCTCAACCCCTTCGTGGGTGGGCCCGAACCGCCACACCCCCCCCCCAGCAGACGCTCATTATATTTTTTTCTCAACGGTTTAATTCGCGAATGACCCTTTATGAGCGGTCCGAGAATATGACGGCGGGGTGTTCGGTGTTTTATTATTATTTTTGCGTATTTGTGCTTTGATCGTTTATGGAAAAGTCACGTGTTTTTTTTTTATACAGTTATATTATACGTTTCGTTGTTAATAAAGCGTGTGCGTCCGAATCGTTCAATTCGGCGATATTAAAAAGAACGGTGAACGGAGCGGGGGTGGAAAAATGCGTCACCCGCCTTCTCACCCACTCGAAAGTCTCGCCTTGATAAATGTCCCGAAAAAGGTTTCATGGGCAATGCCGACGTCTTTCTTCACCCGTCCGACTCACCCCTTCGCTCTCCTTGAAAGATAAGCTCTTTATATCCACCTAGTGTATCCTTTCGTGAGAGCTCCATTTATTTGATCCTCTCGATGCCCAATTACGAAACCGATGCATTCGTTTCCCTCATTGTATTTTTTATACAGTTGCTCTTAATTGTTCGTCAATCTCACCTCTCTCGAACCGGCTCTTTTATCTGACAACGAGCTCGATTCGTTAACGTGGGGTCACCGCAAAAAATAACATATGTGTGAGGCAATCGGTCAAGGACGCACTTGCATTTCTATTTAAAAAATAACTTGATAACAAATTAAGAATCGTCTTTAGTATCGAGAAAAATTTCGAGTCTTTCACGCTATTTTCCGTATCGTATAGCTTCGTTTCTCTCATCTTCCACACAACACAATCCACATCCTCCACGAGGCGAAGCGTTTTTGTTTGTTGTTTCCGAACAGAGAGAGCCGAGATTTATGTTGCCGCCCATCCCCCTTCGCGAGAGCTTCCCCCGCTTCTTGACCCACCCCTAACAATTTAACAATATTACACCTCCGAGTGAAAAACGCTCATTTGTTTTTCCCGACGCACGCACTCCACACTCCGCGGCCCTTCCAGAAATCGATTCCGATGATTAATTCGCATTCTGGCCGTTCGTTTTTCGAATTCAAATTTCGTTTTCGGCGACCGGTTTCGCGTTTTTTGGCATCCGACGGCCGGCACCTGCCGCCGAACGTGTTTGCGCAGTAATGAGCGCCGGGCCCCCATCTGCCCACACAATGCCTCTTCCTATCGGTAACGCGAAACGCGTACACGTTATAATTCTAGCAATTACGCATCTCCCGCGTCATGTTCGCCGAATTGTATGGAAATTGCTGCCGCATTGTGCGCGCGCTTCGGATGAAAAAATTATTTCGTTCGATTGTGGATGGATCTTGAATCGTCGGAATCGATTTATGTTACATATATGTACGTATATTCAGGTTTCGCTAACGGTCGGGTGACGTTTTCTCGTGTTAATAGTTGCGTTTTGACGAATGTCATAATTCATTGACGTGATTGATTGTGGTTGAATCGAGTTCGCTTCGCCTATTAATTGTTGCGTGACTTCAAATATTCAAAACCCTCTCTCTTTCCCGACCTACACAATAATTAAGCGATGTTTGAGTTTGTTTTCATTGTGTTGAATTTCGCGTAGATTAGTCTAGTGTTTAGTGTACATCTGAAATTTATTCGAATTTGTATAAGCAATTGTTTGACAGCGAAAACGATATGAATATCTGAATTTGATTTCAAATTCACAATATGTATGTATTGAGCTGTGATGAGCTGTTAATGAAGCTGAATAGTTTCATGAAAATAAATACATAGAATGAATCAATTCGTCAATTCAGAACCTGTCAAAGGACTATTTTTCAAAGTTTCACATTACGTTATTATATTTCATTCATCATTTGCGAATCAAATTTGTATTTATCATGAAACATTTGCATCGACTGTAATATTCTTTTAAGTGGCAAGTTTACCGTAGCCGCTGTCCGCATTCAACGAACAACTATTATTTTCTAAATTTCAACTGGCATACGGTAGTATTGTTTTGTATTTGTCGTGTAGTTTTTGAAATAGATTATTTTATTGAGAAAATTTCAGTAGTATTAGTTTGATCTAAAATTTGGCATATATCTGATATATCAATATATAATATCTGATTGGACATTGTAGTCGATGTTTTGTCGTATGGTATGGTTTGTTTGTTTGTTTGTTTGATTAGAAACGTTCAATATTTAGGAACAAAATGAATAAACAAAAAAAAATAGTGTGTGACGGAGAGTTGTGGTGTTGTTGCAGAGCGGAGGCGTCCGAAGCGGCGGCGGCGGGCAGTCGTACGGGGGCGGATTCCCGGGCGGGGGCGCTCCGCCCGCGCCCTACCCCCCCGCCGGGCACCCGCCCTACGCGCAGCAGCGGTACCCCACACACGCGCCGCCCCAACAACAGGGACTGCGCCCCCCATACTCACCCCACCAGGTACCACCACCGGTGGCTCTTTCTCTCGTTACTGTTGTGAAAATTGTTTTCAGATCATCTTTTCTAAATATTCGGTCTATCGTTCGCGTTTTTATTTATCGATTGATTGAAGTCATACGATGAACATGTTTGTGTATTGTTGGGAAAATCCCGCTCTTTCTTCGCGTTCTCCGATGTAGTGATAATAAATAAAAACGTTGGAAAAACACCCCGTATTCCCGATCGTTTTTTGTTCTCACCAGACGATCCCATCCCACGAGGAATCGTGTCGACACCCTTTTCGGACGTCCTCGGATTCCCCTCCCCCGCCCATCGTTCACACAATACTTCGCCACCTTTCTGGGTTGAAAACATATTTTACTGGGTAAGTGGGCTGTGTGCGAAACGAGCGCAAAACGATTTTCCTTTCGTTCGCGAGATGAGTCCAACGACCTCATCGACATTTCGCTACCGTTCCGAATCGCGATAAATCCGCTTACATCATTGTCTATACGTCTCGTGCTGCAGCCGTAATCGCATCCGAGATCTGCGTAATCTCGCACGTCGCTTTCGGTCGTATCTTATCTCGTTCGACGTGTGCTCGCTCCCATACACAATCATAAACTCCATTCATGCGATGATCCTCACGCTCGGCTAGGTACAAAGGCAGCCTCCCGAGCCGCGGGTACGGAGGTACAGCACACGAAGAACCTTCGAAGAATGAAAAGGTCTCGTCCTTGAGGGGGAGTCGGGAGCATAGTATATAACCCACCCACATTGTGGGGGCTGTGGCCCACCCAGTCAGCTGAGCGAAAACGAAAGTAAACACACAACTCGGTCAAAGGGTTGGAGTACTGCATGTTCGGCCTTCTCGCATACTCAATTCAAACTCGGCTACATAACACTGTCCGTACATTTAATAGTAGTGCAGACGTTTGTTTGGGTGTGCGGGTTTTCTTCGAAATGTAAACTTTCTTATTCTCGGATCGGCTTCGTTCTAACGATGTTCACTATTTATGATCGTGATTTTTCATTATGTGTTTTCTCACGTCGATAAATCGAAATAATTCGTTTAAGCTGAATTCATGCCAAATCGAACCCATAGGTGTAATAAATAAACAACATCCATACTGGGGCGTGTTGACTATTAAATCAAATACGCCACACCTTCGAATGACGTTGGTCAGCTCTCAACATTGACCGATACGGGAACGCGGTTCAATTATCAGATAAAATTGTACGTTTATGATGGAGCCGAAACAAGAAAATAATCAACGATAACGATCGTCATTGTGTGGCACGCGAGAAGTTTTAATATCTCACTTGTTTCAGTCACAATTATGACGGAGGCTTCGTTACGCATTCGCAATTTGCATAATTTCAGTCTAACAGATTTGATATTTCTGAATTTGACGCTAATTTGCAATTATACGAAACATATTCAAGTTCTGTTTGTGCTGTGAAAGTAAACTGTGCAATCATTGTATGTGAACACGTTCGATATGATTCGCAATGGTTTCTGGAGCATTGTCGAATTATAACTTACATCTGCGTTTTCATATTGTATAAATTTTGAATATCAAAATATATTTATATATTTTTTTTTTTACAGTACGAACAAGGACCAAGTCCTCAAGCGAGTCCTGGTGGAACTCCTCACAGTCCAGGACATGCTCCGAGTGCTTCACCTCAACCCCCACATTCACCTCATGCGCATCAGGTATATACCTTTTCTACTACTCAACTACACTAATTAAATTTTCAGTATACTTCGTCCATATTTCTAATTGAAATAACAAATAATATTAATAAAATCTGATTTCATATATGTATATTATACTTACCGCTCAAATTATTTCGATTTTGATAATGCTTATATTTACGAATGAAAAATGAACGACGATCGTCTACTCAAATCTCGCAACGGATATTTTAAATCTTAACACTCAAACCCGCATCACCAGAACATTCGAGATGTCACGATATCATTATTACCGAGCAAGAAAAATCATTTCTGTTTCCGCCCGTATTGCCGAAGAGGCAAAGAGCATTTTTTCTGACTTGGAATCACGCACGTCCCGGCCGACGTGTATAGTGAAGCCCAGAAATGTTATTTTATCACAAGAGGTCCGGCTTTGGCTAGGCTAGACAAGAAGTGGCGTTTCGTTTCTCGTGCTGTGTGTTGTGTTACCTGTACCAGTTTGGTAACTACTCCTCTAGAGACGCTTAGCTGTCCGCCCGCTGCCATTCTTCTCTACGTACGTCGTTTTCGTTATTATTTTTCGAGTGTGCATGGATCAAAAACTCGCTTACGTGCGACTGCATCGTAAGTTTTCAATCTATAATGTTTTCCGAGAACGATCGTATGAGGAAAATGTCCAAATAATATACGGTCGTTCTATTTGGTAATTTATTTTTTGTCGAGGAAATTTTCTGAATACAAAATCTAGCAGTGCCTGATACATATATTTATATTATGAACGTGGATTATTTTGATATTTTTACGTAATGAAATTTTTCGCATAACACAATCAATCTATCTATCTACTATATATATAAAACTCAAACGGTGTATGTATTTATGTATGTATGTATCCAATAAATTCCTAAACCGATAGTCAAATCTTCACTAAATTTAGCAAGAATATGCTTTAAAATCTGAAAAAACTAAGTAAGCATTCAGTTTTTTTTAAATATCGATTCGCATTTCAGTTTTTTCGCCATACAAATTATAATATAATGTTCCGGCGTCAAGATTGATTATCGCGATTGACATTAATAACAATCGGTACACAATTTATTTTCACAGAGTCCCGAGTCGCCGGGTACTACCCGCTAGTTTATGAAATATTTTCAGTTTTACGATATTACAAATGGAACACAGGAATTTGTATTTTCCAAATACATATGTATAATATAAAGTTGTTTTATTCTATTCAATCTTTTGTAAAAGGATGCATATTTGTAGAGGCATTGACGCTCGATTTGACCCGTTTTCTATATATAAAAATATTTAAATTTTTCTTTACGTTCACTCCCGAAAACTCTACCACTCGATCGAGTCCATATTTTTCTAAACAGACAAAAACGCTTAAATATTTTTTCCTTATTTCAACAAATCCATTCTACTTTCTACATGCTTCTAAATTTGATTTCACAATATCCCAAACTTCAAACAATTCACCACCGGTCTACCACCCCTGCCCGCACACCGAGCTCGTCGCGTTCCCACCGCCGGCGAGCGAGCGGGCCTCCGTTTCGAAACGGCTCTCGGTCCCCCCCAGGGGTCGAGAACCTCGTAAACCCGGCCGAGTGTGAACGGAAAAAAACCGGCGAATCAAAAACGAGCCGGCGACGCGCATGCGCCGCTGCCATTGCTGCCACCACCGCGGCGCCGCGCCCCTCCCCCCGCCCGCGCCCACACTGCTTGCACACTTTTTGTTGCACTTGTCTGGTCAGATTGGCATCAGTGGTGTTTGCGTTTTTTTTTTTTTTTTATTTGGTTTTGTATTTTTTTGTTATTTTTGGTCGTGTAGATGTGATGTTGGATGTGGATGGGTTTTTTTTTGTGTTGGAGTTTTATGTGTCTGATTCGTCGATTCAAATATTTTGCCGCGCGTTGCACTCGTCTGAATTCGTAATGTCGATTTGTGGATTGTGCGATGCGAAATAACCCTGTCCCCCTTTGTCGTTTTAATTTTCAAATTGATGCTAATAGCAGAATGAGTTGTAATAAGGAAAAATTAATACGATGAATGAACTCCCGAGTTTTTTTTTTAATTAATCGTAATTATTATATGATTTACGGAAAAAAAACTTTGCCTATTTGATTTAGCGAATACTCGATGCCAAGTATTTCTGAACGTCGATTATTTTACGAATTTTCTATTAATCACATATTTGACGTCATCTCGTCCTGTTCATGTTTTTATTTTCGTATTGAATGAACAATTTAACGTTGAAATTACATGTTTGCATATACGTAATACGTTTTAAATTCGCATTATGCCATTTTCATAACTACCTGTAATAGAGAAATAATGTCTCAATTTTTTCGAAAAAAATTTCTATTCACGACATTAAGAGGAAATTTATCGGAATGAACGAAGCTTCCGCTTTTTATAACAATTGGTATTGTATGTGTATTTTTAACTCGTTACACTTATTTCAGGAAAAATAAATATGTGCGTACTTCTGTATAGAGTAGACTATTTTTAGTATGAATAAATTTCAATTCTGTTTTTAATAAAAAAAAATATGATATGATTAAAGTATCGCTTCTTACAAGCACATTGTGATTCAATGTTAACATAATCGAATTTTGATTCTGGCGAATATCAGACGTTTCCCCTACCATTTATTCTCCGTTCGGAGTTGCCGTCGGGCTTCGAACTGTATTGGAAATGTTTAGATATTCTTACGACCCGAGACTATCTAGTACCATTTCTCCCCCATTGGACAAACTTCGTTCCATGTCTACATAACGCAATTTCCTCTCGCAATTTCCTGTCCTTTGTCAAAGATTGTCTACCCTGCGATTACTCTTACGCGGACGATACAAATAAGCATTTTCGCAGATAATTTTTTCCCCATTAATGCGATTAACCGAATCTGGAAAAACCGTCGAGTTAATCGCGAGCTCGTAAAGTATGAGGTTCTCACATGTTTCATACAGTTACCCTCATTCTGTTGAATGGTAGTCGAGACACGTTTAACAGCCCTTTATATAAACGGCCTCTCGGCGTCATTGTTGTCGTCGTCGTCGCCTATAAAACACCCGACGTTTTGCAGACTGCAAGCGGATGCAGAAAAGTCCTCGATTTGATTATGAAATTGCTACATGCGAATATATATTATAACTATACGTTTTGCCTTTTTATAAATTTACGATCAACGTTCTATTATGAATCAGAAAAACACACCCAAATTGCATATTTTAAATCGTTTTATTTTATTTTTTTGTTACAGCCTTATCCTCCTAGACCCGGACAGCCGTCCACGCCGAACGCCCACGACTCCGAATCGGTAAGTGTGACAGCGCATCAATAACTAGCCTAGAATTCATTCTTTACCACTCCACCCATCACCTTCAACCCGAGGTGTATCTGCAGACCGAGACGAGAGTACATATATAGAATCGAGGCTCTCTCGGTTTATGGTTCCATCACAGAATTAGCGGCAATAAAGTTTTACCTGCCGTAATCGTGGCAGTAAAAACGCATCTCGTCGTGTGCCATTAAGCGCTTTTATTGAATTATTTGTTGCCGAACGCTTTATCCGTAGCGCCGCCGCTTCCACAACCCCTTCGACCTATATATTATATTCATGCCTCCTTGCATTATCGTTATTTCTGGAGGCTTTTTATTTGTTTTCGCGTTTAGTAACGATTCAGTATTCCGAACGGCCGTTTTCGTTGTGCTTTTTTTGTCGCTTCGTTAAAATATTGTCGGGTCGCTTTTTCTATTTCTGTTTGTATTGTGCATCAGAAATATGTATTGGGAAAATTGACGTCGAAAATTAAAACGGTTATTTTGACATTTTATCAAAATTATTTTTCTACAATTGCTCATAAACATGATGATTTTTTTATTGCAATAATGCTGCATTCTCAAATGATTTATTTTACCGCAACATGAATATTAATCTTACCAATCCTGCCAAATTAAAAATTACGAATTTGCGAAGTTGAACCAAGAAATTCCTTTTCGGAAACGGAACTCCGTGAATTTTCCGTCAGAATTATAACAGTATGCAATTATACGGCCATTTCCCTTTTGCAACCACTTCTGAAATGACACCACTAGTACTCACTGACCTGTAAAGTTTACAATCAATCGTCAAATGCACAAAATTTTCGAAAAATCGCCGATTTTCCCAACAAACATGAATTAGCATCGTTGTAACTTTCGCACAAATGATCCAACACGTTCGTCATAACTGAACGTCGAAGGGAGGAGAGCACAATCACGTTTGCACCCTATCCCGTTCCTTCGCATCCCTCTCGTTGCAATCCGGCCCCGAGCGCAACTTTAATTAATGTTCTACACTGTTGTCGCGCTTGTTATGTGTTGAAAATGTCCTCTCCCCATGCTTGGATGGCGGATCTCGGTCTTGTCCTCTGTGAAATACAAACTCGCAGGGTTTTAAAGTTGAATCGCGTTTCAATTTCGGATTTTACTCGTAAATTACTTTGATAATGCGCCCGTATTAGGTTTGGCTCTTGTATAGTTTGGTGCCGTTTATCGGAATACGATTTACCAACCGATGCATCGTTCTAGTTTTAAATGGATTTATTGTCGTTTTATATTTCAGTTCGTTTTGTCGTGAAATTGAAATTGAAATTGAAATACAGGTATTCCTCGATTTACGACCGAGATACGTTCCTGAACCTCGGTCGTAAGTCGAATCCGTCGTAACTCGAGGAATAATTTTTTTTTGGTAGTTTTACTTACTTTTATTAATACATACAATAATTCAAATGAAAACATATCTAATCATTTTTTCAAAAACTTTTTTATTTTTATTAATACAATAAATTTGAACACTAATCAACACGAAATTGAGAAAATAAACATCCAAAAACAATAACGAACAGTTAAAATGACCCTATGGAGTTGGCTGCCTTCGTGCAACTGATTGCGAGTGACGAATCTCGAAGGAATGATAAGTTATAACAACCCTTCGCGGCCGAATTTATTTTCAAGTTTGTGTCGCTTCCGGCCGCCGTTGATTTTAGGCGTTGTTCGGATTTCATACTCGTGAGTATGAAATGAAAAAAATCGTATTTCAACCTTTTCAAAAAATGTATTCAGCGAGTATAAGATCTTAACTCATTATTTAAAAAAAATAATCATTTAAATTGTAAAATTAGTGATAATCTTTAATTTTAATTATTTGAGTATATTCATTAAAAACTTACTATTTTAAAATCACCTACAAAAGCTACTAGGGAATTTTTTCGAAGTTTTATTTGTCAAAATATAACTATCGGGATTCAAATCGTATTTTAATGGCAGCTATTTCGAAATGATGATTATGAAAGAGTCACTATGAAAATTAACACTTGATCACAAATCAGATACGATTTTTTTTAATACAAATTAATTAATTACTATAAGAATAAAATAGATTTAATGAGTTATGTGCTATGAAAAATAATATACAGGATTTATATTATGTTATAAACGAAAAAAGAAATAATAAACTGAACGTAATTCAAGGTTAATATAAGAAATTAAAATGTCGTCGCATATAGTGCGACATACGACCGGTACGCCAAACAAGCAATGTCGCACCAGCGGCGACTTTCGGTCGCAAAGGGTTATTAATTTTTAGAACTAGTGCAATGTTTCATTTCTTCGAAAAGAGAATTTCTCCATATTCATTTAACACATGCGCTTGAGATTTATCAATAAATTAAAGAAAAATAATTAATTTAAAAATTTTTTTTTCGGTCGTAAGTGCGAACCGTCGTAAGTCGAGGACTACCTTACATATGTATAATAGTTGTGTTGTTCGGTGTGCGTGGATTATTGCATTGCATTCAAACTTTTTTATGCTCACTCGATCCCCATTCTACATTCAACTCCTTTTGCTTCGGCCAACATTCTCAATCACCCTTATTTTCCACCCTATTCAATACGTCGAAGTTGTTTGTACAAAAAAAAAAGAATCATTGAGATTTTCAACTAATATGGTAATCGCTCATCCGTTTCAATGTTTTCTTTCTATTCGAAAATTTTCATTTTTCGTACTGTTCACACTGTGCATAACGAACGTTGCTATATCGTCCCTTTATATTTTCTGTCGCCCCTCGAACAGGGAGGGGGTGCATTTACGTTATATCCGTTGTCGACCCCTGCCCGTATGGTTCGTGCACGCTGCACGAACTGCAGCCAGCCCGAGTGCATTGCGGACTGCACACATTTTTCCGCTCTTTATTGGATGGGAAAGCTCTCTCTGTAAATTGCGACGGGGAGAATGGCGCAACCTTTTTATAAATTAATTTTGAAGCGCGCAACTTCATACTGCATCCGCTGAATTGAGCTTTTTTCGGTCTCTCGTTCTGCAAATTGTATTATGGATGTGATTAACAAAAATGATGCGATATTCCTTTTGTAATTCAAATTTTATCATCTTGTATTTACATTTCGAAATGCAACTCATCGTTTGTTCGTATATCGTGCATCCGTCTAATTTTCTTCTGCGTTGTATAATAATTCTCATTCTTTTGTTCGTTTATTCTACACATTATCTCATATAATCTTCTCAGTTCCGCAGATGTATTCTGCGACTTCACTATAGAATATGAATTCGTATCGGTTGTTTTGAAATGCGAATTGCACAAGTTTTCATCCCCTTGGTGTCATGTTAGCGCAGACTATGGGGCGCATGCGCGTTAGGGGGCGTAGCGCCGTCGGGGGCCCCACGGGACGAAGCCCCTCTTCGAAATCTACCGCATTTCTCGTTTTATAACGTTCGAATATGAAACATAATAATAAAACACGCGCAAGCATTTTAATTGTCCGTTTTTTCATCCAGTCGTGTCTCATTAAACTGTTTCAATACATCAGTCCACGATCGTCTCTGACGTTGCGCGATTCGTTCAAACAACCCTTTTGATGTAACGAAGGGAGAAGGGCCCCCTTTTCCATCGCTACACACTTTTTTTTCTACAGTGCGATCGCTGTAACGTTTCTTTGATCGCTTCATGAAGGACCGTTCGCAAATTCCCATTAGTCGACTTTTTTACAGCAATTCAAAAGCTGCCCGTCTGTGATATACGAATGAAACTTCGGTGTCGCTCCATGACTTTTGACATTGTTGTTCTATTTATGTACGATTGCGTCTCCTAAAATGCTGCTACTGAAATTCCATGGCGAACCTTTTCAATTGTGTTTCAATGTATGTATATTTTTCACTTTGAGTAACGTCGTGAAGGTAATTTGTATAACAAGCTAATAAAAAGGTTGAAAAACAAACGCTCCCCGTAAAGTTTCAATTTCATTTTCTATAACACGCCAAAAATATTTAGACTACTTTATTCATATAACACGCCGATTTATCGTTGACAGATCAAAAAATTTGATTGTATTTACACAATTCAACGAACCCTATTTGAATAATCATAAAATACGGATTTGAACATAACAACAAATACGAATATGAATTATAATTGATCGAACGTTTAACGAAATTGCACAGCTTAAAATTTCAAACGTGAAATGACATGATGAAAATATTGGCTAATGCATAAATTACATATAATAATTTAATACGAGTCTCTTACTAATTTTTCCTATACCAATAATAAAGATGAGACCTGTAATAAGATAAAGCGAGAGCGTAAACATGAAAATGTTTGCGATCACCATTTTGGTACAATCTAATTTTTACAAAACTTAACGCATAACTGTATTTTCCGATCGATCATTGTATTTATGAAATACGATATTATGTATGTATTACGATATATGTTGTATCTTTTAATTTTAAACCCGAAATTACACATAACCGTCAGGGTTGCCAGATTTCTAAAATCACAAATCGGGACATTTAGTATTCCGAACGATCAAAAAAAGGCAGGGCTGAGGGCCGTAATTTTTTTCGTTACGGTTCTATAAAAAAAAAATATTTAGGTTCAATTCCGGTTTTCGGTTCAGCTCCGAGTAATAAATTTGTAAACTAACAAACTTGAAATAAAAATCTTGAAAAAAATATTTGTCAAAAAAAAATATCGTACACTTATAAAAACCGAATTTCCCAAAAATTCCAACAAACATTTTTCTAATATCCGTCTAACCATTCAATGAGTTCTTTCAGTTCTGCGACTCTTTTTGTTGTCGTTATACATGTTTATAACTATTGACTCTATGTATATCAAAAGTTAAAGTTGATAAAAGGTGGCACTCCAGTTGTCTACATAAATTAAGCGAGTCTCTTTAACTACATAACATATGTACTTTCACAGAAAAAATTGGTCACGTCGGAATTTTCAGAGGCAACGCGGGACTCGGGACAGTCCCGCTCAAACAGGAAGTCTGGCAACCCCGGTAACAGCGCAAATCATCCACGGATCGCCGACGATTTTTCCGACGTCAATGTTCAGTCGGCCGTGCCAGTCACATGTCATCCATCGCACACTGTTCATTGTCGACTGCGTCCGTAGGGCGGCTCGCACTTTACATCGGACGGACGCCCGCGGGGGCGGATTCGCGCGGACCACCCCTGCCCGTCACTCGCATGCTTTCCCTAATTCGGTGACGTCACGAACGGGCGGATGACGCCGGGAGAAAGTGGGAACGACGCTCTGTTTATGGGGGGTGGGCGGGGGCGGGGGGTTCGTTTGTTGACGGTGAGGGTGAGCACGTGCCGCACGCTTATTGTTGTTGGCCCGATACGGCCGAATTTGCATCGCACGTGGGACGGTTCGGTGAGGGTCGGTTCTTTCTCGTCTAATCACTTTGGCGATTTTCGTCTGACCGATGTGGTGGAAATGGAGCTGTTTACATTGTTCGGTTGTGCGGAGGTTCAAACTTATCTCATATTAAAGTTTGATTAGAGGAATAGCGATTGATGCGACTGGCATACGAGTCATATTCGACAACATATTATTTAGGCTCTTTCTTTCAATAGGGAAGCTCGAAATTTGTTAGGTTATAGCTGAAATGACCAGGGCTGTGGAGTCGGAGTCGGAGTCGAAGTCGTGTTGTTGGAAAAATTCGAAATTGGAGTCGGAGTCGTGTTTTTTTTTTATGACTCCACAGCCCTGGAAATTTCATGTGTCAATTTTTCAATAGTGTATGGCAAATCACCATGGAAGGTTAAAATCATCAAATTTTTTTTATTGTACATTTTAAAATCGAGTGTTCTTATTGAAATCTATGTATATAAATTAAAATGAATGTCCGGATGTATGCGTCCTATGTACGCCTTTACCGCTTATCCGATCACGATGAAATTTTGTAAATATGTTGGTTACGCATCCAGGAAGGTTTCTGCATAGGGTGACCATATTTTCCAGGACCCAAAATGGGACGCTCAGAAAAAAATGCCCCCCTAAACAAAAAAATATTTTTACACGTTCAAAAAATATCCCTCGTTAAGAAAATACACTACCGATAAAATATATTTGCCTACTGGGACAAATCAAACAATTTTACGATAATGACGGGACGAACGCAAGACACGACGAAAACGGGACTGTCCCGGCGAAAACGGGACGTATGGTCAGCCTATCTTCATCATTGAAACCATTGTACAACTCGATAGGTTTGTTCGTTTATTCGATAGATTTTTTTAAAAATGATTACAATAATTATTCCTAGATCTCAATATAAGTAAACCTGTGCATAAGGCGGGGGCGTGGGGGGGGGTCCAATGGGCCCACGAAAAGAGGCCCATGGGGCCGAGTCGGTAAGCCTGTAGGGCCTACCAGCCTATTCTTCATTAAAATATCGCTTTTTCAGTTTACATTTATCTGTCATCATGACTTTTCAGAAGAAAAAAAAACTGGAAAACTCCAAAAAAACCGGGTGATGCCGGGTACTACCGCTAGTACCCTATATAAGAATCATTATTTTCGTTCCATTTCTACAATATAGTCGCGATATCCGTTATTCACGTCAAATTATCTGCATTCTTTAGAAACAGCCATGTATGACGGTCTTAATAATTAATGCGATTTACAATGTTGAATTTGCAATATCGCAAAATTTCTCGATCGTCCGAAATGCAGAAACTTTACATCTTCGGTGTGCTTTCGAGCGAACCGTGTTGAACTTTGAGGGGCAAGTTTGACAGTCTTGTATATTATCGTGCGATTCCGCTCCCCGTGAATTGCTTTCGTCTTTATCGACGGAATAATGATGTTGAACTAACGAAATAAAACACCTGTTGATTGTAAACCGTTTTGCGATTGATTTTTACTCGTAATAGGTGATTCGTAAATCGTAGCCTTCGAATTAAAGCTACCGCTCAAGCTGAAAATAATATTTATTTTTTTATTTAATATAATTGTTTTGTTGTCAACAAAGCGTTAATTGAACTTTATTTCGGAGCACGTTGTGCTTCATTGTAATAAATATTATTATCGTTTTGTTACATTAATGATCAGAAAATGTGAAAAACAATATACGTAGGATGTTGTAGGATAGATGCGCCTTGGCGGGCCGGCGCGTCACTATTGATTTCGCCGCGCCCTCTCCCCTACCAGCAACGTTCTTCTCTACAATAATTAATACTTCCTATTTAGTTGTTTATTTTCGTAAACAACCCTTAACTTATTTATCGTGTACACTGTTTTGAAATAATGTTATTATCATTAAAATTTTAACGGGGAATTTATTAAAATAATTTCACAAATGTCGAATCAAACGCTAACTAGGTATGTATATAATTTATTATTATTAGATTTTTAAACTCTGTTCTGATAGTTAATGTGATATTTTAAATTATCACCATCTATTATGTACATATTATGAAAATTTTATTTCTTTTTGAGATTATAAAAAAAAATCTAATATAATATTATGATGAATTCATATTCGAACTTTAATAATCCACGAAATATTTTTATTTTGTAAATGGTAAACTGAAATAAATCTGCCGTACGTACCATCAACGTGACTTTATTTTGTCTCGCAGAATTTTTTTGTACGTTCACGTAGCAATCACGTTATATCATACGAGCACGAATCGTAATCGCGTTTTCGGCCCAACAGCGAAAAAAGTGTCTTTCAGCCCCCGAGACACGTCGGAAATTTTCATCGTGCAATTTAATTTATGTTCCCGCTTTTCCTCTGCTTCTCTCCGTTCGTGTATAATTAGCGATATTTCCGTTGCTCGTCCGTTTCCCGTGCACAGCGCGAATTCTGTTTTTTGTACGTAACCAACGTATAGAATTTCTGGACAAAGCCTTATAATGCTTCAGGTTTTTCGCACGACTGTTTTGATTAGTGGGATTCGAACAACCTAAACAGACACGCCACTAGTATTATACAAACGAAACTAATTACAAACTCTCGCACAGTCGTTTCATATAACTCAACCTTTAACGAAATCTAATCACATTACAAATACATCGCGTATCCATTCCCACTTTCGGCTCGCCCCCACACATACGCAATTTGAAATATTCTTCTTTTTTCCCGTCCATCCTCGGCGTTCCTTGATAGTCGTTATCCCTGACCTACAACACGGGTCGGCTAACCCTTTCGGCCGACGAGCCGAGGGAAACAAAACGTCAGCGGCCCCATTATCCTCCGCGATGATAAACAGCTGTTCAACTCGGCCCGGTATGCTAATTGTTCTCTTTTTCGCGGCGGTCTGTTTGCCTTTCGTCGGCGGCTGCTTTTGCGTTTTTTCAGCAGGCTTCGATCGATTTTTCGGCTCGGGACTCGTTGTCAGTCGCTCGACCGAGAATGTGCGATCGTTGCCGTTGATAGTGGTCGGAAGAAGTGTGGATGTGTACTGTCGGTCGGTGGGTCAGGTCAGTGATTGCGGTGGGATTTGGTTTTTTTTTAATGCTCGAGCAAGCTTTATTTGTTGTGAATAAATTATTCGAAACCGTTTGAAATTTACCTGCTCCGTATGGTCGTGATAAGAAATGTTGTTTGTAGCTTTGACGTTTATTTGAAGACCTTGTCCTGCTTTTGGTAAATAATTATGTAGGGTGCATATGATTAAGATGATTACGGTATTTAAATAAACTATAATATATCATATTGTGAATATTAGATCAGATAAGCTAATCGTTTTCTATTATCGTTGATTCGTAGAATACATATGAGTAGCCTATTTACAAAGACGGCTTAAGCCACTCTGGATCGGTTTTTTCAATCCTTTTTTGATGGATTCTTGTTCTACACGAGAAGCCCGATCTGGTGATGTATCGCTTGCTTAACAAAATTCATGAAAACCGTATGAAAACGATGATCAGCTCAAAAAAAAAAGAAAAATTGCAATAACTTAAAAACTTCAGGAGATACAAAAAATCAGCTGTCGTGAAAAATTTCGTAAAGTGGCTTAAGCCGTTTTTGTAAATAGGCTACTCATATATGTATTGTATATATCGCAATGTTCTTTCAATATTACAATATGAGTAACGAGTAACGGATATCGTTTTTTTTTTACAAAGTTCGGCAATATCTAAATATTTTATGACGTATTATTTCAAATTGCATTGAATTGATAAGAACATGTGACGTTTCGATGTCGCATTCGTTTATTGTTGTTTTTTTTTTCATTTAGTAACTGTTATTCCGTTGCATTACCATTTTTAATTAACGTATCGCATTATGGCATTTTATTGCTCATAGTATTAGCGACACGTTCAGTGAGATAACGTCTCTCGTTTTTTCCAATTAAACCTGACTCTTGATGCCGCTTTTTTTTATGAAAAAGTAATAATCCTTTCTATTTTAGAAAACGTCTGGCTTTTATTTTTAATTACAAACTTTGTATATTGAGTCGAGACGAGAGTCCACCAATTATGCAAGCCCAGCAGAACGTTAATTGTCTGAACACTAGTGCTGTTAAAAGTATTATATTTTTTGGTTTTATTTTTTTTAACGTATTTTCTTATCAACCAATGGAAAGTTATTTTTGCATTAAATTGTCATTGCGATGTGTAACGTGTTTCAAAAATGAACTGTGCTGTTTTGAAATTAGCGCTCTTTGATTTATTACCTTATATTATATACACATGCCGAGTTGACGCAAACACGATAAATGCTGAAAATACACACGATAGCTTAATTAGTGATTACTATACATAAATTTTTGTGTAAATAAAGAAACGGGCAATGTTCCAATCACGAACTGTCAAATTCGTTTGCGCACGTGAACGCAATATGAAAAATTATTATCGATTTTTTTTTCAATATTTGTTTTTCACAACTACAATTTGGCGTTTTATTAACACTATGAAGATGTATTTAATATTTTTAGTAGAATTTTGCAGTATAGTAATTTCAAATTATTAATTTGATTAATTATGATACATGCGTTGATTGTTGGATTGTTATGAAATAAAGGAAAAATCATCCTATTCAATCTAGCCTTTAGCATACCATCTTCATATTTAACATCAATTTGCAACGAATTCCGCTGAAAAAATACATCCCTCTAAAAAAAAATTGTTTTCTGTTTTATTTCTATATATGTACTTTGTACACATTAGACCTCGGTATGATCGGATGATACAAAAGTGATACCAATATATCGATCTAATTCATCGTGATACATCATTCAACGAATTCCATTTAATAAAATTATGTTATTCTCTATAACTTCCTTCCGTATTGTTTGTACACATTTCGATATTATCAAGTAATACACGTTTAAAGCACACCATTGTTTCGATCTAATTGACATTTTTTTCAAATCGTTTATTCAACGAATTATGTTTAATAAAATTACGATATCCTTTTAAAATAGTTTTTCATTCTATAGTATTTAATTTACCTACAATATGTGCTCTTTGTACGCATTCAATTCCGATATGACCTGACAAATAACGTCAAAAGCATCCCATTATAGCGATCTATAACGCATTGTTCTGAAATCAATAACTCGACCGAATTCCGCTCGTCCTTCTTGAGCATTTTTATTTATTATTTCCCTCCGTACTCTCCCATACACACCCGATCCCGACATGACCTGATAATATACCTCAAAGGCAACGAACACCATTGTATGTGTGCTGCAGCGCGTGCAATGTCTGCGTGCGTCGTGCGTGAGTTGTGTGGCCCGCGCGACCAGTATTGATCGCGCTCTCTCGCAGCCTCCATCCACATCCAAACCACCTTCCTTCAACACCGTCCCACTCGGCTTCCGTCTCTCTCTGGCCCTCTGCATCCGCGTTCTCCTCTCTCTCCTACCCGCCAGCCGACGTTGCTCCTCCACACTTTATTTATTCACTATAATATTTCATCGAATCGATGAAAAAGAGGAATAACTGCGGAGGAATCCACGCGCGATCCTTCCGGCCGCGTATGGAAAATAAGGTTATTGCGCGAAATAAGGGAGCCTGAACGTTACGAGCGGTCGTAAACGGGAATCTGCACCGGCTAAGTGTGCTTGGGGGATGATGGCGAGGTCGCCGCTCTTTCGGGGTGTGAGGTGTCGCGAAATCTCCGATCCGTTATATCTCGCGTATGGATTACGGTTTTTTTATTTTGCGGAGTCGTTTCGCGCACGGTTGTGGAATTCGAATGGGTTGGGATTTTTTTTTAATCGATTGTTCTTGTGCGTTTCAAAAAATAAAATCTCGAGTTAGATCTAATTATTTTACTATCGAACGATTCGGCTTATCTGGGTGGATGAACGGGTTAACGTTTGACATGTAAAGGTCGCGTTCGCTCGTTGTGTATATCTCGATTTAATATTTTGTTTACGATATTATCGCATTGTTTAATTGCAGCGATAACACTATTAAGTATTGTACAACTGTTACGAAATTATACCTTTGAGTACTTTGAGTTATCACGCCCGATCTCGATCCGCTTAGTGTATGTACATATATCGAACTCGGCTGATAAAATTCGCAAACCGATATTTTCCTTTGTAAACTTACTACATTTGTATCATACATGTGATGGTTACACGCCGATTAAAGTCACACTTCCATGTCCGACGAACACTCTTTCACGCTCACAAAACACAAACGATACTGTTGCAACGCTAGATGTCCGAGCTGAAACCGTCGCAATTTGTCCGTTTCGAGATCGTTTTATACACCCTTGCGGGATACCTCTTTTTTCTCGCTGGATGGGCTAAGCATTATCTATTCACATAGCGGCCGGGGCGTTCTCGGAGCCGGTAAAACGTTTTGATATCCCGGGGGATTAGCGTATCTGCCGCTCGCAGCCGGGCACCAAGGGGTTGGGGAACGTGCTCCGTATACGTTATGATGGATGCTTTTGTCCGTCCTCGGACGGCTCCTTTTTCCGTCTTCCCTTTTTTCGTTGCTTTTCCCGGCACCCTTTGAACTTCTGAACTTCGTGATCGTTTCCCGGTTGCGAGTCGGCTCCGTATCGCTCCGGCGCTTTTGTTCTACCTTCGTTGGGTTTCTCTTCCGTTTCTGGAAGGTTGCGTGGGTGCTGGAAGTTGGTTTACGAAACAACACTTGCGAAGTGCGGTCCGCTCTGAAAGATATGAATTGCTCTGCGTTATTTCGTTTTGTTTTATTTTAACGGAATGAATGTTTTACTTTAAATTCGCGTTTACACATAAAAGGGGACACATTTTGACGTCATCGTTATCGTCTACGACTTGTATCTATTAAAAAATAAATATAACACTATCGAAAGTTCGGGCACGTTTTTATCATCGTCTGGACAAAAAGACCCTCGCCCGTTTATCTTGAGCAGCTCTCGTCCAGTTCACTCCGTATATCTTTGCTTTCGTATGTGTTGGTAAAAATATTAAAAATAAACTATAATAGTTTGTTAATCTCAATTGATATTCGAATCTTCTCCTCATTTTAAACATCGTCGGTGCAGCCTTCGAAACTGGCGCTTTGATTGCGACAATCTTTACAAAGTGCATTTAATAACGCACGTTATGCACTCGAACCGCGCAGATAACGTCCCTCTGCCAGCCACGGGTGGAAACCGTCATCCCACGTGTACACATTGTATCGTCAGCGTTTAGCGCCGTTTCGCAAACTACGCTTATATGTTGCAGTCGGGCAACAACAACGCCACCCCCTTCGGCACGACGTTTTACGAGCGTTTTATGGCGGCCACGGGGCTTTGGACCTTTAATATCCGGGATGGCGGCGGACAACAACGAAAACCCCTGCCCCTTGCTCCGTGTACACGCCCGTGCATATTTTTCGCAAGCAGAATGACAAGATTGCTTTTATATTGTATGTATGTATGTACTTCGAACTGTGCGTTGTTGATCGAATGGGGAATAATAGGTGTTTTGGAAGTCGATGGAGGTTAATGAGATTGTCCGATGTTAATTTTTAGCAAATTTTCGGGTGATGCTTTTATTATGCAATTCCGGTTTGAGGGAATGTATAGATAAAACGTTGCGTTATCGCTTTGCTGAATTAAGGCGATTTATCTTGAGTCTTTATGTTCGTTAAGTCTGTTCGGATCGTCGGTGGCTTCTCGTCTACGTCCATATTTTTCGAGATTATTTCAAAGCCTTGCATTTATAATTTAGAAACAGAGATTATTGCACCCCTTTTATCCTAGCCGGAAGATTTTCGCGGTTTGGCAGCAGCTGCTTTACTTTGCACAAACGTATACATTGAACATGAAGAAGAAACCGATGGTGCAGTCTGCATTATATTCGCATTTCCCATAGTAGACGAAGATTTATCGTCGCTCTGTGCTTTCATACGTCGACTTGCATTTTTTCAAGCTTTTTATTATTTTATTTTGACTTACCGTCTCACAACGCTCGATTATCTCTTGCATACATTTTCACTTTTATTGTGTGCTTTCTCGTTTATTGTACGCTGGTTTATGATGAGGCAATATAATCTATTATTTAATATATTATAATATTCAAAGTATTTTACTTGTGTGATTTTATGGATAAACTCTTATTTTTATAAGCTGTGTAAATTTTATTTTCAAATACACACTGCAATATATATGTTTTAATTTGTTGATACTAACCATTCCATATATAATATATTCTTTTTTTGTGCCTTATCGGGTGATCACTTTTACAGTGATTATCCTGGGATATTGAAATGGTAACTGTAGTAGTTTCTGTTACCTTTTTCAGTAATATGATGTATGTACGAGTATATAAAGAAGGAAGAGTATGACCCATTCAAACACGCGTTTCGCACACAGTGGTGTACCGATTGCCGATGACCGATTGCAATTATTGTCACAATCAATCGCGACGCCGACACATTCATATATAATTTATTTGGCGATCTATAGATAGAGTTTTAAATCGACACCATTTTTTTTAACCGTTTCATGAACGAGAGATTTAACTCTCATTTTTCGTTTAATACGATCGAGTAGATTTTAAAAACGGAATCTTAATCTTGCTATAACCACCATCATTAGTACATGCAACATACCACTGCACCGCAAACTGGCTATATTTTCATTACTTTTATCTAAAAATAATATGTCCTTTTTTCTATAAAAGTGAATTTTCTCATTCGCCTTATCTAATAATTGAACTTCTTAACCTAGCAATAAGTACATCTTCTGCAAGCTTTGTCTGTTAATTTATAAAATACAACAACAGTAAATAACGAAACGAATAAAAAAAAATCGCGTTATATTTTGATTGTTGCGAATCCATTCGTATTTATTTTTGCGACATTCGTTAGAAGCGCAACTCCCATCCCACGGATTTTCAAAAAAGCGCTTTTCATCGCAGTTTATCCCCAAAGGGACACAGCCTTCTTTCTACAAGGGAAAGAGAACGCAGAAAGAGAGAAAGTCTGCTGAATTTACTTTTGTCTAGTGGCTCACTCCACTTTCACGAGAGGGACGCCTCTCGTGCCGACCACAAAAGACATCAAAGGATTCTTTCATCATTGTCTCCGCGGGCAAGCTTTCCTAAAGAGATATTCGACCATCGAGTTTTATTAGCGATCAAGACGTATGATTTTTTTCTTGTTCAAATTTCCATCCGTAAATTCGATTGACTTAAATCTCATGTTTTTATTTGTATTTTCGGAATCTATCTGTGTATATTTATTTCAATTGAGGCCGGATTAACTCGAAGCAATATATGAGGGGTAGAAGAGATAGGAATACAGGAGTGTGGGTCTGACTGTGCACAGAAGAAGCTCCGGGATAATGAGCCGCGGCCGCCGGAAAGCGAAAGTTTTCCTAACGACCGAGTCTGCTTTTCTTTTCGCCCGGTTCTTTCTTATATATATATATATATATTTTTTTTTATTTCATTTTATTTTATACTAGCGCTGGCTCGAGGCCGCATTAGCCACGGCTAACCCTCGTTACGAATTTTCTTGGAAATGTTTTTCGAAATACGGCCGGACCGTCGACGAAGCGACTCGTCTGATTTATAACGACATTTACTAAAAATTGTTATACATACATATATTTTTTATTTTACTGTTACGCGTGTTTAATAATTTCGTTTATTTTTGTTTTCGCTTTTCGTGATGGCTGACTTTTGCAGGAATGGGGCGTACGGATGGTTTCTGTTATTTTCGTTTTAAGATAAATTTTTAATGCTGGAATCGTAAATATATTTTTTAATTATTAAAATGAATGTACCACAAATATTCTGGCATCAAACATTATCCAATCATTATTAACGTTTCATTCATTAATTTATCGTAATCGTCCATATCACTTCAATCGAATTCAAAACAAACGGATGCGCTAATGATTGAAAGCATTTTGCAAACATCATTCAACATAAACGACACTAAATCACGATTGAAATTCGATAAACATAAATCGAATCGGCGATCAATCGCGGGCACGCTTCTGTAGTCGGCTTATCTGACAGATAGCCCAAACACAATGTTGCAACTCGAAAGTGGTTCATTTCTAATTCACCACCATACGAACACGTCGCATGTACCGTGGCCAGCATGTGTGTTTGTGCAAGCCCGTGTGTGCTCTACGTGTGGCTATGTCTAGATGTGTGTGGTATGCTAAGCACGCGTGCCCGAAGTGCATTCGAGTGTTGCGATAACGCAAAGCGCGACAGAGAAGGACGACCGCAAACGACCTTGCCCCCTCCCGAAGGGGGACCCCCCTTTTTGCATAGTGTCGTGCCCTTTGTGCTCCCGTTCGTTCTCTTCGTAGTTGAACTTTCCCTGCTTTTTTATAGCGACGTCAAATTTGTGAATTTTATCTGGAATGGGAATTTATTTAAAATCACTTCATTGGTCGATATTTGATCCGATTAAAAAAAAAACATTATTTATATACATAGTAGATCCTCGACGATAACATCTCGAGAGTTCAACGGACGATAAAGAACTCGTGTTCAAATCAACGCCGAAACCCAATAAGAGCACAAACCACCGACACACGCAGACTTCAAATCGACACACTCGAGCCTGAAGTATTACATACATACAAATGTACGTCGCTGTTTATTTATCGGCGTCGGGCCAGAATCGGCTCTCCCTTTTCCGTAATGACCTATAAACACGGTTCGACGGAGCACACATGTATTTACGTACAACATAATGCCCGCCGTATATATTTATAGACCGAGTTCATATCGTATGCGGCCACGACATACACAAACGATATTGATGTGGATCCGAAATCCGCTGGCGTATGGGGCAGGTCAGTGACATCTGCCCACACACACGCGGACGCGTAGCCCTGAACCCATTATTACATCACATCGTCATTATTATGTGTTAAGTGGTCATCCCGACCTGGCTGACGATGCCGATGCCGCTGCCGCTTGCCACTCGCCACTCCTCCCCGCTTCCTCGAGCGATAAAAGCTTCTCGATAATGCGAGCTCTTATAATCTGGCCGATGAGTTCGTGTCGTTACGATTCGACGATGTTTTGTTTGTGATGCGCGTGTGTGTATGTGTAGTCAGCTGTTTCTTATTACGTTATCTGTTTGGGGTATTTATTGATAGGGGCCCACGTTTTTTTTGTTGACTATCGTGTTTTCGTCGGAGTTTCGTTGGATGTTTTCCAGATTTATGTGTTTCATTTGTCATGAAATACTTTATTGTAAAAAATTGATTAATTTTTTTTCTATGAACAAATCAAAGAAACTCGTTTACATTCATCTGATCGCCGTATCACTCAACTCCAGTGACCCTTTAGAACCAATATATACGGTCAAGACCGATTCGAATTAATATTTTTTTGTAAGACCCAATTCACCCCAAACAAACGCACGTGTATCCGACAATCAACACCGAGGTTGAACCGAACTCGGGGGCGTCGTCCTATCCCATATGAAGCCGGCAAGATGCCCTCGATCAGCTGTTGGTCTTGCTAGTACTATATTCATTGAAGTGTTTTCGTACATGTGTGTGTGTATATATGCGATAAACAGAAAAGGGCATCCCTCGCAGGGCCACATTGAGAGCCGGGGGGAAAGGGAAGGGAAGGGCCGCAAAGGGAATTCCACAAGGTCGCTCGGTGGTGGCAACCCATACACACAAAACCCACACTTTTATGTAAGCCGTGTATAGTGAAACCGCCGAGATATGTACCACATGCGCCTCTCTTTATAGCTATACACTAAAACCGGATCAGATCAACTGGTGTGTTCCCACGAGATGATTCGTGTACCTTCGCGATTGTGGATTCGGTAGTTACCATGTTGCTCGCGGTGTTGTTATTGCAAACGTGCGTTTAATGACATAATTCAAATCGCCCTTCAACTCGAGGAGATGACAGTGAAACGAGAATAACAGGTTTTAGCGACATGGACTTGCAACAAGAAAGCGAAATCGATTCCGCGACCGTGCCATTTTTCTCAAAATGTTGCTCTCGGCGTTCGTTGCAGGCGACATTGACATCCATCTAGTTCTCCTATCTACTCGTAGATCGATTCGCTTTGAATCTGTATGTTTTTGTTCGCTCGTTTTGTAGATCGAAAAGAGAAGTTTTCTCGTGTCTGTGTTTATTGAATCCGCTCCTGTAATTGTTTGTATTCTATACTTGAAATGGAATAATAGATATTCTAAAAAAAAATCTCCTTTTTATTCATGCTTTTTATTATTAAATTCTATCTTCTTGTTCGAAATATATTTCATTCATCGTTTTATATGTATTCGTGATATGTAAATGTATTCTGAAAAATATCGGTCGGATTGTCTGCGCACACCTTAACCGTATTGAGCTACTTTTGTTGTTTTCATCTCTTTTTACGTTGTAAAATTATAAGAACCAACGGTCCAAAGGGTAAAACCGATTATGTGTTTATGCAAATGCAACTTCAAGAAACGCTTTCAGCGTATACAAGTTATTCACAACAACGGTACTTTTCACCATAAATTATTTCGTCGTGTTTTAAATTTTAACATTTCAAAGTAACGAACCATCAATGAAAATGATTCATACGTCATACCATATGATTGAAGTTAAATAAATTCGCGAAATGATCGATCGACACAACTGAAAATTCAACGTATAATGATAAATTAGTAATTAGTTTTAAATTAAACAGTATTTTTGTGATTTTCAATTCAGCTTCTACTTTTTTTATCTCTACGTAAAAATCGTATATTAATAATTTGATTCCGAATCCATTTTCATGCAATTCCTAACAGAGTTTACGTAAGCAATTATACTCCTGACATATTTCATTATAAATAAGAAAAATTCCCAGAACCGAGCTATCCCTCCGCCTACATCCTTTGCACAAAGCCGCCAACGTACAACGGCATCCACGTGCGTCGGCACGACCCAGTGACAGCCGCCGCATTTTACGCCTTCGCATATACAAGCCAACCGAAGCAGAGGACGGGGAGGCAACCCTCAACCCTCCCACCCCCTGCGTCCGCTTCCGGCTTATTTGATCGCGTGTCTCTGTATACGTATACACGGCGTGTATTTCGAGTGTCTGGCCGCGTACACGAACTCCGCTAAACTCCCTCCTGCCCTCCCCATTGACTACCGGATCCTCCGCCCCTTTCCGCCGCCCTCCGCGGGTTCAACCTTGCCTTTGAATGTATTATCAGGTGGTGCGGTGGCGTGTGGGCGTGCTAGCGATCAGCTGTTTTGTTTGTCCGATAAGCGAGAGGCCAGGTCGACGTACCGGTGCAGCTTCCCCGAATGCATACAAACGCGAGCACGTGCTCGCGACGGAATGCGGCCGGCTTTCGAACTCGTCCATTTGTCGCGCCGTGTAAATAAATATACATACATGTGTGTTTTAAAAACGGGCGTGTTTTGTCTCGTTTGGCGGCAATGAAGAAATGAGGAGTGATTCGTTTAGGTATTGAGCGCGATGGGTGATTTTTCTTTTGAAGCGTTTTGTATGTCGATTATTGTGCTCGCTATCAATTTCGTGGCATTAATGGACAATACGCTGACTTTCAAAACTCGAATTTGAGTGTGTTGTTTAGAATGTATTAAACGTGTTTTATCTGTTCTCCGCGTACTTACTATTTTTAATGTGAATTCGAAAAATGACCTCATTGAGTATTTTTTTCTCTGAAAATATGAATTTCGAAATATTTTAACTTCAATCATTTTTCTCTATTGTTTCAGGTAAGAAAACATCTCGTATTATTACCTCCGCATGTAACAGTAAGTTTAACGATCTCATTTCAACGTTCATCAACAATATACTTATCCTATATACTTCTACCACAGCCAAAATTCAAAATAACACTAAATATTGATATTTACATCCGGGCCATGCGTAAAGTGAATGCAAACCAAAATAGGGACTAGTAAAGGATTTCACAGGGCACGTGTCGTAGGCCATTCGTTATCGTCAGATCCTTCTTGCGCTCCACTGTTGTCCCAGGTCAGTGAAGGACCCGACCCTCTACTTCGACTCACCCCCCCCCCCCCTCGGTCCCGTCGCTCCACATAAAACAACCCCCTTGTCCAAAATGCGACCCGTTATCACCCACCCTCACAGCCTCCCTCGATCCTCACCTACCTACCTCCCCACCCGACCGAAACGAAAGGCATCCACCACCTACGTGATGACAGACGTTTACCCTGCCACTTCGATGTCGGTCTCTTCTCACAGTCAGCGGCGGATATTGAACTGGTTCTGCATCCTGTGAAACTCACGAAGGCGACTGTCTTCCGCCATCCACTTATGATCCTTCGTGCAGACCCAGAGGTGATGCAGCTATCTGCCCTGATGGCGTGTGCACGCTCCCGGGACATAAAACGCTCGGTTTTATTGCGTTTTAATCACAAGTCGTATGAGCGTCGGCCGGTTCGCGAGCGCGGATTGTACGATTTTATGGTTTCCTTTCGCAATATAATGTAATTTGATTGTGCCAGCCGTAATGAGCGCCGTTCGCTGCGAGTGCAATACAGTTTACTAGTTTCATGTGTCGAAAAACATATGGTTAATGATGAATGAACGAAGTGCTCGTTCAGAATGCAATTATAATTGTATAAACATTCCTTTTCACACCTCGGCGTTTGCGTTGTCGCTTTTTGTTTTGGCATTTCAAATTGCACATTTTCATAAATTCCCCCTGCTGCGAAAGTGTCGCGATAATGTTCATTTTGTCTGAAATATTTCGCAGAGTCGTTTTGAGAATCGCTGGACGTGTATGCTATCTGTCGGCATATAAAGTCGCTTTGCCGCGCATTTTCATGTCAGCATAAGCAGCTGTGTACGCAAGATGCGTATCTTGTCTCTTCGTCTTTTATTTTATAGTCGACTGGCGCCTGTCGACTGCCTCTTGCCTGCCATACCCCCTTTATATTCATCCCTCCCTCTTTGTCATACTGCTTAACTCGATTATACTGTCGTATACGAGATCAAATTATTATTATTTTTAATTTGAATATCATCATCATCATCTGAATTATGTCAAAAACTAAAATATATTTTTGACGTTCGTCATCGTTTGTTATATCAAATATAAGGTGTTCCCCCGACGAATGTTTGAACACTTCGAATGCTTTTATATAGTGTTCTATTTGTCCGTAACGGGCTTTTCTCATCATTATCATCTATGTGTCAAGGTTAGCCAGAAGCTGTTCACGACTCGGTCATTCTCTATCTGAGATCGTTTTCCGCACAATTTGTATGCGTTCCATTGTTTTCTTCTTTCTCTTTTCGTCGAATCTCCATCGTATTGCACAAACGATTACGTTTCGATCCGATCGTAACGTTATGACGTAACACGATAAAAAGCTACATACAAAAAAAGTAACGTCAAACTGACGTTTATAAAATGCACATACAAAATTCCACGTGACTGAAAAGAACACACCGCACATTTACCACACACACACACACACACACAGCAATAAATAAATTCGGCCCGTCGGTGATCGATCGGCCGCTCCGCCGCGACATGCACACACACGCGCGCGCGTCGGCTATGAAACGGCCGCGCTCGCGGAACGGCGTCGGCGGCGCGCCGGCTCCCGGCGCCGCGCTCTGCCCTCACCGGGCCGCGTATACGCCGTTCGCCGTTCGCTCGCCGACCGACAGCCGCCAGCCGCGCGCGCCATACGACCGAACGTCGTTTTATATAGAAATTGTACGGTGTTGCCAGAGATATATGTTATTTTTTAATGTAATTTTTGTATTAAAATTGTAATTCCGATCCGGAGGAGTCGTCAACTGTTTCGTGGATGCGCTCGTTACGTCGGCGTGCGTGTGCGTGGTGCGAGGCGACGTTTCGGTTTGATGGAGAGATTCCGGTTTTGTTTCGATTGCGCCTTTTTTTTTTCCACGGAGTTTCTATTTTTGGGTGTGGGAAATTCGGCGGTTCGAATTCGGCGCCTTTTCGTGTGTTGGATCGATTTTGTATGCGTGTGTGGAAATTTTCTCGGGAAACGGTTGTGCAAACTTTTCGGGCGGACGGACCCGGAATTTTGTTCGTTTCGATAATTTTGCTCGTCGGAATATTGCATTGTTTTTAATTTTAATTCATTACTCTAATGAGACCAACAACGTCGTTCAGTTTGTATACCTATATCGATTTCGTATAACCGTGACCAATAATTGAGAAAAATGGGGATGGTTTTTTTTTAATAAAAACCACAGGCATTCAATTAACTCCAAATTTATCCATTTTTAAACAATGCACCTAGAATTAACTCCGCATCAAAAATTTTCACAAACAACATTCATCCCGTCAAAATAATACAGAACATCCGATCGTACGATAAAAAACGAACTTTCCCCCGATTGCCCCTACACGCTCGCGGGGCCCAACTCCGAGGGGATCACGCACATATGCGTGCACCGCACATTAGTACCCGCGCTCGCCGCCGGCGACCCCACCGTCGCACACACGCACCGCGTTATCTCGCCGCGCGTCCGCCCCTCACCACAGCCTGGTTCAAAAGCGACTGTGCAACCGACTGATAACACAGCTGTTCTCGAATATATGTGTGCGTGCTTGCAGCACCGCCCTCCCTCCACATTTTTTCCCGCCTAATTGATATATTGTGATTGCGTTTATTTTTTTTGTTATTAACCTCCTCAAGCCCTGTGTACATTACAATGTACATAGACTTTGTTACCGTTTTTTGAAGCTATTTTAGATTTATTTTTATCTGGACTTTTTGTAAATTATTGTGTAAACTATGTTATTTCGTTTAATTTTATTTGTTTCAAAATATAGGGCGCGAAATATATGCCAGTTTTGCTTGACATCTCAACGACGTCGCAATAAGTCACATTTTATTTTCAATATTTTGTTATTAAAAAAAATCCACTCACATAACATTATTATGGTGCAACCTTAAAAAAGAAGACTGCTTTTATCGATTGAAACCAAAATTTCATTGTATGTTGTAATGATCATATCATAATTTGACATCAAACACGACATTGAATGTAAATTTGGTCTGAAGTGTCATTTTTGTCGCTTCAGCAGTATTTTTAATTTTCAAATAATTAGTCATTATTATGTGATTTAGATAGATAAACAATTCATAAAAGAAAGAAAATCTTTTTATGCATCTTCAATGCTATAAAAACGAAATGAAAAAAAATATTTTTTTTAAGAAAAAAAAATCAGTACTGAGGAGGATATATGAGATATTTCTTTTTATTACATTCGAAGTTGATTGTTATGGATACACAATTTTCCTGTTGTGTTGTAACGGATTCGGATTGGATTATTATTTGAAATTCGCGCGTTTCGACGCATCGATCGCGCATAATTGGCGCACGGTGCACCGCTCACATGCGCACGTGTGTGTGTGTGTGTGTGTGTGTGTGAACGTACGCACACATGCACGGCCGCCGCCCCGCGCTCCCCTCGCCTCTTCACTCGCTGCGCGGCGGTCGCGTCGTGCGGACGTGTCGCGAGTGTTGCCAGCCGTGCGTGCCGCTCCCCGCGCAGTGCCCCCGCCGCCGCCATAGCCTGCTGCGCCACCGAGCCGCGCCCCGCGGTAAGACGCCGCGTTTTCGCGCCATTGGCCGCGTCAGCTGGGTTTTCCCGCCCGAACTTGCGCAAGCGGCCGATTTCTTATCGAAACGTTTTGACGTTTGCGCGGCCCATATAGCCGGCGTCGCTAGAGCACGTGCTCCCGCGAGTGCATGCCGTTATGTGTGTGGCGTGTACGTGTACGTGTACGTGTACGTGTACGTGTACGTGGGTTCGTACTTGTCGCGTAACAGGTGGCCCATAAAGACATTCAATAAAATGTGTGCCCTACCCCCCCGGGCGGTGGGTGCCCGTTCTCGGTTTTGCCCCCTTTCGGTCTGCCGCCTCCCCCCGTCACCGTTTGTCTATATTTATACAATTATATAACGAGGACCTGTCGCCGCCCACCTCGATGCTAATCGTCTCTTCGAGTTAGTCGTCAACCGTGCCCTTCGTTCTTGTTTGTTGGATTCTATGAATTCTAATGAATTTTTACAGTTGAAATACACTTACGATTTCTGTGTTATCTACCGAAAACGTTCACCCCGAACGATTGACGCCCTCGCCGAACCACATTCCCGAGCACAGATAAGACTGGGCTCGCGAGAGCCTCCCGTCGACCTGCGACACGCCGAAAAGCACATGGCGCACACATCGGCATCGCGGGATCGGGTGGCCCGCGAAACGAACCAGTGGGTGGCTCGGCGGGTGCGGGTGGGTGGTCCAACCGACACCCCGGGGCCCTCTCCTCGGCTCGTTTTCATTCATCCGCGGTGCCTCGTCTCACTTTCGCTTTCGTGCACACATTTATGTATATATAAATATATATATTTTCGTATACGTATGCGAGGATCGTTGTTTACTCGACGGCGAGCCTTATGTATGTTACATTGTCTCATGTCTGCCGGTATCCGAAATGACGGTCGGTGCTTTTTGGGAATGAACGATTCGTTGTCGGTCATCCCCGTGACGCACGGTGTTACGTATTCATGGATGTCCTCGAATTCGGCTGATAATGTCGACTTGGATGTGTTGATTTTAAATTTGAGATGGAATTTTGGATTGTTTGTGATCTATATAAATTTGTTACGGTTGACGTGTTTTAATTTTATTGAACGCGTCGGTCGTGTGATAAGCTGTGCGATCTGTACAGCATATCAGCTGTGTCGTCAGTTGAAATAGGGAGGGATGTTTTCAGTATTTAAAATCATCAAAAGCCTCCTTTCCCTTATCGTTGCGCGATAGGCACATTTGACAAGGAAATAATGCTCAGACATTGGATGAATTTCATAAATAATTTGTTTTGCAGTGGATTTTGTATGTGTCGCGAAACCGAAAAAGCGGAATTTAAAAAATAATAATAATTTCGCAATATTGATAATCAAACTAATCGCATATTCATTGATTCACTTTTTACCGTTAAATAAATCAACACCGTTTTCGCACAAATAAACAACAATACAAAAACACATAATCTGCAAATAACACTTCACTTTGACGCATCGAACTACTCTTCCGGTCACGCCCCCCTTTCGTACATAATCACGTGGACGCAAATTCCGATAAACAACTGACGATCATCGCCTCACTGAGATATGTGTGCATACACACACACACACGCTAATCATTATTATACAACCTGCCCCAACAGAAACGGGCACGTGTCATCCGGACCGCTCATATATTTATAGTGTGCCAAGTACCAAAGGACTTCCCGACGAGCTGACTCACAAAAACGCCCACGAGGAAACCCCTCAAGATCGCCGATAATACAATTAATAAAAGCGGCTCGATCCGTTTTTGTATACATATTATTATCTTCTCTTTTTTTTTTTTTTACCTTTTCACCTCTTTTTTTTGTATCATATATCGACCGATTCGGCGATTTCTTCTCGGCTTATGAATGAGCCGGGCGTGTCGACGATTTCATTCATCATTGGTTTTTTCGTGGTCGTGTGTGTACGTGTTTATGCGTGATTTTGTTTTGTCGGTGTGTGTGTGTGTTTATATTTAGAAAACGCCAATTATAGTAATTTGATGCGGTCCGCTCGAAGTTCTCGATGCTTGTTTTCATTTGAGTAATGTGTGTGAGAGATGGTTCGCGTGTAGCCTGGAAGCCTTAAGATGTTTGATTTTTCGTTTGTGGAATGTGTAAGGGAAATTGGTGGTTTTGGTGGATACGCTTTCATTTGGATTTGCGTTCCATGATCATACTTTCCATTGTTTTCAAGTTGTTTCGTATCGTTTAAAAATCTTTGAAAATTTTCTAGTTAAATTCGAGTTTTTTCGGCGAATAAATAGTCTATGGTTTAGTTGTGTCAAAGTTGGTGGATGAATGTGACCACCTAGTCATGAACCATTTCGATATGGGAAGGTTTCTAATACCATTGCCAGTTTGTCGAAAGTTACTTTCTCCTTATCACATAAGGGAAAATGACCAAGCTTTTAATGATATCGGAATAATGATCGTCATCACACACAATCATTTTCCATCCATTGCAAGATGAAGACCGCGCGTTCATCAATTTTGGATAACTTTTGTTTAATGATTACACTCTACACATCTTTTTGATTTCATTCACATATTTTCCATATGACTTTTTCGAATTTTAACATTATTGGATACTTTTGTTTTCTATAATTTTTCTTGAAGCCCTCAGCGATGCACTCATTGTCAGACTACTGTTAGTGTAGTTATTAGATATTTGAAATCGTAAACTATTAAAAATTTGGATTACGGGTGATTTTTAGCAATCAAACTCCGAGAGTCACCGACCCTTTATCACCGTGATAACGAAAAAAATCCCGAATTTTATACCGAAAAAACCTCGAACCAAAATAGACATCACGAATTTGCATACGGTTTCTGAAAACGGCCTCACGTGCCAGATCTAAACCGCGTAATCTGCGTTTTCGAATTTTGACGTTTGACGAAAACGCGATGACACATCGGGCCGGGTGAAAATCACGACCGTGCCGCCGTTTGTTTACAGTCGGAACACGTGACGAGAGTGTAAGTGCGGTGTTGTCTGTTGTCTCACAGTTCGATACAAACAGCTGTCTGTCAACTCGCATTTATATTATCAGCTATCGCGCGTTCGTAAACTTTCGACTGATCAAATCCAACCGACATCGCCTATTCTTACTCGATACGTTTCTATGTACATAATATTAATTTCGTTTGGATTTTTTTTTTGTTTAAAAATTAATTATATCAATTCCCAGCGCACCCGAATGCGAAAAATGTTACCGCTTCTTTTTAAATAATTAAAATTGTATTCACAATAAACGCAGCGTTCGCGAACGCTCTCTCGCATTATATACGCCGCGCATAGAGAGAGCCGCGTACTTAACGAATGCGTCACCTCGCCCATATATAAAACGCGACGCTTATCGAGCGCGAAAATCGAACGCGAAACAGCTGACTTTTGCGCTCGAAAAACGCACCGAATCGCGCCAAAATATTTATAAGCAACGAAGCGGCGATAAATAACAAATAATTCGAACGCGTGTACGTACACGACGTACGTATATATACGTGCGCGTTCAGTGTATGGCCGCCGCGGAGGGGAACTTGGACTCGGCCGGGCCGCGGCGGTCGCGCGCTCACCCGAACACCCGAGAGCGGGGATCGTGAGCCGGCGCGCCGCCGACGCCGCGCGGAGAGCGCGTCGTTTCTCCGTACGACGCCCGTCTCTTTTCGCAATATTCTTGCGATTATTTTTTTTTCGATGTGCGTTCGCGAGTGTGTTCGTTATCGTTTCGCGAGTGTGGGTCTGTTTGTTTCTAATTGATCGGCACGTGTCGCAGAGCCGGCTGTCAATCGGTCTCGTTTGTGTTTTGACGTTTCTTTCGGATTTCGATATCGATATCGATATCGATATCGATTGTGTGTCGTTTGTAATTGTTGTAGTTTGTGAAAGTAACCAGGTATTGATTTGGAAAATTTTGATGGAATTCATTGACAATGTTCTGCCGACGTGTATGTATGTATGTATGTATGACAGGGGTTTGTTGCGATTTTGACGAGTGTGTTTTTATTGTTTGAAACGTTGATGCTCTATTGACAATTGATCGAGATAGCAGAGTGATTTATTTGAACGATATTCTTCTGTTTTGTTTTTGTGTTATTTGATAAATTTACTCAATGAATGGTGAGATTTATTGATGTTTTTTCTTTGTATGAAATATAATATCGATCAAACTCATTCATTTACCGCGCAAAATCGATCAAAAAACTCTTTTCGGATATTCTAATAAAATTTCGTTCCATATTATCGGCAAATTTAAAGGTGATTACTTGTCGATCGAACTTGACGAAGGATACTACAATTATATTTCCAAGATAGACACTAACAGAACGCATCACTTAACCTCATACATGCATCACTGGTTTTTCGCTCCCATACACAAATATCGTATGTTTACCTTTCCCTTTTTATTGCAGCAAAGCGTGCGTTTGGCCCATTTTCAGCTTTCGCCATTCGAGTGTGTCAAATAAAAATACAACAACGGCGACGACGACCGAAAAAAATCCGTCTGCCATGTTTATTGACTAGGTCGCGGTATTGACACAGTTCCTGGCCTGGGTACATACACACATTCGTTGAAACGACCACGTGCTCTACGAGACCGTATCGTGTGTGTGTACTTTGCATTTTAGTACAATTATATATATGTATTCGCGATCGGACTCACACACCTAAAGCTGAGATAACGGACCTCGAACAATTATCGCGTTGGTGTGTAAAATTTATGCACATCGATAATGGAGCGGCGGCGATTGTTTCGTAATAACTCACGCACATTTACATATTATTTATCTGCATTGTGCGTTTTCTGCGCGACGTATTATATATCGGCTCATATCCGGGTGGTTTTATGAATGGGCCCACTGATCGTGTCGGTCGGTTCGATAACGTTTCCCGAATTGTGTGTTGTTGTAATTTGCGTATTCATTAGTTTTAATGTGATAGAAAAAAAATCTACTTGATTAAAACGATTTGGTTGAGAATTGTTTCAGTGTTTGGTCTTTCGTAAGTTGCCTTTCCTTTAGATGCTCGTAATAAGGAAAATTGTGGATGTTTTCCTGTAGTAAACGTATATGATGCATAAGTTGGTGTTGATGTTTGTAAAAAATAAATCGACCTTCGAAAAGTTGGATACTGAGAAAATTTTTAGCCAAAGTGATTTTATTGTAATAATATTAAAATAGATTATCTAAATTTGGAAATTTTCACTTAATTTCGGAAATAATAACTAAAATCTTGGATGCAAAAATATAATTCCTTGTCGAAGTGTTTTCAGGCAACAAAATTTACAAAAAAGTTTGTGTTAAATTCACTTATCTTTGGTAATGAATGAAAATTTATGTGCTTAATTAGTACGATTTGGTCGCTAATAGGACATTTTGAAACTAACCAGTACATCTGTTGAGAAAGAGCAAAATAGCAATAATTATACCTATTTAGTGATATCGTATTGTTTATTTTCCCAGTAATTCTTATCTTCGGGCTGTACAATAACAATCCACATGTAGTTGATTTCAATTTAAATCAACTCCGAGTGAATAAATCCGAATTTTGTCAACGATTTCGTAAATTATTCATCAGCCTATCGAATTTCAAATTCTCCAACTAACATTTTATTATTATTATTTTCACAGGAGTTGACGGGCCAAAACAGCAATGACAGCAGCAGCGGAGGTGGAGGCGGTGGACCGCTGGTGAGGCCCTCACCTAGCCCCACTGGCTCCAGCGGATCCCGGTCCATGTCCCCGGCTGTCGGTAAGCATCTCCGCCATCGTCATTTTGTACGTTTTAGACATAGGTAGACCCCATTAGACGCTGACGTCGAACAGCTGTTGGCTGCAATTGCGGAAACTACGCTACACCTACCAGACAATGATAACGATGCGGGTTCGCCAAACTCGAGAGCGACGACCTTTGTTTTTTGTAATGTCACACGATTATGTCTTCGCATATCGAATTTGTGAATAAATTGATTCGACACGATTTGAATATGCGCGTTGATGCCGATGGCGAAGGAAAAACAAAAACATCGTTAGTGCGTTTATCGATTTTCGCTTTGAATTATTATGGTTCGTTGACAATTTGCGATGCGATAGAGTTGTTGATTCGTAAAATCGACAACAAAAACATGTCGGCGATGCAAAACTGCGGAAGCACATCTCGGAGGTGAATGCACCCGCTTTTTAGCTTCCGACGAGCGGTCCTTCTTTTTTTGTGCTCAATTTTACGATCCCTTCATTATGAAAGCGGTCAACAAGGACGACTTTCGCGTTACGAAAGCAAAACGCCCGATCGGTCCGAAATCCTCACTCGCAGACAATAACATCGACGGTAGCCGCAATAACGGGGGGACCTTGGCATTCATTCATTTCGCTTGTTTATTTTCCTTTTCAATGCCCCATCGGCGTGTGACCCACATTCCTAATGCACCGAGATCCATTATAAATCACCGCCCGGGACTGATTCATCTCATTGTGCTCTTCGTGTTTTTGTTGTTGTTGTTGTTGTTGTTGTTGTTGTCCGGGATCCTTTTCTTCGCGTTCGTGTATTGTTTCCTTCATTTACCTCACACTCTCGCCACCTGCGTTTTTGACAGGAATGTACTTCTCAGTTTATACTTTTTCGCGGGCGCACAGACACCTGTTGCCCCGCATATAATATACATATAGATTGTTCTTCGGGCCGCGTCGGTGATAGTGAAATATACGCATACGTACAAAAGGAGCTACGAATAAGCAAACACGTAACGTGCCCAAGGTGTACGTACCCGAGAAAGAGACCGAAAGGTACAAAACGGGGCGGCGGTGGCTGTGGCGACGGGTCGGGAGGTACTAGTTTATTGCTCTCTTCTCAAACTCTCGGTGCAGACGCGTCTAGGATGCTGTTAAACCAGACGGGATTCCCCGACATTGACCCACATTTCTGTGTGCAAAACCACTGTTGGGGTGGAGGAGGATCACCCACGCCCGTATCCACCGTGCGACCCACGCCCACCCACCCGACCAAGCAAAGGGGGCCCCTGGGAGGAGGAGGTCGGACCCGCGGCCCCCCGGGGGACAGTGGAACCCGCCCGCCTTTCAAAGGGTAGTTTTTATTTTTCCCTCCCCGGTTTTGTGTGTGAATGGGAAATCGAGAGTGAAGTGGGGTCGGTCGGCCAGGGTGGCTGGTTTGAGGCCCCCGGGTGGTTGATGGAGTTGACGTCGTGTTGCTGCTCCTGCTCCTGCTCCTGCTCCTGCCCCTGCCCCTGCCGCCCGTTCGTTCGGCTGCGCACCTCTCGCGGCTTTCCAATTGTCGGGTGTGCATCATTCATGTGCCTCTGTATGCGCTGATTGTGAGACCTTGTGTACGTACTCGTGCAAAACTGACGGCCTTGAAACGACTCTTGCACGTTCAAGGACGCCAACGTCTCGACAGCTGCATCTCAATCGGGCGAGAACTGAATCAGGTCGGCCGTGCCTGCTCGCCTTCCTTCTCTGGATATTCACTTTATCTTTAGTTTGCGATCTAATGAAAACTAATTGCAAAATAAACAGTGTGCGCAGTTGGAAATTTTTTCGTCAATTTGTAAAGCTCTTTAGTTTTTTGGTTCGATGCTAGAGACTGGCAGATGAGATTTTAACTTACTACCGAATCGCTAACATTGACTAACCGACTGATCTTATATCGGAACTGTTATTGAAACTTTCCTCGGATCACCACCCATCTGTTAATCTGGACTTTCCTTTTTTCACATCCAATAATGCATACGGCACATATTATAATACTAAAACTCCCAAAATTTCAACATGTTGAAATTTCGGTACACGCCGCCGTCGTAGAAAACGAGTTGAGCACGAAATAGAAACGGCGCCTTTTCGATCCGCCTGCTGGTAGTGGTGCCGTGACGGCAGCTCCAACACTCCCAACAGCCAGTCAACAAACAACCAACCGATCAACCGACCAACCAACCAACCAACCAACCAGCAAGCGAGCGAGCGAGCGAAGCAGCATTCCGTCAGTCATTATGATTCCGGCTGAGTCAGTGCGGCCGCCGTTCTCAGAACACGCCACACCAGCTCGCCGGCCTCCAAGTGGAACGAGGCGCAGACGACCAACCTTCGGCTCACGGGACCCGATTCTGCCCCTCAGCCTTGCCTATTCCTCGTCAGTTGCCTCCGTCGTCGTCGTCGTCCCCCTGTTGGTTATGCTGGTTCTCGATCTTCGCTACAATGTGTTTGAACGGAATCTTGTCAGGTGTCGTCTTCGAGAGTGAAGATTTGGTTTGCCTTCACTTGATTGTGCTGTTAGCAATTTAGCGCCATGTGGATGATGCGGTTTTTCTATTGAAATGGATGTAAGATTTTGTAGATTGTTTTGTAATTTATTTCGTATTGAATTTATACGTATGAATTTCTGAAATTTTCTTGAATTGTCGCTCGCTACCTAAATTACACATTCCGATTATGAAAATTTCATACGTGTACAAATACAACACTTGCTCAGCTTCGTATCGAAATTTTGCTACTTTTATCTTTGGTTTTAAAAAAAAACTATGGTTGGATGAAGTTAGGTTTTAGTCGTTTAGTTGCTGGGTGTTCGACTGTACGATCAAGGCCAGGCTTGACTCGAAGAGTAGAGTGATAATAAGCTCGAACGAAATATCAAGGTCTGCTCCTAAGGTGTTTCACCATTCGTAGACCATGCTGCTCCACAGATTTGCTCGAGACAAACATAAATGTATAATAATAAGCTTGAAAAAAAAATACATTGCTTATTCTATCGCAATTCAGTATATTTTGCCTGAACGATTGTCGAAAATCGATAAACAACATTCAAATTTGCGCAGCGTGGTACGGCAACATTTCGATACTTCTCACGTTAAATTATAATTTTTATTATCGTGCGATCCAATAATCAACAACAATTCGAGAATACAATTTATTCTACAATCCCAACCCCGCATACTCTCGCAATCCCCCGCTGGCGCCCATCATAAATTTTCGCATCCCACATACACACAATACCCATGCACCGACAAACGAGTGCAACAAGTGGCAGCAACCAACAGTCGATGCACGTGAGAAAAGACCATTCATTCGTCCTACGGTGCTAACGGGTCACGTCGTAAAGGGCACCCTCGCCCCACATACCCATTTTACACACACATATACACAAGAAACCACCGATCGCGCTAATTGCACGAATTAATCCTCGGTACATGTTCCGAAAGCGCGATATAGTGCAACATGCGCGTGCAAAAGATGCTTATCGCCGATACATAACGTACACGTTACATAATGGCGACGGTCACGTCGGAATGCGTGTGTGGTGTGATATATCGGCTGCTGCTCGTTTTAATTTGTATACATTATAATGCGGCGTATACTTATTTATTTATATTTTTTATATATATATATATATATATATATACACACACACACACACACACACACACACACACACATACACACACACACACATATATTTGAGTAAGGTCAGGGCCCGACGTTCCGATTTTACGAGCTGACACGTAACGTGGTGTTTTTTGTTTTTTTTTTTTTACGCTTTTCGATACGTTGGTGTGTATAACGGGAGATGTGAAAAGTGCATCCGTCGTTTTGTGCGAGCCGATCGACGTCATTGTTGTCTCGGTGCATTGAGATTTATCATTTCTTGTTGACGTCATCGAGTTGCCTGAAATGATGTATTTTCTTAATTTTCGAAGGTTTAAGTAAGACGAGTTGTTTCGTTGACAATTTTCTTAATTCAAATGTTCTCATTGTTAGTATTGATTAGAATAAAAGTTAAAAGTTTCCACTCTTTGTTTGTTTGTTTGTTTATTTATTTATTTATGTACTGTGAATGAATTATGATTTTTAAGGCATTTCCATACTCAAATCTTTGGTTTTAATTTTCCAAAAGGTAGATCGCATAAATTATAAATGCATGAACTACATAATAAGAACTTGTAGAATTTGAATATAAAATATTTTCTTCGTATGACATCAATAGTTTTACTGTTGATGGGATAGATATTACATATAATTCTCATATTCGTACAATGAATGAATTTACATGTTGTAATACTAATTACCAGTATAAAATGTCAACGGTAATTAGTGAAAGCGCAGTCGATGATTAGCGATGTTGGTTCGTTCGCGTCCTCGACCTTTCCAATGATGTGCTTTAATTGTAAGAGTAAACGATGAATGTATTCTTTCGCAGGTCAACAAAACATTCCGATGCCGCCGCGGCCATCGAGCAGTAGTCAGGCGGAGGGCGGCGGCGCGGGGGGCGCGACGCGTGCCGCCGGCGCTCCGCCCGCGCCCCTCGCCGCTCCTCCGGCAGCGCCCCCGCTCCAGCAAGGATACCATCACCCGCCACCCCATCAGCAACATCCTCCGCATCCGCACCAACCGCCCATCGGCTACAAAATGCAACCACATCACCAAAACTATCCACCGCCTCATCACTATCCTCAAGGTATAAATTCAAAACGAAAATATATATTATTTTTAGATTTTAAACTAATTTGTTATTTTCGTGTTTTCAGGGAATTATTCCCCACGTCCTCCGTATCCGAGTCAAGGATATGGACCCGGAGGCGGGACTGGAGGACCCGGAGCCGGTGCTCCCGGAGCCGCAGCAGCCGGACAATACGGTGGCCCTGGTCGGCCACAAGGATATCCTCCTTATGGAGCAGGTTGGGGCGGTGCTGGGGCACGACCTGCTCCTCCCCCGCCTCACTACCTCAAACAACACTTACAACATAAGCTAGGTCCGCAACATATGGGTCCTCCGCCTTCACATCATGTCATGGGACCGCCGGGTGAACCTGCGCAAGACAACGGTCTTCCTGGACCACCCCCCGCTCCCGCCACTGCTCTCGTCACTACTGGACCAGACGGTGCTCCGTTAGATGATGGTTCACAACAAAGTACTTTATCCAATGCATCTGCTGGTGAATATTTCTTTCATTTGTAATCAATCTTTTTTCTTATTTTGTTCTAAACGTTTTTTTTTTTACTAAAGCATCAGGAGAGGAAGCAGGCTGTGTCACTCCACGAGGTAGTGGAAGAGGACCTGGCGGTGGAGCCCCATCTCCAGGAGCTGCCTCTCATGCTAGTGCTCATGATGATTATGATGCCAGCCCTTCTAGTTGGCCTAGAACACCTTCTAGTCCTGTAAGTTTTGATAAATTCACATATTTATATCAGAGTTGCAAAGAACATATTTTTAATTGTAAATATATATTTTTTAGGTTTTCAATAGTCATGTACCTCAAGAGACATATAGAACGAAGGTATGTCTTTGCAATTTTTTTTATGTTATCAAAAAATTACATGCGAATAAAAATGTTATTTATATTTTCAGCAAAAATCTGATTCACTAGGGAAGTTATATGAAATGGACGAATCACCGGAAAGGCGAGATTGGGTAGGAAGACTACTGAGCTTCATGGAGGAACGAAGAACTCCAATTGCAGCATGTCCTACAATCAGCAAGCAACCTCTCGACCTGTATCGACTATATCTGCTGGTTCGCGAACGCGGCGGTTTCGTCGAGGTATGCAAGGTGCTGTCTCCGCCGCACGTCAGGGGACATCAACATGACTCAATTGCCCCTTACTCTAATTTAGCACACTATATTTATATAATAACAATATTCATAATAATGGTGTTATCACATTTCGCATTTTGTTAGTTTTTATGATTTAAACTTAAATTTCAGAAAAAAATGGATCTTAATGTGTTCACACTCATTATTATAAATTCTATAGATTAACATTAATAATTCAATTCATCTACAACAGAAATGATTTTTCAATCCCTAAACTTTATTTTCATTACTAATATATTCTTGGCTATCCATTCTGGTGTCGATGAATTAAAACTTGCATACTACACACAGTTTTTCACTATTGTATTTTCTTTCCAAAAGACATTGAGAATCGGTTCTTTCATGACATGTAAAATGTAATACCGATCATGAACAATTGGCGTCTGTTATATCAAAATTGTATACAAAATTAAAAAAAAATCAAGGCATATAACAATTATGATACAAATTTCTATTTGTAATAACATTGAGTGGACCGAGTCTTAATCTGAAATAGTGATGACACTTGTTAGAGCTAGTTTGCTGATATTTGTTTAGTTGCATCCTTAAATATGCATTAGTAATTAATCACACACTTATATTCACAATATATAGTTTACTTCTCTAGGAATTAGCAAACACTAAAGCATGGGGTTTGAAAACAGCACTCGTTAATTTTATTGATAACAATTTCCTTCAATAGTCATTTAAAATTTTGAAATATTTTATCGATAAAACTGCAAATTGGTTTAGAAACTACATACATTATTTCTTTATTTTTTATATATATTCATTTCTTAATTCTAAATATTTCTGGTCGATGAAAATAATATGAAAATTGATTCAAAATTTATTCCAGTATCCTTGATTTTTCTTTAATTTTATAAATATCAAGTTATCTCTATCTTGTACCATACAAAATTACATTTTTCTCTATTTATATATATATATATATATCCATATATCCATATATATCTTGCTTGCTGAATTATGAAGGTGTATGCTTTTAAGTCTGAATTGCTTTATTGCAAACAAAATAATTTTTCATTGGTGGTTGTACTAACAATTTATTACAAACACTCTGAACTGAAAACTGTCATTCATATAAATTTATTTCATTCTTCTCTTTCCACCTGTAATCTTTCAATGCCATTATAACCACAGTTTATATAACTGTTGATCTGTATTTGTACTCATATCTCAATTTGGTGGTTTGTATATTTTCAATGTAATCTTTATTTAAAAGCAATTTTGCTATTTTCAATTTTTTCCAACGTCAATAAAAATAAATATTAAAATATTTAATAGGCGGTCAGTTGAGGGTACAAATTATAATAGTTTGCTTTTAAATAAGGAATTTTATAAGTATTGGCTCCCACAAATTACTGATGTAAATGCTTTTCATCAGTATTATGATAATTAAAGTTTTTCTTTTGATAAATATATATCTTCGGGATGGGTCATTTTCATTTTCTCCTTTTCAAAATTTGTGTACTTGAAAAATGGTTATGACAATATAAATGTAAAATTTAAATTGCTTTCAATATTTGGAAAAATGTTTGCTAATTGTAAATGCTATCGAGAAATTAGATTATATGCATCAGCATGTTCTAAATAGTCTTTAGAAATAACCTAGAATAGAAGCATTGTGTTTGGAAATGTGAAATACACCACATTTATCTTTATCATAAACGGTACATTTCACACTTCTTTCAATGTAAGCTTTTGTAGAACTAATCAGTCAATGTATAGTAAATATAGTACTTTTGACCTCTTTGCTAAAAATTTTTGGTACTATATTTACCATATGTTGATGTTACAGCTATGACAGGTAATGTAACATAAAAATTCTCACTAGTTTTAGAATAATTCAGCATTACTGGACTAAAATATAAAATACCCTTGTGACTTATATAAAAAATATGGTTATATAAAACTAGTCAAATACATTTTAGAATTTCAAATAGCAGCATATTTCTCTAAAAAAAAAATTTATTGATTCAGGAAAATTTATAAATTCAATGCTAGTTTTTTATTTATTTCAATCTAATAGTAAATAGTCTCATGTTCTGTTATGATAAAATGTTTTATCTGATTATCCAATAATTTGATTTCAAAACCGACTAAAAAAATTAAAGGGCTAGTGTACTTAATTTCAAATATTAATTTACATAATAAAATCTATATAATTTTTATATTAACGTATATTTAATATTGATTTTCAAATCATAATTATTCTCACTGAAGAAGTAAAGCAATTGATCTGATATATACTAAATTTAAAAGCTTAACTGATATGTGCCCGATATGTTGTTTTTGCTATCTGACTGATATGATTATATCTTTTGAGCAATAACTACAAATTACAAATAGTGTAGGTATTGTTGTGTTATAAGAAATTGACATTTGTAAAGTGCAGTAATGTTGAGAAGGTTTTGCTTTGACATATTGAGTGCAGCTATTTTGTGTTAATTCAAAATACTTTGTTTTTTTAACTTAAATAAATTAAATTTGAAGATATTCCAAAAATTTCGTAGATAAGATGAAAATTTATCTATGTTTCTGTAATAATTCTTCAATTTTTTTTAACATGATGTTTCGTACTCAATGATACGGAAGCAAAATCTGCCACATACTTTAAACCTTCGGAAAACTATAACTCCTTTCATTTTCAGGTTACGAAGAATAAGACTTGGAAAGATATTGCTGGAATGCTTGGAATCGGTGCCTCGTCCAGTGCAGCTTACACTTTACGAAAACATTACACAAAAAATTTATTAGCGTATGAATGTCACTTTGATAGAGGTGGTATTGATCCTCAGCCTATAATCAATCAAGTCGAAGCTACAACTAAGAAGAAAGCTAACAAGAATAACAGTGTACCTAGTCCGGGTGATTATTTTAATTTTAATTATTATCAATATTTATTTGTAGTTTTTTGTGCTCTGTAAATCAACTAGATTATTGTTACTCAAAATCTTGAATGTCACATTTTTTGTTAAAATTGATTAAATATATAATTTGTTTTTCGATATTATTCATATATAACACATCACACTTTTTTTCAATATTTCAGGTTCTTCTAATTCTCAAGACTCGTTTCCTGGACCTGGTAGCACAGGTGGTGGAGCACCAGTCGGTCCCAATATGGATGGATATGGTCCTCCTTATTCAGGATATCCACCTTCATCACAACCACAACAAGGTAGATTGTTCGTATAGTAAAAGAAATATAAAAACATATATAATATTTCAAAAGCATTAATACATTGCTGTCTTTTAATGTTTGCAAATACATTTTTGTTCATGTAAATATCATCAAATAAAATGTATTTAATCTCAATTCATTGATATGCATAATTTTGGATTTATAAATCCAAAACGGAATGTTTATGTATGTTCTCTAAAGTACAATATTGTAAATCAATAAGTGTTCAATAGCTGATTTGCTGTTTTTTTTTTTTAAATTAATCAAATATTATATTGTACTTTAAAGGTTATATTTAATTATTAATTATTTTTATTGCAAGATTAATGGCTTAATGAATTCGCTACCATGATAATTATTCAATATATTTATTATTATTATTATTATTGAATAAAAGTACTTGTAATTAACAATGGTAGCGGATATATTAAATACGAAACACTTATATACTTTTATGTGTCACTATAATTTGGTTAACCCTGTTTATAAACAGCACCATGTGACTAACAAAACGTATATGTGGCGAACATTTAAAAAGTTATTTTCGTGTAAAAATATCATCTTGTATATTATATCACTCACTTTACCTCATGCACTCTCATATTTAACTGACTGCTATAACAATGCTTGTGTGATGTCTGCCTTCAATGGATTATCTTTACTACTAATAAATTGCATGATCGAAATCAAATAATTATGGGATCATTGTGCAGTAATGGAGATTGGTAATTGTATCGATTAGTTTTCACTTTCGAGTCAGGTTCTATTAGGGAATGCATTGTACCTATAGTTTAGACTTCTAGTTGACCCAATTATTTTGCATATGAAATAGTTCTTGAGATTATGGGTTATTTATTATCACACTTAACGTTTATTATTTGGTATCCAGCACCGCTTATCAAATATCCTCTTTGTATATTACATTTCTACGATTTTAATTATTAATTTAATCACTATTGTATTGGGCATGTATTATAAATACATATAGTGTTAGATATTAAAACTATTCTAGAGACTCAACGCTGTAATACACAGTTTCAAATTATTTTGTGGAAAGAAACTTATTGATCATAAATTATTTTAAGTTTTCTGTACATAAATAAAGTGTGACTGAATTATTATTATATTTAAGTAATAAATTAATCTGTGTTAAGTGTATGATAATATTTGTCTAGCGATAACTATAATTTTTGTAAATTCGTCGAAAAATGATATAAAAATTTAACTATTTGTACGTTAAACTGAATTCTGATTGTCATACACAACATTGAAAGTAGATATGACAATAGGCATTGGTGTGGCAGAACGGTATATATAAATTGGTGTTGATTGGAATTACATCAAAAAGAGATTAAAGGTGAATGAGTGATATCTGTTGGTGTTGGAGGCGGTGAGTGTATGTGTGTATGTGTATTGGCAGGGGGTGCACCCGGTGACAACATAGCTGCATCCAACCCTTTTGAGGATCCTCAACCTCGTCATGCGGCTCCACCCACACCGCCTGCACCACACCGTAATCATCAACCAGGTAGTTTTCGTGGTGACTTTAAAAAATGGCTACTTTGTTCAGATATTGTTACAGAATCTGTGAGGTTTATATTTTCCTTTTTCAAAGTCGTTTCATCTCGTTCAATGTTTCTACTATGAATTTTTTTGTTTTATTTTAGAGGCTTTTTTGTTTTTTAAGGAAATGCAACTTTTTTTCAAATATTCCCCTGTGTGCAACAGTATTTATGATTTTTTATTCCTTCCAGTTTGAATTTAAACTTAAATTTATTGTAAATGTATAAATTAACATCTTGATAAAATAGTAATTATTTAATGTAAATCAATCAGGCACATTTTTTTTATTTTGAATTGTGAACGTGTATGAAACTCACTTTTCTTTTATATATCTTATTTTTTGTAAGGTTATTATAATGTCTTTATAATTTAAAAAAAAAGAAAACATTCTTTCGATGCATGTTCGGTGGATTTGTGTTATTTCTGGTTTAATGTAAATGTTTTTTGTGTGTGGTTAATAACAGCTAACATTCGCTTCTCAATAATTCATATATTTTATTTGAATTCCATTTCATTCGGATAATAATTTTAATTGTATGTTTTATATTTTCATTTCAAATTGCTCAATTTTTACTCCAACATTTTCAGGTGCATATCCTGGTCAACCAGGCTATGGTAGTTATGATCAGTATGGTTCTCCTTATCCACCCAACAGACCTGTTTATCCCCCATATGGACCCGAACAAGATAATAGGTATTGTCAACTTAACTATTTATCATCTTTTTATAAGTAGAAACTAAAAGTTGTTGCAAATTGTGATGTTTCATTATAAAATATATATTCCATAAATTTAATGTGTCCAATTTTGTTCTAGAAGCTATCCTCCCGGAGGTGGTCCTCCAAATGCAGATCCTTATGGCCGTTATGGCGCAAACTATGCAGGTGCTAGAGGATATCCTCCCCCTGCAGGTGGTGCTCCAGGTGGTCCTCCTCCAGCACCTCCACAATCACCTACGCCTCCTCCTGCAGCATCACAAGAATATTACCGGCCCCCAGGCTCCGCGGCTCCTCCACCTCCTACACATTTACAACATGAAGTAAGATTCGCAGCAACATCCATAGTTATTTTATGATTATATTAATTTTTATACTGCAACTCATCGAACATGAACTATTGAGACAATAATTCATAACTTCTGAAACTTCTTTTATGCAAATGCATGTTCAATGTTTTTGCCTATTTTCCCTTTTCTTATTTGCTCTGCACACAATTTGTGAATTTTTTCACATTCGATTTAAGAGATATTTTTAATTACATTATCGAACTATTCATTGCTCTATTAAATTTTTGTGATAGTCATTTTGTCATTCACATTAAATTAATCTAAAGCATGATTAAAATTGATAAAGATGTCAAAACCAAACCAAATTAAATTAAATTAAATTGATAGCTTTTAAAAGATATCATTTTTCAAATAATATTCTATAATAGAAATCTATTTTCTAAATAATAAATGAGAAACAAAAAATTTATTATTGAGATTAACATTTCCAATTTACAAGGAAATTATGTTCTCATTTTATTTTATTTTTTATCCTAATTTTTTGTGACAGAATTTGTTCTGTGTTAGCATTAACACATTGTAAGCAAGAAAAAAGAGTTATAAAATCAATTAACTTTAAAAATTAACCACAGGAATATGTAGAAATTAACTGACAGTTTGCTGTCTTACGATTTATAATATTGAATCTTATGCTGTTAATACAAGTGTTGTAAATTTTTCTCTCACAAATAATAATCTTAGGAAAACGATAAAATACTTTTCATGTATTTCACATGAAAAATTTGCATATTCATATGTGATTTGTCTGTTTCTCTGTAATACAAAATTTACCCATCTATCCGAGTACAATGTGTTAATGCATTTTCGTTTAGAGTGGTACTCGTGTTAATTTATTTGTAGATTTAGTATTTCGTAGTCTTTGTGTAGTTTTGCTGTAGTGTTGTGTTGTGTGTTTGTGGGGTGTGTAGATGTCGGCGACGGTGAACATGAACTCGCAGCTGGCAAGGCAGTTGGTTGCTCCGCTCTCTCCTGGCGCCAAGCAGTCCCCGTATCTCCACGTATGTTTTGCAGCATTTCAAAGCAGCTGCGCTTATATGTTTGGTGTTGGCTATACACCTTTCGGCTTCCTCTATTCACAAATCATAATTTTCAAAATTTTTCATCTGCTTCACGTTTTTATAGTAAAATCCAAAACATAACAATTGAATATTTTTTTATCAAAAAAATTGTTTGCTTTGAAATTTCATTAAAGTCACTTGTTTCATTCATCATGTTCCTCGTTTTAATATAATGTTTTTTATTGACAATTATGGTAATGGTGTATTTGTATGAATTTAAAAACACTCTCATTTTCCTTCACATAAATTTTGACAAAAAAAATTTTTCAAATTAAATCTCTTGAATATGCATTGATTTTGAGTGTGTTTCCTAATTCTATTTTTTTTTCTACTAATTCGATTACTTTATTTGGTGCTTTTACATCAATCATGCTATTCAAATGGTGGTGTTGGACATTTTATTTTTATGGGTTTTAAGATTATGTTCTTATATCATTTTCTTACCTATGATTGTCTTAATTATACCCAATAAGATCAGTTCAAATTTATTACATTTGCATGATATTTATAATTTGATTATAATTTTAAAAGATGATTTTTTTTGTTCATAGTCTTAACTTTATTTAACAAACACGTTTTAGTTTTATTATTTCCGCATTTATAATAGAAGAAATAATCCTGTTATTACATGTTTTTGTTTTTTATGTCCTAAATTTAATTCTTTATTAAGTTACTTAAAAATTAAAAATATTTCATTATTGATTTTTTAGTTCTGTATTTAATTTCATGTTATTTCGGATAATAAATTAATTTCAGTTTGATAATTGTATAAATTATGCGTTATTTTGAAGCTGCTCGTCTTTTGGTAATGATTGGAGACTGTAGTAGTTATTTTAACTTATTTTTATTCATTATAATGTGGAGCTTCTGTGATCACTAGATATTAAAAAAAAATACTTCATATGTATTATTCTTATGTGTTGTTTGTATTTATTTTCATTTTTTTTTTTTTTTTAACAAATATTGCATTTGATTTTTGTAAAGAAGTAATTGAGAAATAATATAATTTATCAATCTACTGCTGTTTGTTCATTTTAACAATTTTGGTGTATGCTTTATGATACCCAAAAACACGGATTATTGCTTTTACAATTTCATTTTTTAATTCTATCGAATGACAATCACTTCTTTTACGTGTGAGTTTTTACTGCAGGTCAAATATGTATTTTTTTTATTTTTTATTACCTCTGCTGGAATTTGTTTTTTTTTTTGTTTTCTCGTACTCTTTTATCTGAAAATTACACGAGCTTGAGATTTTAATATTATTTTCGTCTGCAGGGATATGGAGGAAACAAGACAATGCCACCTCCGGGTCAACCTAGAAGACATCCAGACTTTGCTAAAGATGCACCACCTCAACCACCTTATCCTCCACAACGTCCACAACCGCCTCCTCATCATCAATATGGTATTATATTTTGTCACGTATTATTTGTGTTCATAATTTTCCACGTCTACATATCAATTTATATAATTTCACTTTCAGGTGCATGGCCAAACAACAGTGGAGGACAATATAGGGGTCAATTTCCACCTGCTAACAGTAATGCACCACCTGGAAACCAGTGGCCAGGCTCACCTAGACCCCCACCTGCTCCTGCGCCTTCTGCTCCATGGGGACCGACTTATCAACCGGTTTATTTTTTATTTTTTTCCCAATATAATTCTCAGTGTATGTATATTTAAAAATTATCTCAATTTTGTAACTTCATTAACAGGGTCAGCAGGCATGGGGAACAAATGTAAATGTGGCTGGTGGGCCAGGGTCACAAATAAGACCAGGTGGTGGACCTCCTCGCCCTACTGGACCTTACCGCCCAGAAATGAAACCATTTCCAATGGCTCCATCTCATCAACCACCTAAAGTAATATTAGAATTCAAATCAGCATGTCTTATTTACATTATTTTATGTTGTTCTGATCATTTAAAATTAATTTCAGATGGTAGTTCCAGGGATGAGTGGAGGTGCGCCAAAAAGAGAAATTAACTTCCCTCCTGAAAGTGTAGAAGCTGTCACACCAATCAACTACAAGAGGCGACGCCTCACCAAAAATGATGTCGCACCTGTAGAGGCTTGGCGGGTTATGATGGCTCTGAAATCTGGATTACTAGCAGAAACTTGTTGGGCACTAGATGTCCTAAATATTCTTCTTTTCGATGATAATTCAGTTGGTTATTTTGGACTCCAACATTTACCTGGATTATTAGATCTTTTATTAGAACATTTTCAAAAGAGCCTTAGTGACGTATTTGATTCCCCAAATCCTAGCGAAGATAAACCTTGGTATATGCCTAAAAGTGAAGATAATAAATTCACTAATATTAAATCTACTAGTCGAACTTCAGATGTGAAACAATCAGTTGTTTTAATAAAGAGTGAAAACTTCACTCACGAATCCAGGAAAGGAAAACCAGTTATATATAAATCTAAAGAGGATGATATATTCGCTCCAGACGATCTACAAGAATGGGATACCGAAATAGAACCAGCTGAAGTTGGTTTAGAACCTTGGCAATTTGGCTCTGACACATCTTTTATAAACCATGTGATGCCATGTTTTCAAGGAGAAATTATAAACATTCCCTTTGCTAGAATTCTAGAACGTGTTGAACGTAAACCGAAATTGGAGGATATTATAAAATGTGAACTCGAAAGTGTTACAACCGAATCTTCAGAAACTAAAGACTCTCCAGGTGTTAAAAAATCAAATAGTGTCAGTGAAAAGAAAACTAAAAGGACAAAAGCTTCATTAGATGAGGTTATCAATAGGGTAAAATGTCAAACAAGTATGAATGGTGAAAATAAAATAAATGGTGAAAACGACTTAGGGACCAATAATAAGAGTGCAGAAAATAAACTTCCTGATATTCGGCAAAACGGGCCAGCAGATGAATCTGAATGTATTGAACCCTCCGCTAAAGAAAGAACAGACTCTGAAGATAATTTCAGATCTGAACCTATGGAGATAGAAAAAGATGAAAGAATCATTGAAAAAATTCCTGATAAAAAGCCTAATTTGAAAATAAATGATCCTGCGGGTATTCTTAAGAGAAGACACTTTTCCGAATATGAAGATGAGTGTTATACTAGAGACGAAGCTAGTTTGTTTTTGGTTACTGAAAGTCAAGATGCATTAGCTAGGCGATGTATTTGTTTATCAAATATTTTACGAAATTTAACCTTTGTTCCGGGAAACGAAACTGAGTTTTCTAAAAGTGGAGCTTTCCTTGCACTTATGGGAAAACTATTATTATTACATCATGAACATCCGGTTCGTGCACCTCGTACTAGAAATTATGATAGAGAAGAAGATGCAGAGTGGAAAAGTAGTTGTTCATCACTTCAAGTTCAAGAATGGTGGTGGGATTTTCTAGCACAATTACGTGAAGATGCACTTGTGTGCTGTGCAAACATTGGTGGTCAAGTTGATCTAGGTCGTCATCCTGAACAAGTTGCTAGGCCCGTGTTAGACGGATTACTACACTGGGCTGTTTGTCCTTCTGCCGGAGCTCAAGATCCATTGCCGGCATTACCTCCTCATCGTGCTTTATCACCTCGACGACTAGCTTTAGAAGCACTCTGTAAACTTTGTGTTACTGATTCGAATGTAGATTTAGTAGTTGCAACACCACCATTTCCAAGACTTGAACGCCTATGTTCTGTCTTAGCGAAACATTTGTGTCGTAGTGAAGATCAAGTGTTACGTGAATTCTCTGTAAATTTACTACATTATTTGGCTGCTGCAGATTCCGCAATGGCACGTACCATAGCTGCTCAAAATCCTACAGTTTCACTGTTGGTAGCATTCATTGAACAAGCAGAACAATCTGCATTGGGTGTCGCCAATCAGCATGGAATTGGAGCTTTACGAGATAATCCCGATTCCATGGGAACTAGCTTGGACATGTTAAGGCGAGCTGCTGGCACTCTTTTACACTTAGCAAAACACCCAGATAACAAACCATTCTTCATACAACAAGAACAACGACTTCTTTCGTTAGTAATGAGTCAAATTCTCGATCAAAAGGTTGCTGCTGAACTCTCCAAGGTGCTATTTCAGTGCTCACGACATCCGCGCCATCCCACTAGAAGTGACTAAAGTTTATGTTACCACTTTTGAAAATACTCTGAATTCATTCAACAATGGTGCGTCAATGGAATGTGATGTTCAATTGATTAACAAATAAACTCAAGCCATCTTTTTATTTATGATGGTGCATAAAAGTGATAGTGTTGATAGGCTATTATAATCTATCAGTGAGATTTGTTGTAAATCTGCGTACATTCTACACCGCTAACGAGTATATTAATTTTATTGGTAGTATTGTGAGTGATATATGTGCGTATGCACAGAAAGCGGTCTGTATACTTGTTGTTATTTTCATTTATACAAGACTTAATTTTATTCCTGCGGATTTAGATTTAAGGACTGAATTTAATAAATAATATAATGATATATAATATATTATCTAAGACCGTGTTATAGTGATATTAGACTCATACCGCTCGGTAATTGAATTATAATTAATTTCAGAGACTTTTTTAGAAAAAATATTAGTTATAAAAAAAAGAATTATCAATGGGTTTTTTATGTGATAGGCCCCTTTTGAAGGATATGCATAAATAAGTAGATTTTGCGAATATCAAGGCAATTGTGAATTTTAAATTGAATTGTATATTGTACTATTTTGTAAAGAAGCTGAATGTGTTTTTGCAGATTAGTATTCATCTTGTATTTATTTTTCCTTCTTTATATTCCCGATGTCCTCGCTCACCCTTCCCTCTCTCCTTTCCACAATTCCATTGTTGCCCTTATTCGATGGACAAGACTATTCAATCTTAAACCTAGGGTCGCCTATCATTTCATGTTTGGTATTATTATTACTGTGCAAATGCTTTATATATGTCTGAATATTGAAAATAAAATAAATGTACATATGAAGTGCTGAAAATATTTTTATGTTGAATTTCATTTTAATTCCTTTTGTAACATTCAACCTACTAATCATCATCATTAGCAGCCTATTAGTTATCCACTGCAGGATAAGGCCTTACCAGACAAATGCGGCAGTCTAGGCTATACCTCACCGCGCTAGTCCAAGTCATATTTCGGTGAGGGACATGTACCATAAGAACCAGTCCGCCCATGCCAGCGAAGGAGGTTCTCAGACCAACGATACGCGTGTCTTTGTGCTAGACTCTGTGGTTGTTGTCTTCTAAGCAGATCGCAATGACCACCAGCGGGACAGACGAGTTAAAGACTAAGCAGACTGCGCCCTCGCTGCCTACTTTGCGATCGTAATGATCACCAGTTTGATAGACGAGGCGAGACCGTTGGTCCTACATGGTTCAGACCTCGGTAGAACACACGTCATTGGTCTTCACCATCACCAAAGAATTTTTTTTTTTTTAAACTAAATGGACATGCAGGTTAATCTCTTTCTTACTTTGTTCATGCCACTAGGTGTATCTCTGTATGTTATTTGAAATTAAGTTAATTATTGTTAGTTGGTTATTATTCATCATCAAAGAGAAGTTTTTAAGTTAACTACATGAACATGCAATACATTCACAATTTTACTTCATCCATGCCAACGTCTTATCATACATCTACACGTCATTCTGACATGAATCAGTTTCTATTAGTCGATTGTTAATTATGTAGGGATTAATTTTAATTTCATTCAATTAAATTAAATGATCTTACAATAATCTAAATTGTAATTAATTTGAGTTATATTATTTTACTTTGTTGTGTATTCTCCGTTACTTAAATCTCTTGTGTTACTTGAAATTATTTGTTTTAGAATAATGTGGCAATTACAATAGAATCATGGTAGCGTAATTACTCTAGTCTTATGATGGTTAGTATTATATTGTATAATTGTTAGGGATTATAAAATAATTGAGTTAGTATGCAATATACTATTCTGCTGTGGGATATAGTAGTGATAAAAGGGCTTATAAATAAAATAATATTGGTGACACTTTTACAGGATAAGGGTCACATTAAGGTATTATTTTGAATTGGGCACCTACACAAGTTCACCTGAAAGATACAATTATAGTAAACTGGCGAATGGTTGATCGTGAATTAAAGAAAAGGCGGTCGCTATTTATTCGTAACGTCAGCATTATCGCGTATATTACGTATAACAATTTAATGATTAATTACTACTATCATTATTATTATTATTATTACTACTATTATTATTATTATTATTAACTAAATGATCATGCAAGTTATTTATTGTTAGTCAGTTAATATTCATCACCAAAGAAAAGCTTTTAAGTTTGCTAAATGAACATATTTTATAGTACAATCGCAATTTTATGAGTCCGGGAGTGTATTTCTCGTAAAACCATTCAACATTCGTTTGTTTTGTGCAACTATTGTCAATATCCTTATTTATACCAGAACTTGCCAACGAGGATGGTCTAGCGCAGGCTTGCCCAAAGGGCCACTACGGTGCCAAGCTGGCCCCCAGTGCTCGCGCTACTGGCTCCCACTTTTCATACATAATAATTTACGAATTTTGTTCTAATTCGAAGAAAATTTGTATTATTTTGGAATTATTAAAAATCAATTTTTTTTTTTCAAGTACATTCTAATCAAAATATATGTATTTTATCGTTAAATTAAAGAAAAAAAAATGCAAATCGACGACGTTCGTGAATGTCCCGTGTTTTGGCCAAAGTGGCCCTCGCAAACCGAAATTCTGGACAAGCCTGATCTGCGCATCGTTAGCACGTGGGAATTTGATGCGCCGACGCGACGGCCGCCTTTCGCGCAAGCGCCGGTGTTGCGCGCGGGTGG